>CM070092.1:15003357-15603357 GCA_036178185.1 Liparis tanakae
GATCTGTGTGTAAGCCTCAGATTGTGTACCTGTTCGGGGAAGAGCTCTGTTGTCAACTCCGCTGGGAGAATGGGAGCCGGGCGGTCCAGTCCTGCTGCGGCGTTATCGCTCACCTTCAACCCGCTGCACCCGACGCCACCGGCTCATCCGGCCCAATTGTTTCCTCATCTGCCTTTCAGGCGGACGCCGTGTGGCTCATCTATTGTTGGCGGAGGGCATGTCGGGTGGCTTTTAGGAAGGGAATACTGAAGATGCTGATAAAGCTCTTGGAAAATTAAATATTGCGCCGGCGATGAAAGGATTTTGCTCTTGTGAAGCATATGCTGGCTGCTCTTTCATCTTTCTGTTTCATCTCTCAATTTCAGGGGACTGGACAGAAAACAGACACTGGCTCTCCTGGTCTTTGCCTCCGTCTCCTCCCATTTAATAATCTCCTTACTTCACCCCCCCCCCTCCTCCCCACCTTGTTGTAGCTCTGTTCATATCTCTTTCTGTCTAATTTCATTGTTCTGCCCACTTATTTTACCTTCATCCGTTGTTCCCCCCCGACTGCTTTTGCTCAATTTGACCATCCATCACCGGATAGTTTATCGCTGTGTCTCCACTTTTTTTGTTTACTGTTTTTAAAACAAGACTAGTCGGCACCTTTTTCTCACGTACCTCTCCCCGTTCACTTCCTACTAAACCTCCCTACCACCTTTGCATCTATCATTTGATCCCGTAACATTGAGCCTAAGTGCCTTGCTCTTTCCTCTGGTCTTCCTCAAGCTCGGCCCTGATCAGTATGTGGTCCAACTTCTTTGTTCAGCAGGATGAGGATGGTCGAATCGGGGTGGCAGGGGCGGGACAAGGTGGGGGTTTAGGTGGGGTAAAAGGTGTAAGGGGACAGAGGAGGGGCCACAAGATGAGTGACAGCCAGGAGGGAAAGATCAAGCTGGCCTTCTTCGTGTCCATCATTGGAGTGACCCTGACGGTGTTGGGCATGGGGACAGAGTTTTGGGTGGAGCTGGCCCAACCGAAGAATTTCAGCGGCAACCAGACGTGCCAGGTGGCCCATTACGGCCTGTGGAAGGGCTGCATCCGCACCCTCTGGGTGGCCGACATAGACCCAGAAAGGACGAGCTGTGGCCCCGCTGACCTACCTGGAGGTGAGACCTCTGACCGTCTGTGTCCGTCTGTCTGTCTGTTTGTCTGCAAGGTGAGACGGTTTCTGGAGGGCCTGGGTCTGTGTGGTTCCTCCAACTGTCGGCTCATGTACGCTTCTCTGCAAACGGAATTGCCCGGCCATGCAAGTCTACCTCCAGGCTGCCTCCACGTTACAGAACGTGCCTCAGTACGGAAGTGAATTAATAGGAAAGAGTCAAAGGACATTCCTGAGAGGTGGCAAGTCGTTGACTTTATTGAGGAAAAAACGTGTTCTCTTAATGACCAGGATTTGTCTTTTCCATCACCGCTGATGTGAACACAGCGGGAGCAGGCAGAACTAATGTAACGTAAGCCCTCTGGGAACACGCTAACATCTGTAGGTCTTCTACTTGAGCCCAGAACGGACTGGGGGAAATTATGCAACATTTTATATATATATAAAATATATGTATATATATATATATATATATATATATATATATATATATATATATATATATATATATAAAATATATGTATATATATATATATATATATATACATATATATATATATATACATATATATGTATATATATACATATATATATATGTATATTACTTAGATATGTATGATATGTATATATGTATATACATATATATATATATATACATATATATATACATATATATGTATATATACATGTATATTACTTAGATATGTATATACCATATGTATGCACATCCCCTGTAACCTTTTGAGGGGCTATACATTGGAGAGGATGGTTGTGTATGTGAAGCTCCCTGCATACATATGTATCTAGGTCATTGTACAGATAATGTGCAAATTAAATCATTAAAGAAATACAATGTGCAGAACCAGAGCACCAGCAGGACCACAGTAAAGCTATTTTCAATTATAATGCCATTGTAACAACACAATGCAGAAGACAGGTACTTGTGGCATCATACAATATAATCTTTGTGATTCATAACATTGTCAGTGTAATGAAGCATCGGTTTAAAGTTTTTCCCTTGACTGGGTACCTAATCATCTCCTGTTGTACATACAGTACAAACAGCCATGTTTAGAAGTGTGACGGCTCCTTTCTGGAAGCACTTTATTCAACTTGACCACGGTTGGGTTGTCCAGAGGGCGTTGATTATCTCCACAATGACCTACTTGTGTACGAAAAGCAGTTGTGGACACTGAGAGAGGCAGGTACGTCAGATAGAGAGAGGCCAAGCAGGCTTCCAAGGTTCTGTTGAAATAATCAGATATCAGAGACAGAGCCGAGTTCTGAAAAACGAAAAAAAAAAAAAAATCTCCTCATAAAGCAGAAAATGTATGTATATCACATATATAAACACTATTTGCATGCATTACCTTGAATGATGACAACATTGTTATTCTATTCAGACGTCAAGGGGCTAATTCATCTTACCGTCACTATGCCCTGCATCTCTGGCTACTAGCATGTATATATATATATATACATATATATATATATATATATATGTATATATATATGTGTGTATTTATATATATACGTATATATATATGTAGATGTATTTATATATATTTGTGTATATATATACATATACACATATATATGTATATATATACATATATATATATATATATATATATGTATTTATATATATATGTTTATATATATGTTTATATATATGTATATGTATTTATATATATGTTTATATATATGTTTATATATATGTATATGTATTTATATATATATATATGTATATATATTTATATATATATGTATATATATATATATATGTATGTATATATATATGTATATATACATACATGTATATATGTATATATATATATATGTATGTATATATGTATATATATATATACATATATCTGAGATGGTCTTTTGGTGCGTGGAGCAGTCAGTATGCTTCTGACGATCATTCTCACACGTCCTCGCTCTGTTGGCCCACGCCGTCGGCCCAGATGGCCGTGAGCCTGTCATGTTTGGAGGGAAACAACTGTTTTTGCCATTTCGGCTTCTCTGTTTCGCATCGCTGTTTCCATGCCTTTGGCTCCCGTCCTGAGAAAAGTGCGGCCCCGTACTTGTCATCTCCAGACCGCACATCTATCTTCCTTGTCCGCTGGAGACGTGACAGCTCAAAAAATATAGCCTCAGCAGGGGAGGCGCGAGCAAAGGCAGTTGACTGTGATGGCATAAGGTGTTAACAATCAGTACGCTAATAAATGCTGCGTCGGCTTCAGTAAAAATATGACACAAACATATTTGTGTGTGAAATAAAAGTGTGACTGTGAGTGTGTGTTCACAAGCATGTGGTCATCTTGGAGCACAACATATTCAGTTGGTGAAAGTCATCACTATGCGCTTGTGAAGCCAAGTGGAATCTGACTACTTCACAGTTTTTGTCTAAATATAGAGGGGGAAACGAAGAAGAGGGACAGACAGGGACTGAGGCAGAGTATATGTCTAATGCAGTATTAACCAACCCCTCTGTGTCTCCTGCCCCTCTTGACATCTCCTGCTCACCTCCTTCTCCATCTGTGGCTCCCCTCTCTTTCCCCCTTTACTCACCACCCCTTCCATCTGCCTCCCTCACTCTTCCTTTCCCCTGCTATCTCATCCTTTGAGCCTCTATCTATATTTCCTGCATCCCCTTCATCATTTGCTCATCCCACATATCTCCTTCCCCTCAGCCTTTGTTATTGTAGAGCCACGCCTCCCCATTTCAATTCTCCATCTGCCCCTTCTCTCTGTCTACCTCTCTTCTACCCTTCTGCCAACCGCGTAGTTTGCTGTCTTTCACCCTCTCAGGCCGCACCATATGTGCAATGTTGGGTAGTGTGTGTGTGTGTGTGTGTGTGTGTGTGTGTGTATATGTAGCGGCATTCGTCTCTGGGTATTGCAGCTAATGCTCGACAATTGGATATAAATAGGAATGATGCCTGGAAGGACAGAGTGCATGGATGCATAGGAGGCACATAACAGAAGACCAGCAGCTATCCATAGGAGTGTGTGTGTGTGTGTGTGTGTGTGTGTGTGATCTCTTTGTGTGATATTTTTATTTACCCACAGAAACCAACTGCACCTACTTCAAATTCTTCACCTCTGGGGAGAACGCAGTCATATTCAAGAAGACAACGGACAAGAGTGAGACATTTTTTACTCATGCCGATGCGAATCACAGTTGCATTGCAGCGCGTATCAACAAAGACGCTTTCTGAGGGACACGCTGTTGCTTTTTGCATGTTTCAACCCATTAACTTGTGCTGCAACCCGTTTTGCGAAGCAGGCCACAGACCCTCGTAGTGATGGTTTACCCGACTGTCCAGGCAGACGCCGGTTTTCCTGCAGTTTGAAGATCAGCTGTCTGAGACATGATGCTTACATCACATTGAGCTTCAAGTCAACTTTAGCTTTAGAGCAGGGACTGCTTTGATGCACTCAATAAAGACATTTATTACATAAGAGCTGTGAGTTAAAATTGCATTCAGAAGGTGTGTTGTTGGCGTAAACCCAGAAGATAGACGAAGCAAACCAACTATGTGGATTACGGGACACAGTTATTAGCTACTAACAGCTTTAAGATAGCAAAATCACAACAACTACTGGATTGATTACTTGGAAAGCTTTGCTTCCTACATAATATATCCTGATGACGTAAACTGACTCCTCCTTTCACCTTGAAGTTGACATGTGGTTAAGGGAAATAACTTTTAACTATTGGAAAGATTGCTAAGAAATCATGTCCCCCTAAAGAATAATTAGTTTGATATAAAAATTGAAATTTTGATGTGTGAACAAATTCCTGCAAAAATGGACATTCCCGTAATTAATCTGTATTTTGTTGTAATGTTTTTATGCTAACATGCAGGTTCACAGTCAGTGGATGTAAACGTGTCTTTACAAACTCCCTCTCTCACCTCCACCTGAGCTGATCTGCTTGGCTTTTTCCCTGGTGTGCCACAAAATATGTAACCTTTGTCATTGTGAGCATGTTAGTGTGTGTGTGTGTGTGTGTGTGTGTGTGTGTGTGTGTGTGTGTGTGTGTGTGTGTGTGTGTTCCTAATACAGCCTCACAGAGCCGCTAGCATGACGTCAGACCCTTCTGGTTTGTTTAGTGGCTGCTGTTTGGCAGCCGGCTCGTAAGATGCCAGCAAAGAACGACTCATGAAAATAATCTCTGGAGCCAACGACATAAACAAAATGTGTTTGGTGATGACTGTTTTCTCGTCAAGCAAGTTTTAAGTCTCTGCAGATTCATTTCAAAATGTTATGGGCGCACACTTTCATCAATCAATTGATCAGAAACACATGAACCAATCTAAAAACTGTAAAATGCAGCTGGGCAAAAACAAAACAGCTACATTTTTGTGTTGCTTTAATTTTTTTAAATCTATCTTACGTCCTTGTTGTCATCGTCCCCCCCCAAGAGCAAAACACACGTAAACAAATTAAATCTGCTGTGATTAATAATTATAAACATAATAATATTAGTGTGGCAGTGTCAAAAAAATATTAAACTGGTACTAG
Source organism: Liparis tanakae (assembly GCA_036178185.1). Classification (NCBI taxonomy): domain Eukaryota; kingdom Metazoa; phylum Chordata; class Actinopteri; order Perciformes; family Liparidae; genus Liparis; species Liparis tanakae. The sequence goes on from CM070092.1 coordinate 15,009,032, forward strand.
CGATGTTGTGAAAAGTTTATAATTTGTTGGGGTTGCACCTGCTGTCGTTGGACAATCAGGCCTGTAATCTATAAACCAAGGTGTACCACACTTTGTGAGGTACTGTAATATTTACCTGCCTTCTTTCCTAAATATCTTACGCTGCAGCCGTCACTACACTAACGTTAACACATTCTGGCATATATATATATATATATATATATACACTAATCCTTTTTCTCTTTTAATTCATTGCGGCTCTCCTTCACAGAGCTGAATCTAGCAGCTTCTATCTTGGCCCTTCTGAGTCTGACCATGATGGTCATGGGCTCCATCTGTATCGCGATGGCCCTCAGCAAAGGAGAACCCTTCTTCATCAAGCCCGCCTCCTTCTGTTTCATCCTCTCAGGTGGGACCTCACTGGGCTATATCATTTAACTTCAACTGTCAGGTGGGGGAATATCCCTATCTGACTGATATGAGGTATTTGTGAACGGTCGTTTGTGATCTCTGTGTGCAGGTGTACTGGTCCTTCTCTCCATCCTGGTATTCCACCAGTCTGTGCTGTCCTTGCTGTCCAGTGACCACTCCATACCTCTACATCACGAGCTCTCATGGTCTGTGTCCTGCGTGGGCTCGGCCGGAGGCCTCCTTATTTTCGGTGGGATCCTCTTCATTATCCTCTCCCTTCCCTTCAGCCCCTGGGAGAAATGCTTTCCACCCAAGGATAGCACCACCTAGCAATTCAATATGCATACAGTAGTCTTGAGTTCTTGTTTGAGAGCAAGTGGAAACATGTGTTTCTGAAGTGACTTTACTTGCTCTTGACATTTCATTTGTCAGAGAAGTCACACGTAAGTCTTAACAGGAGGTGCGAGGAGTCAGCAACACATGAGTAAGAGAATGTGCAAACAATATGTCTGTGTTATTTTAGTAGAAGATAGATGGAGGGAGCCACGAGCTACTGCTGACTGTCTGATGTTTAGCTCTGAGTTGTGTTCATGAATAGGAGGGTTAGCCGAGCTGTACATCCACACATACTCTGCGACAAGTTGTGCACTGCAAAAATTAAAATCTAAGTCAAATGAAATGAAATCTCAAATTAAGGCAATCTATGCTTGTTTTTTGACTGACAGGATAGTTCTTCTTACAAGGCAGTTTTAATGTTGGAGCATTTCACTTGTTTTAAGAAATCTTGGCAAGTCAAATTTTCGTGTTGGCCGATAATTTGGCTTATTTCAAGTAATATTCCCTCATTTTATTACTTTTTTTCCTTGTTTCTTGAGGCTGAATTTTTGCAGTGATAGTCTTTCTGCTAGCATCAGGAGGGTTAATACACATGTTATAAATGCTCAGACACTTTACTATTTTATAATGTCTGTTTAATATGGAAGCCTGTTTCTGAAAAAAAGTCCTCTACATTAAACCACAACATGGATCTTTTGTCCAAATCCATTTGGGAGCGTTTTGAAGGCAAAGTCTAACCAGAATTTAGTTGTGACTGCGTTGACTGTTATGGAGAGTTATGGACAGATATGGACAGATATGGACAGTTTACGAGGGTTAATCTGCAGCACACGTGTGGCTTGGTCCCCTGAGCGGACCCTATAAACAGAACTATAAGTGTCCACAGCGGTCCATGTTAGATTCTTTATCTGTCTATTAAAACTATTACACATACATGTATATATCTGTTTTATGGCGCAACAATGCAGCTGTTAAGGTCTGACCATGAGCATATATTTCCTTTTGGGGTATTGATGCTGTCATTCTTCTTGAGAGGACTTAAAGTGAGACATAATACACAATCCAGAGATTGTAAAGCTAAGTCAAAATGATGAGTACCAAGTACGAAATGTTGACTTATCATCCTATAATTATTCATACCTTGTTACAGGCAGAAATGGGCTCCCACAGTTTAGAAGAGCTAAAGCGCCATCAGAGCGTCGTCAGCATAGCAGCATATGCATTTCGTGGTCATGCTACCCGTCAGTATGGAGGAGGGCCGCACCACTTTCAGAGAAGTTACTTGTCACATGTATATAAAAAGCAGTGAGTATCCTCAATATTAGAAATAACTACTCTGAATCTTTTTAACCATTAATATTTGATTAACATGAAGCTTCACGTCATTATTTATTACTTACGTGTGTTTTGCAACTTGTGTGTGAATGCTGCTTCAGAATGAATGTATGTTGAATGAAATCAACAGTGAAGAGTGATTAAAATACCATTTTGTATATCTGAGAACTGTATGGACTCACTTAATAAGCTCAACCTTGTACATAAACTGAATGACTGTGTTTATATTGTATGAATGGCCCCTATATTGATGTCTCAATGACATCTGCATACGTATGCATTACACACACTTTGGTTTTGTCGTAGGATGCTCACCTCGTCTGTCTGCCATGAAATGCAATTTTACAAAATATATGCTCATTTCTACTCATATATATGTACAGTATGTGCCACCAGTGTTGCTCATCATTAAAGTGATTTGACATTAAACGACTGCCTCCCGTCTGTTGTTGTCGTGGCGGCCTGTCTGTCTGCTCTCTTGACGTTCACCCGCTTCACCTCTTCCCCGTGTGACTCCTCACCTCGCTGCCAAGGATCCACCTCTCCCAAACCCGCCGCTCTATATTTAGGCCAGAGCTCATCGCAATGCATTTCACTGCAGAGGTTGGGAAACCTTATCCCTGAATGTTAACTATGTAACCCCCCCTCTATCCTACCCTCGTCGCTCCGTGCCCCCTCCTCCTCCTCCAAACCTGACCTCAGTGCGTCACTGTCCCCGTTGTCTCCGGGCGAGCTCGCTGGCCACTACTCCTCCACCCTACCTCCAACTAACCCCTCTGCCCCCACCACACACACACACACACACACACACACACACACACAAAAGGGGGACCATCGGATCAGAAATGTCCCAATAACTACTCTAGCACCTGCTGGGGAATGAATGGCACCGGCCCACACTGGCTTTTAATTCTCAGTGGGCAGAAACCGAATCCTAATGACACACTATCCTGGTTGTATATATAGCTGTTAATAGTTCCACCGAGACTGTGTGACGCGTGGTACACAACCACTACGGTAGCTGCATGTTTCTACATCGAAATGGGCTTCCTATATTTACAGATACGAATGTCCATATATGTTCATCTGGACGTGGACGGATGTCTGTGGCGGCCTCTCATCCTTCCTCCTTTAATCTCAGCTGCATGTGACTAAAACTAGACCGTAGCTATATGATAATAGCCGGGGAGGGAACTCTGGATAACAAGCCCTGAGGCTCCAGGAGCTCCAGGAATCTCAGGCCTCTGAAGTATTATCTCTTGTGTCTGAAGATTCCCACTTCCCTCCCAAACTGTGATCAACCCTCAGAGGTCACACACTGCCCAGTGGACCTGATGCAAAGCAGAACACGTCATTGTATTTTATAATTGTTCATTCATAAACATGCACGAGGTACCAGATGGGACCAAGGAGGAAATCAATGATGTGCTCAGGTAGGGCGGTGGGCACAGAAAAGTATACACTGAATTAAGTTTGTCATTATCCTGTTTGATAAATGCTGCCCAGCTGGCGCTACCCATATATTTGCAAATATTATGAGTCTGATATCTGACAGTGAAGGTCGACGTGTTTTTAGGATCACAGCACACCAAAGATTAGCTGAAAGACCTTGAGCCTGAGTAACTACTAAGAGCAATGTTTGCTTACTAATGCAGAAAAATGTGTGTGTGTGAGTGTGCATGCTATATTGCACGCACGCTCGCAGTCGTGGAAAGTAACTAAAGTACTTTTCAGTTAAGGAGTTTACAAAAGCAAAGCGCGCTGTATAATGTATGAGGCCTTTCTATAGAGGACGTGTTCCAACAGTCTCGAGAGCTATTCAAGAGGCGTACACCTGGCACAGCTATAGCATTACAACTATGTCAGTTGATGCATTAATAATAGTCATTTGATACATTAGTATATTCAGTTGCTGATACTTCTTTAATTTGACTTAAATATCCCCTCCAGACAGTTTTAAGACAAATACAAATATTCCGCTAAGAAATAATTAAAATATCTTTTGATTACTTTTTCCCTCTTATTTGAAATATTGTTTATTTCAAATATTATAGACACAGTGTCTGCTACTTTACTGGAAAGTCTATTCCCAGTGTACATGCATTGGAGGGATCAAGTGTCACATCACACTTGATCAAGTTGCATTTTGAACCCGCGATTGGCTACCAAAGAGATGTTACAAAATATTGCTCGTACGCACACGTCTTAACCTCAGATTTAAGTCGAGCACAGAGAAATGTTCCGCAGATGAATGTAAAAAAGACACACATGAATCATTCTGTACAGGGAAACAGCCCATTGCATTAAGCAACATGTTTTTGAAAGGAGGGGTCGTTGCTGCTTTAACTTCAAGGAACTCAAAAGGAAATCCAAAACATTTCTATTGATCCACACGGCTCTCCAAACACGCCGATGGACACTTATTCTGTCTACATAATGAATGTAAGTCTGATATCCATTCTTTGTGCAGCTCTGTTGTCGGTCTCTACCCATTTCTGAAGGAAATATCTGTTTCTTTAGCTGCTAAAAGCTCCACTGTGTCCACCAGGAACCGGCCGGTAGATTATTAGAGCTTAATATTATTATTATTAAAACAGCTGCAGCCAAAGATGATGAGAACAATGAGAGTAACTTTGGTGAACAGACAGCTAAGTTTAACTCCTTTCACTGTCACATTGTTTTCACATTGTCAATAGATACATGGTAATTATGAAAATGTCAATTATAGCCGCTTTGAGTAACAGGTATGAATACTTTTAGACTCTTATGCTCTCGAAAGATACTCAAAACACAGTTATATATATATATATATATATATATATATATATATATATATATATATATATATATGTATATATATATATATGCTCACTCTCCAGAAGAGACCCCCCCACTTCTCTCTGTGTAGAAAAGAAACAAAAGACAGCAGTCTGTGAATATGTCTGTTATTGTTTTTTTTATAAACTTCGTGCAATACAGTGTTTAAGTTTATCACACATTTAGATAAACCATAATCATTTGTCTATATATATCTATTCTCAACTACATACTATTCATATTGCCCACATAAATGCTATCTGTGTGCAGTTTTTATCACATTATTCTTTTTCTGAAATGAAATCAAAGAAATGAAAATGTTTAGAATCTGGAAGCGTCTGGTTCGTGGTTCGTTTTGTTTCTTCATTATATCGAGTGTCCATGGGTTCAATCTGGATCTGCAGTCAGTCGGGGAACTTTGGAGGAGGAGGGGGGGTGGGGGGGGGAGGGAGGGTGTTTACATGTGTTTACATTCTTGACATAAACAGGTCAGGAGTCGGCGCTCACAAGTAAAGCACAGTGAAAAGAATCATGTCGAGGTTTAGGGGCTCTTCTATGTGGAGAATCTGCTGTTGGTGATCATGTGACCAAATATGGGCGGGCAGGGGGAGCAAGTATGGCAGCGCAGGGTTGGTGGATGAAACCACCCATCAGGAGTCCAGGGAGGGCACCGGGAACAAAACAGCCCAAAATGCATACCCAGTTAAAACAGTGGTCCCGAAAAACGTATCTATAGACTTTACAAATATATGTATGCGTAAATTACAATGTACATGTATCTTTTCAAAAGTTTTTTCTCTATAGTGTTTTCTTTTTTTTTCAAACCCTCTCAACCCACATATACACATTGTCTTTTTTTTTGCCACTGAAAATGATGAGTTGCATGTCTCACTTTGGGACTCTTCATAGAAAAAAAATGATTATGTTTTTTAGTTTTTCTGCTCAGGCAGTAAATTTTACCTGAATCTGTACAAATGTATTATTCTATGTCTCTTTTTTCTGCTTCCTCCAGTCAGAGGTTTCTGTTAATGCCCAAGAACAAACATCTTCAACACGACTATAGCTACAAGTACTACTGTTAACACTGATTAGAATGGAAATAAGACTAACAGAGGCCCATAGAAAACTCAGACTTATATAATAACAAGGAAGTTGGTCAGTTGTCTCAGTCACTCACATTATTGTTGCATTTCTGTCAGTATCAATATTGGAAGACAATTTACAAGTAGTCAAATCTGACTTCATGTTATAAATGAAAATTATATAATATGGGGGTTAAAAAAAAACACAGGCCCTCATTCTCCCACATATTGTGCACACTCATGCTTGACACTTTGACACAGTTACACACAGCTCACTGAGAGTCCCAGTGGCTCTGCATGGAAGAAATTCACAGTAAAAGTCGTAGAGATCTAAAATTAGAGTGAAAGTAACATGAAAATTAACATTTTCATTCCAAACTATAGTGTTTGCAAATACGGCTAGCCTGTAATAACGCTAAGAATAATCACAACAACAATTTTACATTAACGATGATCTGGTTAATTAGCGGTAATATTGCACAAAAAAATCTGTGAAACATTTTCAGAATAGCCCAAGGTTAATTGTGTTTGATCATTAACAAAATAAATCATTTCTAGCACGTTAAAATATCAAAATAGTTTTATTGTGAAAGTTCATTGTTGTTGTTATTATCACTCTGTTATTACTCATCTTCTTTTTGTTCTCAGTGAGATTGAGCAGACTAAATAACAGTGAACATGGAGGGAGAGATTTAGTAATTCACCCGTCTGCCTGTCTTTCTATCTTTTTCTCAGTGAGCCACAGAAACACAGTGCTCCTCTCTATCTTCCCTCTTTCTCCACTACCCATCCTCCCTCTCTCCCTTCTTTCTCACCCTCTTACACCCTCTCTCTACACAGGCGTTGTCTTCCTATTGAGGGTGTTAGAGTTGCTCTCCCTGTCCCCCTTCAGCCTGTCCAGAGTCCCCATCCCCCGCTCCCTGTCTACCGTGGACGAGGTGAAGGGTGGAGGGCCGGAGCCCACCGAGTTGGGCATCGGCGCGTTGGAGTTGGAAGAGTTGGAAGGGTTGTGGGACTTAAGCGATGGGAGTGTACCGCTCATCATCACTCCCCCGCCGCCTCCTCCATCCTTCGGGAAGCAGTTGTGGAGCTGGTAGAGCGTGGCCCTGTCCACCGTTCCGTACATGGGCGGCAAACCCCCCATTTTGGGGTCGCGGGACAACGTGTAGAGAGAGATGTCGCCTCCGGCCAGCGCCGTGTGGGAGCGAGAGTGGGGGTTCGGTAGGGTGGATACTGAAATGGGGCCCTGGGAAAGCAGCGAAGAGGGGGGCAGGCCGAAGTTCTTGCTCCCGCCGCCCCCTACAGGTGAGGGGTCTCGGGAGCGGGAGGGGTCGGTGGAGCGGGACGAGGAGCGGGAGCGGCGGCGGAAGCGGTAGCTGGGCAGGCGGAGCATGGCGTGCGTGGTGCTCTTGAAAATGTCGGTGCGTGACCGGCAGCGCAGCTCCTTGTTCTTCTCGATGTAGATGTTGACGGCGAGCACCCCCACCATCTCGGCCATGATGAAGGAAAGACCCCCAAAGTAAAAGGACCAACCGTAGGAGTACTGCCACTTCTTATCCTCGTCCTTCTTCGGAGAGATGTCCCCCAGTGCGGCCGAGATGTACACGATCACGCCGATGATGTTACTGAGGCCTGAGGGAGCACATCAACACCGTATTCACAGAGGAGCGGGACGAGTTTAGACGGACTAAGTTACAAGTTGCGTAAACACACTCGTTCAACTTGATTTGTGACAATAAAGATAACTGCCAAGATGGAGGCGGGATGTAAACTTCTCTTTTAAACTGTCAGAATAGTCTAAACACAGCTAGACTCAAATAAAGCATAAAAGCTGTTTGGGCAAGTACACACTGACCACAGCTGTCACACACACACACACACACACACACACACACACATACACACACACACATTATTCTTAAGTTACCTGCAGCCACAAAGAGGATTCCTGCCCCCAGGATGATGTTTCTTTTGCTCTTATAGAAGCGGCTAGCAGCGATGCAAAGCCCCCCCATCAGCAGCAGGATGGCACTGAGGATCGGGAAGATGTTGGAAGCCCTGACTACCCCTAGACAGAGGAGAGATGATGCTCAACAGCAGAAACTAGAGAAGAGTGTAGTATACGTTTGTTTCGTGTGTTTCGTATGAGTCGTCCGTGAAGAATAAAATAAAATATGTCTTTTGGATGTAAAAGATAATACATTTTTATGACATCAGTCCCTGTTTGTGATCCTATTTGTTTCATTCGTCCCATTTTTTTCCAATGGATATTTGTTCACATTTAAAGGATTTATAGGAGCCACAGGAAACGTAAAGTAAAGGTGCTAAATGCAGGATTGAGAGTGTGGTATATTTTCATATACTTTGTAATATCAGTTTATCCAGAACATGCAAAGTCAGAACTCAAAGGTTTACAAATCTATATAACATGCCTCGACTTTGGAAGAACATATGTAATCAGGCCTGGGCGCAGGGAGGTTAGCAGATCATTTCTAGCACATTTCTTGCTTTTCACCTGTTTTAATTAGGGCCTAAAGGTCGTTAAAGATATGAACATGAGGGTCTAACAAGTTTGGGGTCAAACTTAGTTAATCAGTCTTAGGATGAGGTAATTTTGCATGAAGGTGATTGGACCACGAAGGCCGGTAATAATAAACTCCACCTCTTCCTGTGTGTATAAAACATATGTTCAAATGCATGTTTATCAGACTTCTCCAATCTGGCCTCCTGAGAGTCTCCAAACGTTCCCGGGCGTTTGTTTCCTGACCTTTGCTTATTAAGAATAAACCCAATATTTCCAATAAGTACTGTTGTCGACCGAACTTCTTTTTTCCATCAAACCATCTTCATACCACACCACGACAAGCGGGAGGAGGAAAAGATTCTACAAGAGTTTTTCTATGACCTCTGACGTGGTTCTCAACTTGACGGCGGCTCGCAACCAGCGCTGCAAACGGCGCTAACAGTGCAAACTATGGCAACGGTGCTGACAGAGCCAACCGTTTCTACCTCAGGGCGCTAAGCGTTCTTTTACGTCCTCTGATGAGGAGATGGATCATCACACAGAGCGACTTCCTCCTCTGCTCAGGAAGACGTGAGTCCACCGCAACGTTACACAGCAAATAGTAGTTTGCTGCTACTCTCTGAGTCTGTGCTCTGACCCCGCGTTGCACCTTTAAGGCTCACTTGACAGAAACATTCTCCCACCGAATCAACTGGGATTTGAACTTTTATGATTACAACTTTAAGTAAACGGGTACTGTACTAGAGTAGAGTGAAACGAGCGACAAACACAAAAAGTGTTAACTTACACCGCGCAACCCAGGTTTAGACGACACAAGGAGGATGCAGAATAACAGTCGCAGAAAAATATCAAATGGTTAAAGCTACTCCACTAAAAACAATACTCAGTGATGACATTAATTACTCAGTCCTAGACACACGATTAAATCAAATCAAACTCTTTTCCCATGTGGCCTTTAGTACTACCCCCCCCCCACACACACACACACACACACACATATTCACACTCATCTCGAGAACAACTAGGCCACGGGAGAGAGAATGCCACCTAAATGCCAGCAAGATGCCTCTGCAACCTAGCAAACAGAACACAGGCTCCTCTCCGTGTGCCCGGCTCACATGTAGCACAGCGACACCACTGCAGGGCACTGAGCGCGAACTAGGACGCTCCATCTCCCCCGACTGCATGGACACAACGTCACATGCGCCTTTCTTAAAAAGACAATCATGTGAGGAATGAGCAATAACAAAACCAATTGTAAAAGATAGTGGCGTTACATGTTTCACTACTACAGTTTACATTATGTTCCTCCTCCCTCTTATGATGTCATTCATGTGTTATCCATGTTGAGAGGTGCTGGTGTTGACTTAGAATAGAATATAAATATACTTTATTAATCCCCAAGGGGAAATGTGTGGACACAGTAGCACCAATAAACTAAACACACGAGAATAAAATATAAATATAAGAAAGAAAGTAAAAGTGACTGTGCATGAACTATACAAAGTGAAATATAAAATACAAAATAAAATATATATGTATGTATATATATATGCACAACATATATGCAAATACAGCAGTGTAAATGAATGACTTACGTAGAACGTACTCTGCCCCGTCGTGGTCAAAGTCTGCATCTTCTGGGAAGTGGTTGATCTGAGAACACACTCCTCTCTTTACTCCTGCGATACGACAGGAGAAACAGGGGTGACCAGACGCAACACAAGACAGGAACTCAGAGCTGTACGCTCACGGAGAGAGAACAGCAAACAGTCTCCTGAGGAAGAAGTACATCGGCGACTCAACCGTCACAGCTTGGTTAGAAAATGTCTTTTTCTGAATCCATCGTGCCAGATGATGAACTTCAACATAATAATAAGAACATCACCGATTCTAAATGCAAGTTAGTCACATCACACACACGGAAATACACACAAGTATGCAGACACACACACAGGCAGACGGATAACTACCCGCCGGGGTCTTGCATGTAGACAGACAGACGAACGGAGGGATGCTGACGCACGATGATGACAGCACGCCGCTGGTGCTGATGGATTGTGGGAAAGATGGATGGAGGTGATGGAATGAAGAGACACAGACGGAAGGAGGGACGGACAGATGTGGGATGAGCTGGCCTCTTTCTCACAGCTCTTACATGTCCACAGGTTGCTCTGTGAAGAAACGGAGGAACATCAGTTGAGCCACACGGCGTTATCGTTATTATTATTATTATGTTATTATTATTACAGCGTTATCGTTCTCACGCACAACGTTCCGGGTGACGTTCGCTCATTGTTTTAGACGTGAGGTATTGAACTGGTCAACACACATGTTGCTCTCTCCATGACCACTTACCTTCAGGTGGAGCTATGTGGCACGTCTCATACGTATCTATCATCTTTCTGTTAATCTGTTAAAATGTTGGGCATTGTGTATAACTCCAAATTTGCACCTTGTTTGTTTTGCGTTTGCACTCAACTCAATGTTTTTGTATTCTTTCCAATTTTCGACTTGCTGCACAACACAGAATGTCCTCGTGATGAAAGAAGGCTCCGCCTCCTCTCATCTTGGCGTGCTTATCCGTATCGGTGATGGGGCACTTGCCCCCCAAAGGGCTCTGGTTCTGCAGTTGCCAAGGGGAACGTGCACGATTTTGAATGGTTCAACAAATGTGATGAATAAATAAGTCAAAAATATAAATAAAACAATTCACACGTTGAGTCAGCTTCAACACGTGAGCAAAGTGTGAAAAGATAGCGAGGGAGCAAAAAAGTGAAAGCTGTCAGCTGCAAGCAAAGGAAAATGCTTCATGTTTGAAGTTAGTTAAAAATAAAGAGTTCAAAACAAGTAATTCAAATAGTTTGATAGGACATAGATTATTACTATTATAAATAGTATAAGATACCTTGTTGGAAGATATAAATTAATTGGTATATTGATAAAGTAGAAACACTCAACCAAACTGACCTCAGCATTAAGAGTTCATTGTACGTATTATGACAATATCCATTTATATAAGATGAATAGTATTAGAGAATATCTAGTTAATAATAAATCAGTGAACTCATCTATAACCTAATGCTGGGTGTCGATGACGGGGTACCTGAGTCTAGCTCACAGAGCTGGGGGCTGGGAGGGAAGTGTAAATACGTGCTAGGAATACGACAAATAAAAGAAAGTAATGACTGACAGGTAATTCAGTGCAATATCACCTTCAGTAAACCTGCAGAAGGGCAGGAGAGGAGGACAGGACACATCTCTATCTACAGCATCATGTGCCACCCACCCACAGCCATAAATCTTTTAGGTCCAGCATGTCCTGCATCTCCACTCCGGCTACACCTCACTGCATCGCTGCACGGCTACTGAGAATCTCTCTTGGCTGAATACTCCACAGACATCAAGGATACTTGACCTCTAAGCCATGCCAAGATACTGTCAGCCTTACTGCACCACAATGTGAGAGCAAGGAAAGAAAGAGAGGAAACTTTAAGGAGGGGAAGAGGAGGAGAAACCAGTGAAAGATTACATTTAATGTTTGGGGGAGTGAGACGAAGGGATAGCAAGTGGAGGAACGGAAAGAGTCAGGCGTCGGAGGGAGTGGGTGGGGGAGCACTGCAGCAGTGCTGCAAGGGCTAGAGCTTATCTCTAATTGGCTGCTTTGCTATCAGGAAGCTTAGAGATGAGGACAAATTAGCTTTGTACAATGACCAAGCCCAGAATGGGCTGGGGATGCTTTATGAGGAGAGCCAAGAGGTTTTCCTGGAGACAGGCGTCTGCAGCAAAGGCCCAGATCGCTAACTCCCAGCACCCTGTTGGCTGCGGCTGCTTCACTGCTAGCTCCACCCGGCTCGCACCGTCGAGTGTCAGCCAGGCCGTGTGATGTATAATGAATTAGAGCGCGCGTTGTTGCCCACTTGGAGGGAGAAGTCGATGGGCGTCGGGGTAAACGTGGGCCTTTTGTTTCAACACTTGAATTAAATGACTGCAGCCTGAATCAAACACAATGATTCAGGGATTATTCGGGTACAAATGTCATGTAAATATACTGCAATTATGCAAAATTGTTTTCTTTTCGCTATGGTACGGTCTACCGAGTACAAACAGAATGTGTGTATGTTGATGCCAACAACACGATGATTACTGATAACACAGCAGCGCTGCAGCTTCCCAAACAAAGTGCTCGAAGGTCAAGTGAAAGGCGCCGAGCACGCTTACATTGATCCTGCTTTGCAACGCAGGAAATAAAGAAATAACACCAGCAACACATGGTGGCCCACAAACAATATGATTACCCTTAAAAGCTTTGACATAGCCAAGAGATTTTCATTGCACCGTAATGAGATAGTTCAGTTGGATCCATCACCACCTCCACTGAGCCACCCACTCAACATTGGCGAGTGTTAAATCATCAAATCACAGCAGAGGCAGAAAGACAAGAGACTGTGATTACAACAAAGTCAAAAGACAGAAATAACAACACTAAATTCAGCTTGAAATTATTATGCAGGAAAAATGGGCAAATATTAGCCATCCCCTCTTCCTTGACTTAGCGAGAAATAACAGTTATTTAGAATAGTTTTACATTTTGGGAAAACAGCTTATTTACTCTCTTGCAAGAGTAAAATAAGTAAAGAGTGACATGACTTTCAGGACTGAGCTGCGTTATTATAAATCTTAATCTTCTAACGAGACCCGCCCAGTGCAGCGCTATGATTGGTCAAACGCCCGTGCCCGTCGGGGGACTGGTCACCTGATTCGTTCATGTCCTCCACCTTGTCCAATGGGCGATCTACACCTTGTCCAATGGGCGATCTACACCTTGTCCAATGGGCGATCTACACCTTGTCCAATGGGCGATCTACACCTTGTCCAATGGGCGATCTACACATTGTTCAATGGGCGATCTACACCTTGTCCAATAGGCGATCTACACCTTGTTCAATGGGCGATCTACACCTTGTCCAATGGAAGATCTACACCTTGTCCAATGGGCGATCCTGATCTGAACTACTGGGGGTTCAAGCCTAACCTCAATCGTCGCCGCCCAAACCACGCAGGCCCGGTCTCACCAAGAAGACTCGTGGGATCTGTAATGTATGTGGTGTGAATACGAAGCTGCACCTAGCAGCCAGTTAGCTTAGATTAGCACAACTTCAAATATGGCTATGACCATATCCACATTTTTTCCGCTTTCGTTTTTATATTGATTTAATGTTCTTTCGCACACATCAACCGCCTCGACCAACGCAAACTCCTTCCTGCAAGCATCCCCTGCAGGACAAATCCCACCCACGGGCCCAATGTTCCCGTAGCGTCTCCTTTACCTTCCAGGCAGCATATCCTCCACAAGCCAGAGTGGGTGAGCGCCCCCGGATCCTTCTTGTCCTTGTTGTGGGGGTCGTCCTGGGTAACGTTGGCTGTGCTGTTGCAGATGAGGGCCCGGGAGTACAGCCAGTAGTCCGTCCCTATCGCCACCGTCATCAGGCCGAAGGCAGCAAAGGCCCCGACGGTGGTGAGAAGGATCTGAATCCCCTTCTCACACACCATGCCTTCGGGGGGAGAAAAAGAGAGGAGGAAGAAGGGAGGGAGAATAAGAAAAAGGTGGATGAAGTTAAAAGAATGGAATAACTAACCACGTGTGTGTTACAATCACACACACTGCAAAAATTCAGCCTAAAGAAACAAGGAAAAAAAGTAATAAAATGAGGGAATATTACTTGAAATAAGCCAAATTATCTGCCAACAGAACAGGAAAATTTGACTTGCTAAGATTTCTTAAAACAAGTGAAATGCTCCAACATTAAAACTGCCTGTAAGAAGAAATATCTTGTCAGTCAAAAAACAAGCATAGATTGCCTTAATTGAAATATTTAATTTTACTTAGATTTTAATTTTTGCAGTGTGCAGTTCAGTGGAAAAAGACGCCAAACGTTCAGGTGAGATGACGAGGGGCAATGGGAGGGGAGGCGGACCGATGGGAGGCAGAGAGGGTGCTGATGGGAAAATGCGCGAGCGAGGAGGAGGCGGATGTGGGAGGTGCATAAGTGGCTCTATGATGTGTCCTTGGAGGAGAGTTGGATGACTCTGCTGACTCTGCTTAACAAGACAGAATTGATGTGAAACACAATAGATCACACCCTCCCAATCTCAGTTTACTCCATATTCATGACCCTGACACTCGCTCCCTCAGAATCAGCACGGCTGGAGATGAATACACAAACAAACACACACACACACACATACACATACACACACACACACACACACACACACACACACACACACACACACACACTATAACAAGATCACCTTGCACCGATACAGTTTTCTTTCAGAAGCCAATGCGGTTGCACCTTTTAAATCCATGCAGCGCGGCTCTCACACAAACAGCCTCACAGAGCCATGAAGTGGCCTCTACGCCTCAATGTCCTCGACTCTGCTCAGCATAAAAAGTTTTCATTTCATCTCGATGACGCTGATTCGGACAGACATTAGAAAGCAACGTCTCAAACAGTCGGGACTCACCTGCCGCCGTGTTTCTATCCTTCGACTCCATTTTGAAATCTTTCTTTTCCTCGTCAGTGAAGAACGTGCTGTCCCCTCAATCCGGACAGCATCCATCGACTGTTTTCACCCGCTCCCCTCTTTCCTTCTTGCACTTGTTCTCTCTCTTTTGCCTCTTTCTCTTGCTCTCTCTCTCTCTTTTTCTTTCTTCTTCACAGGAAAGCTGTTGCTGGTGGAGGTTGTGGCTTGGACGGGCGTCCCGCTCTCTCCGTCCGTCCTCTGTTAGCAGCAGACCCGACCCATGGTCGCCGCTCTGCCGCTGCACATGAAATGAAGCAAAGGGTCGGGGATTTTTTGAATTTTCATGTAGCAGTAAAGGTGATACATTCACAGATGAAAAGAAAAGAGGACTCGTAAAGAAACAAGTATAATCATATCAGAGCTGCAACAACTCCATCATTCTAATATATAGATATATAACCCACTACAACGGTCTCAATGGCAATAGTACACATAAAAAAGGCTGGTGCTCTCACAATAAATCATTTGAATGCTAATATCGGTTCTACTCTTATTTTATTTGTTTTTTTGTTGTGCTAATTAACACATTTTATGGAGGGTGGAGGTCTCCAAACTCTCCATCGTGGAATATGACTAATATGAACTATTGATAAACTCTGTCAAATTCAATGAATGTATTTTAACTCTAAATCTGTCCTTCTGTACACATTACATCTATTGTTCTGTCCATCCTGGAGAGGGATCCTCCTCTGTTCTCTCCTGAAGGTTTCTTCCCTTTTTTTCCCCATGAAGGGTTATTTGGGAGTTTTTCCTGGTCCGATGTGAGGTTTTGGGGCAGTGATGTCTATGTGTACAGATTGTAAAGCACTCTGAGACAAATTTGTAATTTGTGAAACTGGGCTATACAAATAAACTGAATTGAATTGAATTGAATGTTAGCATACTAACACACTAAACTGAAATTGTGAACGTGTAAAACATGAAACTTAAAGTCAGTGTTCTCGTTGTGTCAGCGGTTAGCAGCTGTAGCTACCTCCAGCCTCACAGAGCTGCAGACATCTTCTGTTGATTGACTCATCATTATCAACCCACCAGCTCTATATTCTACACGACAGATGCTTTTTTGGGTAATGTTAGCCAATATTGAAACATTGTTTACACAGATTACAGTGATTATAAGTGACAGCTTCACAGGCTAAAGACAGAATGACTCCACAGCGAGTTGTACGGCATCCAGCCTGAATAAGAAGAGCGAGAGGCGGAGGCAGAGAGGACCAACCCGACATTGTTACCATAGCAACATCGAATTCCAAAGTCTGGATCAGCATAGAGCGAGGGGGGGGGGGGGGGTGAGAGAGGGGCAGGCAAGAGATAGAGGGAGAAAGAGGCAGATAGCAAAGCGGAGAGAGGGAAAAGAAGAGTGAGAACAGAGATGGGAAAGAAAGAGAAAGAGGGGGGGGGCGGATTTCAAATCACTAGCATGAGTGAGTGAAACACAGACAGACACACAAACAGAACAGTGCGCTAACGCTCTATCCGTAGATGTGTGTGTGACCATGGTGACACAGATGCTCCCAGACAGACACACACACATGCACGCACAAACACACAGCGGTAAAGACAACGAGAGAGGATGAGAAGAAACCGCTTCGTCGGTGTGTCTTCCGGATGGATTAAAGAAGGAGTATGAGGATGCAATAAAGCAGCACCCATTATTCAACAAACATTATTTAGCAGACATAATGCAGTGCAGTCAAGTCTGTTAATATTTGATGATGCAATATGGCACCGTGATCAAAATAGGTTACATCCTGTTTGCATTGTGAGACCCAAAACAGAGCCGCCTCAGAGACAGAAGGGGAGATGGAGGAGAGACGGTGTGGTGTGTGCGTTTGTTTTATGTGTGTGTGTGTGTGTGCACATTTTCCCTCCAATGAATCTGAGGATGGTCCTAGTCCAATTCTATTGAATCCCAGTCGGCCTCATGTTCCCCTCAGATCCCCTCAGTTAGACAGTTAGCCTCCTATCTCTGCACTCTTATTATGTAAACTGTCAAATGACACCACAGTGGGGCTTATTTATACATTTTGGTCTCATATGTGCAGGCAAACAAGTGAATGTGATTGTGCACGTGCTTGTGTGTGTGTGTGTGTGTGTGTGTGTGTGTGTGTGTGTGTTTGTAGTATGACCTTCCAACCCTATCAACATACTGCCTCTCCCTGAGGAGAATACACGTCCAGAAGGGATTACACGATCTCTAAGACCTTAAAAAATGCAGTATCTATTGTGTGTGTGTGTGTGTGTGTGAATGTGTGTGCGCGCGTGTGTGTGTGTGCGTGTGGTCTTTGACTACAGTATTTAATGAATGACCTTAACAATAACCTACTAAGTTATTACCCTTAGCAAAAACTCCCTTGAGTAGGAGATCATAATTGCCATTTAATTATCTGTAATTTCCATTTTCCTCTAATAATTAAGAAAGAGGGGAATGAGAGCAAGAGAGCGTGAAAGAACCAGAGGGCAAGAAGGAAGAAAGAAAGTATGAAAGTTTAACTAAATGTTTAGGACTAAGGGACTTTACAAGAATGACTTAACAATATTACGGGTTGTATCTGGGTCCACAGTGCTCCTCCTTTTCTCTTGAAGCGAGCAACTTCAGGCACGAACCACGGCTTGGATAACACAACCTCTGTTAAGTTGCGATGAGGGGAATGGAGGGGCCGGTTTAAAGTGACCTACGGGTCAGTCCAACTCAATCATTGCCATACGGTCCTTAACAGCAACATCGAGGTTCATTTCAGAATATGGATTGATTTGAGGAATAAAAACACGTGTTTTCCTTTCCCATAACGCCTGTGATGCTGCATCGTGTGCGTGCAGCACCCTGAGGAGCAGCTTGTCCTGCAGCAACGGAGGCTGAGGGGAGCAAGCTGCTACGGCGACCACTAGGGGACCGGGTCTTCACTCGGGATGTAATCACACATCCCTGTGTGACTACTTCCCAGCGTGACAGCACACCTTGTATGAAATACAAGCAAAGCCGATGAGTTGTGGCTCCAATAATGCAGCCATGAATCACATAGGAGATTTGAATTTTGAAGCAGCTGCTCCATTAGCTATTCATTGCATAAATCAAATACCAAATGCTTATTGAATATTTGATGACATTTGTAATAAGTTTTTTTTCCACACATGTGAGAGGCAACGTATTCTGTGTGGGCATGTGAGAGTATTTCCAGTGTAGATACACAACTAGGATTCAACAGCACAGTCACACTAAATTAAGTGTTACATGAGAGGAACATCAGGAGCTTAGCTAGGGAATATTACACGGGCTAATACTGATTGCTTGACCAAGAGGAAAAAAAAAGCACCAGGCCTACTTATGATGACAGCTCTAAAAATACAAGCAGCATCTTCTATTTTGAGTGCTTGATGCAAACATGTCTAAATATTCAGAGCAGTGACTCGTGGTAGCTGTGATGATTTCTCTCCTTAATCAGGAGAAAAAGCTACACACCTGAGCTCCTTGCTGAGATCTCACAGCTGGCAAACACACACACACACACACACACACCAATTTACATCCTTGCACACTCACTCGCATGCCAGCACACACACACACGCAGGTGCATAGAAAAAGATCAACACACAAACAAACCCTTGGCATGCAGGCACATATGCAGCCTCAAACCCCCACAACTGTCGAAATGATGACAACACAATCATAAAATAGGTCATCTTTAAAAAGGCATGACAAAGCGGAGCCAAATTGCCATTAAGCCCAAGTTGAAGAGTCTACCAAGGTCTCCCGACTGCATGTGAGCGAGCCTCTGCCCGTCGGAGCAGAACAGCCTGAGGACGTAGTGACAGCAGCACCTTGGTCTAAGAGGCTCCCGAAATAAAGTGTCTGTGGATGACCTGACGCTCGTGACCCCATGAACATACGGCTCAACACATGCACACGTGCAGCACATGCTCCGAGACAGCCCGATTCACCGAGTAGAGGAACAGCTGATCTAATTCAAGACTGCGCTTTGAATTTATGGTTTTAATAATAAAATAAGTGTGTCGTTAATTCATTATCCGGCTGTTTAAGTGCAGCGGAGGTGACGGAAATTAAGTAGGAAAATAACTGAATAATTGCAGGTATCAAAGCTAATAATAAAAATAAAATAACAGTAACCCTTATTGCAGGCTGCAATTTAATTATTATTTGTATTTGTGATTAATTATTTAACACAAAGAAAAAAGTCCAAACCGTCCAAACCCAGACACACAATTCACCACGACACAGAACTGAGAAGGTAAATGTTTCGGATCTTTCTTTAACAAATGATTTAACAGTTGTAATAAATGAATGTAGGTGTGAAACAAAACATATTAAGAATTCTGACATACGTGACCCCACTGAAGAAAAGATGAGAAAAGATGAGAGAGGATCAATACTGCTCTCAGATTGAAGTGGTATTGATCTTCTCATCCGACTTTCAGCAAGAAAGCATGTTTACCAAAATGAATAAAACTCAAGGTTCACCCACCAGCTTTCTCAAGGGCTTTCAACCCATCCCAAGCTCTTCATTAGTTAATAGAGATGTGTGACACATGAGAGATGAGCGTCTTCTGTTAATTAAGGAAACGTGGTTAAGAGCTCCAGAAGAAACTAATCCGCAGACCTGGATTTTATGTATTTATTCTCAGATTATTGTCTATTTCTTATCCGTCAGTCAAGTAAAGGATTAAACGACTTATCTTTACAGTTAGTGATGTTCACAATCTTTTCTGCCTTATGAAATGGTGAAGATACGACGTGGTCTGAACCAGATCTTTTTACTGTTGCAATGATGAAGAACATTTGGTCGCAGGTCTCTCGATGTGTGTCAGACATGCTAACACTCGGTGGGCTGTGTGTTTGACCCGTGTGTCTTTGCACAGACCGGTTGCTACAATATATCCCGGACACAACACTCCCATCACAGGCTGGTACAGCCCTGCTCTCACAGGCTGCACTAACTTCAGCAAAGGACTTAAAAACTCCAACGCTGGAGGTTAATTGATGCATAGGTCACAGCCATTGAGACAGGAGTCAATTAGAAAGCGTTGGATAAAAGCATCACTGGAATTATAAGCAACGTTGTGTATGGAATCAGCAAATACACGAAGCCCTGTATGCCTTTGAGGACAATCATGGGTTAAAATGTACTTTACTTACAAAGTACAGGACAGATGCAGGAGTTTGTGTTACTGACGTTGGTGCAGAGAGCAGAAGTCACGCATGTATCAGATCGAATGGGTTATATTTTGATAATTAGACGTGTTATGGGACCCTGATTTAAAATGAGGTATCTGAGTCTGCCGTCTTGTATGCAGGGTTTCCTCCTGAGCTCCCCGGAGAGGAGCAGCAACACTTGCCGGAGACCATCAAGACAATTGCAGCAAAGGCATTGATCCCCTGAAGAATATGGCTACGTGACATATGTGATGATCATCGCAGAATTGCTCCTCCTCCAAGAGCGAAGCAGAGGAAGAAGAAGATGAACGGCTTACGGCCAACAGGCTGTGAAATAAGGGAGCTATAGCGAGGCAAAACAGTATTCAAGTATTCAAGTTCCAGATATTGTTTCCAATCGCTCCGGACCGTTCGTGCATTCGATGATTAGGATTTGGCCGGCGCTTTAAACAACTACAGCCTGTGTGGGCTACGCACCAGTATTGACTGCAGTGAGTCACCTTACAGCGTAAACAGCAGATCTTAGAGGCGGCTGAGGGGTTTTGAACGTAATCCAAAATCCACAGAGACAATCATCAAGGCCACACACAGTACAGACGTGTTTAGCACGTGGGACGCCGAGTGGCTGAGGGGGCGTGGCCAACAGACTGCGGGACCGACCACCTCTCAATGAAAGATGGCTGATCATTGATGCAGAGTTCATTAATGGCACCATGTTGCAAGGACTTCCCCTGTCACTGTTTGGGACATGTTTGGTGTATCACTGCGCATAAGTTAGCCCAACGTGCCCAAAATCATATAGTTCCTACAAACGGCTTACAACAAGGTCGCTGGATTATCTTGTGCAGCCAGGCCAGGGTTTCTGGAAAGAGAGATTAATGATGAGTATTATTTTGGGTGCTTTGAACACCACAAGCAGATCTAGATTATCTAGTCCCATTATATTGGAGAAAAGGCCAACATCGCCATGACCGGTATCTTAGAGACTCACAGCAAAACAATGTAGCTGTATACATAGCACTCTGTATAAGGTTAGAGGTATATATAGGTAAGAGGAGAAATATGCATTTTGTATTTTGGGGTGAACTGTCCCTTTAACGTGTAACAACCATTAGGCTTCATTTAGACTGCCATTAAAAGTCTGAATCATGAAGTTATTTTGCAAACTACAGTTTAAATGTAATATTTTAACTCTATGTCTCACGAGACATCTGTAGAGATGTACAGAATGGCGATTACTTAATTATGCAATTACGGTTCTCATCAACCAAGATCTATTTACAAATTGCATCTATTTATTATGACAAAAAATACAATTTAACAATCAATCACCACCCACATTGACAACAGCGATTCCCGGCTAAGCGCCATGATGTATCCAGAGTTCAACTTCGTCCCTGTGACACTGCTCACGTGGAGCGAGAGCCACACAAGCTGCATCTGCATGATAACCACAAAGGAGCAGGTGCTGCTGATGGACACTTACGCTGCTGTAAAAGGAAAAAGGCCAGACCCCATGCTGAAGAGACGCTGCACCTAAATCAAAAACTCAGCTCAGAGGGGAAAAGCTTGTGCTTCAGCTGCACGTGACACCATTTGGTTATTTCACACTAGATGATGGTAATCATTCAGAGCCCTTCCTGCAGCTGCCCGTGAAGACAGGTGTAGGTTGTTTTTGACAGTGCACAGTGTCTCCTGAATGCTGCAGTGCACACTCCTATAGCATCTCCAATCACATGTCATTCCACCTTTGGCCCAGATGTGCTCTAAGCTGTGATGAGAAATGAATGATTGATACCGCGCCAGATGTTTGGTGCCCTTTACCTCTGAATCTGGCAGAACACAGAGCACACGTCGGCCAGTGAGAGCAGACGGAGGGGCTGAGAGAAAACGAATCTCGTAACTCATCAGATAACATGATGTGGCCCAGGTCCAACACGAAGCTAAGATGTTGGCCCTGCAATGAGAGGAGTCCGGCGGCGGAGCGCGCGAGCTGGAGACCACAGACGCGAGCTCGGAGCATCGAGCCGAGCGCGGGCCAAGCTCAATATAGTGATGCGGACTGCGGTGCATTCATTAATAGAGCTACACACACACACGCACACACGCACACACACACACGCCTGCATACGGCTACGGTGGAAAATGGACGCCTAGCATTAAGCGGCCGGTACAGAAACTCAGTGGAACGGGACACAGATCCCACATCACACAACCCGGTCCATTCCGGCCCATGCAAGCGAGATGTTCGCCCCAACATGCGGTGCGGATGCAGGGGGAGCTTCAAAGAACTATTATAAGGATTTAATCTGCATAAAAGACGTTGCCGCCGCTAATTATAGGCCCGAGGAAATAGGTGGTAAAAAAATCATCCAGCGTTTTTATCAGAGAAGTGGTAGAAATCTGAGAATGATGATTATTATTTGTCCTCATTCCTAGTCCACAGTGTCAGCAGTGGGCTAAGTTGCGGGCAACGTGAAACACATCAACGTGGCGTGTAAATGACAGTGAATACACTGCGATCCATTAAGCTGCAAAGTAAAAACAACAGTGACACAGTGTCATCTTAATCATTGAAAGAATAAGCGGGTAGAGGTCTTACCTGCAGGCTGTTTTATTTCAGATTCGCAGCGCGTCGCACTCCCAAAGAGAGATGGAGATGGAGGGGGGAACAGAAGATAGGGGGTGGACGGTGGATGGGCTGAATAGCGGCTCTATCGAGGCAAAAAATAATGATAAATAGAAAAGGGGGTGATTAGAGTTGGTAGAAATAAAAAGATCGCGAGGGACTGGCTTCTCAATTCCTGATTAAATGTGAGTCAGCCAGCGGTGGAAAAGGGTTGAACATGCATAAAAAAGGCTAATACAAAACACGTCACTGAACACGGATTTGTCTACAGTGGATGTGGCCGCTGCTTGTGTGTACTCGGGGAGAATGCGTCTCCCCCCTCCCCTCCGGTTGCACGAGCTGCCTGCCTGCCTGTCTGCTCCTCTTTCTCTTTTTCCCACACTCAGACCGACGCAAGCAACTTGTCGCATCCCACCAAAACTCCTCAATGATGGGAATGATGCCGGATAATGTCAGAATCGACACAAGATGAAATCGACACTATGTCGCGCTACAAGACCACGGCGAAGATTTACCCCCCCCCTCCCTCTTCTCTTCTCCCTCATATTGAGGGAATCGCTCTAGATGTGCTTATTGGAGCGTGTGCCGCGCGCGCAGGGCTGTGCGAGTCGCCTACTAGCCATGACCGGGTTGTATGTGTTATTGATGTGAAAAACATATACATATATACATATATATGTCATTATTTATTTATTCTTTGCTGGAGAGCGACTCGATGGAGTGCCAGTGGGACACTTTCCCTCTGTGATGATGATGATGATGATGATGGTGATGATGGGGCCGCGCTGGTAGTTCTGGGAAATGCTGCACGAGCGCAGCCCTGCAGAGAGAGAGAGAGAGAGAGAGAGAGAGAGAGAGAGAGAGAGAGAGAGAGAGAGAGAGAAAGAGAAAGAGAAAGAGAGGGAGAGAGAAGAAGATACATTGTGTTAAATAGTGGATTCACATATCCACATGGTCAATCTTAATGTATCCATATGGTCAGATATTCATCCGGAGCCATATCATATAATTGTGATAGTTGACTATCATTGCCATAATTATTTAATCTGTCGTGATAACGGATCTATGTGTTTGTATTATAGACTACATTATGTCATGCACAGATCTATAAACATGGATCTGCAGCTGAAGCTTCTTGTCGCAAAGCAGTAGACAAAACTGAGCGGACAATGACCTTCACTAGCTTTAAAATGGCTTTGCGGCCCAGTTCACCTCTCTCCCTCTCTCTCTCTCTCTCTCTCTCTCTCCTCTCACACACATACACACAGAGGGGCGAGGGATAGCTGGAGAGAGCTAATACAGAGTGACAGGTCTTTCATGCAGTAATGGTGATGGTGAAAAGAGAGATCCACTCAACCCACACTGCCACACACATTAAGTCACACAAACGCATACGCAGACAAACAAAAGAAGCTAACACACGCCAGCCAAAACACACACACACACACGCACACTCACACAAACACACACACTTACACACACACTATTACAGAAAAGTGGCCACATAGCAACCACAAGTCACAATTGAATCTCAATTGTTTAGACCAGCAGTCAGGCTTTATTCATCAGGAGAGAGACACACACAAACACAAACACACAGACACCCACACACACATTTGACCTACACGCACACACACACACACACACACACACACACACACACACACACACACACACACACACACACACACACACACACCAGTCCTATCATCAGACAGGCAGAAGAGTGCTCATGCGTTTTAGCTTTATTGACCTGTGGAAGTTTGATGTTTAACTTCCTAAAATATCGCTTACTCTTACCTTTTACTCTTACTTGATTTCTCTTGCACAAACTAGGACAGTCACACGTTATTATTTACTATTTGCAGATTTGATGTCTTGCTTTCAGATTCTATGTCGTTCTGGATTGTTTTCTGATTGAGTTCTCTGCTAGATTTCAGTTTGTAGTCTTTCTCAATTTAATGTATCTATTGTTGATCAGAAACAACAAACTATTATTAGTTTACCAACACAGCTCCTTCCCTCACTTTAGTTTCTTTTTGACATTGACCAAGAGTGTATATTTTAATTGTATGACAACATATTTGTGTATTGAAGTGAAGTTTCACTTCCCTAAACTTACTTTATACTACAATTCATTCCTATATTTCTTAATGCTATTTCTTTTATCTCAGGTGGGTTATGATAAACAATTGCAAACCTTCATGCATACACTCATGCCAACAAACACAGCCAGTCTCGCACAAACGCACACACACACACACACACACACACACACACACACACACACACACACACACATACGGCACTGATCAATTGTTGCCTTCAGGCTGTGGTGGCTTGCCGTGACTGAGGAGGGAGCCTGGTTAACATCAGCGGTTCACCGCAGTGCAGTGTGCATTCACTTACTACAGTTCCCTCATCACAGAGCAGCCAGGAACACACTCCTCACCGTCTCATTTCAAATGCATCAGCGCTGCGATTCACATCAAAATGAGGGCGTATCTTTCAGTGCTGTCCTTATTATAGTTATCATTATGGATGGTTTATGTTTTTAAAAAAAGAAGAAAAATAGAAAAGATAGTGGAACATTTAAAAACAACGAATAGAAAGATATAACTTCGGAAGCAGAAAACCAGAGCAGGTTGAAATGAACCCATGTTTTAAGTTTTATTCATGTTTAGGGGAGTGGCACCTTCAACAGATCTTAATCACAATCGCTATCAAATTATGTAACTCAAGATTATACAGCATCAGTTGCGTTGAAGCGTTGAAGAGCATTTGTTTTTCCCATTTTTTTCTTTACAAAGATGGTCATGTGCAAGAAGTCCACGCTTTATGTAGAAGCAAGCGCAGCTACACCCTTTTATGTAATCGTGTAGAGGCAAAGCAAAAAGCTGGGGGTAGTAGAGAGGGAAAAACAAAGAGGTACGGAGAAGATGAAACGGGAAAGAACTGCCGCAGTTTAAGAGGCAGCGAGTGATTATCCAATGGCTCTATGAATATAAATGTAAATGTGCAAAGGAAGAAACAGAACAGCTGTCCACAGTCACAAAGGTCATGAAGGGGTCATCAGTAGGCTAAAGGTTACACAGGTGGATTCAAACCAGAGGGTTTAGAAACATCTAGGTCTTCGTCAACAGCTACTGCTGAGTTGCCCTTGAGCAAGGCACTTAACCCCTAATTGTAAAAGCAGAACCCGCACCAGAAGGTTGCAGTGACACTGGGCCTCACCTAGATACTAATGTGTGCCAATGCAAAAACAAAGAGCAGGGCCGGGATGAGGAACCACGTGCTTGTGCAACCAAACCATGCAGAGGGTGCGTATGATATCTCCATGATCTCGCATCATATTCTCCCCCACAAGTGTGAAATTGCATGAATCCTCTGGAGGATATCCGTGTGTTTCCCTCTCTCCAGCATCACAGTGATAATGAAAACCAGCCATTGCACAACGCCACTATGGTTTTATTCTCATTACAGAGATATATATCGTATTGATGTGTAACTGTGCATGATGTGCCTTAAAAACAAAAAAAAAGTAATCAACTGTTGGACTGTTTGTGATACGCAGGTCCAGCTTGTCGACTCTGCATCGTTTAGATAATGTACAGCATTTAAGAGCAACTCGATCTGAACATTAAAGTTATAAAGCATCTGAACATATATGACTTCCCTCAAAATGACAAAGTAAGTTCAAATATCCCACAATATCATACGCTGCAGCCTATGTGGTGTTAAAATAATGATTCATCAATTAGTCCATAAAAAACCCAAATCAGCACTATTTTTAAAATAGATCATTTAACTCTTTTTCAAAGCAAAATGCCAAACATATGATGGAAGATTGTATGTGTTTCTGCATATATGGAGGAAACGTTTGTTTTTTGGACCGAATAATACAAACTAATGAAATAAATGGCGTTGAGCTTTGGGCCGTTACACTTCTTCAATATTTTCTACAAAACAAGGAATCAAGGTTAATAAGTAGATTAGGCGATAATGAAAATAGATGCAGTCCTAAACACAAGAGAGCTCAATATCACGTCTTCATTTAAACATACATTTTCAAATACTTTGGCACAATGTACCATCACAAATAGGAACCGGAAATATATGAATCAAAGAACGGCCTCCAATTCGTCCATGTCCTGAGGACTTGCGTAAACAGTGGTATTGTCCTTTGAGCATTAAATGTAAACGTTATTAATGCTTCATCTGTGAGTTGTTCAGATATATAAACAGCATTGAAGCTTTAAAAAAAAATGCTTCTAACCAGTCGTTAAAGCGTAAATCGTGCTCCGTGTGCAGTTCAAAATGGCGAGTCTTGTTGCACCTGACATTCACCGTCCAACTCATCTGTGCTGCACCATCAACTGACACACAGTGCAGGTCAGTGATGAACGAAGAGTGACCTGGGCCCGATCTGATCCAGGGTCAGTGCTGAACAGTGGCCAGAAGAGGGCATCAGACCCCCACATCCGTGTCGGGCGGGTCCTCCTCCTCCTCCTCCTCCTCCTCGCCGCAGCATCTCGCCTGCTTGATGCAGTCTTCCTCCAAAGCAGAATGAGTCAGACATTTCCTTAATGTGACTTGTGCCAAAGCTTCATTCATAATCTACAACAGCTATATATAACTCCTCATGTGCAATTGTATATACAATAAAGTTAGAAATTGGTATCTTAATCAAGTATGTAAAACAAAGTAGATTTCTCCTGATGATATGTCAGGACATCGTCCACTTCTGTCTGTTTTTTA
Source organism: Liparis tanakae (assembly GCA_036178185.1). Lineage (NCBI taxonomy): Eukaryota > Metazoa > Chordata > Actinopteri > Perciformes > Liparidae > Liparis > Liparis tanakae. Next base: position 15,036,664 of record CM070092.1, read on the forward strand.
AATTGTTTTACAAAGATTAACAGCATTCACATACAGTGTTCTTATTTCAGAACTACTCTATTGTTACCTAATACTTTTTAATTATTCATAATAATAATAATACATTGTGAGTTCTGAAACTGGATTGATGATGTAAGAAAGACAAGAATATATTTAGCCATACCTTTTGGTAAAAAGGTATGTAGTCTGTGTGTTTTTATGAATCATGTATGTATAAAACTATGTGCCTCCTCAGTCTTTGTGATCAGTGTTTTGCATTGTACATTTCCAAATGCATACACATTTCCTGCAGCACTGCAGCATCTTCGTATAATACCGCAGCCCCTCGCTCGCCCTGCCTCCCTCTCTCTCCCCTATATCTCTTCTGTCACTAAACCTAACGTCTAAAGTCTTTCTAGGAATCACTTTTTTACCTCGTTCCATCATAAAAAACTGAATTCTTCTTTTTCCATCTTCTCTTGTTTAGTTTTTTTCTTTTCTTCGGCCATAGCACCTTCTGGCATATCTCCACAATCCTGTTAGATCTCCAACACTTCCTTTGTCCTCGGTTCATTATTGTTCCAACGCTACATTTCATTCCGTCTGATCGCCCCTCTCTCTTAATCTCACATGATCTGTGCTCTGAATTAAGCTTTTACTCTCATCCACATCTAAATGTACAGTGTACGTGATTATGAGGAGCAAGTGTCTCTGCTTGCCTCCCTGATGCTCCCTCTTCCTAACAGGGGGAGGCGCTCATGTGCATGTGAGTGTGATAGTGGGGGGGGAGGACGGGCGACGGAGGCATGGCCATGGGGAGAGCTTGGCCCTGGGGATGCGAGGCGTGCGACCGGGTGAGGGTGTGTGTTTGGGGGTAGCCGGCAGACTGCGGAGGCATCTGGTAGCTCCCTGCGGAGGAAGACCCAGAAGGAGGGCTGCCTTGCCCGTGGAGGCTGTTCTTGGGGGGCACCGGGGGCGCCTGGTTGAGCTGGATGGAGATGTCGCTGGAGGCTTCGGAGGTGCTGCGGCCTTGCTTAGGTGGAGGCCAGGATGCTTCGGGGTGGAGGAACTGCCCGCTGTAGTCGCTGCTCTCGGACAGGCGGGGGCGGTAGAGGGCAGGGTGGGGGCGGTACATCTCTTCCTCGGCGTAGCGCTTCATAAACAGATAGACTGACATCACCCCGGCCCCCTGAGGCGGCGCGTGAGAAAGGAAGCAGGAAGAAATGAGGGGGTGATGAGATGCAGAGAGAGAGGAACTGAGTTTAGAGAAACATCATTTCAAAGAAGCAGAAACATGGGATGGCGAAGGAAATTAGATTAAATGTGACTGATAGGCCAGAGGAGTGAACAGGCGTGTAAAGGAAAGGGGTGAGAGTATGTGCTTTTGATTCAGAAAGATAAGAGAAGACGTTAAGTTACTTTAGCTCATATATTACAGATTGAAAAGGAGATAAAGGAGAAAGGAGGAGATGTGGAGAACAGATGGGGAGAGAGAGAAGAGGGGAGGAGGCTAGTGTCCACTGCAACACATTAAGATCAGTGCTGCTAGTGGTGATGGGAAAGAGGCAGAAGGAGTGTGTGTGTGTGGGGGGGGGGGGGGGGCAGTGCAGTGGATTCACACGATACCTCTCCATGCATGGATGCACAAATGAGCACACGCACAAACCGTTGATGCCTCACCATGTCGACTTGATTGTAATCATTTTACCTTCTCACACGCTCATATAACACTCATAGAAATGAAAATCTATGATTTTCGTGTAACATATGTATGCACAGAGACACACACACACACACACTGGGCTTGGACCGACCTCTTTGAGTAAGAAGGAGGAGGCAGCGAAGGCGAAGGACCAGCCGTAGTGGTAGTTGAAGAACTGCTCGGGCTCCCGGGGTCGGTTCATCACCTCGTCGTTGATGCTGGAGATGTAGAGCACCAGGCCCACCACCAGGCTGAGGCCTGCAACCGGCACAGCAACACCCAGGGAGAGTCAGAGAGAGGAGGTCATCATGTGGCCAGATAGACAGCGGCAGCAGTGTGGCGAGGGTTGAGGAAACAGAGAACGAGAGAGCGAGAGAGCGAGAGAGCGTTGGGATGTGGAGTTACCAGACCAAGCTATTAGCCTAAAAAATTATAACATTAGAAACAGATGACGGAGAGACTAGAGTGTGTGTATGTATCAATGACAGATAAAGAGATTAAGAGATACTTTAAGGGATATATGCCTCATAGAAACAAAACAATGTAATTATTATTAATGGGAATCGTAACAAATATATATTACAAAGTGAAGTTAGACCTTGTGATTGTACTATCATGTTTGGCCGCCTTTGGTTTCTCTTGATGTTTCTTATCTCTGCTTATGCTTATTGGTACGGAGGTCAGCGACTTGACCTCCGACCTCCTGCAGGAGTCATTCGGTCTTGATAAAGACTGCGGTCATAGTTGTGAAACAACTGTCTTGTGATTTAAGTCACCGTTATATTTATATTTATATTTATATATTCAACCACAATATTACCCAAACAGTGAATACGTACTTTGAATATAAATCATACTTTAATTGCTATGAGCAGTGGTTGGATTGTATGATATTGTAAGGAAAAATCAAATGTATACATATATATATATATATATATATATATATATATATATATATATATATATATATATATATATATATATATATATAGTAACAGGGTTGACTGTAGATTTCCATTTAAACAAAATTATTTAATTTCCTTTATTCATCCTGAGAACAAAGTAACCGTAATGTAATTCTCATCTTGTAATGTCATATTTTGATTACTGAGTGAACTCGTACATTTAGAATTTGGCCCAGAAAAAGCTTTTAAATAACCTTTTTGGCCAGCAGCCACATGTACACGTTAAAAGCCTTTCCTGCAAGAACGCTCTTAGAAATGTTAAATGCATGAGATCCAACATATGGCCAACATCGAAGAATCAATATTCAAAGAAAGCTGAATGCTGAAAGCAGCAAAATTAGTATTTTTAGCCATCCCTGCAAAATTCAAATGTACCACCCGGCTGTCAAGCACTTATGTCCTAAACGTTGACTTTCAGACGCTGTGTTGTCGATTTAAAATATAGAATGCAGAAACCTGTAGTGGAAGAACGACTTCATCTAAATAAGTAACAACATAACAATTGAGGGGAACATGGATGTGCACCTTCACACTTCGTCGATGAAAGAAACCAAAGAGTGTGTGTGTGTGTGTGTGAGACCAAAGGAAGAAGAAATATATTCTGTGTTTACAAATACAAATATCACCCTCTAAGCACTTGAACAGCTGTGGCATCTCGCTCTGAATCCGGTCCCATCAATCACAACACGGCCGACTCAAACTACAATATTTACCAAACACCGTGTCGGTGATGGCAGCAGAAAAGGCTCACGCCACTCAGCCGTCCACAAACACCACGACACCCACAGTGACTCAGACATCGGAGGGAATGTTCTCTGAATGGAGGAGTGGGTCGGATATGAGAGAACGGAGAGCGACGGAGAGAGGAGAGGGGGAGGAGGGAGGGGGTGACAGAAAGCTATGAAAACGAAGACGCTGGGTGAATGAGAGATGGGGGGGGAGGGGAGGAGGGGGGAGAGAGAGGCTCAGTGCAGCAGAATATCTAACCAATGAAAAGCCATTTCATACACGCGCCCCTTAATATCTCCCTATTATAAAAAAAACAAAAAAAACACTGTGACACTTCCAGCACAGGCTATAAAGATTACATAACCCCGGTTACATAAAACCTATTATTCTGCTACACCCTTCATCAGAGTCGGGAGCTGTTGCCGCAGTCAGGAGCTCAGCCTCCTTCTCAAACAGCCTTCAGAGGACCGAGCTCCTCAGGCTCCTGGCAGCCCGACACGCCGAGGACCAGAGCGGGAGCATCAGAGCCACCTGCTGTTCAAAGAGGTTAATTACACCGATGCAGAAGATGAAGATGAAGGAGCTGCCTGTGGTACTGTGGCAACAGAGCATGTCTGTTCCGAGTTTTGACAATCCTCGAGGGTAATTCAAAATTCATAATTTATCTCATTAAGCCTGTTTAATTCCAGAGTCAGAGGAGCGGGAAGCCGGCGCGGTAACCTTTTCTGATGACAGCCGGCGCATCTGCATCACGCACTATAAATAGAGCCGTGACGGAGCGGGCCCCGCGCGCGACACGGGACGCGCCGGGCCGCGGTAATCAATCACGCAGCGGAGGTGTGCTGTGAGTAATGGTTCCCACCTGAGAGGATGAAGAAGATGCCGGACACAAAGGCCAGGATGGTGCGCTGAGGTCGGATGTGTCCGATGTTACTGATGACGAAGGCCGTGAAGACGAAAAGCAGCGACACCATCGGGAAGGGCGTGGCCGTGCGCACCATCTCTGTGGGGAGCAGAGGTCACGGGGTCAAACCAAGATGGAGCAAGTTGGGGGAGGTGAAGGATAATGTCTCTGGAGCTTATAAAATATAAGTTAAGACGATCAGAGGCGGTAGAAACACGGATTCAAAGCGTGCCCTGATGCCATGACATTCATTATATAACATAGAGGGATTGGAAACATCATTCAAAATGTACACATAAAAGAATGTATATCTAGTGAAGGGTCTACTTGCTTTAAAACTATGGGAAATAAATGTAAAACGCTGCTACATAGATATACAAATCATTGTAAATATGTAAGATTGCGGAGAAACTTTTCTATTGGATCAATATTCTCTTGAGTATTCAGAACTATCCGAAACTGCAATGAGTAAATGATGGTGGTAAGGAACTAACAAAACTCTTTGTGTTAAAATATTAATGTATTATAACAGTTGAATATTTTTTAGAAATAATAATAATAATAATACATTCCATTTTAGTTTAATTGAATCCAGTAAAATAGTATATTTTCTTCTGAGGATAATCCTTTTAAAATCACTTTCATCAAGTTCATCTGAAAGCTGCAATGAACGATTATGAGTCCAAGATGACGTCTTTAAATATAATATGTATTTTATCAGTTTACTGTGATAACAACACAGTATAATCATAACCTTACAGTTGAGACTGCAGCAAGAGACGTGTGTCTGTTTTACTTTAATTGATTATCAGATTCAGTTTGAGGTGAACATTATTTTCTTCTCGACCCACTGACGGTTACACTTCTAATATCACGTTAGCATGTCGTCAGTACCCGGATCGGCCACCAGGGGGACTCTGCTGTGTGTTTCACTCACTGAGGATGTTTGCAGTGTTCTCGGTGGTGATCTCGATATCGGGTTCAGTGAAGTACTCCGAAGCCACACATCTCCCGTTCTCTGCTCCTGAGAGGAAACACACACAAAGAGGAACATATCGGGGTTTGCTTCCACACACGGTGATGCATGAGGAACGCTAACTACCTCTCACACACACACACACACACACACACACACACACACACACACACACACACACACACACACACACACACACACACACACACACACCAAAAGAGAAAGAACCCTCTCTGGGTCTGTGCAGTCCTGCTCACAGGTAACGATCATGTTCTGTGACATCTGCAGCCCAGAAGCTCGTCTTCTCTCTCTCTCTCCTCCCCTTGCTGCTCTCTCACTTTTTCTGTTTCTGTGTGTTTGTCACTGAGATGATGTGGACATATGCACACACACGTAGCAGCATTGTTTGGATGGTTGTGTGTGCGTGTGTGTGTGTGTGTGTGTGTGTGTGTGTGTGTGTGTGTGTGTGTGTGCACATGTATCTGTCTTCTACAGTGAATATGTTGTTGCATCTTCCTACCAGCCACGAAGCAAACTCTCCAGAGGCCTGAATGCAGCGCCATCTTCACCTCCATGCTCTGGTTCTGCTGCAGGATGATGCCCTCCACCATGATCAGCCAGTAGTCGGTGGACACGGCCACCCCCACTAGGAGCAGCCCGCAGGCCCCGAACACTGTCGACAGGATGGTCAGCGCACGGCTGCTGCACGAACTCATCTGGAGGGCGGAACGAGGGAGGGGAGGGTGTTAGAGGAGGGGAGGAATCACTGTGGAGGCAGTAATGTAGGTGCATATGCACGGGGGCGTGGCGGGAGGCCGTTAGGATCGGGGGGAAACACCGAGGCGAGCGCACATGCGAAGAGCTGCCGGCTGTCGTCCTGTCTCGCTCCGTTATCGCTAAAGACGAGTTGGCGACACGTCCGGTGGCAACCAATCCGGTTAAAGGTCAGAGAGGAGCCAACGCAACAGATGGTGACTTCACGGTGAACCACTGAACTCAGGAGAGGCTTTAAAAACACAGAGTGATGGATAGTAAACACACACACACACACACACACACACACACAGAGGTCAGGAGAGGCCCGGTGTGACTCACACATGGTCTTTCTATGACTTAGTTCTGGTTGACTGGGAAAGACTTCACTGCAAATCCATTGAGCATGCTGTCTGTATGCATTTGTGAGTTTCTCTCTGTGTGTGCGTGTGTGTGTGCGTGTGTGTGTGTGTGTGTGTGTGTGTGTGTGTGTGTGTGTGTGTGTGTGTGTGTGTGTGTGATTGTTCAGCCAAAGTCCTCTGCTTAATTTGGAGTGAGGTTCAGTATCATCAGTTTGTCAAATAATGGAGAACGACTGCATGAGAGCGAGCCCGGTGTTTACTGTAATATCTGCTTACTTATCATCAGGATCATTACTGGGACGCCGCTGACCTCTTGACCTCCTTTTGACCCGGTGAGATTCAATCTGGTTTTGTTTGTTGTGTTTGCCTTTTTTTTAAACTACCACTGGGACATACACTGTATTTTATATCATGTTTGAAACATTTCCTTTAAACTTATCGTAGTACTATACACCACAAGCTGAATCTAGAGGACAACCTTTAGCTCCACCTACAACGGTGGCATCTCTCCGTCAGCATCTCACCGTATTTCACAGACTGCACAGGCCATTAAAGTCCACTTAAATGACTTTTAAGGAAATGTGACATCTTAATAACTGTCTGTAAGAGTCACACTATGGAAGTATTCCACCTGCTCTGCAGCCAGGTGTAAACAACAGGTGTAAACAACAGGTGTAAACAACACACTACAACAGCAACAGTGACCCGGTGTGTACTCTTAGCGGCATCATGACGCAACACTGTGCTGTCTGCAGCCTAAGATGTGGACAAGAGGCAGAATGGAGCTTTTACACCAACGTCTGATTTGTACTGTCAAAAGATAATTGACATTTATTGTAACAGGAAATGTTTTTTAACTCCTCTCTGTTCCAGTTGGTAACTACTCCAGCTTCAGCCTCTTGTTCTCACAGTGGCTGACAGGAGTGAAGTCAGGCATGTTCTGCAGGGTGTAACCAGCTGCTGCTTCACGCTTTGAGAAGACGTGTGTTTGTGTGTGTGTGTGTGAGAGTCGGTCCTCCACATGCCACTGCTGGGCTGAGCTGCTGTTTGCGTCCTCTGTCTGTTTGATTGTCAATAATTCAAATGCTGCAGATGACCAGATTCCTTATTTGTAGTTTCTTGAATCACTCTGACATCCTCATTGAATGTGTTGTAACTCTGTCATGATTCTAGTCACATGACATCTATTGCACCTGTCCATCCTGGAGAGGGATCCTCCTCTGTGGCTCTCCTGAAGGGTTCTTCCCTTTTTTTCCCGGTGAAAGTGTTTTTTTTCTATTTCTTGGGAGTTTCTTCTGATCCGATGTGAGGTCAAAGGTCAGGGATGTCTATGTGTACAGATTGTAATTTGTGATATTGGGGTGTATACAATAAACTGAATTGAATTGAACACTTTGTAAACGCACAGCTGTCTTGTCGAGTGAACCATTTTCAAACAAATGTATGGTCAGAATACATCATGTTTAGGCCGACTAATTAATAGACAAATCATCAGGAAGAGTGCTTTGAACGACTTAATATGAGAACCACTTTATTCTTCCTCCGGTCTTTCTTTGGATGAAAAGCCTCTGAGTCTTTGTGCAGCCGACTTATACAATACAGTCATTCTGCTGGGGAATAAACTCTTCAAGATTAAGCTCGGCCTCATCATATCTGGACAACCATTGTGTGAGACGTGACCACTATAGAAGTTGCTTCAGTTTCTATGCAGCACCGGGGATGAATAAAGCTTCTTTTGTTAAGAACAGAGCTGGCTGGTGGTAAAGGGTATACGCAGCAGAGAAATCCTGTGAGAAATGACACGTTTGGGCATGTTGAGGCTGAGAGGAGCGCAGAGTGAGTTACTAATGGTATACGAACACATTTGAGGGGGAAAGGAAGACCAACCACCAAGGATCCAGTTGTACAAACAGGACGGCTCAATTAGAGACAATCAGGGCTGTCAAAAGAGAAGGTACACGATTTACAACTAACGGGATGAATCCATGCGAGGGTACAACTGAAGATGTTAATGAACTCCTATGTTTCACACCAAGGGTTTTTCATTTCTATCTTTGTTGTGAATCAAACGACAGGACCAGCTGCTGCTGGCATTTGACTCTTGAACAATACTTTGAGCCAGTGGGACTCCGAGAGTTTGAGGGAGTCGCCGTAACATCAAAAACAACTCACTGAGATGACGTGAAATAACGGAAGGCGCACAACGGGAGAGAAGATACAGAGACGGACATCAAGAGCAGAGCGGACCGGGAATGAACAATCACACCTTCCAGCACTTGGAGGATGTGCCAAAGTGGTCAGGAATGAGTGGGAATCAATCGGAGTTGCAACACAGCAGAAATGAGTGGATGTGCCCGAGTGGCTCTTCCAGCCCGGTTCAGCACCACGGACAGCACCATCACCTCTCATAGCTGCACCGTCACACAGAGAACACAGAAGTAAATCACCTCGTGTAAGTCATGTATTGAGCCCACATCATCACCCTCTAAAGGGCTGTGGCACTTTATGGAGAAGTAACCATTTTAGACTTAAGATCGAAGGGGAAATGATTCTCTGTTAGATCCTGATAACAATCCCATGGTGGCGCCCTGAGACAGGCCCCTCAGCTCCCTCACCCAGAAAGTAATGAGCCAATTGAATTGGTTAGATAGGAGCCACCAGGGGGGACAAAAGGTTTAATTCTCTCCAATCTGTCACAATCTACAGACTGACATCACCTCTAAGCCTCGCCGGAAAGAAAGACACCAAGAGAAAAAGGGAGTGATGGGCAAGAGGAAAAGATAGAGAGACGAAAGCAGCAGAGAGGGGAGGACGAAACTATGTTGGGGGAGAGTCTTCAAGGCGGGAACAGCAGGAGAACATGGAGCAGATATATAGGTTACAGCACAGGGAAAGACCTTGGCCCAAAAAATGGAAGGAGTACCCAACATGGACGCGCGAGACGGGCACGCGCCTACACCTGAGCTAAATTAACCAACCGTGACGGTGCAGCGTCTCCAAACAATCTCGCCGAGGAAGGAGTCACTCAGTGGAGGAGAATAAATAAATGACTTGGTAACGAGTGGACGTGGACATCGTGACTCAACGGGTGGGTTTGCTCCGGAGCCATCGGAGCATTTCTGCTGCGCAGCCCGCGCACGCCGGTGGAAGTCGCACACCATTTTCACAGCGCAGAGCAGATAGTTGAACATCAGATCTCCTCTGAACAACTACATGCATGTGAAGCGGGATCTGCTCCCGGCTGCACCGAGGCAGCGATGTGCGCATAAGATTGTATAGACCCCCCCCCCTCTCCCCCTGCCCCCCCTCCTCTGTCACACACACTCACACGCGGAGTTTGGAGATAATAAACACAGAGCGGGGAACATGTGAGCGGCTCGCGCGCACAATTGGTGAAACACAAAATGAGGAGGTGCAGAACGACTCCGCTTCCAGGTGACAGTCAGCCCGACGGTGGTGTCTCCAGAGAAGATGTGTCTCCATCCGCTCACACGACACGAGGACACGTTATGAATGCTGCGGGTTTTCTTTTTTTAGTTTAAAAAAAAAAAAAACCTCAACATTTTTTTACAGCCGCTGTCACAATAACAGACACGCATACATTTCAAATGACTGAGTCAGGTTGGAAGAAAAGGCGTCATCGTCACAAATACAAGCCAAGAAGCACACAACTGGAGTTATTTAAGGGGAGAAAAAAATACTCACCCTGCCACGAGAGTCGTGCGCACACGTCAGGAGCCAAGAAACCTCACACCAGGCAGGTTCGGTGGATCAGGGTCTCTCTCTCTCTCTCTGATGCGTTCTCGCTTAAGTCTCTTTACCCATCCTCCAAATGCGTTCACCCGATCGGTCCCAGGCACTGCGGTGGATCGGTCCGCTACTCCGGCTACCAAAGAGTCATAGCGGGAGCAGGAAGGAGAGAAGTGTTGGAGGGAGAGAGAGAGAGAGAGAGAGAGAGAGAGAGAGAGAGAGGGGTGAACTAGTGAGGAGTGAGATAGTGAGGGAGAGAGAGAGAGAGAGAGAGAGAGAGAGAGAGAGAGGGGGGAGGGTCATGTTAAACTATCTTTTCTCATCCTATCATTTATATTCTTTTGTGTGTGTGATTTGTTTCTGTTTTTTTCTCTTCCATTTCAGGAACGCAGTTGTATAATGTTGCATTGTGTTACAGTAAAACAATAAAACAACCAATTGTTCTGGTTTTATGATTCCTCCACCTTTGTAATGTTTTATTATCAGTCATCTGTCATGGACAACATTGTAATAACATCTTACAAGGTGCAAAAGTCTTAACGTAGTAAGTTGCTGTTTTTTTACATTTATGTATATATATATACATATATATATATATATATATATATATATATATATATATATATATATATATATTACATCATCATTTTAAGTACATTATAAACTCTATAGGCTTACAAACTTGCTTTGGCATCTGCCTTTTAGGAGCTGTGGTTAATTTTCAAGATCTTTTAGAGACTTTAATTTCACCTTCCTTATGACTTACACTGCACAAGTAACCTCTCTCTTCCTCCTTTTCCTCATCTTCCGCCCCCCATGTCTCCTGTGGTCCATGTCCCTTTGTCTATTTTTAGCTGGCTCGTGGAGGAATCCTATATTTTTAGTAACGATATCAATAGTCTACAGCACACTCTGACCTCAGGGCATGAGCCAGAAAGAAAGATAGAGGGAGAGAGAGGGAGAGAGGGAGAGAGAGAGAGAGAGAGAGGGAGGTGGGGGAGTATGAGAGATTGAGGCGAGATAGAAAGAGAGCAGAGAGAGAGAGGAAGAGGAGGCAGCAGTGAAGAGGAGGGATGATATCATGTCGAAGTGACAGTGAATGATGGACCGCACACACAACTCGCGCCGCAGAGCGCTGGAGGTTTAGTAACATGAAGGGAGATACTGTCATGGTTGGAGTAAAGTGGGAGGAGTTTAAGATCAGGCAGTCAACATCAGGTGTACACACCATACACCCAACAAGATTTATCTTTTTACAAAAGTGGCATTACATATTTTTTACCCTTTAAAATAATGTTATTTAAGTGTGAAAGTCCTTCTCTGTTGTATTGTAGTTCCCAAACACATCACAGATCACACATCGACATGTTGTCATCACAGGAATTCATATACAACCTATCAAAACATCAAATATTATAATTGTTTTTATAATAACAGCAATATGAAGAACATCAAGCAGCGTTTTATTTATTTAAAAATATGCAATGCAATTTTTTGAAATGTATAAATTAAAAATGTGAGAAATTTCACACGTTCCCTGCCTGAACACCATTATTAGACCATAAATAACTGAACAACAGACCATAATATTGACGCAGAGGCCATGATGAGATGATACATGAGACTCATATCAAAGCACAACCCATAGCTCAGTTATCAACGAAATAACTAACAACAATATATTCTGACAATATGATTTAAAGACAATTACAAGCGTCTTTGAGTGTCGACAAAAGTGTTATATAAATTCAAAGTATATTTATTATTACATAAATCAATGCATTAACACATTTACAGAGGAGAAGCAAGACGTGCAGATAGAAAAGGAGATGGGAAGTTGATGATATTTTAATATGAAGGTCAACTTGTTATAACTCAGATCTCTATGGGATATTACCCCCATCATGTTGCTGGAGGGGGGGGGGTGGAGGGGGGAGGAGGTGGGAGTGTGAGGCTGCTTCAGAAGAGGAGGGAGAGAAAGTAAGATGGCTGAGAGGTGGTTTTGCTGGTTCGACAACTACAGTATCACAGTAAATAGAGGGGTCAGCATCTGTGTGAGTGTGTGTGTGTGTGTGTGTGTGTGTGTGTGTGTGTGTGTGTGTGTGCACATGCTTGAGATTGCACTTTTGAGTGTGAGTATGTGTGAAAGTGAGGGAGCGAGCGTGACAGAGGCGTGAGGAGGAGACAAAGCGAGAGGCTGTGCGTGTTTGTTTCTCCGCCGCCTCACAACCACAGAATGAAACTCTTCGCTTGTTCTCCTTTCAGGACTTTTTTAGTTTGTTTATTGTGATGTTCTTTTTCCAGCAGAGAGAACACAGAAGTTAACTAAACACTTACATGATGTATTGAGGGATAACTGATGGTTTGGTTTATCGTGTATTGTGTGTCGTGACATTTTCCCTCAACTGAAACTGAGCTACGGCGTCAGATGAAACTGCTTTCAAAGTGTTTGCTCTTCTGGATGAGGAATGGTTTTAATTCTCATTATGCTGACATATGTAAAATAAAGATGTTTTAAAACTAATTTATGTGTGTAATAAGTAGCTGATTTGTGAGATATGATTATTAAACTGTATGCTTGCAGCCACCTGCTGTTTATAAAGTGTTTAATGACAGCCCTGCTATCATTTTTCCATGTATTGAACAGTCCAAGTGAGGCTCTCTTTTAATTACGTCCAATCAATGCTGGGAATACGTCATAACACAGCAAACAGCGTTACGGTTTAGACCACATTAGTAAAGTACTTGTATCTGTGTAATGTCTTGAAAACGTTATTAAAAATCATATTTTAAGACTGCAGATACATAACCCGGTGCAGTTCTGGATGACATTAAGGAGCCCTGATACTCTATACTCCACAAATAATAGAGAAAACAATTATGTGAATAAAAAATTATGCAGGCCGAACTGTGGCCGTGATAATAGTCGGGCAGATTGGGCATGAAATGGGGGGGGGGGGGGGGGGGGGGCACTTCAGCCTTCATTACGTATCAAATGGCTGCGTTGTTTCAGCTCAGTGGGTCATCTGAGGGCTCGTGTGACGGGAAACGCAGCGGCTGGGCCACAGGACCCCGACGGAGCTCGTCCACAGGATGCCCGTCTTAAAAAAGAAAAGGTCTACTTGCTCGGTTTGCATTGTAGTCAACGTGGCAACACTCACACACAAGTAGAGTGAGATGGATATTTATTAGAAAGACACATAAGGGTGCTTCTGAGGCTGAATCACTGCACTGTGTATAAACATAATCAACTGGAATAAACCTGTGAGGAAACATTTGTGTTCATGTGTGTGATCGACAAGGGACCCGACCTGCTCAGTGGCCCGTCGGAGGGAACACCTGACTCGTATTGGTTAAAGTTTGAGATAAATTGGTTGTAAAGTTACACATGCATATTTTCTTGGAAGATCTATAGCTATATAAACCTAGTGCGTCAAAGCAACTCATTCTAAAAACACTGCATGCATTTCTCAGGTTCACACTACAGTACTCTCTAATCTACAATACTGGCTTTGTTTGCATTGCTGCAGCATATTCTGAGACTATCAATATGTAACACAAACATTAAAAGAGTGCATGAATATAAAGGTGTCTTGGCATTTTCTTGTAAACGTAAGAATTTGGCTATGAAATGTGTCTTTAATAGTTATCATGTTCAAATTCTTTGTTATAAAACAACTAGTATGGGGATGAACATCGTTGGGTACATTTGGAGGCGGTGATGGGAGCTCTTCACACAGCCGTGAGTGGCGAAGGGGCAAAGTCTGGGTTCTGGAAGGTGAAGCCCTGGAAGTCGTCCTGGTCGATGGCGGCGAGTACATCCGGGTCAGAGGGCGTGAGCGCCGACGGAGCCGCTGTGAAGAAATTGTCGAAGTTTTCTCCTTTCCTCCCACCCTGATGAAGAAGAGGAGAAGATTAGCCTGCGTGTTTACACATTTGTGATTACGACTGATTGTATACACACCGTTATGTTACTCCTGGAAAAAAAGAGAACCCAAATGATAAACTGACTGAACCTCCGTGTCTCTGCTCCTCACCCACACCCTGGGCTTCTCTCTAAGGAGCTGTGCACGCCTACAGTGGGAAGGAAGCTGCTCTCTGCGTCTCTCTTCCTGCTCCTTGACAGCGGCTCTGCCGGATGATATGAATATCATTTGGCCTGGCCTCTAACCTCTGAGCATACTCGGCTCGCTCAAGGCACACCTCACTCTTGGCCAGCGGGGCCAGAAGTTGGCATGTGGTGGGCTAATGATGACAGACAATTTACATATCGAAGGAGCAGGAAAGACCCCGAGGTCAGGGGGTCCGGCCTGTTATGACTGGACTGTCTGTTCAGAAGCGCTCAAAGCCCATCTCGAGGAACCAGCAGAGGGAAAAGAGAAGGGGTTCGGGAAGAGGGATGGAGGGACGTGGCTATTTCAACTGAGAGAAGAGGGGAAGAAATGGCGAACACACTAAGGACTGCTGAACGAGAAAACGTGCAGGGAAACGAGGGAGAGGAGACAGACGGAAGAAAGTGACAGCTACAATTCCCTAAAAAGTGTCCTCGGAGAGAGATAGAGAGAACGAGGAAGGAAGAGGGCCAGGAGAATGACGGGAAAGAAATAAACAAGGGAAGAGTGAAAGAAACAAAGGAGAGTATGTAGTCCATCTGTTCAACTGACAGTTCTGGGTTTGAAGGGCGCTGGGATCTCCAGTCTCTCCAGACGTTCCCAGTCAATCCAGCGGAAGAACGGATGCTCGCGAATTTCTCTCTCTGCCTCCTCTCCTCCACCGAGACGCTTGGCTGGGTGCTTCGTCAGGAGCTGGAGGAAGAGGAGGGAAAAAGTGGAATAAGAAAAGAGAAATATTGCGGTAACCATGGGATACAGATGAATCCTATATGCTCTGCTTCTTAGTTAACAGTGTACACTTTAAATATTAAATATTGTAAGAAAATGTTTTAAATGTTCTTTCAATTCAATTTAATTCAGTTTATTTGTATAGCCCATTTTCACAAATTATCAATTAATTACATTGTTATGACATACTGTATATCTATGTATATTGAAAGTGTGTTCTTGGCTTAATGCTGAGAGTGAAATGACAAGATAAATACCACTCAAGCCTGTATGTTCAGTAGCCTGTTAGCTTAGCATAAACACCGGACCAGCTAGCCTGGATCTGCTCAAAGGTCATTGACCTACAGGCGCCTCTAAAGCTCACTCAATAACATTTTTTGTCTTGTTTGCTTAATCTGCCAAAAACGTGAGAGTAAATTAACTATTCATGGTTTTAAGGGAGTTTGTTTATATTATTTCATGGCAACAAGTCACTAAGAAGTGTCAGAAAAGCCTTCTGTAAAACCCCACTGTACATATTAAACACACAGGATAAGCTAAGCTAACGGCTTCTGGCTCATACACGAGAGTATCGACCTTCTTATCTGACTCCCAGCAAGACAGTATTTGAGCACATTTCCTAAAATGTTGCATTATTACATTAAGTGATAAAAAAAACTGCATGTTTAAAGCCCCACTATGTAACTTTTCCACCTTAAAATAACAGCTCGAAAAAAATTGTGCCGCTACAATGACTTTTAATATGTTGATTTGCTCCTCCGCCACTGCCATCGGGGGTCTGTGGGCTGAATACTGCTGAATGTAAGATGGTTGGGACCGACCCGGTACTTCCGGCGGAAGTAGTTCAACTGATCAGCTGATCAGCGGCAGCCCGGTCGCGATCAGCTGGGAGCAGACAAGCCGGAAGAGCCATATATGGCTCGAGACCAGACGTTAAATACCTGAAGGGGGCGCTACAGGGGAAAAGTTATATAATGTCGCTATAACCTTTTATGTGTTTACATAAATATATAAAAAATATATAAGATGAAGTAATTTAATCTTTTTTTAAAATCACATTTGCAATCGTCTCAACTGTCTTTGTGCTAAAAGTAATACGAGTAGGAAGAATGTCGGCTTACTCCCTTGCAGATGGAGACGGCTTCCCGAGAGAGACTCTTTGGGTAGAGCACACTCTGCTCCATGATGGACTGGAACAGCTCCTCCTCGTCAATACCGTCAAATGGTGGCTGGGAGGAAAAGAGAGAAAAGGAAAGAGAGCACAACCGGTGGGCAAATTGAAAGGAAATATATTTAAATCAAAGTTCTCTTGAAATCCTTTTGAAGCAATTACAAAGGAAAAAGCAGTGGAGGCGTAAACGTCTGTGCACACGGCTCTATTGTTACCTGTCCTGCCAGCATTTCATACAGCAGTACTCCATAGGACCACCAGTCTACTGCTTTATCGTAGGGCTGATACGCCACAATCTGAAAAAGGGTGGAGAGAAAAGGAGAGGAGATGAAAGGGAAGCATGGGAGTGTAGAGATAAGGAAACAGAAAGAAGACGGGAGAGTGAGAGAAAAGGCAGTCGTAGCAGTCGGCTGCTCGGAGGATGTGCAGCTGTCAGACACGGGAAGAATAAGAGAGAGAGAGAAAAGTATTGCATTAGGGAGGGTAAATGTATGAATGAGATCAGGAGTAATCGACACATGACTTTGGATTTGTGTGTGTATGAGTGTGTGTGTGTGTGTGGGGGGGGGGTGGTGGGGGGAGAGGGGGGGGGGGAGCGCACAGGGGAACAATTTCCAGCCCCTGGGGAAATATATTGTATCACTTTCAAAATGGCAGATGCAGGAGAATCAATGGTTGTTTACATAACAGAGTCAATACCCCGGGGAACCATGAGCGAGGTTTACACTATCAAAGACACCAGTCACATCTTCTCGTTCTCTCTCTACTGGGTCCAAAAACCGAGCTGGGCATCTACTTCACTGGCTCTATGGATTGTATTTGTCTATGGTTAGTTAACACACACACACACACACATACACACACACTTATTACATTTAGCATTTAAAAAAGGTGTCCACCAATACCACCTCAGCTGTTCTCAGGGGTGTGTGTCCCTCTGAAGGGGGTTCATCACCTGAAGTAAAGTGCAATAAGAGAAAGGAAAACTGGTCCCACAAGGTCTTTGAAGGACAACCCTCATGTCTATGCAATGTGCTCTTAGCATAAGCACACACCATCGCTAATTGAATCATGTGAAGTTAATTATTTAAAAGTGCTGACACGGTCAGAAAGGACGTAGGAGACGAGCGGAGAGGTAGAGCAAACAAAGAGGGGAAGACCGGGGTGAACAAAGGGGGAAGGATGGCTCCGAGGAACACATGAGGAGAGTCCAGGAGTTAGTCTGGCCCCCGATGTGAGAGCGGGGGTCGTGTACCTCAGGGGCGATGTAGTCGGGGGTGCCACAGAAGGTGCGCGTGGTGTCCTCCTCCAACATGCCCTCCCTGCACATCCCAAAGTCCGCTATCTTGATGTGGCCCTCGCTGTCAAGCAGCACATTATCCAGCTTCAGATCCCTGAGAAAGAGGGAAAGAGGAGCCACAGCGGGATGAATCATGTCGATGGATAACATCTTTAGAACAGTCATTAGTCACAAAAGACATGATACATCGGTGCCGAACCATGTCAGATGAGCAGCCCACCTCCCTACCTGTAGATGATGCCCTTGCTGTGGAGGAAGAAGAGGCCGACCGCTATCTCCGCTGCATAAAACCTGCAGGGAGAGAGGAGAAGGAGGAGCCTCACTGCCGACTGCTTTATCTTTCGGAGTAATGGCCAACGTTTTTTACAGCGAGGAGAGAGAGAGAGAGAGAGAGAGAGGGTGATGAAAGGGAAAGAAACCAAGTAGATGAAAGGCAGGAAGACAAAGAAAGACGGCTGGAAATGAACAACAGGGTAAGAGTTAGTTTGAGATGATTGATCAAAGATGATTGATTAGATGAACAGCCAGGAGGAGGAGAAATGTAGATGAAAAAGATCAGATTAGTGGGAGGAGAAAGTCGGGGGAAAGAGGAGAGGGCTGGTATGTCAGCTGATGACTTTGTCTGAGTCACCAGGTGTAATGAACAAAGCTAAGAGAAGAGTGTGTCTGTAAACAGAAGATAAAAGAGAGGCAGCAAATGAGGACCGTGATTGAAAGAAAGAAAGAAAGAAAGAAAGAAAGGAAGGAAGAAAGGAGCTTCTGGACTACATACGCTGCGTGAGGCTCTTTGAACTTGCCGACTATCTGAATGTGAAACATCAGGTCGCCTCCGTCGACGTATTCCATCACATAATACAGACGGTCCTGCAAAGAAAACACACACACCTGAGTACACACACATACATAATCACCTCTGGTCAAAGGACCACGGGCCTTAAAGAAAGCAAACTGGTCATTTAAACAGGGTTCTTACACATGTTAACCAATGGATTTCCAGGACTTTTCCACCACTTTAAATAAAATTTCCATGACTAAACTGAAATCTCGGTTTATACATGAAAAAGCAAGAACATTTAGTATTTAAACAATGTGAATTCCAAAGCATACAGTATACATTTAATGAAACAAATGAATAAGAGACAGTATTTTATTTAAAGAATAAACATTTGCTTCCCGGGCTATGGCCATCGAACTTTCCAGCTAAGGTGCGTTCACTTGCAACGCGGGGAAAAAAAGACGATTTTGCCGCCAGTATGAGAGCGTTTGCCGGCTTATATTTAGAGACTTTCTTTCTAAAACATATTCATTATTTCAAACTCGGTGTAAATGAACAAGTGAATATAACACATTTCCATGACTTTTCCCAAACTTCTGTGATTTAATTTTTTTCCATGACTTTTCCAGGCCTGGAAATTACCATTTTGAAATGTCATGACTTTTCCAGGTTTTCCATGACCGTACGGACCCTGTTTAAAGTATCCGGGGGCAACAACATGTCAGGCAGCTCTATGGAGGGTTTATCGGGGTTCATTGAGGACCCTGTACACAGTGTGCAGCCTTCACACACACACACACACACACACACACACACACACACACACACACACACACACACACACACACACACCTCAGTCTGGAAGGCGCAGTAGAGAGATGTGAGGAAGTGAGGCCGAGAGGAAAGCGCCAGAACCCTCCTCTCCACCAGAGCGCTCTCGGTGTCCTCGTCCTGGAAGAGAACGTCTTTCTTCAACACTTTCACGGCGAACAGACGCTCGCTGCCTCGCTCCTCCGCCAGCAGCACCTGAGCGGAGACGGGGAGAGGAGAGGAAGTTACCGTAACAACAAAGGTATCCCGAGACGTTCAGAGCAGCGAACGCAACGCTTCTGTAGCATCGATAGACAACAGCAGAAAAGAGCCTTTTTAATCCAAAATTCAGTCCGTGCATCAAAGTGTTGAACGCATCCCTCGTTCAAGCTCCACCTCTCCAGAGTTCTGCGTGTACCGTAACGCCGCCAGCACTCGGTGTTTTAGGTCATTGTGTTATGAGTGACATGCTGCTCCACTTAAAAGTAGTTCAGCTGTTTTAATACAAATGAAGTGATTTTGACGCACATTTGCCGTATTTTTAAACGTTTGAATAACGTGTAGTGCTGAGCCAGGACTTGTATTAAAACATATACTGATAAGGAAGAGAATAGTGGAAGTTAAAATACAGACACATGCTTTAGCAAGTTCAATGCACATTCACTCCTCTAAAGTTAATGTTATAAATGAAGCGGCTCTCGTGTTTTTATCAGGCATTAAAAACACATTTTCTCCCTCTTGTAAAATGGTCTCGATGCTATACTTTTCTGGAGAGTCACATGACCCTGGTGTTCTGTGGCTGGTGGGAAAGATGTGGCCAGATCACTGGGAAAGTGCTGAAAACAAAACAACACTGAGTAAAATGGTCTGGGCAGCCTGCGGCGCGGCCACCGGCTAATGGGCACTACTCTCCAATAGTGCTGAAGGTAGAACAAATTACATGGTGTCATTTTCAGAAATCAATGTGAGGTTTTTGTGAATGTGCTCTGTGTTTGTCCGCTTGTGTGTGTGTGTGTGTGTGTGTGTGTGTGTGTGTGTGTGTGTGTGTGCCGTGCCATTGATGAACTGCGAGTCTGAGAGAATTCCTGCTGTCCTCTGTGATCTTGTCTCCTCTCAAACGAACTCCTGTGAAAATGGGTCTAGTGTTGCCCGGTTGTTTTGATTGCTGTTGTGTTTTTTTTCTGATTATCTTTTACTTATTTACTTCTTTGCTTAAACATTTACTTTTATTACATTTTCCTGGTGGCCAGGCTTGGCCAGATGCATGATTAATTTATTTTATCCTTTCTTACGTTCAAAACGAAAAGAAGAAAAGGAAATTGGACCCATCAACCTCCAGAAGATTACACATCTTATTATGTACTTTCCCTCTTTTCCGCTCTTGTTATCCCACTTCCTGTGGCTCATTGTGTTGCTTTGTAAAGCACAGTAAACCCTCTTTCTCTCTATCTTGGTATGTCTCACTTTCCCTCACTCAGTAGCCCTGGGGTCCGTCTCTCTTTTCGTGGGTCATTTTTTCTCTCTCACATCTTACGTAAGTTGAGTCTATTTCTCCTGCCCTCTGCAGACTCTCCTCTGACAGTTATGAAACAGCACTGGGGGGATGAGGACTCAAAACTCCACTCTCTTCATTATGCCTCATCTACTGGGGAATTAAAGAGAAGGTGAAATGAGCACGTCCAGGAGGACCGTGTGGCGTGGAGGAGGCCGGCCGGCCAGAGCTCACCACTGCTGACGGCACCAAAGAAGCCACGGGTTAAATGAATCGTTTGGCAGCAGGAGGAGAGACGATGAGCTCGTGAGGGCTTTTCTTCAAATAATTTCTGCTCAGGAGCAGCTGCATGAAATGCCACGTGAAGGTCAAGTCTATCAATAGCAGACATTATTTAAAGCAACTAATCGTTGTCATTTTCAGCATGAACGGCCTCTTTGATTTCACGGACAGCTGTTGGATCGGTACGAGGAGAAGATGACATTTCCTGTGTTTACCTTGCCAAAGCTGCCTTTGCCCAGCACCATGAGGAAGTTGAAGTCGAGGATGCCAACTTTGACTTTGGCAGGGCCGGGGGTGTGGGCGGGGGGGCCGGATGGTAGAGGGGCCGGAGCGAGACCCGCCGGGAACGGTTCAGACGGCGCGGCGGGCGGCGCGGCGGGAAGAGACGGGGTGGTGCCGTCCGGCTGAGGCTCCTGGAGGAGCACAGTGAGAGCATGGAGAGATGGAGGGTTGGGTGGAGGCCAACAAGCTCCTACCTACCCCTAGTTTTAGATTAAAGTCAGGCAGAGCACTCGTGCACCCTGGTGGAGACAGAGTGGAACAAGGAGGGAGAGGACCACATCTAATCAATCTAATTAGTTAGCGACAACACCAGACAGCTTTCTCTTCTTTCTCAGATCTAATAGGGAGGGACGGTTCAAGATCATGGCCCAGTGTGAGCAGTAGCAGCTGTTGTTTATTAGATGTAGGTCATTAGAAGCTGATAAGGGCCAAAGCTTTGGGATGAATGGTCATTAGCATGTGAAGAAAACCACTCGAGTGAGTTAAATATCCCCTTTGTACCGACTGATGGCTGTCAGGCATAAACCAACTATGTTTCCTACCTGCAGGTCTGGGTCTGGCACGGGAATGTTGTAGTACTCTCCCTCGTCTTGGGCCAGCAGTTTGAACCAGCCGCTGATCGGACGCCTGAAGATCTCACTGACTCCGAATGACAGCGCTCCCATGAAGTCGTTCCTAGACGTGCGATCCCAGTCCCAAACCTCCACGGACAGGCGCCGGTCCCACTGGGGGCCGCGCACTGAGCTGGAAGGACACACACACAAACCGGAGGAGTTAGATCACTGTGAAAGCAACACAAAAAAACGCATGAAGACACAAATAAATTCATGTTTTTTGCACTTCAGTGGCTCTTAAATATCTCTTATTATGGTACTTTTGTAGTTTGACTATGTTGAGGAAATGGTACTTTCTGTATTCTTGTTCTTAGTTTGTACTCTAGGTTGATGCACTTATTGTAAGTCGCTTTGGATAAAAGCGTCTGCTAAATGACATGTGATGTAATGTAATGTCATGTTTTTCTTCCTCCAATTTTAGTTCCAAATTCCAAAAAGCAATTTTTGAAATATCTTACTTCTAAATATCAGAAACGTTAAAAATGGTAAATGATGGAATATTAACACTGGCGATGTTCAATAAGCTGCATATACAGTATCCAGGGAACAGCAACCCTCTAATCTTCGACTTCCATTTTTTTGTATGCCTCCAAGTAATAATTCCAATCTCAAGGACATTTTAATTGACCCAAAGCCCATTTTGCCCCAGAACCTCGTACTTTGGATTCAAGTTCACAAGGACTCACAAAGTGAAGCTCTCGTTCCAGATGGGACTAAGAGTTGAGCGGATGGTCTTGGTCTTCTGTTTGCTGTGGCTCTTTGGGTCTGGAATCAATTTCATTTTGACGTACGGGTCTGACAGACCGTTTGGATCCATGGGCATCAGGTTACGAGCCTCCCGCACTGAGGAGGAGGCAGACGTGTCATTGCTCTCTGTAATCCTTCTAATGGCTCCAGAAGCCAGAAGCCGGTCCTCTCACCTGTGACGAAGACGTCCTCGTTCTCCCCTCTGATGGTCAGGTGGACTCTTCCTCTCTTCTCAGTGTGGTCTTGGCCACAGAGACTGGGAACACTGGTCTCACACCGTCGATGGACATTCATGTCACAACCTAAGTTAAAATGATAAATATACAGAAGTTTGAATCGGTGACAAAAAAAGTAATTAGATAATTAGCAATTAAAAAATGATTGACTGCCAAATGAAGGTAAAATGCACAAGTCACATGTCTTGTTCCTGTTACCTTGGACTTTTGCTTTCACTGCATTCAAACTTATTCTTTGTTTTGTCAAGAGCTGCATCAATCAATCTGTCATGTCTTACCTGTAATTATAACTGCTCAGCTAAAGATAAAGACTGCAGAAATGTGACGAGACCTAACCTGTCGGAAGGTAACACGATCGTCTATCAGTAACTCTAAAGATGATCTTTAGATCTTTAGATCTAAAAATGTTATATCTCGTTTCTTTAGTGGGTACAACACTGACTAGCTGTGGTTTTGCATGGTTTACGTTTGACTATTTCTAACTCTCAAAGAAGTGAATAAATGTATTTTACAAAATACCACACACATAAACTTAACACAATCAATTTTAAGGCTAATCTTATTCATAACTAGCTTTATTTCCCCAATGCTGTGCATGTGTGAACTGACGTATAACGCTGTAGGGAGACTCACAGCCACATTTCATGCCCTGGTGTATGAGTCCGTAGAGCAGCGAGCCGCAGTGGTCGCAGAAGGTGGGACTGGAGTACGTCTGGACCTTAAACTTGTGCTGAGTCTTCAGGTCCTGAGAGACAACAGAAGGAGACCTGCATTAAAACCACACACTCACTGCTAATCACGTACACACTCACACTCTCACACACACACACACACACACACACACACACACACACACATTATCCCACGTGACCATGGAGGAAACTGTGAACACACACTCAGTCACACACATAAGCGCATGAGTATGATTAGTGGAGAGATGTCGAGTGGGGTATTCATGGACAAACCAATTAGATTTCTCCACTGGGAGAGGACATATAAATGAGAGTGCATCAAGGCTGTGTGTGTGTGTGTGTGTGTGTGTAAAATACTGTGCAGAGAGGGATGAATCATTTTTATCTCTCCACAGCTCATCAGACACCACCACCACCACCACTCTGCACACACCACCTTCTCCAAGAATGTTTTCCCTCTGAGCCACTATTTAAAAACCCCGTCACCCTGTTTCTTCTCTGTGTCCCCCCCCCCCCCCCACACTCAAACACACAGTCACACACATGTTCCCCTTGACCTGATTTCTGAGACAGTTTATGTGGCAAATCTCCCTGAAATCCTCTGAATCCCACGGAAAGGAAGAATCTCTAATTCCCCCTCTTATCAGCCCCTCCACCTGCAGCTCCTCCACTCCCCATCTCCTCGTCGCTGCATCTCCGCGGCCTCGTCCGCGACTTGACACGAGCGCCGACGTCACGGCGGGGACGAGGCCGCCCGATGCGTGGATTGACAGATGAGTCATGCACATGTGAGCAGAGGGCTGATATGACGATGACGGGCTGAACCTCAACAAAAAAACAACGGGCGAGGAAGTAAAAAGAAAAAGGTAAAAAAGCGGCACATGTGCTCACATCTGGTTTGGGGCCCGCCACAGAGCCGGGGCAAGTGAAGGTCACAAACTCATGACATCTTTTGTGAACCACGAAACTGCAAACTGGAAGAAGCACAGAGAATAAAATCCTTAAAAAATGATTCGGTATATATCTGGGAAGATCATCTGAGAGGAAGGATGGTACCCTGCAGGAAAACACAATAACTCTGGGTTTATCTTTACCTTGACATTGGAATCCCTGTTTGCCGATGCCCCTGAGTGAAAAATGCACATGGATTAATACTCAATACAACTTTCTCTACACTTGGGTAAAGTACAATATGTTGCTTCTGTTTCCCAGACAGTAGATTACACAAGGCACACGCTGAGACTCAGAAAACACACACCACTGTGTTAGAGACTTGATAAACAAAGCTGCTGTGTGTAAAGTGTGGGTGCCTTTCTCTACACCACACACTGCTGACCAGGTCAAGTGGTGTCAATCATTGTCACACACACACACACACACACACACACACACACACACACACACAAACACGATTCTCCTGTTTCCAGAACTGCAGTGTTGGCTGGTTTCCAGTGTCTCCTGAGAGCTTTAATTGAATAATTAAAGCCATTGATTGACTAAAGCGTCCACTCAGCAGCTTGCCTGCTGTGAATCAAGTTTTGATTAGAAAGGCAGACGAACGAGACGCCGCCGAGAGCTTCTCCACAATCACGTTGGAGAGGCCCGGGGGTTCATAGGAAACTGACCATAATCACTGATCTTAAATCAGTTTGCCATCTGGCTGGGTAATAATTAAAGATGGGGTTGCAGAGGGTAATCTGATCCTTGATCAGCGTTTAACAGAACTCTGTCTGCGGCGGTCTCGGCGTATAAGGCCAGTTCTGCTTTCTGACCAGCAGGGAGCATTAGAGGTCCAAAGATATAGATTTGGAGAGAATGAACGTGTTGCTTGCTGGCCAGATATCACAAGGAATCCACTGCATTTTAAATGTAATGATGCATTGAAAAACATATGCAATGAATACAAAAATAAGATGCCATTAAAGCACAAGAGCAACCCAGATGAATTACAGGTGGGGTGGAGGGGGGTTACTGTTGTTGGTAAGCCGGGGCTTCTAGTGGACTAAAACGAGCCCGTCTGTCTGTTCTTCTGGATTCATGAACATGAGACACGCAGGTCAGTGACGCCAAACACACTCTGGACCTCCTGATGCTCCTCTGTCGCTCTCCTGAAGGTGTCTTACCTTTTTTCCTCATGCAGGTTTTTGTGTTTCCTGATCCGATGTGAGGTCCTTGCACAGGGATGTCTATCCGTACAGATTGTAAAGCCCTTTGAGGCACATTTTTAATTTGTGGCTGTATAAAATAAACTGAATTTAATTGAATTGAATTAAACTGTGACACCACTTTCTCCTTTTTAGACAATTTAACTAGGTGGATGACTGAAGGAGCCACACATACATGGTATATATATATATATATATATATATATATATATATATATATATATATATATATATATATATATATATATAACTCATAACCTTTCATAGCCCGACTATAGACCACATATTTACATTTCAAACTATCTATGTACGTCTTTAATTGATACACCCAGGTGCAGGCGGCTGCTCTGACATCCTGTGTGAGGGAACAATTCTTCATCCTGAACTAAGCGCTGCGACCGCGGCCAAGACAGCAGTTTGAGAAATGTCCTGCAAGCTGCCCAGAGGCTGCTGGCATATGCACCGCCCTGCAGCGACATACACCCCCACCATATGTCCAGACACACACACGCACACACACACACACACTCACACACACACACACACACACACACAGACACACACAGAGACACGTGAACCCGAATGCCTGCATGTCAGAGATCATACATTTACTCAAGTACAGAACCTTAACACTTTGATTATTTTTCATTTCTTTAGTTTACACTCCCTGGCCACGTCGTTTAAATATTGGTTCCCTGACATTTAAACTGTGATTTGTTTGCAGATTAAGATACATATCATGAAGAACCTTATATCTCGAAAAATATCAACGTATCATGAACAAAATAGCTTTAAATCCTTCAGTATATAACAAAATCACCACATTTTGAGATGCAAAGAATGTAAACTCTAGCAGTTTATAAAATAGTTGCTGTAGATGTAACATCTCCTGGAGCAAAAAACTAAATACTTAATAAATACAAAATATAACCCTGCAAAACACAGTTTTGATTATCGATTAAACTTAATAAAAATGTGCACTTCAACCGCACCCTGGAGCATTTTTGAATAAAGGAATTTCTAATGCATCCTGATGCGGCATTCCACATTTTGTGGTATTCACACTAAAGGTGCACTCCACCAATTTGGTCTCATTAAAGTTTAGTTTACTCTTCTTTTTTATACTCCATAATGCGTTTTGTGACGCTGGAGCAGTTTTACAAGGTCTGGCGAATAACAGAATAACTTTAAACTTTGAGTCCCACATCTTCATCGAAGTGGTATACTGAAGAGCGCCTGTGCCTGTTTATGGACTGTTACTCTGTGAGCAAGCATTCACATTTGCAAAAATGTCCCCATTGATATCTATGTGTGTGTATGTGAGTGTGCATGTGTGTGATGAAGCTCTTTAGGTTTCTGGGTGTGTGATCAGGTCCGTGTGCTATAGGCGGTTTAAAAGAGAACAAGTGCAGAGGAAGTCAGGAGGAGTAGTGGGACCCCTGAGGAGGCGTCTTATGAGCTGCCCGGTTGGTTCCTGTGTAAATGTGCCGCCGTGTGCGCGAGTTACCAGATGAAGTCGGTGCAGTGGCTGCAGAATGTGGGCTGCTTGAAGAAGCGGGCCGTGAACTGGTGGTCTTTCACCTCGACGATCCTCTTGTGTTTGAGCGCTCCCTTCCTCTGGAACACAGGCACCCTGGCTGGAGGGGAGAGGGCCGAGGGCAGCGGGGAGATGGCCGACGGCTGGGAGGCCGGCGTCAACGGGGAGAGGGAGAGGGGAGGGGAGACCGGGGTGGACATGATGCCTGAAGGATACAGTAGAAAGAGGAGGGAGGGACGGAGGGAGACGGTGAATGGATGAGTGTCAGCAAGGAAGGTATAGAGTTGTACAGGCGAAAGACCTTGAACATGGGAGAGGGAGGGGAGGAGGAGCAGGAAGAGGGGGGATGGAGGGTGTAATGGGTCATGGTGGCAACGGGAGTTGTAATAATAGCACATGGGACGGGGGATGCAGTGATGTGATGGAGAGAAAGATACCAGAATGGACCGGAAGTGCAGAAGAAGATGGAGGGAGTGCAGGGAAAGTGACAAAAGTGCGAGTGATGGAGAAAAGTGTGGAGTAATGAAGGACATGGAGGTTAATTCACATACGGAGGCAGAACTCTCCTCAGAGACTCCGAGACGCTAAACGATTAGTGCGACTGGCGAGTGTCCCACATACTGCCGGTCCATTCCACCTCCATCTCCCTCCTGCCGTACCCCTTATATCTCCATCCCTCTGGAAGCCATGACTACACCCACCCCGCCCCTGGTCGTTACGCCCTGTGCCTCCTGTTGCCATGTCAACAACACCCCAACCACCTGCTCCAATAGTAGAGTCTGTATCCTTCGTCGACTTCCTGCCTGCCCTTATTAGTAATTAGTCCCATTTCAGAAGTAAAGTTTAGATGTGAATAATATGCATACATCCACAGGGAATGAGATGCTCTGGGAAAAAAAAGTGCAGGATGGGAAATATTAGCTGGAGATTGTGGCGCAAGAGTTGCACACTGCTAAATGATGAATGGAACCCCTACAGAGATTTAATGAATAAGTAAATAAGCCCATAGCAACAAAAAACATGCCAGAGAAAAAAAAAGTGATACAATGATTGTCTCTCAGCAAAGGAACTGAAACTAATCAATCAAAAGGGCGAAGGAGGAGACGAGAGAGAAAGATGGCACAGTGCTCAGGAATTAATCAATGAATGTCAAGAAGAAAAATACATTCCAGAGAACGTGTGCAGACCCAAACGGCGAAAAGCACAAAGACACATTACCTGAATTGGTGGAGATTTAGGAGGAACGACTCGGCTAACGGACAGCTGTCTTCTCTTCCTCCCCCTTTCTTCTTCTTGATTGGCTCCCTTCTAAAGAAAGGTGAGGCGACACACCTGTAGCTGCTTACCTCGACGGAACAAAGAGAAACACGGGGAGAGCAGACCAAGACGAGTCGAAACTAATCAGCCCAAATATTAAAAGAAGAAAACAAAAAGCCAAAGCAACAAGCGTTTCAAGAGATTCAAGATTTCGAGGAACCATAGATGGAAGAGTGAAGTGGAATATATCCGTTAACCCAGAGGCAGGGTGAGGAGGAGGAGGAGGAGGAGGACCGAATAGAGCCAAGATTGATCCTGTTGTTACTAAGAAGAGGACGAGAGATGTAGCAAGAGAAAGAGAGGAAGAGAGAGAGAGAGAGAGAGAGAGAGAGAGAGAGAGGGGAACAGGCAGCGATTCATTTTGAAATCTGGGTTACTTCTCTCAGGAGAGGGTGAGGGAGGTGCAGGAAGGAGGACGGATGAGAAGGAAGCTGCCATTTTGCCACCACTATTACAGTATGGACAAGCGAGTGCCAACTGTCTCTCGCTTCCTCTAGTGCCAGACGGAGAGGGAGGAAAGGACGGGGAGATCGAGGGAGAGGGAGAGAGAGAAAGAGAGAGAGCATCCAGTCTGGAAGAGAAGAGAAGAGAAGAGATCTTCCAGGGGCGAAGAGAGGAGTTAAGAGGGGAGGAAACGGTTAACAGTCGTGGAGTCTGCAGCCGATCCAGACGACTGAGGGATCAACAGGCCTGGAAGATAAACAACCACGTCAGTCGCTTCTGTTTCAGAGACGAGAATATCCACCGCATCTGAGAGGAAGAGTGAGAGCAGCGTGGTGACGTGACAGCACTGTGCACCGGGACCAGCAAGGCATGATGGGAAGAGTAGTTTCCTAGGGGAAAGAGATGGTTGTCCATTGATTGCCCTCACTTTGTCAAGGACACACACACATAGACAGACACACACACACACACACACACACACACACTCTATTATGTGTATCACATTAATGAAACCCTAACCAGGCCTTCAGAGGAGTTTGATTTGCTTTCCTGCCAAGAGTCATTGGATGTGAAAGCTGAGGCCACCAGCAGCCGGTTAGCTTAGCTTAGCTTAGCATAACGACGACAAGTGAAGGGAACAGCTCACTGAGTGAATGTGAATGTGAAGGAACAACCACCGACACGTCTAAAGCTCACAGATACACAAGTCTGCCTTTTGTTTAATGCTTCAAGAAATCAAGTTCTCAAACAATAGTTTGCTGTTCTTTTGTGTGCCAGACTAAATCTTGTCCAAGACCAGTTGCCCGGCAACCACCATCGAACTGGACTATTCTTTTTGACCATTATTTCGTACACCCTGAAATCACCAATGATACATTAGCGTCAGAGGGCCGTACGACTCGGCTGTCCCAGGACCTCTCGGGTCACGGCGGGTCAGGACCGAACGCTCACCCAGTTGTACGGGTGCCAGGAGGGAGAGAATGTATTTGTCTACCTTGCAGCTACTTGGAGTCGTTAAGCTCAACTAACCAGCTGCTTTCTCCAGCTTCTGGGTTATGAGGACAACATCTATTGTATCATCTAACGCTCAACAAGAAAAGGAATAAGAGTATTTCCCAAAATGTCAAACTGACCTTTCCACCCTAAAACTCAATGCAGGGTTCTTACACATGTTGACCGATGGATTTCCATGACTTTTCCATGACTTTAGATCAAATGTCCATGACCAAACTGAAATCTCGGTATAAACATGAAACATTTCGAAAATCTTGCGTATTGAGAGCGAAGCCGGCTTATATTTTGAGCATCTTTCTTCAAAAAACATATTCATTATTTCAAACTCGGCGTGAATGAACATGTGATTATAACAGATTTCCATGACTTTTCCCAAACTTTTATGATTACATTTTTTTCCATGACTTTTCCAGGCCTGGAAATGACCATTTAAAAAAATTCCATGACTTTTCCAGGTTTTCCATGGCTGTACGAACCCTGTCAATGGTTTCCCTTGGGACCAGCTTTTTGGTTCCATCGGGTAGTCAGGTCACTATAACGTGTCTGTGCCTGTCCTGCAACACACACACACACACACACACACACACACACACACTCACACACAGGTAATCACGCTCCATGTGTGCATGTGATCTCTGGGCGATCGTGGGAGGAGGGAGCAGCAGGCGGGAGAAGGGAGGCGGGCATGCCGGGGACGGCGGGGTGGGTCGTAGTGGGACGGAGAGACGGAGAGCGGGAGCAAAGGGTTGAAGGTCTAATTAATGGAAATGTAGGTTATTAGTCTCCTGATGAGGACACTGGCAGAGAATTAATTAACAATTATAATTAGCAAGATTGTTAGAGAGCAAAATGGTGTCAGCCAGCAAGATATGAGTGAGCTAGCGTGCATCAGTGTGTGTGTGTTGGACGCTGTCATTATCACCGTATGTGTTGAAGAGGATCTGTGTGAACATGAACTATCACACAGTGATATGTGTCATTTCAGCATTAGTCACGCCGAACTAGCATCTGATTGGAAACGACCGAGGGCTTTCCTTCACACCAGACCTTCCTCTACGGGACCGTCATTAACGTCTTCATCGTCAGACACGTGAGACTCCACTCAGCTCCGATCTCCGATGAGTCACGTTCCTGTTCTGTTGTCACGAATAAACGAGGGAGATGTCCCCACATCGTAGGGAGAGAAACGAGGGCACAGGAGTGCGAGCTGGTGAACCGTGCGCTCCTCAGTAATCAGGGCATCGAGAAACAAAGCACATCACAGGCTCACGTCGTCTCCCCTCCATGCGGCGTGATGAGTAAGCACTCGTGAATCTAAAGTGTGTGTATCGGTGTGCGTTTTACGGCGTTTGATCCCGGGGCCGTAAAAAGGAGCCGGCGCGTGACACATTAAGGCTGTAAACTAAAAAAGACGAATGAATCGCACAGAAAAGAAAAGAAATAAAATGACATTCAATACGGATTTGACGCCAAGATCGAATTAAATATATAGCGGACGGCAGAAAAAGGGGAAGAATGGGTCCATGAAGAAGACTTTAGGACGATCACTATCACATGACCGGACTGCAGGCTGTTGCTACCATCCCTGATCACCAACACTTCCCTTATCAGCCGTCCTCCTGTCTACAGATGGCCATCTTATTATTTTCAGACCATTAACACAAAAAGAAAACCCTCCTTCGATGGGATCTTTCTAGGCAGAGCATTTAGCACTTCAGCAATTACACGCATCCATTATCTCCTAACGAACGCTCACTCACATCGAGCACCGGCTTCAACCTGGACGGCTCGCTGGCTTTCTTTCTCCTCCAATGAAATGAAGGTAAATTGACTTGCCTAACCGTTGTTTGTGGAATCAGGCGGGGAGCGGCGTCTGAGGTAATCATATCTGCCTGTTAAATCTGTCTCTTCACAACCAATTGGCTCTGTTTGCTTGCGCTGGGTTTCTATCGGGGTGTGCCTCTATTTGCTTTTTTTAATGAAGAGTGGTCTGCTGGGTTTTGGGGAGAGAGCAACAAACCTCCAGGCCAGTCAGATGAGACATCTGGCAGTCGACATGGCCTACAAACAGAAGCAACTAAGCCGTCTCTCCATGTTGACTTCACTGCTGACCGGCCTCTCGCTGCAACACGTGCTGCTTGAATAGAGCGTCCTGCAGACAAATGAGGGACAATTGTGTACGTTAAATCAAATCTATCGGATTAGGTCATGCACTGTGGTTGGTGGTTCGCTCAGCAGTGGTATGAGCTCAGCATATATGTATATATTACACCGGCGTAATGCCAGCTACCACGTGAGTTAATCACCCGCTGCATGCTCTCCCATCTTCTTAAGTACCTCTATGGAGTCGTATGTTGCTCTGGCGGACTGCCGCCTTTCATCATGGCTTCAAACCTCGTGTGTCTGCTGTTTGATGTGCAGCCTGGCACATTGTGTGAAAGGATGTTATTCAGGAATGTGTTTGGTCTGTTATGAGGGGGAAACTCTAAACCTGTAATAACTGATGCTTTCGTGGAAAAAAAAATACAACTTGTGCACAAAGAGTAATTCTCCTGCAGTGGAAGTTATGGGGAATGGCTTATTTCCATTCGGTTGCCTGTCTCGCCATCCAACAGTAACAGAGGAACATGAACATTATCATTTATAAACATTTCTTTTATGACTTTATCTCTGTTTCTCTGTGCAAATATATCGCCCTATACTTGCTAAATATTCTACTGTGTTCACCAGCTAGTTGCTAACTGTTGTGTCGTTGTTGTTTGTTGTTGAGCAGGTAGCGTACAGAGAGCCGTTTCCATAAAAACAATGGTTGTGGAGCGTTGAGTTGAAACAGTTAAGCTGCAGGCCATAAAAAACAAAGTTGCTGAAAGAATCTGAAACGCTCGGTTGAGCGGAGGGGAACTGCAGTCAGGTAAACATAATCTGGATTCAAGTTCATGTGATCCCTCACTAAAATAAAATATATATATACAAGCACTTTGCACAAGACGAGACATTTTGTACATGTTCTTCTCTCCATTTGCATAACAACAGTGTTTGGTTTTATCTGTCCACTACTTATTTTGTACCTAGAAGAATGAAACATGTGTGCTTGACCGATGCTGTTGCTAACAAGGTCGAGGCCTTGAGTATAATGAGTTTGGGACGCGGCCAAGCCGATACATCATCTCCTAACATGAGTAAAACGAGCATGTGAGCTGGAACCTATTACTATTCACAGTATGTGCAAAATACTAACAAGAACTCAAAGCCTCCGCTGTAGGCCGCCTGCTGCAGGGAGGAAGAAAAGGGTGTGAGCGAAATGTGCTCACAGGGAAGAAGGATGAAAGCAGGAGGGCAGGAGACTCAGAGTGAGAGAGGCGATTGGATAATGAGGGTGTGAGGCAGAGTCTGAGGATATCTTAATGTTCATCCCATTTCTCTAGGATGAATTCCCTTTGGGTCGGTGGCATTGCACACAAACACACACGCGCACACACGCGCACACACACACACACACACACACACACACACACACACACACACACAGGCAAACAAGGATGTAATATTATTAATGATTTTGTCCTAGATGTGATGGTAATGTGGCTTCAAACATATTGGCCGCAGCATACTTATGCTCTATCCACTATTTCATTTAATATTCTGACAATAGTTGATTATTTATTTATTTATATATATATATATATATATATATATATATATATATATATATATATATATATATATATATATATATATATATATATATATATATTTATATCATATATATATGTATATAATATATATATATATATATATATATATATATATATATATATATACACATTTGCTTAAGAAATCGTATTTTAATTACTGTATTATGCATGCTCTGTGTTAATTATCATTACAACCAATCCATCCCCCAGAGTGTTACTCCTCTAAATTTTGCTAACACACAGCAGAGACCCGTGTGACAGAAACTAAAGCTTCCGTCTCACACAAACACACAGACAAGACAAGCCGTGTGGTACAAGCTGTGGGTCAGTTGGCTAATTTGTTCCTCGTCATGGTCCACAGTGTGGCGCGTGTGGAAATGACAGAAGCGAGATCTGGTGTGAAGCTGGGGGAAAAAGCCACGAGATGAAAGGTTGCATGTTTTTTCTTTTTCCCTTCCGAGATCAGGCCGATGGCTTGTAGAACCCTGCGGCGCTGCACACATGATGAAAGGGAAACAGCGCTCCCCCTCCACATGCACTGTACGCGTGTGAGTACAGCGGGTGCAGATATACATTGATGCCGATTTATTAATTCGGTACGAATATTTCTAAAAGCTCACATGTGTTCGAGGACAACAGTGTCGGGAAAAGCGAAGCGAAGGAAAAACAACAGAGCAATTATCGATAGGCTACAATGCAGCTGCAAGGGAAGGATGGACTGATTTCAAGGGAGGGATAACCAGAGATAGAATAGAGCAGAGAATAAATGAAATGACAGACTCAGTCAGGGGGAACCGAATTGAAAGAAAATCAAAACAGAGAGAGGAAGAGGAACTTGTTATTGGCAGAATACTGAGAGAGATGGAGGGTGAGAGGTGCGGGAGCGCCGGGGCCACTGCACTGCATAGCAAGAGACGGCGCTAGTGTCGCTAGAGAGAGAGAGAGAGACAGGATGAAAAACAAAAGCAGGAAGAGAGTGAGAGAACTTGTTAATGCCCTGCACCACAGACATGCGTTACAAATCCCCAGGGACCCGCTGGCAGATCAGTACAGGATCAATCTGCAGGACCAGGACGCAGCACACTCCTTCCATACAATTCCCACACGCCGTTCATAAGTCACTGTATTGAGAGTGTGTGTGTGTGTGTGTGTGTGTGTGTGTGTGTGTGTGTGTGCGTGTGTGTGTGTGACCATGAAGAAGAGACTGGGGACGAGGTGCTGTAAGGAGGAGGGAGATGGAGGGGACAGAATGGAGCAAGTGGGGAGTTGAACAGAGACAGATAGCCGTGTTATTCATCAACTGACCAATCTAGATCATGCATATTTTACAAGTTCAAGATAAAAGCAGAGCGGAGCATTCGTTAAATAGAATGTATATTTAATCAAATACAAATTGTATTCCTGTATTACATTTGCATAAAAAAGCTCAAAAGCAAATCCATCAGCGCTGGCATCTCGCGGTGCCCGGCTCGAAGATAAATGACAGAACACAATGCGAGTGATAGAAATCCCACACGGCAGATCAAGGATCAGTTTATCCCCTCCACTATCCCATCATAGCCATTAGAGAGAAAAGCATAACACTGACCTCAGATCAGTGTTTAGGGACACCATGATCCAACTGCCTGTAACTCAATCTTATTAGAGCGTTAAGTAATTACTGCATGTACACACAGAGGCTTCACAATGCAATTAGCCATTAGCCCATCACACTGACAAAGCATGGCTAATGAGCAGATCACAGGCGCACAGGAAGCAGAACAAAACATATTTAATATCCCCATCAAAACTCTTGCACAATATCATGTGTCAGGTACTGTTCAGATGTTTTGTCATGCTTGGTTGAGCAGTGTTTTTAATACATTTAAAACTAGCTTTGAGATCAAGATAAGAGATTTTCCATAAAGGTCGACCAAAGTTAAAACTATTTCAAATTTAGTTTCACGTATCTTTTTTTTTAGAGTTTTACCCTCTATTTGACCCCGAAACAGAAAATAAAGCCGAAAGGCAAAAAGCATTCAACACAGATCAATAGATGTCTTTTCCGAGGAAGCTGCATTGGGGTCAGGCCTGTTTAAAATTCTGTTGTGATCAGCAGAAACATCTGTTTGTTGTCGTAGAAACAGAGCGCGCCGGGCGGCTCGGACGCGGCCGCCGCTGTTGCCTGAGGTTGAGAGTTGAGTGTCAGGTGTGTTGCTCTCTCTGAGGGCCAAAGAAGTGGATTATGTTCGCTCAGCTCCGGACAGATCAAAGAAAAAGTGTGACAGGAACCGAGAAACTTCTGAGAATATGCAAGCAAGCATGTGCGCACACACACACACACACACACACACACTCACACACACACACACACACACACACACACACACTTTGGCAGAGGACTGCCTGTCAGAATGCCAAAGAATCTACTCTCTAAGCTCTCCATAAATTTACTTTGAAGGAGTTCTGACTGGCTAATTGCTTGTATGGAAAATACTCACAAGAGAAAACACGCGCACACACACACACACACACACACACGCACACACACACACACACACACACACACACCTGCACCGCACAATCTCAAAGCCCCATATTTGTAATCACAATCGTGACAAAAGAATTGGAAGGAAACACAGCACCACTGGCATTAATTAAAGAGAATCATATTTTATGAAGCAATTCTCAGGAAGTAAGTGCAGCACTGACCCTCCAGCCCCACCCCAGACAGACAATGTAAAATAAACTAACACATTTAAATTAGGGCATAGACCAGACCAGTCTGGGCTAGGAGCAACATCACCCTACTAGCACCCCGCCTTAGCAACCCGTGAGTCGGCCTATAGAGTCGGCGAGGTTACTAGAGCAGAACTGGGCCTTGTACGATGCTGAAAACACACACACGCACACGCACGCACACACACACACACACACACTGGTATCTGGGGGTACATGTGCCCTGTCACTGTGTCGGAGACGCTTTTCATGGTGCAACATGCAGACCCTAGACCTGGTGAGTACAACGTGTGGCACTCCTGTGTTTCCTTGATATAATTCATGGCCGATTCAGCCAATGAAGACCCTGTTTGAATTCTGGAGCGCCACACGTATTGCTTCCCAGGTGACGGGCCAATAGAGAGAGGGGATGAGCTCGAGGCTGCACCGGGGTCTCTTAGGAACTCAGAAACTGGCCTGGAGCACACTGCACTAGGCTGGACTGGACTGTTCAATTCGTACAATTTGACCAGACAGTAAATGTGACAAATCAAAACAGATACGGACAACAGGGAAAATCAAAAGCGGAGCAAGTCAGCAAAGTAAAACAAATCCAACCTGACGACTCTAAACAGGAATTGATGGATCCGAACAGGCAGGACAGTGCGAAGCAGAGTGCAAGACTATATCGCAAACCAAATCTGTGAACCAAATTATCCACAAAGGACTCGTTTTCAAGAAATTAGTGTGGCATCAGTGTGTGTGTGTGTGTGTGTGTGTGTGTGTGTGTGTGTGTGTGTGTGTGTGTGTGTGCATCGTGGAGCCACACGTGTGCCTGTGTGGGATGAGCGGACTACTTGAGGCGGTGCTTTAGATTGCAGCTGAGTGAGGGCTAGAGGAAGATGAGCATCATTGGCTGAGTGATGTGTGTTAAATATGCATGCACAGCAAAAGTGTGAGTGAATTAAAAAAGTTTTTTTCCGAAATAGCAGAAGAGGAAAAAAACTGAGAGAGAGTGAAGGAGAGTATTCCAGAAGCATGCTGCAGTGGGCTTTTTCAAATCATTAGTGCTCATGCAATACACACAGAGTAAATGGCATGTACCCTCTCCACGGAGAACATCCAATACTAGAAATACACAAGCAGAGACACAGGTGTGTCCCGACTGGTGCGAGTCCATCGGTGATATGGAGCTTTTGGGATTACATGCAGGGCGGCACAAACTGATGATTTACAGATTAGGTGATCAACATGATATCAACACTTTATCGTAGCCACTTCAAGCCAAACCAGTCCAGTCTAGATCAGCATCGACGGCAGACGCTCTGCCGCCCCTCGGCCCCTCGGCTCTCTTCCAACGTGAGCTTTTAAAAATATTTCACCTTACACTGATTAAGGTCGGGACTGAGCACAGAGGAGCATTGCAGATTTTGACCAGTGCTTTGGAGAAAGTGAAGGACATTATGCTATATTACCCAGCAGGCACCAGGTGGTGGCGGTGCGGAGGACACCATGGCAACGCCATGAAAATGCCATGGCAACACCATAGCAACTGTGGCCTCGTTTGCTCGCTGGTGGTGTGGTACAGCCCAGACTTGCTACAGTGGCATGGTCGTCAGATATACACTTCAGTCACATAAGTAATAGTAACATTGTTCATTAATTATTTCATCAATTAAATAATTGATCATCATCATCATCATCATCATCATCATCATCATCATCATCATCATCAACAATCAGTCAAAAGGAGCAAGAACACAGTATCTACTGGTCTCTGTTTTTTGCTAAGTGAGAGACGGACAGGGGAATGAGCGGAGTTCAAAACAAAGTGATCAAAGGAAAAAAGCAAAAGGTCAATGTTAATTAACAAAGTGGTGTGATCACCATATGACGACACTTTAGAGGAGGAGAGGTGGAGAATGCAAAAGGGACAGCAGACTGTGAGAGAAACTGATGTGTAAAAGCAGCGAGTGTCAAAAAGTAATGTTAGGTAGTACGAGAGGAGTGACAGACTAATAGCTATAGTAGATACAGATGAATAGAGAGTTTAGACTTTTACTTGTCTTTTTTGTCACAGGCACTAATGTCTTCACAGTCATATAGGAGGAATCGAAATTCAAAAATGATTTCAGTGTCTAGAATCGCTACAAAGCTAAAACATTTAAAACTATTTCATCTAACACTTCCTCCAAATATACCAAACTTAACTAATATATATATATACCTGTATGTATATATATGTATATATTTATTTGTACATATATATTTCTTTATAGATAAATGATATAATTCAAATGATAATAAATACAATAAAATATCTCAGGTAAATCACAGTATAACATGGTACATTCTCAAAAACATAGTATATTTTAATATATTCTTTTTTCTTAGCATAAAATAAATCCAACAAAAATAAGCAAGAGGGTTTTTTAAGAGTCACTTCTGTTCATGCAGTCACAGACTTAAGTATTAGCGCCTCAATAGAAATCAATAATGCTCAATGACACAGCAGGTTTAAGCCCTGTTGATTGGTTGAAAACGTCTGTGTTCGACACAGAAAGCAGTCGAACCGTTGCGGTTGGTTTCCGCTGTCGGGGTGCAGAGTAGAGCCGGCTTACAACCGGCCTGAAAGGTGGCTGCCCCGGGTCCTAAGCATTTGCTACAATTCACTACACAACCCTCCCACCGCAGATCTCTTTGATTTCATTCAGCTAAACATGCAATGGTTCTGGGGCTTTCCAAACGATGGGAAAAGGCAAAAGCATTTCTCTAAAAACAAAAGTTTTTAGATGTTCTTTTTAAAAAGTATTGCCCCACGCAGACTTAGAAAAAAAGCAATCCATGTGCAGAGAAAAGGTACAGTCTGCCTTCATTGAAAGGCAAAGGAGAAAAAGGGGGAATTGAGAAGTTCAACTAACCCTTCGATCTGTGACGACATGCACAAACACAACGCACAGTCCCTCGCACAGGAGGTCGACACCCCCGCCCCAACCCCCCTCTTCCTAGCCATTATCAACAGCATCCAAAAAGCTACAATGTCTAAAAGTAGGTGTATTTTTTGCTACATCATGTCAAAGCTACATTCAACTACAATAGAAGAAGAGCTTGGCTGTGGCTGGTCTTAGTGTGAGAAATGAGGTGGATGTGTTGAAAATGGAGTGTATGCATTGCAACGCTGGCAACATTGGCACCGTTTACACAGTAGATGGCTTTTGGCACAGCGCACACACGGTCCAACGCTACAGTTCACTATTCTGCCTTGAACACATAGCGAGTTGTATTCATATTGGTCAGCCGGAGCCAGGTGCAGTGGACTTGAACTCATGTGTTGCAATCGCATCTGACCAAATTAGATTAAACTCATCCGCCCCAAAAGGAAAATCAGTGGAGGTGTGGCACATCTGACTCTTGCTGAAACAAATGATCTCCAGGAAAAACAATTGCAACGTCTCCGATGCAAACAGATGTGCCATTGCATTGCCGTCACATTGAAGGTGGGGATATTGCTCAAAGTCAAACAGTCATCT
Organism: Liparis tanakae; assembly: GCA_036178185.1. Classification (NCBI taxonomy): domain Eukaryota; kingdom Metazoa; phylum Chordata; class Actinopteri; order Perciformes; family Liparidae; genus Liparis; species Liparis tanakae. Next base: position 15,076,425 of record CM070092.1, read on the forward strand.
GATGATCTCGATTACAGGACTTATTACTGACTGCATTCTGTCAAGTCTCCGCTATCGTATACACGCACCTCAAATTTAAACATTCACAGTATATCGTTCAGTCTTATTTGCCAAAAGGAAATCGTCAAAGCACAAGATCATTACCTCACTCAACTATGGTACTTTGTTATTTGAACCTTCGTAACAGTGACTTTTATTGTCCATAATAGCAACATGAGTTAACATCAAGTGAATAGTTTTCCAAACATCAGCAAATTATACTACCTGTAAATTGTGCGGTTACAACTGTGGCACGGTGTCTGAAAAATACAATGAATGTTGTGCTTCATATAATCCATCATCTACAAACTCTGCCAAGACACAATATTGAAGTGAAATACAATGATATCCTACGAGATCTTGAACAATGCACCGCGCTTGGTTTCAATAATTCCTCTGAATAAATCCCGACTGGCAACTTTTATAAAAATAATAAAGTTCATAGCTGCACACTCTTTGCTCTGTATCATGTCGCTACAATTATTAAACTTACCACAAGCCTCTTGCACAATTGTCTCCAAAGCGTACTTGAATATTATGCAGCCATCTAGTGCCAATTACAGATATTGCACCATTCATCCCCTTGATCCACTAACATGATGGTGAATTATGCGTTGTTCACATGTGGAAAGAAAAGACGGTGCTTCATCTTGCTTTAAAGCTGTTGAGTGGAATTTTGGCACTGCTATTGGATCATTCCCACTTCCAACACTAGCCACATCCAGCCTCCTCTTTATTAAAACACTAACACAGTGAGAGAAATATATTGATAGAATAAAAAAGAGGGCATGGGGAGAAAAGTCTGAGTAAGAAATGAAAGAATAGACAGACAAAAAGAAATCTGCTACATGTCTTTTTTTGTTATTGTTGTTTCTCTTTTTTAAAGTTCAGTTTGTCGTTCAAATACTTTGATACTCAAGTGTGTTCGAGCTCAGAGGTGACGTGACAGGCTCCAACGGGGAGGAGGAGGAGGAGGAGGAGGAGGAGGAGGAGGAGGAGGAGGTTCCTGTCCGATCTGATTGGTTAAAAGGGTTTCTAGTAAAACATGACATCACGCGGATGGTCCTGGGGTCGAGCTAGATGAGTCTGATGGGGTCAACGGAGGTCAAAGGGCTCGTGATCAGCACTGTCCTCGCCGCCCGGTGAAAGGTGATCAGGCGCAGTGCGTGAAAGAGTCGACTGCATTGCTTTTCATATCAACTGGTTTACAAAAGGGAGGAAGAGGGGGCCGTCTCTCCGAGGCCAAGAAGCCGTCCACCGATCCGGTTCAAAAGCCGACAGCCAATGAGGACGGGCGGCCAGAGTCTATCGAGTAAACACTGGCATCTTTTGGGAGAGGGGGGGTTTCTCCTCATCCCACCGAGGAGCGTTCTCAAAGCCAGAGGGAGGGAGACGTTTTGAGCACATATCTGTGTGTGTGTGTGTGTCTTCGTGCATGTGTGTGTTTGTGTGTACAAACATGACATCATTACTCACAAGCTGGAGACTACTCTTATCCATAGTTGTGACTCGGGGAGGGGAGGAGAACCGACGATGACATCACAAAGCTCAACTCTGAGCGGAGAAGGAGTTCGGGAGCTCCCGCCCTCGGCGACGCCGCGCCGCCTTCGCTCTCGTCGTCGTGGGAACCGCCCAAACGGATGTAGCTCACCCGGGTGTGACGTCTCACCGTCGCCCTCACGAGAACGCTGACGACGGAGCGGCTCTCGCACAGAGCGCCGCCGGCAGTGGAGACACCGTCCGTACGCGTCGCTAACCGATCCCCGATGTTCACCGAGGCAGCGACGTCTCCGCTCTCCTCTCTGGCTCCAGCTGCCGCGGCTCCCACGTCGTCTCCCTCTCTCCTCTCCCCCTGTCATACCTCGCTCTCCAGGCTGGAGAAGTGGGCGGACCCTCGGCGAGAGCACAGGCTCTTGGCTTTGAGCGGCAGGTGCGGGGAGTAGAACCTCCGTGGCTGCGGCACGGAGCGCAGTCTCTGGTACTGGAGCTTGGCGCTGGCCGAAGCCTGCGCCGGGCCCTGGCCCGCCATCCCGACCCCTGCCGGCGGCGAGACGGAGGACGAGGAGGGCGGAGGCGGGATGGGCATCGGAAGGGAGCTCGGAGACATGGAGGGCTGGGGCGGCGAGGGCGAGGGCTGAGGCGGGCGGTCCGTGGGCTGTGTGCTGAGGCTGAGGTTAGATTGGCTGCCTGATTTGGCCTGACTGGGATCTGGTTTGGGGGGCAAAGGCTTGGGGCGAGAGCCCCCGCTGAAGCTGTGGCAGTGGGGGAGGAGCTCTTCCTGGCTGTGGGACAGCGCCGCGGTCCCTCTCTTGGAGTGGGGGGTGTGCGAGCGGCTGTGAGGGTGTGGGTACGGGTGGGGTTGTGGGTAAAGGCTGCAGGAACACATGGTGGCCCGACCGGCTTCTTCCCCTCTGCTTCTAGCTCGCCCCTTGCTCTTCCCCCCTCCGCTCTTCCACTTTTTCTCTCCCTTCACAGGGATCTTGTCCATGGACCAGTACCTGCGGGGTGGAGGGAAGGCAGCGGGGGGCGGCGGCCACTGGGAGCCGAGCCCTCCGCTGCCTCCTCCTGAGCCCCAACCTACTCCTGGCCCTGAGCCCCAGAAATCAGCGCCGATCCATCCCTCCGCCCGCGTTCCTATCAAAGAATCATCCCGGCTGTTGATGCTGCCCCCTTTCTCTCTGGAGGGGTAGGTCCCGAAGAACCAGCCTCCTCCCCCGATGCCCCCTATCCCTGTGCTGCTCCCCCCCGCCCCTCCTTCCCAGTATCTTTCAAAACGCCCAAACTCCCCCGTAGAGCCCTCGTCTGAATAGCTGTCCTCTGCCCTGGCCCTGTCCCTCTCCGACTCGGACACCGCCCCTCTACCTGCTCGCCTTCCCCTATCCCCCACCTGCTGCCTCCCTCTCTCCCTCTCCTCCTCTTCCTCATCCTCCTCCACGTTATCGTCCACCTCCGAGTCCCACTCGGGGAAGGAGAGGCCTTCTCTCGTCTGTGCTTTCTCTTTTTCATAATGCATCAACAGAGGACGCCGCTCCCGACTGTCGTCTTTGTCCAACCCGCCGCTTCTCCTCCGACTGGAGGATGGGAGCAGTGGGTGGAGGGATGCTGGCGGAGTGTTAGAGTCATCACCTCTCCCATTAACCCAGAATTTCACAGATGCGGGGAGTTTGTTGAGGTTGGGGTAACGCTTGTTGGGGAAACGATGTCTGGAATGAGAGCGTGAGGACTTGGGACGCCTCTCCCTGTTCCTGCTGCTGTCCTCCTGGTCCCTGTCATTGCCTTCATCCCCTTCTCTCCTCCCTCTCTCCCTCTCTCCTTCCCATGAATCCCGTCCCTTCTCCCCAAACGCGCTCCTATACTGCGCAGAGAAGGAGTAGTCTTGTAGTCCTCCTTCCCTCTCTCCTTCTACCTCCCCCTCCCTCTCTGCCTCTCCATCTCCCTCTTCTGGCTCAGAGCGTCTTCCCCCGATTGATTTCTTCCTTTTCTTTGTCTTAAGCTCCTTTTTCTTCTTCTTTTTTACCTTTCGCCGCTTCCTCTCTCTCTCGCGCTCTCTTTCCCTTTCTTCCCTCTTTTTCCTCTTTTTGTTCTTTTTCTTCTTCTTCTTCTCTTTCTCCTTCTCTTTTCTCCTCTTCTTTTCCCTCTTTTGCCTCTCAGCGTCGCCACCCTCTCCGCTCCTCTCCCTCTCGCTCCAGCTCGCCCACCATTCTTGGAGCTGGGACAGTTGGCTTCCGCCTCTCTCCCTCTCTCGTTCCCGCTCTCTGTCGCCCCAGGATGTGCGTGGTTTCCTGGGGGGTACGGGCGGCGGCAGGCGCCCGTGGCTGAGGGACCGAGGCCGGATGATGGAGCGCTCCCTCTCCCTGCCCCTGCCGAGGAGGAGGCTCGACTCTTCCGTCAGCTCCTCGTCGTCGTCGTCGTCTTCTCCGTCGATTCCTCCGGTCCTGTCCCGCGTGCTCCGGGATGAGCTGTAAGAGTAGGTGGGGGAGGTGGAGCGCGACGACGAGGCGGACGAGGACGTGGTCGTGGACGAGGTGGTCGACGAAGAGGAGGAGGACGTGTAGTGCAACGACGCAGAGGGCGAAGGAGGGGTGTAAGAGGGGCTGAGGGGTACTGGCACAGGAAGTGAGAGCGGGGGAGAGAGGGGGCGTGCCCGCCTCCCTCCTCCCTCCCTCACTCCATCTCGTGCTCCTCCCCTCTGCCCCAGGGGCAGAATGTTCTCATACAGTGGCCCTCCCGGCTCTTTGGGCTTCTTGGGCCGACGCTTCCTCCAGAAGGATGAGGGGAGAGGGGGAGAGGGGTGTGGCAGCGGAGGTGTAGGAGGCAGAGGGGCCTGACTCTTAGGCTGCAATCTGGGGGTGCCCAGAGGTTTAACGGCCCCTTTCCCCTGACCTCCGCTGCCACCTCCCACCACCCTCTTCCCCACCCCGTGGTCCATGCCCTTCTCTGAATAGAAGGCCACACTGGCTGGAGGGGGCTGGGGGTGGCCCCTGGGCATAGTCTTGGGGGTCTGGGACCCTGCCTGCTGCTCCATGCAGGGTCCCAGTCCCTCAGGGTCAATGGGACCATAGTATCTCTTATAGCCTTCAAGTCCCCCACCCCCTCCAGCAGTCGAAGCCCAGTTCGGTGGGACTTTCTGAGCAAAGGGTCCCATGTCAGTGATGGCCCCCCTCACAGCCATCGGGTTGGTGGCTGTAGCCGTCTTGGGCAGCCTCCAGCGATCCACCACGGCCAGTCTGCGATCTGGCCGGGGCAGGAAGGTGGAGCAAGGGAGGGGTGCGCCAGCTATGGGGGCGTTGGAGGGACCCAGTGCTGTCCCAGAATGCACCACGGTGGGAGGAGAGCCCGGTAGAGGTGTTTTGTAGACGGGCTGTGGTTGCTGCTGTTGCGGTGGTTGCTGCTGTTGCGCCTTGGCGATGACTGGATTGGTCATAGACGTTGAGACAACATGGGGCTGGGATGGGACTGTGACCATTGCTGTGTGGTGATGAGTGGGCAAAGATTTAGCTCCACCTGGTGCCGTTTCATCTTCAAAGCTACAGCAACTGTACATGCCCTGAGAAGAAGAGAGCACAAATAGAGACCACAGTGTGAGAAACACAGACTGCAGATACCGTGCCACATATGTACAACAAGCATTGTGTTATTGTACGTACAAGAGAGATAGAGCCAAAGAAAAAGAGGAGAGAGGAACATTGTGAAACAAAAGTGCATTCATTTTTCAATGGGAATGCAAGATTGCTCTTTTCAGATAAACATCCATTCCTATTTATAGTAAAGCTGTGTATTGTTTGGTTAATATAATTGCATGCATACATGCATACATTAAACCCATAGTGGTGGAAAAGGATGCATTACTATCAGTGAAGCTACAATAATCACATGCGCATGGTGTGGGCTGCTTCTATCAAGGTCACTGTCAAAGGAACAGGATATCCAGGGTGTGAGCGGAATTGAATTTCAATTAATCTCCCAAATTGACTGAGTGGAATTGAATTGACCCTGGAGCTCACACCTTCGAAGACTCACACTCAGTAACAGATACGGGCACACACAGGCGTGAACACACATGTTCTCACGCAGTATGTGCACAACATGGCCGCTCCAACCATATAGACTAACATAGTGTAATGCCACTGAATTGTTGAAAGATCCCAAAAGGATCAAAGTTAGCAGCAGAAAAGTGGATTTACAACTTTCCTAAAACACGTAACAGAATTTCTGCAAAACAGCGAGACATTTTAGTGTGCAAGTTCTGAAAAACCCACACACACACACACACACACACACACACACAGAAGACAACAACACTTACCCTGCTAATTGCCAGGAGAAAGTCCAATTTGCCTGAACTGGTGGCCATGCAGTGGCGAAGCTTCCAGTAGATCAAGTGTTCCCAAGCAAACACCAGCAAACTGAGGCCCATAGCCACCAGCAGCATGTAGAAGACCCCAGCCATGTTGTCAATATCCAGTTTACTGCTCATCACCTCAATTTTGTCATTATGGCAGATACCTGATAGCCAGAGGCGCTCCAGCATCTCAATCTCATCTGAAAGGGGATGTGTGTGTAGGGAGGGAGAGGAAACAAGGAAATGGATGAGGTTAAAAGGCAGTAATAGTAGCAGATAAAAGAGAGAACACGGAGGGAGTGGAAGAGGATGGAAATGCACAATACAAATATAAAGTAAGACGGAACAAGACATGCAGGGGATAAGAGAAAAGGGAGGGGATCATGTTAGATACAAGAAGAATTAAGGTGGGGGGGGGTTTAGGGGTTATTTGAAGGTTGTAGAGACAGACAGACACATGGAGACAGGGGCGATAGATAGTGACAGAGGCCACACAGGGAGACAGAAAGACTAATAATAAGCACTAAAGTACAGGTCTACGGTATTGCTTGCTGTTTGCCCATTATCCAATGTGACTTCTCAAGGTCAGAGGTCAGTATAGAAAAAAGCAGCACTGTGTCCAAAGTAACAAAGAGGAAGCAGCCTGAGACGGAGAGAGAGTCCAAAACAATAAAGTAGCACAGAGAAGTAAAATGGCACAGACAACCTAATCTCAACGTTGTAACCCAGAGTAAATGAGGAGGGGAGAAGGGGAGGCCAGGAGCCCCAGTCAGATGGTTGGATAGGTTGAACAAGCATGAAAGAGAGGGAGAGGGGTAATGAGAGTTTGGAAGAACGTCTCCGAAAAGGAGAGAGGGTGCGGCATTCTCTCTCTCTGTCCACGAAAGCATCAGGGGAAATGAGACAGACGGAGAGGTAGAGGGAGCTGGAACAAGGGAAGAAGAGATGGAGGACGAGAGGCTGAGATTGTGTCATTATGACAAACAGCGGGGAAACTCCTCAGCTTGGAGAGGATGAGTGGAGAGAAAGTGGCAAAAATGTGACGAGAGAAAGAGAGAGAGAGAGACATAGATAGAAAGAGACAGACAGAGGCAGAGGAAGAAGATCATAATCATTTAATTGTGCTGAAGGGATGGTCAGAATCTCCATCAAGGTGGTAAGCTCTGGGAGATTCAAGATTCCCCTCCGTTAAACTACCAGGAACCAGCCAAGACCACTTTATCCACCGCTCTGCCTCCTCATGGACGTACCTCACCGGCCTACCGAGGCTGAGCTGCCCTGCTGAACCTGTGATTGGCTGCTGGTGTAACCATAGTAATGGACAGCCTGAGGATGCAGCGTATGATTCACGATTGAATTAAAGAGCTGTATTCTTCAAAATAACTCTTAATGGCATAATCTTTCACCAACACCTGAAAAAGATGAGCATCGCCGCAATAACCAGGTCTGCAGGTAGCGTCATATCATTTGTCTGATTTGACTTTATTGCATGTTAAAGTCTCTGAACTATATTTAGGTCAAACTGCTGAAGCAGGGTTTCAAGTCAAGCGTCCACTCGCAACACTACACTGCTCCGCTTCAACTCGAGCTTCAGCTTTCTCATCGGCGCCGTGATTAGCCACGCTTATAGATGAGGCCAGCCCGGTCGTCTGCGTGATCTGGCTAATGTGTCTCCTGTAGAACATCATTAGCCAATCAGCCGTGGCCTCCAGCTACAGCAGCAGATGGACACAGAGCTGCTGCAGCCCACTGGCAGCAGACTCAGGTAACCATTCCCCACCTCACATTCATTCATACACACATGCATTCATACACACATTCATTCATACACACATTCATTCATGCACACATGCATTCATACACACATGCATTCATACACACATTTATTCATACACACATGCATTCATACACACATTCATTCATACACACATTCATTCATACACACATTCATTCATACACACATGCATCCATACACACATTCATTCATGCACACATGCATTCATACACACATGCATTCATACACACATTTATTCATACACACATGCATTCATACACACATTCATTCATGCACACATTCATTCATACACACATGCATTCATACACACATTCATTCATGCACACATGCATTCATACACACATTCATTCATGCACACATTAATTCATGCACACATGCATTCATACACACATTCATTCATGCACACATTCATTCATGCACACATTCATTCATACACACATTCATTCATGCACACATTCATTCATGCACACATTCATTCATACACACATTCATTCATACACACATGCATCCATACACACATTCATTCATGCACACATGCATTCATACACACATTTATTCATACACACATGCATTCATACACACATTCATTCATGCACACATTCATTCATACACACATGCATTCATACACACATTCATTCATGCACACATGCATTCATACACACATTCATTCATGCACACATTCATTCATGCACACATGCATTCATACACACATGCATTCATACACACATGCATTCATACACACATTCATTCATACACACATTCATTCATGCATACATTCATTCATACACACATGCATTCATACACACATTCATTCATGCACACATTCATTCATACACACATGCATTCATACACACATTCATTCATACACACATTCATTCATGCACACATGCATTCATACACACATTCATTCATACACACATTCATTCATACACACATGCATTCATACACACATGCATTCATACACACATTCATTCATACACACATTCATTCATACACACATTCATTCATACACACATTCATTCATGCACACATGCATTCATACACACATTCATTCATACACACATTCATTCACGCACACATTCATTCACACACACATGCATTCATGCACACATTCATTCATGCACACATTCATTCATACACACATGCATTCATACACACATGCATTCATACACACATTCATTCATACACACATGCATTCATACACACATTCATTCATACACACATTCATTCATACACACATTCATTCATACACACATGCATTCATACACACATTCATTCATACACACATTCATTCATACACACATGCATTCATACACACATGCATTCATACACACATTCATTCATACACACATTCATTCATGCATACATTCATTCATACACACATGCATTCATACACACATTCATTCATACACACATTCATTCATACACACATTCATTCATGCATACATTCATTCATACACACATTCATTCATACACACATTCATTCATGCATACATTCATTCATACACACATGCATTCATACACACATGCATTCATACACACATTCATTCATACACACATGCATTCATACACACATTCATTCATACACACATGCATTCATACACACATTCACACACACATGCATTCCAAGACACAAAGCTCTGTTTTTAACTCGGGAGCAGCGCCCCATTCAAGAGGATATAACGGTGTCATTGACCTTCAGTAGCCGCTGTGTGTCCAAACAGGAGCCTGATGTGAAAACAGCAAGTGTGTTAGTGAAGGGTACAGATAAACAGGTACTCTCATGTCTGTCCTCCACTTCACAAGACCCAGTCGAATCCTTTCTCTAAGCTCTAAGTCTCATCTCCTGGCTTTCTTGCCATTTGACTTCCAGTGATTCATCTTGTGCTCCGTCGTCTCCCTCTTTCGCGATCTGACTCTTTCTCACTGTGCCGGCTTCTTCCCTCCCCTAGGCCTCTGTGATGGCAGTTGTCTCTACCTCTCAGTCGCAGCCAGCTCAGTCCTGCCAAATCTGACAGGGGTGTCAAATCCACACTACACCTTTGTCGTTTCTGGCAGGTCAGGTCAGGTAGAGCCGGCGCACTGCAAACACAGAGCTGGCATCCCACCACAAAGACATTATTTATTAAAGGGAACTGTATTTGTGTGTCTGCGTGTGTATGTAGATGCACAAGTACCTGCATGCATGGTTGCATTTTGCCAGATATGGCATGATGCCAGACATGTTCAGAGACGCTGAGCAGTAAACCGTGACCCGTATGACCCTGTGCTTTTATCAGAATTTGACAAACCTCTCGGCATTCATTACAAGATCTCAGGGGAAAAAAGAAGAAGATAAAACACCCTTACAGCCAAGAACTGCAAACCCATATTCTCAATTTCTTTTTTTTTACTCACTGAATAATATATTCTAGGAATCAAAATCCTGACACTGTGCAAAAAATAGAAGTGGATCTGATAAGAAGGAAAAGGCAAATCTTGCCACTCAGCAGTTTTGCCTTTATCACGGTACAAGTCGTAGCGCTCTCAATGGACCTTCTCTAAAGCCGTGGTATGAATCACCAGAGGCAGCAAAAAGGAGAACAATGCACTCCCAGGGTTGACAAAGCAGCGGCGGACTCTTCTCTAGTGGCCCTCTAATGCAGTTGTAAAACGATATGATTCGACATGGCAAGGTACATAATGATGTAACACTGTGACATGATTTAGCTCGGCTGGAGGTGTGATGCCGAGTCCTTGAGCCGCGGGGCGATGGTTGAGATGCAGCCTTGGAGGGCACGCTGGATGTGAGCCCCCCCCCCCACCCTCCCTCTACATCCAAACCAACTAATCCTCTTCCTTAGTAATCCACTCCAATAATACCGGCCTGCAATTCGAACCTCCAGCATCCAACACCAGCCGGTAACTAGATCCATCCAGCCAACACGCTGATGGTCAGAGCGTTTGCTCCACAGGACAAGGGAATGTGCCACGAATTAAAGAAACGACGGACATAGCATGTGGAGGCTGTCTGGGCTCTCTGTTTTATTACACCTCCTTGTGCACGTCCAACTCTTCAGCCCCAGACACCGGTCTTATTTAATGGATCTTGGCACCAAATTGGTATTATCAGTGTGTAAGCAGCTGAAATGTTTGTGTGCCAGAGACAGCTAAAGGGCTTTGTCCGCCACACCATAAGCAAAGCTGGTTTAAAACACGAGGAAAAGCCAAACAAGCAGCATCCGATGGAGAGAATAAACGCGTGTGGCAGACTGTGTGAAATGACAATCAAGCTTTATTGCACTGACAACTATTCTAAAAACAGATTCTGTCTGTCAAGAACAAGTAACTGTCCTCCCTGGATTCCTCCTAGACACAAGTGTTTGCAGCAGACAAACGGCACGTTCATCATGTTCCCATATTTGATAATGATCCATTATCTGATCACTTTTACGTATTTATTTCTGCTTCTGTGTTTTTCAGGTGTTTTCCATTTGTTTTGTTGTCAGGATCAGCTAATCTGCTATGTGTGTGAATCTGTTACTACCACACACGTTGTGATCGTCTCTTTGTGCAACTTTGATTCACACCGTTTTTTATCCATTTATAAGCCCAAGCAGGAAGAAGGGAAAGAGAGTGAAAGTCTGATAGATTGAAAGAAGTGGAAACTAGGGATGGGCATGTGGACATGCCATTTCTGCAATGTCTGAAACCAACAAATAATATTTGTAAATAATAACAAAAAACATAACGATACTCTTATGGTACGTTCACACCGGACGCGTGGAAAAAATTCTCGCCGCGCCTGACGCAGGATTCTGACGCGCGTCGAAAAAAGGGTGTTCACACCGGACGCGTCGAGACGAGACGCAGCGGGGGCGTGGCTTATCGCGCCCGCTTCTTCAGCCATATGAATCTTTTCCTTAACCAGACTGAGATGTCGTGTCTTCACTTGTCGCCCTGTGAGTCGCCCTGCTGCCCCTCTCTCTCCTTCTCTCTGGACTCTGCGGTCCTGACTTCCACGGCCCTCCGCCCCTCCCCCCATGTCCCCGCTCGTCTCCTCCGCCCCTCCCCCCATGTCCCCGCTAGTCTCCTCCGCCCCTCCCCCCATGTCCCCGCTAGTCTCCTCCGCCCCTCCCCCCATGTCCCCGCTAGTCTCCCGCGGAGTACTACGCGGGTCGAGGAACGACAGGACCGCAGAGAGCTTCCACTTTTTACGTTTTCACTGCGCTACTCGCTGCTCTCTCTCTCTTCTCTCTATGATTCGTGTCTCTCTCTCTTCTCTCTATGATTCGTGTCTCTCTCTCTTCTCTCTATGATTCGTGTCTCTGAGACTTTTCCTCCTCCGGCGGCAGATCTCCGCTGCCATGAAACACGTATGCCGGCGCTTGGTTCACAGTAAAGTAACAACACACAGCGAGAATAAAAGCAAATGCACACATTGTAAACGTGTCAGGTAGTCCCGCGGCTTCTCCGACCTCCTTCTACGCTTCATCTTTATCGCTACGGTTTCGGTAAGTAAACAGTCGCGTCATAAAGTTCGGGGTGCCCACGAACGGCGACAAGAATCTTTTTCTCCACTTTCTAAACCGGCCGGCAGGACGATGACGAGCAGAGCTTCTCAACGCTGATTGGCTGACGCAACTATGACTCACGCGTTTCTGTCGCTCGAGTTCAGAAATTTCAACTCGCGCGCCAAGGAGCTGCGTCGGTTCGCTCTGTTCGCTCGTTTCGCCCGGCGACATCCGCTCTGTTCGTGCTGCTCTGTCGCGCCTGACGCGCCGCTCGCAGGAAAAAAAGCAGCGTCGCAGCTTTGACGCAGCTTTGCATTGACTTAACATGTAAACCAGACGCAGCCGACGCGCCCGGTGTGAACGTACCTTTATACTTCCCCTCTTTTCTAGTAACCTATAAAGATACCTACACACGTCTTAACCAGCCACCTCGCTCCATTATTCCATCGCAATTGAAACACCTTACAGCCATTGCTCTCTCCACACCTTTTACTCCCCCCATCCACTTCACAACAACATCCTCTCGTTCATCTACCCCCTTTGTCCTCCATCCACCCCCCGACCTTGTGCTACTCTGTTGCTCGTTCCTCTGTGCTGTCATTTCACCCATAAACATCCCTCCGCCCCGCCACTGTTCTAATTATCCTCCTCTCATCCTTCCCCTCCCCACAGTTCTCACCATCTCCCACCAGCTGCAGCAGCGCCAGGTCAAGAGGACGTTTCCAGCGTGAGTTTTTGTGCAGGGCGATACCGTAGCCTGTGGTGGCAAAAACCTTCCCCGAGCCTATGGTCATCACCTAAGAACAAGGAGAGTGTGAAGATGTTTATTATTAAATGATCAAAACAAAGAAGCCAATAGACATGGCTCTAGTATATGTTAGCAAAAGTGCCAGCGTGGGTTAGTACTCACCTTACAACCTTCGTCCTTCCTGGCCATATAGTTCAATACTGCAGCATCATAAATAAAAGCATCCAGTTTCCTGTAAAGGAATCAAGGGAGAATTCATCCATCATTAAATGGGAAACAGGGATTGGAGGGATGGAGAGAGCGGCTGAGGCATGGGAGGAGGTATAAAGGCGGATCTCTGCGATGTACCTGGGAAGAGAGTTAGGGTGCAAAGATATACTGCAGACAGGCGCACAGAATGATAGAGAGGGCATGAAAAGTTAAATCATAACAAGGAAAAGGGGGGAATGGGTGGAATAGTAAAGCAGGCTTGGTGAATAGAGCGAAATCACAAGGAGAAGAAAATAAAGCAGAGATCGGGGTAGGATGTGTGAGTAAGAGGGAGCGGGAAGGTGGGGGTTGAGGAGGCGGGGGGGAGGGGAGGAGGAGGATGGGGATTTATACGGTGCGAAGAGAGCAGTGACAGGGAGAGAGAGAGGGGGAAAAAGATTTACACACTTCAGGGGGAAAAGACATGGGAAAGAGCCAGAGAGTGATGAGGATTATAAAGTTTAAATACAGTCACATGGAGAAAGTACACTGGGAGGGGAAAGAATGGACCGAAAAAGAGACGGATAAAAAAAATGGAAATGGTAAGATGAGAGGAAGAGGAAGATAAGCACTAAGGAAGAGTTTTTCTCATTTTTGTGCCTGTTAACACTGAGTTATAAGGGACAAAGGGTTAGATAAAGTAAACTGGGATTATTTAACACATGACTGGTAAAAGAGATTCTACTAGAATCTGAAAGGGGGAAATGCTGCTTGCACTGTATATTGTGTGTGTGGGGGGGGGGGGGGGAGAGATAGATATATAGGTGAGTAGATGTATAGGTGAGAGAATCTGTGCAGGAAAGAGCGAAGTGTGCAAGATGTGAAGTGTTACTCGGGTTTAAAAAGAATGTCCCTGTGAATGACGGCCTGCTAGAGAGAGACATTCAATTGATGTAAATACAGTAAATACTGCAGGGTTTGTAAAGTGGACCTTTCGTGTATGTTTCAGCATCTGAACAGCAGGAGCGATTTGTATAATTTTATTTTTCACCAACACTGTTTTTTACTAATTGCTATTGAAAGTCATCATGTCAAACCTTTAAAGGAACTTATTAAACTCATATGCTACGTATTTTCATCACCATCTTTTAATATCGTGGGATGCTAAATCAAATATTTTGAAAAATATATTTTAAGAATCCTGATTTTTAGTTAAGTTTGAAGACGTTTAAAAAAAATATATATTATATATATATATATATATATATATATATATATATATATATATATATATATTTAATAAATCTAAACAAATAAATAAGCGCTAGGTTGTTATTTTGTAAGCTTATATGGGCATACACTGTACATGTTATGTCTCAATCAATTATATAATATTCCTTGATCTAATAAACTGTACGTGTGCAGGAACATGTGAATGTGAGGGAATGAACAGACTCGTGTAGTGGCGGACCCACCCGGTCTTTAGGTTCAGGATGGCGTCCTCCACCCCTCTCTGGTTGTATTTGCCCATGTACTGGTGCATGCCTGGGTAGTTGGAGCGGATGTTTTTTTCTGTGCTCCCGTTGGGCACCGTGCCAAACTTCAGAGGTGGGTACTGCTCCTCGGGATGCTGAAACTAGCGGAGCAAAGGGAGGCAAGGGAGGCAAGGGAGGCAAGGGAGGGAGACGGGGCATGAGACACACCAGGCTGTGCACAAATCTGCCTGGCCTATTTCTGTCCACTTTCCAAACTAACTTACAACACAATATATCTCAAATGAGCGCAGTCTGTGGACTTAAAGCAGCATTTACAACTGTCGTTAAAGTATTCGAGAACTGAGGTAATCGGTTACGTTAAATGGGATTTTATTCATTTCTAAATTCCCTTGCTTTAATCAATTTAACATTCAAATGCACAGGATTTGGCTCCCGCTAAGACTTTAATTCTCCTTCTGCTCTCCCTACTTAATCAGTATTCAAGCAATGAGGTACCTTCTTGTCCGAGAGGCCAGACACTGTGTCGATGTACTCCTCCTGGATCATGAAGGCGGCCAGGTTCGCCGTGTAGGAGGCCAGGAAGATGACAGCGAAGAAGGCCCAGATCAGCACCATGATTTTGCTGGTGGTTCCTCTGGGGTTCTCCACCGGCACAGAGTTGTTGAACACAATCGCCCACAAAAGCCATACAGACTTTCCGATGGTGAACGTAGACCCTCCAACCTCTGGCCAAAATGATGAAGGGGGAAAAAGAACAAAAGAGAAGAAAGAAGGCGTAATAAGGGGTTGATACAATCACTTTTTGTCCGCCAGTTTACCGCACAATAGCGTATTCAGTAGCGTCTGACTGCAGATGAAGCAGCTGATTCTAATTAAACTTCCCTAATGATCTGTAAAATAGGTTTACTGTATATTAAAATACCCAGAAGGCTTTTTGACGGCGAAGCTCAAGGACGGTGACTATACGATTCGAGGATGGCAGCTTTCAATCCAGCTGCTATGTGATCTTACAAATGATGAAACCACACGGTGCAAATCCCTATTGATGGGGCTCAAACTCTTTTCCCTTTACACGACAGGAGTAAAGGAGGAAGGAAGGAGAGAGATGGGGGTGAATGAGAGGGATATGTGAGAGGATGACAGAGAGGTACAATTATGGAGAGCACAGCAATCATGCAGTAAAAGAGGCAAGTCGGGTTGGGTATTGGACCGAGGCGTCAGGCATACTGACTTTCACAGGGGGGAAACTTTGCTGTGGAATAATAAATGGCTGTTTCAATACGGAGAATACTTGGATGGAGTTCAACATACTGTAGGTATAATTTCCTCTTCGCCACCCTCCCAGTTAAGGATTCAGAGCAGCAGATTCAAAATGTGAACGTGAATGTGAAAACTGACCAATCAGACAGCAAGGATGCAATCAATATGACAAAAAGGGTTCATTATCACGCTAAAAGATTAAATTCTTGTAAGCAGATTCCAGGAGTGTGATCAATGTTTGTCTATTTGATCCATGCGGCGACAGCATGAAGACCGTCCATCAGACCGGAACGGACAGACAGCCAAGACCCATCACTCACTCTTGCCGTTCTGGAGGCTGCGGTTGTAGCCCACAGGGCTGAAGAACTCGAAGATGAAGACGGTCACAGCCACTACGGTCAGGCACATGACGAACATCATCACCCACACCGCTGGACTGTAGGGCTCTTTGTAGGGAAGAACAAGAAGATTTAAATGAACACATACCTTAAGGGCTGCGTTGTGAAATGATCAGCATTAGTATCAATAGAAGGGACAATAACTTTTCATAACCTAGCCCATCATGCCAGGGTTCTTACACATTTTGACCAATGGATTTTCATGACTTTTTAACGACTTTAAACCAAATTTCAACGACCAAACTGAAATCTCGAAACATGAGCAATTTAGAAAATGTTGTGCGTTTTTGAGCGTCTTTCTTTAAAAAACATATCAATTATTTCAAACTCGGCGTGAATGAACATGTGAATACAACAACGTTTCCATCACTTATCCCAAACTTTTATGATTTGAGTTTTTTCCATGACTTTTCCAGGCCTGGAAATGACCATTTTAAAATTCCATGACTTTTCCAGGTTTTCCATGACCGTACGAACCCTGCATGCACTATATACACGAGCCTTGTATGCAGAGGAAAAAAGCAACCATTGGGAAAAACATATTCTCCAGAAGTCCATAAACACAGTTTTTCTTTGAACAATCAGCTCAATGCAGTCCGTAGCCCAATAAGCGCTCTCCCGCTGGAGCCTTGAGTCTGCTGACGGAGTGAAACTACAACTTGGGAAAACACAAGCAGCTCAGAAAAAGTAACGACTAACCTAGATGTGAGGACCAGCAGCCTGTGCAAACTCAACACTTTACACTTCACAATTAGATTACATTCTATACATCCGCTGGGCGCCGCACAGCAACGCAGCCTCTTACCTAAGAAAGCGGAGGGTGATACAGTTCCGTTGCTCCGAGAGACCATGACACTTATCCCCGTCTCCACAAAGGGGACAGAGAAATCCACGACCTCTGACCTCTCCTCATTGATAGTCAGCGAGCCGATGGCCATGTCGGCCCGCTTGTATACCACCTAACGGGGACAGGAGAGAAATCTAATTATGGGTAATTCCTGTTGAGAGGCAAAGACAAGACAAAGACAATCTTTTACAGTTCCAGGGGAGACGGTGACATTCCTGCACCTTGACCTCAAATGTGGCTGCATGAGAAAGGCCCCCGAATTCAATCTGGTACAAATACTGAACACGTGTCTCCCGGGCGTCTCTCTAGCATACGGAATGAGCTGGGGCCCGTCGCCTCCCTGCCACCATCTAGAAAAACCTGAAAACCGCTGTGTCTGCTGATTGTACAAGTGAAAATGTTAATCTACATTAGACGTGGCACATCCGGCCTTCAGAGCAAATCAACGGAAAAATGAAGCAAAGGGGAAAGCAAAACCCCCCCCCCATAACTTTGCCAAGACTCTGGATTACCTGATCAAAGAATGGCAGGCTTTGACACATCTGATCAAAAGACAGACATTAGTTTTAGAAAACAAAATTCACTTTTGCATGTGAAAATAGATTTGACACGCAGCCCCGGCTCAAGTTATAACTGATGGAGCGGCAGAGCGCAGTGGAACTATTTCGGAAGCCGTGACAACTGGGCGTTCCCTCGGAGACGAAGATAGAAAACAGTGAGCCGCTTCGACAAAAAAACATCAGCTCCCCCCGCATATCGATCTCAGTATGTGTGTGCGCTTCTTTGTTTGTGTGTGCCTGTTTTTCTTCCTGTCAGGTTCCCTCCGTATCATGAACCTCGGTGTGCTTTGCCGAGAAAATATCAAGAACCAACCACAAGTAGCCAAGGGGTGTCTGACCATGTGTGAGTCTTTGTGCTTCCACGTGTCTCTGCAGGTACACGGCGGGGAAGTGTTCGCAGGCGAGCGCGAGTCAACGGCATATGTTAGCCGCCATGCTTCCCCGTCTAATTTGTGTAACTGTGCGTTTGTTCCCGTCTATTACAGTGTTTGTTTGTATCTGCGCATTTGTGTGCGTGCAAGTAACAAACAGCAGCTGTCTGATTGCTGGCAGCGGTTAAGTGGCCATAACTCTCACAGCGATTGATGTGACATAGCGTTTAACTCGTCACGCAAGACACATGAGAATAGGCAGAGGAATGCGTTGTGGCTGGTTGACTAAAAATGCAACAAAATATGCAGAGGCACGAATATAAACTCACACACAAAGGAATAGCATACGCACGTGACACGGGATCAACATTGAGAACACATTGCTTACACAGGCAGACGAGCAGAACCACCAGCACACACACAGAGACACACACACACACACACACGCACACACATGGAGACTTGCCTCTCCAATCATGCCGTTCCAAACCCCATCAATTTTCTTCCCATGTTTCCCATTGGTCACTAAGTAAAGGTCATAGGTGAAGCCGACAATCTTGGCCAGTCTCTTGAGGATGTCAATGCAGAAGCCCTTGCAGCACTGCTTCATGGGAGCCACACCTTCATGGATGGCACTGTGAAGGAGCCACAGAGAGGCACACATAAGTAAAGCATCTAAGTAAACGAGTAATCGTGTCAAAGGAAAGAAAAATTAGCAAAACAGAAGGAAATGGTCACAGTGGAGGAATTTTGTGGCCCGGCACTTGGTGACAGGTTTGATCGACCAGTGGAGGATAGGCGCTGTCATCCCCTCAGAAGCTGATGAACCATAAAGCTCCACTGCGGTCATATCTGATTCCAGACCCCTGAGTCATTCCACTGATCCTCTGGAGAGCAGTCTGTTATTGATTATGACCAGAGAGTGAAGAGACCACAGTTTTGATAGGTGATTGATGTCACCTCCATTGGATGGCATCATGAGAGCTTAGGAACTCCATTCATAACACTGATGAATACACTAGAGAGGCTGCAATCGTTTTTTTTGGCTTTTGATTTCTGTGAATGTTCTTTTGCTTCATTACCATTCATTATAGTTTTCGCTGAAATCGTGGAATAAGTCAAGCACATAAATCACCCTTCATGAAAACCCAGCCTTGTCTTAAATCCCCAAAATTAAAACCTGGCATTAAGTGGTCGTCTGCAGGGCACTGAGTCCCGGATGCAGGTCCCGGATGCGGCGTCTGCCAGCTCCACAATGACAAATGGCCTTTCCTCCAGCGTGACAACGCGCAGGTGCTGGGCATCATCAGGTGGTTTAAGGAATGGCCCGTAGCGAGACCAGGCTGGGTACCGAAGCCTCAGCACGCCGTTCTCCCACCAGCCTACCTGGGGGAACGGAGAAAAGAGAAACGTTACAGAGGTGGAGCACACAAACACATGCATTTCTATCGCAATCAGTTGAGAGATACCACCTCTGTGAACTTGTCTAGAAAGCGTGAATGTACTTTGTATCTGACTTAAAAACTGTTATTTGTAGAATGATTAATACTTAATAATGACATGTTCATGTCACATATTCTTATTGTATTTAATGTACTAAAGTTGTTACAGTGAGGACTACTACGGAAACAACTAGTAGTGTTTTCATCCTTCAATGTTTCAAGTGAATCCGATTTACTTCTTATTTTTTGTTGTTAATGTTTTTCTGGATAGATCTGTTGTATATTAGAATATTTGGAAACAGGGTGGGCATGCTGTTCTCCAGTCTTTGACAGTAATGCAATGATCAGAGCTGTTTGAATATGAGAGGGAAGGGAGGAAGTCTCCATCTAACATCCACAAATAAGCAGATAAAGTTAGGAGCTGTAACCTTCTATTCTGTTGTGGGCAGTAACTGTGATATGGTTACTAACCCATAACACCCCATTACGAGGGGGACTTGGTTGCATACCTGCAAACTTATGAGGGGTGAAAAAGGTGAAAACGGGGGTGCAGGTGACTTTTTTGCTGTTGTCTCCACACCACATCCACATTGTTTGATGACACCTCAAAGCTTTTATAACTAGTCTTTTGATTGTTCTGACCGCAAATCTAAATAATAATACTAAACATTTAAAGAAAAAAAATCCTCTGAATAATTCAGTTATCGGGCACTAATAATAGTAATAACAACTTTACATTATCATTATATATAATATGGTTGAAGTCATTCATGAACCAACTTCCATTTTTTTTTTCTTGTGTGCTTTGCTATGCTTTGAGCCTGTTCCATGATTCTGTTCCATGATTCTGTTCCATGATTCTGTTCCATGACTGTTCGAGGAGCCTGTTCCTTTTTCGAAATTGCATGTTCTTCGTCTCTCTCTCCAATCTCATAAACGCCAGCCGTCTAAAACTCTTCGTATCTACACAATTCACGTGGATGACCTATTTTGATTTCAAAACGGTGAATTTCGCCGAAAGGTGACAAGTTTGCAGGTATGTGGTTGTCTTATGAGTAGGGATGGGTATCGTTTGGGTTTTGATACCGGTGCTAAAAAACGGTACTTTCAAAACAATACTGGTGCCCAAGTGGAGCCTGAACCGATACTTTAAAAAAAGAAGCACCAAACGATGATTGATAATAACGACATTAAAAACCTCTTCGTACATATTCTCTGTGAAGCCTAGTTTATGCTTCTCCGGCGCGTCGCGCCGCGTCGACGCAGACCCGACGCTGAGCCTATGCTGAGTCTACGCTGAGCCTGACGCGCGCCTCCAAAAAATCCTAACTACGCGCGGACCGCAAGCGCTGTGATTGGTCCGCTCAGAACGTGATTCCCGGCAGTAAGTATATTTTCCGGTCTGTCTTCCTACACTGCCATTTTTAAAAGTTATCGTGGACCGGTAGTAACAATGGAACAAACAGAAGACTGTGGCCGGAAGAAAAAGCACGGATTCGGCTATAATCCATGAAACCACAGCTACACAGCCACACACCCCTGGCGACGTGGCGGTGAATCGCAGAGCAACGCGTCCCTCGACGCAGAACTTTGAATGCTCAAGGTCCGCGGCGCGTCGACGCGCCGGAGAAGCATAAACTAGGCCGTTCTCATGGCCGCCGCTCGTAGCTCGCGCTAGCTCGTAGCTCGTAGCTAGCTCGAGCTAACTACGAGCTACGAGCTAGCTTAACATGGTTATAATGACTGATTTATTATTTGTTGGTCCACTGTTATCAATGCAAGACTAGTAATCAACGTTACGGTACCAATCTGAGTTAAGGCTGCTCTTGCCATCATTGGTTTTCAGGGGGACCGGCCTCCCCATCGCGCCTGGTCTGGCCCTGATGTGCTCTGTACCGGCTCAACACGGCGCACGCCTCCGCTTTTCAAAGTGACATGATAGGCTGTCCTGCTGACAGGGCGGAGTCACCAGAGAAGTTCAAAGTAATTGTATTTTTCAATCCCAATTGGCTCAGGCACCGAAAGAAAGCACCCATGTGCGTTGCGTTTCGGTCCAGTGCCATATTGGCACCGGTTTTCGGTACCAAACCCTCTGTCTCTGTGATGCAATCACTGACCGACGTGTTGAGGTCATAGTTTAGTTATCCCCTCCCAAAATAGTGAATATGTGACTACTGGTAGTTTCAAGTTGTCTCATTTAAGATGTTTTTACCAAATCATCTGGTTTTGTTGAAAGTTAGAGTTAATATGATTATGCCCTTTAGCACACACACACACACACACACACACACACACACACACACACAAAGCACAAAGCACAAAGCACAGCTACAGGTGACGGTAATAACATGCCCGGTAAGCTAAAAGAACAATACTTATGTTTATATTATAGGTTTTATGTTGAGAGTTTAAATATGTGATTTACTACTAATTATTTGATGTATGGTATAATTGTCTACAACCACTTTAATTTGCACTAATATGTACACTTCCCTGTAACTATGTTATACAACAATTTAATTTAAGAAAAGCGACCGACCCTGAATTTAATTATAAACTATTTTTTTATTTCCGGTATACTTTTCTTTTCTTCCTAAAACACTATGCATTGACTCAAACAACAGTAATCACTCTCAATCATCACCTATGACCCACTAGAGCTGTGCCATAGTCTGTGTATCTGATGTCCTCCTGAATTCTCATCTTAATTTGCTGTTTTGTAGGCATCAGCATTCGGGTCGTGGATGTGAAGCCCGACACATGCCATATACGATGCTGCAGGTTAAGGCTCAGCAGAGTTTCTCAGTCAACAAAATGCAAAACTACGATTTTGTCGACTAATTGATGATTTAATGTAGTCGACACATCTGCAAAACGGAGTTCCTCTACAAAGTCACAGATCACACAAAAGCACCACGTTAAATAGTGTGTTTCCCAGAAGTATACTGACAAGTCCTGCATTGTATGCCTCTAAATATAATCATTAAGCCTATTTTGTTTTATAATAATAACAAATACCAAAACCTTATCCATTGAGTTAGATACAGAGAAGGTAAACACACCACAGTAACACCTAACAGTATACAAACTGATACAAATGCACTCCAATACACATTGTATTAGGCTTCATGTTGTCCTCTTTTGCATGACAAATATATACCGATAGAATACTGTATCATAGATGTCGATGAACATCTCTCTGAAAGTCTCAATAAACACTGGCTATAATAAACTTTATAAAGGCTGCACTTATTGCAGGACTATGGTTTGAATAACATGCTACAGGTATTAGTCGCATCATGGTGCCCACTTGCTCTTTTCTTAGAACACCAGGCATAAAATATTCATTGATATGTGGGTTGCGAGCAATTACCTGAAACGTTCTTCAACACTGATTGATGGAATTACAGTGGTTATCAAGATTTAGTTGTACTAGTCATTTACTTTAGTGTCAAATCAGACATTGCCATGTAATTACATATAATGGATTTGAGTTGGAAGAAAGCAAGTAACTCTCCAATCCATGCCTTCACAAACAATATGATTTATTGAGCTTGCTGTGAGCTGTTGAATAGCCCAGAGCCAAATCTGTGTGTCACGCTCTGGTCAAAATCATTTTTACACACTGAAATAGCTCATGTGCAGAGACACATGCCTAGAGATGGCATTTTAGTATGATTCTTAAAATCTGTTCGGGGATTATGTTGTGAGACTCTATTGTACTGTGTCCAATGTCTGTCGAGCATTGGCTGTATCACTATGTTCCCCCTCCTTCTTGCATTGTTTATAAGCTCTCTGGAAGTGTTGGCTGCTGGATCTTGACACATTCAGACTTTTGAGAGCAACGTGAGGCAGAACCCCAAGAAGACTCTTTTTTTTTGTTTTCTCCCGCTTGTGAACCTTCCTCTTGTAAAATCACCTGACACATGTTGTCACCCGATAAAAGTCCCGTCAAGTGTAACCGAGGCAACGTACACGAAAGCGAGTGTACACACATACTGTACACTCCTTACACATACGTACAGAAATCCATAAGGATATCCAGTGACACACACATACGTTATGGATGTATTTATACATTAAAAAAACACATAGTGAGTGCTTTCGCAGGCGAGTGGAGTAAAGTGTGGCAGCTCCGATCAGCCTGCCTGTCTGTGCCGCTGTAAAGGCAGGGAGAAGAGGAGGAGGTGGCAACAATGACAGTATTTCGACTGCACTTCGACCACAGACACCAACAGACATTCAATCAAAGCGCACTCAGGGAATACAGGCAGCAAACAGAGAGAGCTTACAGGAGCACACACTACTCTCCATCAGACAAACACCAGAAAAATGCACAGGCAAGCGTCAGGAGAAGGACGGCCCTAAAACAACCACTTCAGACTACTCAGATGGATGGAATATTATGAGAGAGAGAAAAAGTATTCTGGTTTTGAGCAAAAGTTTGAGGTCCGGGAACCACTTTGAACAAAAACCTGTCCTTCAGCATCCACGAGTGGCGTCAATGCATGGTCATTAAATTACAATAATATCCTGGAACATCTAGCGCCGTGCGCTGAGGCGCTGGACAGTCGACTACTCGTCTGCAGTGTTTCAGTGAGCTAAGCTGGGTGCTCCCAGGCTCTAGGTAATGGTGCAGTCGTTGTAAAGCGAACATTAAATATTCAGAGACAGCCAACAACGTGGATGTGCATAATAGGCCAATACAGGAGTGTTATCCTCATTGTGTGTGTGTGTGTGTGTGTGTAATAGTGCCAAAGGGTTTATGCAAGATGTGTGTAAGCATACAGTATATGCCCTCATTTTTACGCACACACATGTGCATGTGAGTTCTAAGCATATGTGTGTGTGTGTGTGTGTGTGTGTGTCCGTGTGTGTGTGTGCGTGTGTGTGGGTGTGGGCGGGCGGGCGGGTTTCGTACCCCTTGGTTTGTACAGAGTCAGAAGACCAGCGCAGGAGCTTCTAATTGAAAGGGATTTGAGATATATGGCAGGAGTCAGCATGTTACGACACGCTGAGACTGGACTCTGGTGGGCTGTTAAAACCAGCGGGAGGCTGAGAACCACCAATGTTTGTAGATATGCGTGTGTGTGTCCGTGTGTGTAAGCTTGTGCGGGTGCATCAATATTTGTATTAGTGTGATGATGTTCTGTTGCAGAGTGTGTGTTCGGAGAGGACTGCGTGTCTTTACGAGTGTACACGTCTCGCTGGTGTGCAGTTGAGAAAATGAGCATCGCTCTCTCTTCTGACACCGACGAGGGTAAAACCACGGCGTACTGAAGGGGAAACATCTCCAACAGGTGACCAGGCTTCGTATTAAGGATTTCTGAACCAACCTCAGCTGAATAGAATATGCATGACACGCCAGGGGTACCGGTGCTTTGGACGCTAATACAGTTACGTTGACAAGACACTCAAACACTCAGAACAATGGTGGGTCTGCCACCAGATGGTAATGACACACAGGAATCTCCAGCACTATTTACATCAGCATTTCATTTGATGGTAAAAAGCTGAAACACATTCAATGAATTAGAAGAAAGCAGCAACTATTGATCAGAGCAACATCAGAGCATTACTTTAACAAAAAGACAAAAAAACACGTCTATGAGAAGCTATGACTGCAGGGCGGAAACGTTATTTCATAGATCAAAGGACAGGTTAAACATGTTTAAGCCTGTCTAAATACTCTCTCATACCCATATGTACAGTACATATAAAGACTAAAGAAGTATTCTTTTCAATATTGGCCCGGAAGTATCTCCATCAATGGCGTAACAGATCAGGGACAGAACCCACAGTCCTCTTGTAGAAATGCATTGCACAATTTGACCGAAGCTTCGTGAAGCTCCACCAGTCTGAGACAGATCCAGACGGTGTTTTTCCGTCTTTACATACAAAATCCAGCTTCACCTTAACGTTAAAACGTGATTTTTCAAGATTGTAGATTCCGACTATAAGACTATGAAGATATTGCTTAACAACAAGGAGAGGAGGGAATATTACGTGACACATCTTCAAAGCTACATATGGGCATGTCGTTGTGTATTGAGTCAGACTTGAAAACCTATCTTTCAATCTTGTGAGGATTTTTTTCATCATCAACTGATCTATTACAATTCCACCGTGGCCTCGGTGATGCTTGTCTTGTCAAACCAACAGTCCCACTATATTACATCTTCAAATCCTCACATTTAACAAGCGAGACAGAATGTTTGTAGCTATCAAAAATGTGACAATTACAATTATGTCAATTGTTTCTGCACTATAAGTGTGTGTGTGTGTGTGTGTGTGTGTGTGTGTGTGTGTTTGATCCAGAAAATATCAGAGTTAGAGACAGATAGCAGAAACTGAACAGGCTCACACAAAGCACGGTCAAATAGTCAGCAGCCAGTCTCTCTCCTCTGCTCGGACAGCCATATTGAACTTTACATGAACATGAACCCATGTGACCTAACTGTTCTCACTGTTAGGTGTATATTCTTATTTCAGAGGCCAACGCAGCACGCCTCTGCTCCTCTAGTTCACAGAGAGATTAAGACTCACGAATCAATCTGCACGAAACCTGCTCTGGGTTCAATTGTGAGGCTCTTTTGTCTTTGCGGTTGTTCACAGAGGACAACATTACAGTTTCTCAGGAATCTCAAAATTCAAACAGCTTGAGGTGACAACCAAATAGTAGCCAACCGAGCGTATCATGTGATTAAACAGAAAGCATGCGCCCCTCTCTTCTCAAACGAGACTCAGAGCACATAATTAGACATAAATAACTAATGTCATCTCCTTACATCTTCCCATCCACGTCCAGGTGTCCAGGAAATGACATCGAGGAAGGGGTTGGACAGGTAACCGTCACTACTGAAGGAATAGTCGCGACCACCAAGGGTGATGTTGCTGAAATACCTGCATGGCAATGGATGTGAATGACAGAAAACACGTAATATTAGTAATTTAACTAATTGTTTGGGGGAAATTAGGAGAAAATAGAAGGCGGGTTTTGATACAACAGTGATCCTTCCCACTTGAAACTAAATCCCAGCTCCTCTGGTGACAGCAGCTTGTCTGTTAATCACATCTGCAGACAAATGATCAGACACACAGGATTGTCAGGATCTTTGAAGTCAGACAACTGCTGCTCTCTGCATCGCCTGTGAGCTTCATAGTGTGTCTGATAATCACACAGCACAGATGTTCTCATTGTCTCCTCATGTCATCTTGCTGGCTTGAAAACACAAAACCTGAAAGCTTTTTTTTGGTACATGACACAAAGCCTCATGTGGAGAAAAGCTTGTAGTTACAGACAGTGAACAGCAGGTAGCACTGCAAAAAAAACAAAAAAAAAACACTTGCTTCTCCGATGCTGGACATCATTTAGAAACAACGAAGGAAGAGTCCATTAATCATTCCCATTTAAATGCCACACTGTTTGCGCTGTGCTTCATTTACAAAAAAACACTGTAAATAAACATTAATTACCCGTTTGGCTTATCACACTGACCGAACTTCTCTGTATAGTATCATGTGTGCGGTGTGCATGTGGAGCGAGGATGGAAGGCGTTAGAAATGAACACGGATGATAACCAGAACCACTTGGGCGACCTGTTAGAGCGTACTGCTGCCTGTTTGCACAGCCTACAAGGAATATATTACAACCGGCTCATTAATATACATGAGACATGGTCCACTTGCTACAGACGCTGGGGTAATTTTGCCAACTCACAACTACATGCACCAACAACATCTATTTTGCACGGATGATAGCCAGCTCCAAATTCACATATCCCCTCGTTGCCTGCTCTCTGACATTGAATCTACCAACTCACCCTGTATCCCTTCCAGCTCTTTTTGGCGCTGAACCAACTCGTTTCATAGAATACACCTGGTGCTGTCTCAATATATTTTGTCTCGAGCCTGCCAACTGCCTTGTTCTACCTCCCTGACCCCACATCCATATATGTATCTTCCTTCCCTCCTCACATTCTCCCTTTCCTCTCATCTCCCTCTCACCTCATCCTGTCCCGCAGTCTCTGGGTCTCATTGGCGTCCGTCATGCAGTTGGTGACAAAGTTCGGCCCACCCGTGGTTCCGTAATCCTTGCGCATGGCCACTGCCCCATGAGTCAGCACAGACACGCCCCGAGCGATCCTCCTGCGAGGTTCATCCCTCCAGCCCTGGGGCCGCACAGCAAACAGAGCCCGAGGCAGGCTCTCCATGCTCAAACCTGAGAGAGCCGGCCCCACAGCGAACCACATGTGCGAGGCTCCGGCCTGACCGGCGGCCCAGGCGGCTCGGAAGACCAGCTCAGCCTCCTCCTGGGAGCAGTACAGCAAACGTACCTGGAGGACAGTAGGAAGGCCGGGAGGGAATAGGGACGAGGGAGACACACACACACACACACATACACGCTAGTGAGATAAGGAGGGGACGGGGGAGACGTGGAGAGAGACAGAGGGTGGGAGAATCAAGGGGGAGAAAGATAGAGCGGGAGGGAAGGAGGTTGGATAGAAAAGGCCAGAACAAGAAAAAACAAGAGTGCCCGGCGGTGGTAAGAGGAGAGATAGCTGTAAGCTGATGTGATAAGGTTCATGGGAGTTGGACGTATGATTCAGGGAGAGGAGCAGACACACCGAAAAGAGGAAAGACAGCATGTGATGAACGCCGACCACGAGGTGAAGGAGGCAACGGAGGTCAGTGCGTAATGAGCCTGGGCCCGATGCAACGAGATATAGTTATGAATAATGAAAACAGGAGTAAAACAAGGAAGGGAAACTCAAACAACTGTAAGTGAGTACAGAGAGATACAGAGGTACAGGCGTGGAAGGCCAAGTAGAGGGTGTGGGGTGAGGAAGGGGGAGGGGAGGCAGTTAAAGACCAAACACACCTGAGGGAAAACAAAGGGGGGGAGAGGTTAAACACTGACACGCGTAATTAAAAGCAGGGCGGAGAAAAGAACTCAGGACGACAGGATATGGTGGATGATGCGGACGGAGGGAAGTAATCAAAGCTGGGACAACAGAAAAGTCTCTCCTTGGGGAACGGAAAGGGTGGCGGGGGGGAAAGCAAAGGATGACATATTTTGGTCAAATCCGGGCCTGGAGAGATGTTTGAAAATAAACAGTGGAAGGGGGAGGGGGGGGTGATGGAGAGTGGCTGGGGAGAAGGAGAGAAGAAAACATTAAAGAAAATGAAAGGCAACATAGAAAGACAGCAGTGACAGTGGAGGAACTCTCACTGAAAGTGCTGAGGTAAGGAGGGAAAAGAGGGGTAAAGAACTTGACCAAAGAGGGTTTTAAGGGGTTAGAGTGTGGGGGGGGGGGTTCTGACAAATACATAAGAAAAAAAGAAATAGAGCATTTAAAATAAAACAAATCGCAGTGCAGAAAGGAGACAAAGGCGAATTAAAGGACCAAAAAAAGGAAGAAAGCTCATTGATGAAGGGGGGCGGGGAGCGGGGGGGGGGGGGGGGGGCAGGGACAGACTGAAAGCCCATTTTGAGAACTGCGCCTTCATTGAATTTTGAACTGTAATGGCTTGGCAAAACAATCCTGCCTGTATGCCAATAAACCTCCAGTGAATTAGGAATGAGAGTGACAGGGGGAGAGGAAGGAGGGAAGGAGGGAGAGAGAAGGCGACAGACTGAATTAGGGAGGGAAGGAGAGAATCAGAGTTATAAACAGGCACACACAATATCTAAAGACGGGAAATGGAGGAAGAGAGCAAAAAACAGAGAGAGAGGAGAATACATACTGACAAAGCAGAAGCTTGAAGAGGAATGGAACAACTGATAGACAGTGAGAGATTTGAGTAGAAATTGACCCATCAACCTGCATCAAGCCATTTACAATGTAGAGGACATTACCATATATGTGGCAGCGAGAGAGAGAGAGAGAGAGAGAGAGAAAGAGAGAGAGATAAAGAGAGAGTGAGAGTGCATGTAATGCAAACATACACAGCATCACTTAGCAATCACAAGCATTTATTAGACCTGCAGTTGTAAATAGCTAAAAGAAAAGGGTTTGTTGTGAGGAGTAAGAGGGTTAAAAAGCAAGCACTGCATACAGGCAACCTGCTGCAGGCAGTATGTTATATTAACATTGACACAAGCAGAGTGGAGTCTAAGGAATCCAATACAGACCCACGCGCTTACAGACGCAAACACACACAGTCACGCGCACACACACGCAGAGCTGCAGTGACCATGCTGGGACATTAGCGATGACATTGAGACCCAGACTAAAGCGAGCCGACAGAGGGTCTGTGGCCGGGGACACATGCTGCAAGAGGGACGGGCCGAAGGGATGACAGGGAGCGTCGCAGAGATGGAGGTGAACAGGAAGGCAGTAACGGAGAGTGAGCCTGTCTCCAGGCAAAGAAACACATGAAGGGAGGTGTGTGTGTGTGTGTGGGGGGGGTTGCACATAAGATGGAGAGAGTAAGAACAAACAGTGAAACATGTAAGAGGAGGATCAAGGGGCCAAATAGGAGGTTTCAGGGAAGATGATAGGGGGGGGATAAAGTATAAGTGTGGAGATAAAAAAATAAAAGGAGCACGGTAAGTGAGAAACTGAAAGTAGTAAGGAAAGGATGGGAGGACTGAGCAAGGCATCGGGGTACTAGAGGGAGCAAGTGAGTGAGAAACTGAAAGTAGTAAGGAAAGGAAGGGAGGACTGAGCAAGGCATCGGGGTACTAGAGGGAGCAAGTGAGTGAGAAACTGAAAGTAGTAAGGAAAGGAAGGGAGGACTGAGCAAGGCATCGGGGTACTAGAGGGAGCAGGCATGAAGGAATGAGGGAACTCACTACTAGAGGTAAACCAAAACCACGAGTCATTCTGGTCATCAATGAAACGTCGCCTGAGTTTTTTCTTTTCACCGTTGGAATATCAAAGAAAAAAGTACAGACATAGTGTATAGAGACCTCAGCGTTGCTACGGATACCAACCAAGTCAAGCTGAATTTGGGGGGACACGTGTATAAAATAATACACAAGGCATCTCAAATATTTCCATTTAACGGGACGATGCAGCCCGTAAATATTCCATCCTTTACAGATTGGATGAAGAGCTGGAACAAGCTGGCGCTTAATACTACAGAGTGTTGCATTGTGGGTGATACTGCCAGACAGTTTGGAGCAAGATGTTTGTTTTCCAAGTTTAAAGTATAGAAACTAGGGGGAAGCTTTACGTTATATGTTAACCTCCTCAGCACATTGCACATACGCCTTAATTCGTGCAATGCCGGCCAGCCAATCAGAGCGACTCGTGGTTTGTGTCGTACCGTTGAACTCGCTATGCCTCGGCAGATGGGAGGGGAAGAGAAGAACAGAGGGATAGAGGAGAGAGGGGCGAGAGAGATGTGGAGGGACCGAGGGAGAGACGAAGAAGGAAGGAAAAAGCTCGGAAGCCACCTGTCAGAGAGGGGGCCCCCAACGAGATTTGCAGCACTTCCTCCCCTTTCCTCCCCCCTTTCCCCCCTCCCTCCCCCCTGTCTCACCTGCGCCTCGTTCTCCTTCAGCAGTCTGCGCGTGCGTGCCCCCGCGGGGTCGTCGGTCACGTTCAGGATCACCACGCTCTTCTTCTCCCAGCCGATGAAGGAGCCGTCGGTCAGGCCCTCCACCACGGACAGGAAATCCTGGTAGCCATGGTGACGCGTGCACACCACGGAAAAGGACGTCCAATCGTACTCCTCCAGCACCTCAAAGATGACCTCTAATTGGAGGGCAGTAGAGGAGCTGAACTGGAGAAAGATGGAACCTGATTCCTGATTAGGGAAAGAGAGCAGCACGTTTGGTTAAAAATTGCACGGTACAAGTCATCCTCTGCAGTTGTTCTGTTTCTAAAATGCCGCTGCAATGCAACGAGTAAGTAACAGACAGTATTTTCACTGCAAGGAACTACAACAACTCTCTGGACTGCTCCATCTTTATGCACAACACGGGGCTTGGAAGTTTTTATGGAGCAGCAGCACTCGAGCAGCCGCAAGGCTAAAACAGCAAGGGTAGTCTCCTCTGACGTCCAGAAGGGAGCGCTTCTAAAAAGTCTGTTCGGGGGCTGGGAGGGAGGGAGGGAGGGAGGGAGGGAGGGAGGGAGGGAGGGAGGGAGGGAGGGAGGGAGGGGAGGACTAGGCGAGGGGAACAACTTCAAAGGAAGTTCTTAAAAGTGCTACAATTTAATTCCTCATGAGTTTACAACTGATATCTGTAATCACAGATGCTACGCTTTTTGTTTCCTTTTCCCTCATTTGGTGGTGAAAACCATGTGACAATAGTTTCTCTGGTGTATACACACAAATGTACAGTACACACACACACACAAACACACGTACACGTTTATTCCCTCACACACACACTCATGCTCATTGCCTCCCTCCCAGGAACATCACAGGCAGAGCGACAGCCCCAGTTGGTGCCATTTACAGATCAAACACTGCAGAGTTTCAGCAGATCAGCGACCCTGACCTTCAACTTCCCACCGGCACTTGCCCAAACCTTTTCTTCACAGAGAGGACGCGCGACATTATGACATCGTAAGTTGTTATGGCGATATAAACATCTCTCCTTTTATACTCCATTCAGAGAGCTGTCAATCCATACTGTTTAGTATACAGCACACAGCTAATTAACATTGTTCCAGCGATCACACTACTGGGTCATCTGCCCCCTTGTAGTCCTCGGATTCTCTTTCAGTCCCGCCCCCTCCCCGCCCTCTCTCCACACACACACACACACACACACACACACACACACACACACACACACACACACACACACGCTGCAAACACGTGCTCTTTACTCTCCCACCCCATCCCAACCTCCCTCCTCCTACCTGTGGCATCCTCCCCAGCCCCGCTCCCCCTCCTACAGCCACTATGGGCAGTCCTGTTTGCGCAGAGACAAACTCCAGCATTGGGGCCAATGGACCCCAGGCCGTGCGAGGGGGCCTCTCCTCTTCATAAACCAGACCCTGCAGGGGCCGCGCCGCCAGCAGCTCACACAGCTGGGACAGCACCGTCTTCGGACTACTGTCATTCACCTGGGAGATGATGGAAGCCATGAAGACAGAGAGGAACAAGGACAGAGGGGGGTGAAGACAGGGAGAGAAACAGAGTTGACTAACCAGGGAAGTGAGTCTTGACTTTGTGTTCTTCACATGAAAAGTGTCAGTAGCATGCATGACATGTCTGGCTCTCAACACCAACGGCGGTTAAAGAGCCAGACGGACGCTCATTCAGACGGGCCAACACTACGGCAGCAGTGTGTTGCTCATTCAGCTCAAATAATGGGATGGAGTATGAATAATGGAGGGTCATTGTTAGGCCTTTCCTTCAAGTAAGGCTGGATGAGCATTGGGTGGAGGAGACAGTATCCAACCTGTAGCCAGATGACGTTGGCAGAGCCCCACTGGGTGACCACGCTCTCCCCCAGGGAGCCGTACACCCGGCCGAAGCCGGGGTAGAGCACCCTTCCCCCGGGCCCCGCCGTCGCTGCCTCGGCCTGCACCGTGGCACCGGCGTGGATCACGGCGATGTTGAAGTTCATCATGGCGCCTGCATCACGTTCCCGCGGACTGGGCCGGAGCAGGAGGTGGGGGGAACAGTCCACCAGACCGGCCCACTCTGCCAGGACCAATAGGAGAGAGAGAGTAGGTATGGCGACCATGGCAACCTGCCGAGGGGGGGAGGCAGATAGATATCGCACTAAGAGAGGGTGCCTGGAAGAAAGAGAGACAGCAAAGAGTAGAGCAAGAAGAAGAAGAAGAAGAAGAAGAAGAAGAAGAAGAAGAAGAAGAAGAAGAAGAAGAAGAAGAAGAAGAAGAAGAAGAAGAAGAAGAAGAAGAGATTTAGTTAGACTTTTAATCGAGAGAGGAAAAGAAAGAGTTGGCAGGACAACAACAAAAAGGAGGAGCGGACCGAGACAGTGACGGAAAAGAGAAAGAAAGAAACTCATCAGACGCAGGCAAGATGGAGTAATGAATTCTGAATCCAATCATGGGGTAATAAAAGTTAGCTTTGGCTGGAGAAAATGCTGGACGTGGAATATGGAATGAAGTGGGGAGAAAAACAATAGAGCGAAGAAAAAGAAAAAGAGAAGATGAAATGGGTGCTATTTAGGCTGCAGGCTGAGCAGAACAATATGAGGAAAAATAGAAACTGTCCGTTAGAGGGAAGGAGGGCGAGAGAAAGAGAGAGTTAATAGCAGATGGAGACAAAGATGGGGGTGGAGGTGGTTATTGTGCTGCATGAATGATAACAACAATTAAGATCACTGTAAACACACTCTCCCTCACACAGCTGCATCCACGCACAGGCAAACACATGCAAGCGTTTGAATATGCAGACACACTCGCAAAGATAAATGCATGGCTACACTATGCCCGGAGAGTAGCTTAATGATAGAGAGATATGAGGGTTAATGCACTGAGCACAAACACACACACACACACACTCACACTAACAACCACATGGAAAGATAATGACTACCTGAGAGATAGCAGGGTTAATATGTGAGCCACACACACACGAAAACACAGCGCATCGTTTTCAATTTACTTCTGGTGCCAACTGCCCTCCCTCCCTTTCTCCATTTCCTTCTCCCTTTCTCCCTGCTCCCTCTAGTACGCAGTCTTTTCCTATTGCCCATCTCTTCTCCCTATTTCCACGGCTTCAGGTACCAAACACAATTGCATTGATTAACTGGGACCCGCTGACATAATATTCCCTCAAAAGTCACTCTCCCTCCCCGTGCCCCCATTTCCCCTCTCCTCCTCTCTGTGTCTTTCGCTCTGTCTTCATCCCACTCCCCGCTCTTTGTCACATACTGCTGACCCTGATCAGTCTTTTGGTTAGAAAAGGAAAGCTGCGAAAGGAAAAGAAAAGATGTAGAAAAAATAACTGAAGGCGTGAGAGAAGGGGAGCAAAGAAATGAGAATGCCATGTGAATTGAACAGCATGGTACGGTAAGTACAGGGCACATGATTGATTGAGGAAAGGAGGCATGGTTTAAGAGGGGGAGACAAGGAGGAAAGGAGGACAGAGTGCAGCGGAATGGTGGAGGCGGCGTAAAATATGTAAGGAGAGGAGGAGGAAAATAAATATTGATTACTAGGATGTGTATACGTGTACGGCCTAAACAAACATACCAAACATCCTGTTTTGAGTGACAGTGATGCGGGTATGTGTGTGTGTGTGTGTGTGTGTGTGTGTGTGTGTGTGTGTGTGTGTGTGTGTGTGTGTGTATGTGTGTGTGTGTGTGTGTGTGTGTATGTGTTAGTTACAGAGAAAGAAGGAAAAAAACGCCGAAATGAGATGGAATGTGAGGGAGGCGGATAGTTTCGGGTAAGAAAAAGAGATGGAGGTGTGGAGCGATAGGGAGAGACAGACCTGTTAGTAGAAGAGAGGGAAAAGGAGAACATAATAATGAAGGGGATAGGGAGAAAAACAGGGCTTTGTTGTTGTTGTTGTTGTTGTTGTTTTCTTTAAAGCGAAGACGATGTGGCAAGAAACAATGGGAAGGACAGAGACGAGGACAGAGGAAAGGAGACTAAGACGAAGCTGCAGGGATACAGTCATAACATCGGATGGGGGGGGGGGGGGTAACTGTTGGGCCCATCACTGCATTTCACTCCCATGATGTGTTTACGTCGCACTGCTCAACCAGCCCGTGCTCTTCCATTACGGCGAGCTGAACACCACATTCTTATATATACTATTATCCACTTTTCCTGCAGAGCGTGTTCTCCGCCTGTTATTGAACTGCCGACATCTCCCCGAGGCTCGCCACTATAAAGCAAAGTACAAGTAAATTATAATCAAATCCTCATCTAAATATATCTTACTATAAAGTTCATTATGTGTTTCAATTGGAGGAATAACTGAATCATAAAAGGCATGCAGTGAGGCGGAAACACACACATAGAAACACACACACACACACAGAGGGGAAAGGAGTGTGGGAGAGAGAATAGAGAGATTACACTTTCATTTAATTTTCTAACAAAAATGAATCTTTTGTTAAATGTAAAAGTTCACATTTTTGTATATTTCTTCCCTTTTTATAAAAAATCATCCTCTCCAGTTTTTGGAGCACTTATTCAGTACTGCATATATATATATATATATATATATATATATATTTGGCGAGGGGCTGTCTACAACCCAGGGAGAGAGTTTAAATTGGGTTTAGCTCGTCAAAAGGTCTGTAAATGTCAGTTTCACCGTGACAGGGTTCAATGGAAGGAATCCGTTATTATTGAGACATGAACCGTCAAAGCAGCTTTGCCCAAATCTGAACACCGCTAATACGGTATTATTTGAATGATAATGTGTTAATTTGGGTTATTTAAGAGTGTGATGTTTGTGTTAGTTCAATAAATATTGGAATATTTTATTTTCTTGAATGCGACTGCACAGACTACAAAAGATAAAAAGATGGAATTGAAAACCTTTCAGATTTTACAAGAGTACATTTTTAATATGTTTTTGCTTTTAAACTCAGCGCAGTGCGTACGCCCTCATTCATCCTCTGCTGTCTCAATCATTACATCAGCACTCACATTAAAGTATTTGTATTGCACCGAGTTGATCTCTCAATTTGTCAATCACTGTAATAAGCAGCTTACTGTATCTACAGAATCATTATTTTTTTGGCTGAGCTTGCTTAGTTTATCTTTTTTAAACAAAGAAAGTAACGTTTACAGCCCCAAAGAAGCTTGTTTACACGCTTACAGTGACTGTTAGAAGCAAACTAAAAACACCTTGAGGAATATTTACAGAGTACTTAGAAGAAGGCTGATGGAGACAGCTAATCAGGAAGATGAGAGAGGAAACATTCACGAAGGCAAGCCAGTCTCCTCTTTCTCTTCCAACACATCCAGTACTTCACAATCAAAACACAAGCTATGTTCTCTGTGATTACACATGAATTAATGACTACTGCATGAGCAGCTTCACTGGTTTCAAAGATATCTTTGCTGTTGTGTGAAGCTGAAGGCAAATCAACTATGAAGGAATATCCCTCTATAGAGGATCACAGTGAAGCCTATACTATTCCTACAAAAACAAAGTTGTATAGCCTCTAACCCCCAAATGAAAAATTGATTCTTGCTGTCAGTGTGATGGAAGCAGAACAATCACAATGTTTTAGAGGATAAGATTCCCTCCTTCCTCTCAACTGTGTGCTACAGCTGCAGCGAGCGCCTGCGGTGAAGAGCGAGTCGCGGGAGAGAAGTTAACCGCTCGGGTAGGAGCCCGTTCTTGGCATCCACGCCTCTCCGAGCCCCTTACCCTGCACTGAAGGCCGATGGCGGCGGCGTGCCAGACCGCGTGCTGCATCGGATCTGCCGGGGAAATGTGAATGGGGAAGGAGTCCGTGGAGTCTGGAGTGTGGAGTTGTGAAAGTGCGGTGTTCAGTGTTGTGTTTACCCCACGTCGGGGCTCTGCTGCTTCATTCCATTCTGTCATGCGGAGAAATGGACTTGCTCCTCGCCGCCTTTGGCTCAGGCCGCTCTAAATCTGGCCCGGCGGCTTTGCGCAGCAACACAACACATCTGAAATATATGCAGGCTAATAATATATATAGTCTACTGTACACCATTAGAAGAAATTGCAGCGTCTCTGTGAGTCACTGCGAGTGCCTTGGAAAATATAATTCCAACCCTGAAGAAGAAGACCCCCCCACCCCCACCCCCCCCCTCGTTCGGCCACATTGAAGACCGCAGTGTGCTCCAGAACGCTGCTGCATGTAGCCTCCATAATATCCCTGGGTCCATAGCTGCGCTATAGTAAAAGATAAGATAAAGTGCCGGCACAGTGTGGTGCCCACAGTGTGCATATATGGGAGTGTATCAAGTCCGTGTGTGTGTGTGTGTGTGTGTGTGTGTGTGTGTGTGTGCGTGTGTGTGTGTGTGTGTGTCATGCAGGGTAATATGGCAGTGTGGGGGAGTGGAGGAATGAAGAGAAGAGTGCAGCTGGAGCTCAATGCTCCTCGTGTTAATTGGCCCATACTTCAATCACAGCCACTGGAGTGTGTCCTCTCTGACTGAACATATCCTCTCTCCCTTTCTCCCTTTCTCCCTTTCTCCCTTTCTCCCATACCCAATCTCTCTCTCTCTGCCTTTGTCCTGCTGGCCTTGTTCATCCACTCACTCACACTTTTACTCGACACACACACACACACACACACACATGGACACACTCACTTTGGTCTGGTTCACTTCTTCATTCATCGTTCCATTCATTCATCCAGTCACCTCACTCCGCAACATCCACCCCTCTCCTCTCGCCATCTCCCCCCCCCCCCCACAACCCCTCTCCTGTTTTTCTCCAGCCCTCCCTCTTCTTTCCTTTCACACATGTCTTTGTCCTTTACTTCTTTCACTCTCTACTTCCTCCCCTCCCTCACTTCCTCTCATATCTCTCTCCTTCTCTCTCTTTGATCCCCGTTGAGCAGAAGAGCCACCAGGCGGGCGAGCGCCTCTTGTTCCCGTTGTGCAGAGTGAGCAGAGTGATCAGCGAGTAGCGCAGCGTGCAGCAGCAGCAGGACGCACAGTGCTGTATGTTTTTACTGCATGGCTGTAAACAGCAGTCGTAAAACCTGCTGCTGCTGTTGCTGCTGTCGCTACCAACACCGTGCCGCTACCAACACCACGCCGCTACCAACACCGCGCCGCTACCAACACCCTGCCGCTACCAACACCGCGCCGCTACCAACACCGCGCCGCTACCAACACCGTGCCGCTACCGCTGCAGCTGCCACTATCGCTGCTGCTGCCACTTTTGCTGTTGCTGCCGCTGTTGCTGCCGCTATCGCTACCACAGCAACTGCCACTGCTATTGCTATCGCTGCTGCTGCCACTTTTGCTGTTTCTGCCGCTGTTGCTGCCGCTATCGCTACCACAGCAACTGCCACTGCTATTGCTATCGCTGCTGTTGCCACTTTTGCTGTTGCTGCCGCTGTTGCTGGCAGCAACTGCTATCGCTGCTGCTGCCACTTTAGCTACAGCTGCCACTATCGCTGCTGCTGCCACTTTTGCTGTTGCTGCCGCTCTTGCTGCCACTATCGCTACCACAGCAATTGCCGCTATCGCAGCTGCTGCCACTTTTGCTACAGCTACCGCTATCGCTGCTGCTGCCATTATTGCTGCAGCTGCCACTATTGCTGCAGCCGCCACTATCGCTGCTGCTGCCACTATTGCTGCAGCCGCCACTATCGCTGCTGCTGCCACTTTTGCTGTTGCTGCCGCTATCTCTACCACAGCAACTGCCGCTACCGCTGACGCTGCTATTGCTAACGCTGCTGCTACCACTGCAGCTGCCGCTATCGCTGCAGCTGCCACTATTGCTGCTGCTGCCACTATTGCTGCAGCCGCCACTTTAGCTGTTGCTTCCGCTGTTGCTGCCGCTATCGCTACCACAGCAACTGCCGCTGCTATTGCTAACGCTGCTGCTACCACTGCAGCTGCCGCTATCGCTGCCGCTACCTTGATAGCCGTGGCTCTCACAATCCATTCAGGTGACACAAGGACGGAGACATATCAGACCCTCACGGGGAAACGTAACGCACTACATTTGTAAATTGCACATGCCGCAGGCTGTTAACCAGATAGGAGATGGACGATTTCATAAACATGGCAGCGTATTGTGTGTGTAACGGTGACATGTGACGGGCTCGCCGATATGGAAGAAAAGGATAGTGTGATGTACAAATCTGAGACAATCTAAATTGGTTGTTGTAGAAGAAGATTTAAATCATACAGAAATAAATACTGCCGAAGGTGTACAATGAAACAGCATTTGCATATACTATCGTATCTACTGGAAAATGTAAAAAAAAATCTAAAATGTTCCGTCACAGGACAGGGGGAAGAAGAGTCACCTTGACATCTCACGTCTCTTCATCGCTAAACAGCATTTCATTTTGACATTTCAAGTCCTTTTCATTTCCATGTGGTCGTACGGAGCAAATCTTACAACTTTTTTTTTTCATGGTTTCATATTAGACACTTTTGCCAAGAGACAGTGTCAATTAATTGGACTTCACTTCTGTACTTTAAGGAGATAAATGTCAATACTTCAATGGGAGGAAACTCCTTGTTTCTCTTCGGATTGATGGAAATGAGCTGCAGCTGACCCAGGACGAGGTAATAACAGATCTATGAATCATTTTTGCACAACAAAATAAATGTCTTTGTCCTACCCACTGTGGTTTTTGAAAGACCAGATTCACATCCATGACGGATGATTATTACTGACGTATTTGACATTACCGCAGCTCATCTCTTTAACGCATAGCATTCAGCTCAGGGTTTATAATTACCTAAGAGGAGAATGTGTTTAATTTAGCTTTAATATAAACCCGGCACATGTCTAGTAATTGCAGTTATGCTTGAGAATGAACTCATATTACCTGAAATAGAATCAGCTGATAAAAATAAAAGCCTGTCAGTTGTTTTGCTTTGCTTTGTAATACACCCGTGGCCTTTTGAAATATTAACTTTGTTTGTCTGAGTGTGTGTGTGTGTGCGTGTGTTTTGTGTGTGTATGTGTTTCTCTGCGTGTTATCTTTCAACTTCCTGTCATCCATGATTTAATCCTCATAATATTGCAAGCTAACACACATACACTATATTTATAGTTTTACAGACTGCATAAACAACATCAATGTGTGTATAAATGATACACAGGATTATTGTAAAACTATTTCATCTTCACACACACACACACACACACATGTATACACACCTTCATATAGACACAACCATTCAGAAAACATCAGTTACAAATGGTTCACTGGTTGAATAGCCTTATAGCCGTAAATACCGGCATGGTTGTATGCTTTGGAGTGGAAGGCCAGTGTCTGGAATCTTAAATCAAGAATTCACATAATAGCATGCAGGGTATTAGTTCAATAAGCCTAACTGCGTTACACTAACTTGACTTGAATGAATAAAAATGGTTTTATAAAGAGAACACATTATTTGTATGCCCACTGCCAATGCTTGTATAATATAAGTGCTCGCTTTAAGGTCGGCC
Organism: Liparis tanakae; assembly: GCA_036178185.1. Lineage (NCBI taxonomy): Eukaryota > Metazoa > Chordata > Actinopteri > Perciformes > Liparidae > Liparis > Liparis tanakae. The sequence goes on from CM070092.1 coordinate 15,116,929, forward strand.
AAGGAGCAAGAATATTTCATTTCCCACCTCTCACCTGACATCATGTACAGATGGGAGCAGAGGACTGCAGCACGGCTCCCTGGCCTGCCCCTTCTGCTCCCAGGTTGACTACAACCACACCATTTAACGGATTTAATGTACGTATAAATTGTTTTATGTAGTTGCTTTTCTCCCCGAATCCTCCGTCAAGATGTCCTTACAGCGCACGACCTGGGGGATTATCATAATATGTTTGTTTTAAAAGGAATAATCTCTCCCTGCTCTATCTTGTATAGGCATCCAGAAACTCTGAGGGCTTTGTGTTCAGGGGGAAATAGCTTCAATATCACAGAGCTATCAATGCAGTGCAATCATCTAAGAATAAACATGCATTCAAGATGTGCATTTACATAATTTACATTCATGAATGAAATGCTTGGCTGATTGTTGTTTTTTTCTTCTTTTTTTAAACAAGCATTGAGATTGAAATCATGAACAAATTGGATGTAAGATTTTCATCAGATGGGATGAGGCAGTAGAAATAACTCCGGGAGATATTCGGAATTTAGTGGAATCATGTTATGGCACGAAACAAATACACCGTTTTTTAACAATAACGTTAAATGGATTAATTTTTCATTACATCTCAAGCTGGTAGTCGCAATGCCACAGTGTTGGTCTGCTCTGCTTGCACCAGCACTTCCATTAATTCCCTCATTGATTGGCCAGACACTGGGATCACCTCGCCAGATCTAAATCAGTCACTAATTATAAAAGCAGGATGGAAAGCAACCGACACTGCAGCCTTTCAGCACCTGTAAGGTGAAGCGTTCGGTAACAACAAACTAGGAAGATGCTCGAAAAAATAACCTGGCTCTGCATAGTAATGATTCCTATATAGTTGATGCTGTGGATAAACAGAGTTAAGCTATGCCGATGGCCATCCTGCTTTCCTACAAGGTCACTCGTAGGCAGGCGCCCTCACAAGCAGACGTGCACATGTCGACGTTACGCGTCCGGAGGAATGCAGATGTGACATTTTCACATTGAACACGTTTTAAGAAGAAAAGGAAACCGTGAGCTCTCCTCTTCCGGTAGCAGGTGCCACGTGTTGCTGAAGTCAAGCCGGATTCTGGCTGCTTCAAGCCGAACGCTGCAATGTCACAATGTTGTGTACAGGTTTCAGCTGCGTTCACAGCACATCTGGCTCTGCCCCCGCTCGCAGCCAAAGGTGTTAGAAACACTTCTGTCAGCCTATCCTATAAACGTTGGTGGATCAGTCCGGCTCAGGATATGCACTCCCGTGCAGGCAGAAGCCCGACAGGGGGAGAGGAATTTGAGAATTGAGTTGTTTTTTTGCGCAGCTTCAGATGATTCTCCAGAGGTTGGCGACGGGAATGTCAGAACCCCGCTGTGTTGTCTCTGCACGGACACGTGGAGAAGCCCATGGATCCTGTGCTGTTTGTTTCGCTGCAGCATATAATATGTCTGTCTCCCGAGAACAATCTTGATCGCATCTGGTTTACTTGTGTAGTAGCACACAATACATATATCTATATCTATATATCTAATTTTTGCTAGATTTTTTATTCATCCGGTGCGACTAATCATCATGGAATAATGCCTGAATGTGTAGTGAGAGTTTTTCCCATTCCAACCATTAAAAAGCAGTCTTGATATTTGGGTATACAATAGTTGGCACAGAGCATCCACTGCTGCCAACCATTGATCTCCTTGTTATTTCCCATCACTGCTCTGGGGAAAATGTGTGAATGAGTGTCTCTTCTTTCCCAAAGCTGGAGCCCTTAATAGAGGATATGGCAGTTAACACTGAACATATCACGCGACAATCAAAATTGATGAGCCTGATCAGCATCAGACTGAGGAGGGGGTCATTTATTGGCTCATTCAAGAGAATGAAGTTGAAATTGCTCTGACATAATTGAAAAGAGAGTTTTCATTCCTAATCACCTTTCAGGAGACAGTCGAAAAAAAGGGTTTGATGTGTAAAAAAATGAAACTTGAATTGAAAACAAATGAATTGTGACCCTGAGTCCGGTCACCTGCATTCTCAGAATATTGTACATTTCGTTATTTTCTATGTCAGACACCAGGAGAGGATCACAAGCCCAATTGTAGAAGCTTCACATGTATAAATGAAGCACATTAAAACGAACATCAAACTATCTCTTCCATCCCTCTTCCATCCCTCTTCTTCCCCTCCTTGCCGTACTGTAGATAACACGCTGTGCAAATTCCATTCAGGTGCAAACGAGCATGTTTGCATTTGTCACAGCTGCACAGTTGGCACCTGTTCGTGAAGGAATTCAAACTTTAAACTTGGAAGAAAAAAGAGCCGAGCTATATGAAGCGATAAGGCAATACAACAGGCTTGACTTCGCACATGTAACCTACACCTCGGAAATCCGGCAGCGTCACACCGGAACAAAGCCTTCTACAAATGCCGGAGCTGGGTTCTTTGAGCAGAGAATGACACAGGTTTTTACCAAAGCTGCCCCTCGTGCACCGCAGGGAAGTCTCACAGATCAGGAGGCATGACACAGCAGCCCAGGTTGACATGCGACATGGGCCAAAGACACAGGCTAACATAGTTTTTATGAATGCCCCCATTTCCTCTTCTTAATAACCACTTATGCTGTCATTTCCTGCCCATCCATCATCATGAAGGACCGCACCACACTGCTGCAGAGCGCTGCATGTCGCTAAACATTGCTGCACAACTCTCCATCCGCTGTCCTTTCACTTCATCCTCCTTCCCTCACATGTGTGTGTGTGTGTGTGGTTCTATGTAACGTGCACTCAAATGTGCGTATATATATATATATATATATATATATATATATATATATATATATATATATATATATATATATATATATACACAGTGCAGTGTCTGCAGGTGTGTGGATCCCATGGGAAAGGTTATTTCATCAAAAACTGTTAATGTGTGTATATTTGTGTGCAATATGATATTCAATGAGTGTAATTTTGGATTCTCTTGTTGCGTGTGTGTGTGTGTGTGTGTGTGTGTGTGTGTGTGTGTGTGTGTGTGTGTGTGTGTGTGTGTATGTGCCTGACTGACTGACTGCATTCCCATGGGTATCTGTCTGAATGTACTTGTTGAGAGTGTGTGTGTGACTGTGTATTGCATGCAACCATGAAGCGGTGTGCCTGAATGCAGCCTCCAGACAAGTATTCCCAAAACAAGCTGCGGGGCTTTGGCTCAGGTTGGTGTGTGTGTGTGTGGGGGGGGTGTATGTGTGTGTGTGTGTGTTTGTGTGTGTGAGTGTGTGTGTGTGTGTGTGTGTGTGTGTGTGTATGTGTGTGTGTTCAGACCTGCCTGTGTGACTTCTGTGTCTCTCTGTCCATATGTCTGTCTGTTTCCAACTCCACCTGTTTGGTAAGTGACTTTATGTCATTGCAGCATGGGGGGGGGGGGGGGGGCAGCACCTCAGGGTTGCTCAGGAGCAGCAGCTGCCACCTTACTGAAAAGAAAACCCTCAGATTTGTTCAGATGATATTAAAGTTATTTCTAAGTTCCTACGGCATAACAATGTTGTTTTCCTGTTGATTATTGCGATACCGTACCGTACACTTTAGCCACGCCTCCTACACGACTGTTCACCACGGTAACTATTCAACTATTCATGAGACCCATGACTCTGAAGACTTGTGGTGAACCGAGCTTCACAAATAATGCCCAGCCTCCCAGCGTAGTACTAGATGATGTTTGTTTTCTCCCTGCTACATATGGTAATGAAATCCATCATAATATCGCTATTACATCTAATTAGCGGTGGGCATTTGAGATGCCTCTGATAGTCTGGCAGCTGTGACAGAAACCATCAGCAGAGAGTAGCTGTACCTCCTTCCCTGATGTTACCATGAAAGGTGTTTGCTCACGCTGACTCAGAGGTATTGTTTACATCATAATGTATTCAAACTAATAAATAGGACTATTTCTGAATCCAACATTACTCTCTTCATTTTGCATGATTCAAAACGTGACATTTAAATCTTTGCAGTTCAGTAAATAAAGGAGTTTATGAATCGTCTCACTAACTCTATATGTAGTGCCTTTTTGCGTTTTTCATTGTTTAGTCATTGAAACATAAAAAGTAGTAAAGACGTGCCATCACATCTTGCCAAGGTGAGGCCTTGAATATATTTAGTTGATAGTAAAAAAAAAAAAAGAGCACATTGAAGGAGCTGGATCCAGAGTATTTTTTGCGTTTTTCTAAGTTTTGATTGAACAGTGTCAAAAATCTATAAAAATAGTAGCATATTCTTTGTTTTCAATGAATCAACTAATTGATTCGCGTGTCTTCAAGTCGACGTCACAAACAAGTCCTCCTGGCTTTGTCCTCAAGCAACATGTTGGCCTTCTGAATCTTTATACTTTTAGAGAATCACATTGTTATTCCTTCACTCTTTAAACCTGTTTAACATTTATCTCAAACTGTATATTCAGTGAATGTGTGAAACCGTGAAGTATGAATTGATAAAGCGTTTAATTGTAAGAAACAACTGTTGCCTTTAATATCATGGTGTGTTTAAACGCCTGCATCACTCAAAGAGGATACAGGGTTCAATTTATTTAATTCTAGAGAAGAGTCAATTGGATAAAATGTGACCCCAGCTCATTTCAATGGTGTGCATTCTTTACTGAAATAATGGATTTATATATTTAATGAACACTTATCAAAGATGTTATTGGAAGAAAATATGGATTTGTACTTATTTTTGTATTGATGTAAATAAATCCTTCATGGCTTTTAAGTTATTGATCACTTCATATGACACCCAATGAAAATTCAGCAACACAACGCGGGGTGAAGCCCAGAGAGGAACACCGGGAGAGGGGAGGACTATAATCGCTCCAAAACACCAGCCTCTGATCTCGTTAAGCACTAATTGATGTTCTATGTTAACGAGCTTTACCTTAATTAGTGGTATTAAAAAGAACACTGGGTGCAATGTGTGGAGAGGGTGGGAGAGACGGTTTGGTTGGAAACTATTCGCCAATGTTGCATCAAACAAATGATGAAAGGGGAGGCGGGAGGAAGAGAGGTTGGGGAAGAGGCACAGGAAGTCACAGGTTGCAAGGGGTGAGAAGAAAGACGGGAAGGATTGAGGCGAGAAGAAACTGGGGGGGCTGAAAAGAGAGAGAGAGGCGAGGGGGGGTTGAGCTATTCGTGAAGGTTTCTGTACAAAAGTCAATGGATCAATGAGGTGAAATTGATGAAGAGCAGGGGGTTGCAGAAAACAAGCAGACGAATGTTGACTCTATCCCTCTCGTCTTCACTCGTGAGCCTTCCATTCAATTCCAACCAACCCTCTCTTGCTCGCCCCTTCGTTCTGCTGCTTTTTCCAATCTCTCACCCGGTTCTCCCCCCGTGCCTTCCCTCCTCCACCTCCTCCTCCACCTCCTCCTCCTCCTCCTCCTCCTCCTCCTCCTCACACCTTCTCTCATCTCTCTCCCTCCACACCTTCTGTCTCTCCCATCACCTCTCCTCTTCCCTCTCCTCCCCTCTATCCCGACGCACAGCTGGTACAGTACAGATCTCTCTGGGCAACTGTACCAGAGAAGGGGGGCTCTGCTGACACTGAAGGCAACACAGTGCGGGGCAGCAGTGCATGCAGCACACTGCTGCAGTACGCCTGTGTGCACATTTCACAGGGCTTGCGAGGGAAAATGATAAACTGAACAGAGCATGTCACCTGTGGGTGAGAGAGCTGATTGAAATGGATATCAGCTGCTGGAGAATTCAGCCGGGAGAGGAGAGAGACAGCAACACAGCCCACAGAAATGGAAAAACAAACAATACATTAATTCCAATTTCCATCTGGATAAATGCATTTATTCAGTGGCCTCTCACAGAGCAAGCCAATACATTTGATCTTGCACTTACAATCACTGCAGCAAATCTGGAAGAGAAGCAACACTGTGCTTCTCCTATATATTTTTTTCACCAGTTGAACGGAGAGATCTTGGACCTGGCGGTTTGTGTTCCCACCTGTTATTCCCTTCTCTATATTTAACCAAAACAAAAGTTATTTGGGCTCCCATAGGGGATGCAAATGTATGAATATACCTACAAAGTGAAACCTCGCACACACTCCTTCACCCAGCTGGGGGAAGAAACGTCTGTTCCAGCTGCCTGAGAGTGTTTGACACAAGTCAGCCCGTTGGGGAAGATTCCTTGGTGGCAACAGAGGGATGATGGTGCTGCCATACGCCCAAATATTCAGCGTATCGGGATATAAATAGATCAAGAGGAAAAAACTGATCGGCAATCTTGCGGGCTTAGCGGTGGATAGGACGAGCAAACAGACGCACGCGCGCGCGCACGCACAAACACACACAGACACGCACACATACGCGCACTAACATTGACCACGCAGCCTGAGAAAATGAGCATCAACAGATATGATCACCTCAATTAATACATCCGCAGCAGAGTGAGGAGGAAACTGCAGCCAGCGCCGGCGTGTAAAGACTTAAAGCCCAAACTCTGTGTCTTTATTAATAATACATAGAAAATTCCTTGCAGACCAAATCATAGCCCACAGGTTTAGTCTAGATGATTAATTGAACTACCAGTAATCTGAGAGCGTGTGTATCATCGGAATATGCGTGCCGGCTCCTGTGAGGGGCATATGCGTAAAGGGGCTACGAGGCTTGTGAGTTTTCAGGCGCAGCAATGACAGAGGGGTCAAAGCTCCGGTGCGCCGGCCGCGTCCACCTCTCCATCCCCGAACATCCATCTCTCCATCACCAGCGGCCGTACAGATGCCGACACCCGAGCTCCCTTTTCCCGTCTCAATGACGCGCAGCAGCTTCTCACTGCCCGAGCCGCAATTAATCTAAGCGGCACGGAGTGTGTACGTGTGTGCGCGGCGTGAAGCGGAGGGGGAAAAAATGCCTCCGCACTGCAAAGATCATTATAAATATACTTACTGTTTTTCACCAGCCTTTCCCCCCTCTTTTCCTGCGTCCCTCCATTCTTTTTCACATCCTTCCTTTTTGAGGTATCCGTTTTGCGGGTGTCCCCCCCCCCACCGCCGCCGCCACCACACACGCACACACACACTCACGCTGGGAAAATATATAAATCTAAATATATATATATACATATATATGTATATATATATATAAATATATATATAAATATATGTTCTACATGTATTCAATTTCTCCGCTCTCTCTCTCTCTCTCTCTCTTTACCTCTCTCCCTCCCTCCCTCCCTCTCTCTCTCCCTCTTTCCCTGTTCTTTTGTTAAAATTCAGTATATGCGCCCCGTCACCTAGCAACCGTCAACCTCTCTCTCCCTCCCTCTCTCTCTCTCTCTCTCTCTCTCTCTCTCTCTCTCGTTTCCTCCCCCCTCCCTCTCTCCATCACTGGCGACACGTGTTGAATGCTAAACTTAGCGGTCCGGAATAAAATTAATAAAGGGATGGACGCTCTATATCTCCCCCTCTCTGCCGGTCCCTCTCTTTCTCTCTCTCTTTCTCTCTCTCTCTCTCTCTCTCTCTCTCTCTCTCTCTCTTCCACTCTTGCCCGTATCATACTGCAATATAAATATTTACGCGAACCACTCAGCCCTCTCATTGCCCCCCCCCCTTGCGTCCCTCTGCATTTCCCTCCCTCCCCTCCATCCATCCATCTCTGGCTGCCTCCTGCAACCCTCCCTCGCTGTCCTGCCTTTCTCTCCTTCCTCCTATCACCTCTTTCTGCTTCTCCAAGCAAAACGGAGGAGCCGCAGAAGCATCTGCGGATCCACATGTGAGTGTCACCCTGCCGGGTGCGTCTTTGCATGGAGAGCGTGCGTGCCTCTCTCTCTCTCTCTCTCTCTCTCTCTCTCTCTCTCTCTCTCTCTCTCTCTCTGTGTGTGTGTGTGTGTGTGTGTGTGTGTGTGTGTGTGTGTGTGTGTGTGTGTGTGTGTGTGTGTGTGTGTACATAGCATGTCAGTGAGCAGCTTGCAGAGGGGGGACATGCCATGTTACACTGCAGCTCAGTTTGTGAACTCCTGATGTTTTGGCTTCAGAGCTGAAATAATATATTTATAGTTAAGCAACTTTTTTGTAACCATTTGTTGAGGAGAAATGCCACAGTATATATACTAGGCTGTGATGGATGACATGTTGTTTCTAATTCTCTTTAGAGGTGCTCACAGTTCATTCAGTTTGGGATGTGTTGTTATCCTCCTGTCATCCTTCATGTCATTGTGTGTCATCTGATCACTGATCAGAAGAGCAATCCATAACCTCAGATCACCAGCTGACCGGTCATGAGGCGACTAAGTGTTGTTATTGGGGTTCAAACTATTCATCAAACCTTTGGTTGTCTTTCTTAATCAAGTGCAGATAAATGCACAATGAAATATATGCACGCATGCACACACACACAAACACACACACACACACACTTAAATGTAGCAACTGCTTTAGGACAAGCAGGAGAATGGTCTCACTGGAGAGATAGAAATGTGTATTTGCCCCCGGAGGTTTGGAACATGATGGACGCACTGCAGCTCCACCTGAACATCACACCATAGCAATCACAATCATTAGTAGGCCTCTATTGCACACTGTTGTGTGTGTACACTATATATATTTTGTTAGGACATTTTTGATGTTGTCATCCTTTACCCGACTCAATTAATCCACAATGTAAAATATGTAACATCTTTCAAGCCGATGCAGACAGTTTGGGTTTTATTTGCACCGGTTTTGAGATATTATCGGCTTCCACTCCACAAAAGAGCTGAATGGAATTTTGTTTGTGGTTCTGACATAATTGGAGAAATGAGACTTAAAGTTTCCACCAACATCTCTTTCCAAAATCAGTGTCCTCATTATTCTGGATAAGCCAAAGAACAAGCTGTCAAATGCTTTTATCTTTCCTTGGGAGAAAGTTGTTCTAAGAAAAACTCTTGACAGGGAGGCGGTAATCTCAGAGATGGAGACTTAAAGAGCTGTAAATAGGCTCAATATTGGTAGAGCCGAACAAAAACAGTTTTTTTCAGAAGAAAAGTATATTGAACAGACCCTTAATTGTACTATTAAATGGGAATTCTACAGGTGGAATTGAGAAAAGTCTCACATGTAAAACCAGTCATGAAGCTTCCATTGAATCCTCAATGGGTTGTATCTTAAAATGCCAGCTAAAGGTGCCAATTTCTGCTCGTAACTACACACATTAAGTTTTTCCAAATTAAACTATACCGTCTTCACAGGCAGCAACAAGTACGATTAGGGAAAGGATTGCGGTTTGGGGTAAAATAACTGCAGAAGTGGTGTGACTCAGGTCTCGAAACTCCCGCCCTCCACATGGATCTTTGTGCGGTCTTTAACCTTCCTAGTTCATAATTGCGGGGATTATACCCACAATTATTTCTTGGGATATTTCCGAATTACAGCCATTAATTTCCATCGCTGTAGCTGAACACTGTGAGAACTGAGAACAGCCGGGGGTTCAAGTGCACAGACGAGGATTACGAAAATAGAAACTAAGCATTACTTTCTTTATACATTAATCAACTGATTAATTTCTCAATAAACCATCAACAATGTTAAAAATAGTGAAAGAAGCCCCAAAAAAACGCCTCGCTATAATTCTGTCCGAGTAATAGTTACAAACCCAAATACATTCAGTTTGCAGTACAATTATTTAAAACAGAGAAAAGATTATAAATGAGAGAATGTTTTGAAAACCAACTCTAACGATTAATTAATGATTAAAACAGCTGCCCAGGCGCACACACAAAGCCACTCTGTTTCCACCCTGGATGTCTTGTGATGCCACGATGCTGATGCTGCACTAACAAACAATTAAGAACATAAACTGCTGCAACTCGAAAACTGATCCATGGTCAGTTTTAGGACCGACCATATGGCAGTAAAGGTCGGCATGTCGGGTGATTAGGCTGATCTGCACCCCCCAGCCCAGCGATTAGGCTCCACGGGGTTTAGAAAGACTGGTGGCCGCTGTTTCTGGGCCATACAATTGGTGATAAGGGATCCATATCTGGTTCAGTGGTGCGTTCACTGTCGCTGCTCTGGTATTAATAGGCCAGATACAAATCAGCTATTCATATTTTCTGTTACGGGTAAAAGGTGAACCAGACACTGTACTCTTCATACGCGTCTTGTTATCTGCATTTGCCACATGCATTCATCTTCATTTGCATTCATCAATCAATTCATCATCACAGCTCACCCGCATGCTCCCCTCTCTCTCTCTCTCTCTCTCTCTCTCTCTCTCTCTCTCTCTCTCTCTCTCCTTCCTGTCTTTATGGCAGTCTCTCCGTTTTGCCCGCGGCCTATGGAGATATTGTGGTAACATTAGGGTTAATGAAGCATATGATGGTATGCGTCATCAATGTATTTACTCCACAGTGTGTGTCGCTATTCTCCTGTAGCACAAAAACCTACAATGTCTGAGTACGTTTACATGATAGTTACAGCGTGTGCTTTCCTGATGTGGTTAATAATAGTGTTATTGAGGCACATTGTTTTGCTGATGTCTGTTTGTGTTCCCAGTTTCACCGACTGTCTGTGAGAGCATGTGTGTGTCTGTGTGTGGGAGATCGAGTGAGACAGAGTTTGATTTTTGTTTTTTGGTCTAATCTGATGTGACTGGGCCCCCATATCTCTATTTACGCATCTGTTTAGCTCTGAGCTAACAGTCAAACAATAATGATTTCTCTCTAACACACACCTACACATTACACAGAGGCGCATACATATGGGGTCAGTTCAGTCTCAGTAATTGCAAATGCACACAGAGAGACACACACATGCAAACACACAGATTCCCAAATGCACGCAGAACGATTTGTACATTCCAATGCCCGCGTAAATGAATTAGGATTAGTATAAATGTAAAAGAAAAATCACAAATATATTTAAGCATTTCTATGTGGATTTTTCGATTTGTTTTTGTATTTCTATGTATTTATTTGTGGATCACGCTGCATTTATTTGTGAATTTGTGAATCTTTAAGACAGACGTGTGTGGCTGCGATAGACGCGACACGCACACACGCACCTCTGTACGTTGACTTTTCATGGGATTAGGTTGCGTGAAAAAATCAGGGTGCCTTTGGTGTGTACGTACCTTTAGAGGGGCGGGGCTTATCTCAGTGGCTTGACCGCTGCTACTCTGCTAGCGATGGAAGTGGCAGCCCTCTAAGGCGGGAATAAAGAGTATGACGCTGGTGTGATTGGATGGAAATGAGAGCGACATCTGATTGGTTACAGATAGGTATATGTTCAAAAGAACGCATTTACGGATCGGTGCCTCACAAACCTGTGCACAAATGTGTAGCAATTGTGTTATCCACAAATAAGTACGCATAGACAAATCCACAAACAAATAGAAAAATCCACATAGAAATGCATGAATATATTTATGATTTTTATTTTACTTTTATATAAATCGCAATGTATTTATGTATGCATTGGAATGTATTTATGATCTGTTCTGTGTACATTTGTGAATCTGTGTGTTTGCATGTGTGAGTCTCTGTTTGCATTTACAATGGTTGAGATTGATCTTCATGTTGTTAAAGTAGTTGTATTATGTATTGTGATACTTTAAATATCTTTTATATCTTAAATGCAAATGCTAATCTCGATGTGTAGATGAAAATGTATTGTGTTAATAAGAATGATGCTGCAAACAGCAAGTTGTGAATGAAGAATTTAGATTTTCATTTCATTTCATTTATTTGAACAGGGACCGTACACATCTATCAACCATGGGGTAAATGTGTCAGTCTTATAAGGTTACTTTTCAACTGTAGTCCCTGTGGCCAGATATTACAAGCCTTCACTAATGGAGAAAATGGTTATCACAAAAACATAATAAAAAGCAATAAACATACTGGTTACGCTGTGAAAATACACTAAACGTTTGAAGTCCATTGAAAATGTTAGTTTAGTAAAAGTATGTAAGTACATGTCAGGGGTTTGTGATGGGGTGAGTCTCAGGCACAGAGAAACAGGTTGGACTCAATGTGAATAACAAAAAACACTATTTATTGAGGCAAAGGGTTTCCAAAAAGTAACAAAGTACAAAAAAGGTGCAGGTAGAGGATCGTAGGTCAGGGCAGGCAGGCAGGGTGAGAACAGGCAGAATACACACTAGCAACACGCAAGACAGGACTACGGACATAAGACAAGAATCCAGCAAGAGACAAGGGAAAGAGTGGCACAATATATTGGGGGGGAAACAGGTGTACGACATGAGACCCTAACGAGACACGAGTGTCTGAGGGCAGGTGCAGGGAATGAAACAATCAAGGAGACAGAATAGTGGCTGAAGGCAGGTGAAGAGAATGACACAATCAAGGAGACAGAGGAGTGGCTGAGGGCAGGTGAAGGGAATGAAACAATCAAGGCGACAGAGGAGTGGCTGAGGGCAGGTGAATGGAATGAAACAATCAAGGAGATAGAGGAGTGGATGAGGGCAGGTGAAGGGAATAAAACAATCAAGGAGACAGAGGAGTGGCTAAGGGCAGGTGAAGGGAATGAAACAATCAAGGAGACAGGAGACATAGAGAAGACACAGAGGAGACACAGAACAGAGCCTTGCAGTACAAGAAGGAAAATGTTATTGAAGGAAAAATACTTAATGAAAGAAAAATCTAGTAAATGACTTAATATTGTCTCATACACTTATCTGCATGTATTGTTTGGTACTTTAATGACTTCTCCAGTGCCCAGACAGAACGTGCGTGCTGACAGCAGCCTGTCAACGTCTCTCCTGAAGCGCTCATGCAAACAAGTTCACACGAGATGGCTCAAGGTCAGAAACAAAAAGGAAATGAGTCCACTGTCGGGCTCACAGGAAGTCAGACCAGGGCAGACTTCACCATCGTAGGTACAGGACGACTTTATTATGAAAAGTATAACCGACTCATTGAACTTTACTCATATGCAACTCAACCGTGTACTTACTTTGTACTTCTTCTTCTTCGGAACATTAAGATGCAGATTTTACTCAAACATGTTAATGCATTGTTATTTATTTCACTGCCCACTCAGCATTATAAATGGGAAGCTCCACCTTGATGAGTCATTTAGTAAATATAAGGAAAATGTGCTGATACTGCCTCTCTTTCAGATTCACATTATAATACAGGAAAACATTTACCGTGCGGTATTGCAATGGACTTCGACTTCAGGGGGAAACATTCTTCTAATTTACCTGACAAAGATATTTTGCAGATGTGGATTAGACTCACAAAGTATAACAAACAACATGTAATGCATTATTAATCACTAAACCATCCAGCTTCATAGAATTGAAAGCTCCTCCTTGAGATAACCGTTAAGTACATTGTGCTGATAATCTTTCTCTTTCACTCTTTGCTTGAAGTAAACATTTGACTGTAGCACTTTTACTGCGCAGCACTAAGAGTTTTATTAAAATGTTTTCTTCAGAGAGAACGTTGTGAGTTTTGTAAATAAAAAGTTGTTGATACATTAGGGCACTTTCTTAATTCATTTTAATATGTTTTCATGCAAGAAATTAACCGTTTAGATTCAGGTAACTAATAATTAATGCCTGTTCGGATATGTGTTACTTTGCATACTAATGGTAAAATCATTACATATATATATATATATATATATATATATATATATATATATATATATATATATATATATAGAGAGAGAGAGAGAGAGAGAGAGAGAGAGAGAGAGAGAGAGAGACCACAGCAGTAGGGACTCACAGATACTAACTTACTGTGACAGCCGGGTATATTTTTCCAGCATATTTGTGTTAAAAAGGAGTATAGCAAGAAACACTTTGACACAATTTGAGTTCCAAAGACGGAGTGGCTGTTTCTTTGCTCAATCTTGTTGACTTTCCCAGGAAAGATATGAAGTTTACATTAATATAGAACAAAGAAAAGCTGTATACCGTCACATTGGAGAAGCCGGAGGTAGAGAAGGTTCGTAATCGTTAAAAAAATATTATGATGATGGCTTATTATTGTTATTAATTCAATTCAGTTTATTTTGTATAGCCCAGAATCACAAAATACAAATTTGCCTGAGAAGAATTTACAATCTACATACAACATCCGTACCCTGGAAACTCACATTGGCTCAGGAAAAACTCCCCCCAAAAAATAGGAATACAAATTAATATTATTATTATATATTGTTGAAATTATTGATGATTTACATAGTTGCTAGTACATTTTCCATCCAACTAATTGATCGTTCACTCTAATTATCACTGTAAATGCAATAAGATCACCAGCTGTTGCACTATGTATCAGTGGTGGAATGTAGCACATTAAACATGGACCACTAAAACACTGGATTTAAGAACCATTTATTGTAGACCAGAACCATAGGGGCCCACTGGAGGGAAGAGAGGCACGGGAGAACCAGAACCAGGTTTGCCCGGGGCCGCCTGACAGCGGTAAAATGTAACTCTAGCGCTCAGCAACACTACCTCTGTTGTCCACAGGGGCCGCCAAAATCAACACAGGATAAAGTTCTTCGTAGTAATTTAAAGTACACTAGTCAATGCAGGACTTTTACTTGTAATGGAATATTTAACAATAAATAGATTGGTACAGTTACATAACATAAGACTCTCACTCTGCGTGTTCACCATCTGGACCATAGCATTAATTCACTTTCTATTTTATGGAAATATCCAGTTCATATCCAGATCAATGATAAACACAAGTGTATGGCCTTCAGCTGAAACAACAGAAACAATAAACTAAACAAATGCTACTGAAGACTCTGACAATACCCATAAGCATGTGGTAAAATGGTGCATGTTCGTACAAGTAGTTTTTTCTCTTGACAGAAACGAAATGTGGATTTTCTGGCTCGGGAAGACGGTTCGTTGTTGATGATGTTTTATGTTTCCAAGAAGTGGATTTGGCTTCACAAGAAATGAAAAATGAAAACAGAGAGAAGCATTTCCATTCGTATGCCAGGTGGTGAATGTTTTGAACATGATACAGTAATACAAATGTTACTATCATTTCCTATTTTCAGTACTGAGGCATATTTATACACCCCACTCTGACAACTTGTTGCAAATATTCATCAAACAATACCATCACATATGTTCTACATAAAAGGGTAGTCAATGTTGTTGTTATCATCTTCACTGACAGTTTAATGATACTGTAATGGATTTTACCAAAACATAATTCCCAATGTCTGCACAAATTATATTGAGAAGTAAGCATACGTTTACCCATATTTACAGTCCTCTTGGCTGAGAATGTGTTCCTGTATTCTTCTGCTAAATTCAACATGTTTCACTCAGTAGAACTCTAATAAATGAGCATTTGAAACAATGTGTAAAGTGCATTGTTAAAGCAGACAAGTATTATCATTGTGTAGCGCTAACATTGATATTGAATTATGTTAAATGCTCTCACCCTAAATCTTGGGAGTAGATGGTTACTGTGAGCCAGCTCGGCTCTGTTCAATTCAGCAGTATGTCAGCACAGCAAGGCAAGCTGACCACTAACGCAGGGAGAATGTGCCCTTGGACTTGCAGATGAATGATTGATTAAAAACCAAAAGAGCCAATGCTAATAGATGGTAACCGACATCTCACTGTCTCTACGCATCAGGGCTTAATGAACCGAGACGTCGGCGTCATGAAATAAAAGGACGTCAACGAAAACCTGTCATCAAAATTCTGGTGCCGAAATTAAGGCTCGTACAAAAGCAAATCAAATTGGTTGAGAACTATTTTAATTGTATTTAATGAGGGCGATTAAGACAAAAAAAACTACTGCTTTCTGTTGGTCAGATCCCACTGAAAGAGGAAGACGTTGACCACAAGGAGTGGGCGGGTGCAGGCTTGTGAGAACACTTCTGGTGTCTTCAGAGTGGTGTTTGATTGGCAGGAAGCTCAATCTGAAATAAAAATGTGTTCACAGAGGTCAAAATGGAGGTTTTGAGCATCACATCTGGCTGCAGTGTGCCGGCCGCTCCAAAGAACTCATTAAAATACACCCAGTTCATTGATACACGCCATGTCATTCTTGTATTCAGGGTTTTTACTTCTGTTGTTTCCTCTCCCTATGAATGGCAAGTTCCTCCATCTGGCGCGGATGTTGTTAAACAAACAGACCTTGAGCCGTAGGGAATATACAAAGATGTCTGCAGTGCCACAATAAACACACGTTTGTCACTTTAGTCAAACTGCATTTCTTTTGGAGAGCTGCATTTGCGACTTTCTGTGCCTGCGTGGACGCTATGACGTCACCACTGAAGACATGAAGCGAGGCGGCGCGTTGGGCAGCGGGTTGGAGGAGATGGAGACAGAGAGTGGTGGAAGGGGTTCAGCAGAGAAGAGAGGCCACGGAGCTCAGCTCGAGATGCCATTTCAACTTTCTTTAGATTTCTCCACTTGGCACACCACACTATATGTGTGCATTTACTTTGCATTCAGTCACTGAGTCTCTCTCTCTCTTTCCCTCTTCCTCCCGCCCTCATACACAGAGCAGAGAGTGAGGGAAAGTGGCAATTGAATTTCCTTTCAGTGGCCGCGTGTGGAATAGAGAAAAAGTGCAGCGCCGCACTGCTCGCCTCCATCTCGCGCACAACGCAGCCCAAATCCATTCCTCTGCCCTTCCCCTTCCACACATACTTGTCTCCAAAATCCCCTCCACTCCATTGCTGGAATAAATTATTTATTTTGGTCCGCAGAATTTTCATTGGTCTCTGTGGTGCGCCTCAACTTGCGTCCCTGTGGAGAGGCCTGATGAATGTGCTGGGCTCACACCCTCTGATCATCCCGGCTCTGAACGCCTTTAGATACACACTGGCTGCTGGCTGCCTCCAATGCACACAAGGACTCGCTCTCCGTCCTCCACCCTCCTCTCTCTCTCTCTACCCCTTTCTCTCACTCTCTCTCTCGCTCAGACTCACAAATACACAAAGGGATAATGCAAGCTATGGAACAGATCTGAGTTTTTTCTCTTTTCCTTTGCACACGCAAACTCTGCAGAGATAAAAACACATGTTCTTGGTCCTCTGTGGATCTGAGCTGGTGCTGTTGTTCCTTGTTCAGATTAATGATGACATTTAAGAACACTCAACAGTTTCAAACAACATCTATAATTCATCTGGGAACATGCGTTGAACAACGTATATAATTCAGTCTATATAGCTGAGCTTATGAATATGGAGAAAAGCTGCAAATGAATTATTCTTATAATAATAGTTTTATAATTGAGAGTCTCAGGACTTGATTACTAGAGCAAGAAGCCTGTGTGTGTGTGTGTGTGTGTGTGTGTGTGTGTGTGTGTGTGTGTGTGTGTGTGTGTGTGTGTGTGTGTGTGTGTGTGTGTGTGTGTGTGTGTGTGTGTGTGTGTGTGTGTGCATAGCATGAAATACAATATTAGATTAGATGTATTAAGAAAATTGCTCTAAGTTAAAAATAAAAAAGTAAGAGGACCTCTGTTCTTCTGGCGTAAACAAAGCAAAGGTTTTCAGAGCTGGTGTAACAAGTTAAAGAGTTGATTTAACACAATGAACCAAACTATTAAAGTAGAAAGAAAAACCAAAAGCACTCAGAAGGAAACTCACGTCCAGTTCATTGTTACATTGTTAGTGCAAAGAAAAGGCGGGGATGGGAATGTGGTTTTAGTTTTGATACAGGCAAGAGCAAATAAGATTACTGAGATAAGTTTCCTTTTATCTAAGATAAGTCATCTCAATCACGATATGATTAATTTAAAGTAGTGACATAGAGTTACAGCAGTATTCTTGACAATGACGTACTGTAACATGCTGAATGTAGCATGTCTGACGCATACCTGCACACTTCTGAATCCAGAGCGATATGTAGCATTTGTATTTACATTTTCTGTTTGTTTTTGGTATTATTGCAGAACATCCGGGACATTCTTCTGGTCGGCCACCGACAAGCAGTGACGTGGATAGACGAATGGCACGGTGGGTCACAACGTGACGTTTTAAATACTACAAACAGGATGAAACTCTACGGATCAGAGCAGTCATATCCTTAGATACACACCCTGTGGAATGCAATACATATTACATACGCTGTTCTGATCTGATGCTGTGTGTGTGTGTGTGTGTGTGTGTGTGTGTGTGTGTGTGTGTGTGTGTGTGTGTGTGTGTGTGTGTGTGTTTTCGAGGGATCAATGAAGGCAGTTGCACTTTCTCTTGAGCCAAGTTATCATGTTGGGGTGCTGCATTGATTGGCGTGGCCTGTAACGCTTTCCGGAGCCCCTAACGATGTCGGATAAGACCTCATCTTCCTCACTGGCATGCGCCCGTTTCCCGACGGGACACAGCTTGACAACACAAGATCGGGATTCGATACGGATAAGTGAGGCTCTGTTTCATCTAGGGCACCGGGGGATTCACTTCTAACTTCTAACACGCCAAAAAGCACACATACACACGTAGAACACCCCCCATAGCCCCCTAGTGGGTCCTCCAGTGGTATCAATTAAGGAGCTGGTCCAATCAATGTCTTAGCACAAGCCTGATACTCCACTACAAGGAGATTAAGACTAAGCTTACATCTTAACGCAGAAAGGACAGCCACACAAACATACATAAAAATACCCCCCACTCACAACCCATTACACATCACTCCACACAGAGATGTGAGCACAGCGACCCGCCTCCTCGTGTCTGCTTGGCCGTTGTATCTGACGGCGTTTGTACTTTATGTTCCAAAAACAAGGAACAATACTGGAATGTGGACTTTCACTTTATCTCACTGATATTTTTCTCTCTTGTCTGTCCCTTTGTTAGACTAGAGTCTGACCTAAATCCTTCAGGTTTGTGTTGATTGGAACAAAGCAGAGATCAGAGGCGTCCAGCGGGCTTGTCGTGAGGATGGAGGCTGAGGGACCAGACGCCCTCACTGAGAAATGCTGCTACTTACCACATTTCATAACTGTACAACACAAAGCTCATAAAGCAGTCAAACGTTATCCGCACCGACTGCTGAATCCATCATCCTGAATCTTACCCAAAGCCTTACCTTTCACCCGAAGAAGATGAAGAAGCCACAGCATATTTCAACTCTGTGCCCCCCGCCACCAAGCCCCCGTTAATCCAGGGAGGGGTCCGTCGCTCACACGCTCGGGGGGGGGGGGGGGGGGGGGGGGGACCACAGACCCTTTGACCTTGGCTTGTGACCAGATCTTGAGATTGGAGAGCCAGTAATGCAGCAATGGCAAAGAGCCCGCCAGAACGTCTGCTTGTTCCAGCTCCAGATACGTTCTGCACACACACACACACACACACACACATTGTCTTTCTATCCAACACATGCACGCGTATGGACACAATCGGAGCAGGAAACATAGAGGTCAAAGAACGCCTCACCAGTTTTTTAAGTGCACCCATTCATTTTTCATTGGCTGATGTGAGGGGATGTGATAGGTGTAAGCACCGTGATGAAGTCCCCTCCAATTCCATCACCGCCTCTTCCTCCGTCCTGCAAGACATGAAATAAGGACGAGCAGCGTTGACCAGAAGCAGACTTTCAAAATGTTTCACTCAGGTGGAAGCACTGCCTTCTCAGCTGGATTGTTGTCATTGAAAAGATGAAGGTGAAGAAAGACTCATCATACTTTTACAATGACGGCAATAGTTTTCTAACTCGCAAGAATGTTTGATGCAGCTCTAATTAAGGTATTAAAATACTTAAAATGGGGGAAAAGAGATTACAAACATTTCAAGTGTTTCTCTGAATTCTTCAGTAAGCTGGTTCCACCTCTGAATGTCATCCTTCAAGAAGGTCCAGTATAAATCTACAGTAAACACATATTTAATTTGTTATCAATCAAGAAACTAATCTTCTGATCGGATCCGTAATTTACAGGATCAGTGATCTGAGAGCCCTTTCACTTCTCACCACGATACCAATAAACAACCCTCAAACCACAATTACATGTTAAATCAAAGCAAGCAGTGACTCAACCAACTGCTGGACACATCTCAATCTCCGCCACTCATCCTTCAAACGGCTGTCAGCGCTCTGTGTGCGTGGAGTCCGGGGAAGATGGAGGAGACAAGAACACCTCAGCTCTCTGAAGCGGCTTCTCTAAACACCGATCGGATGAGATAGCAGCGAACCCGACCAGGAATTTGTTTTCATTGTGAGGCGGATGATAGCAGAAGGAGGAATTAATATATTTTTTCACCATAGAAAACCACGAACACCTACGAACCTCTGGCCCTTGTGTTTTGTGAGAGAGGGTCCATTCGGCATTCGTTCTCAGGACTTGTTGAAGTAATCGCAGGAATCCGCTCAGCGGTGATGGAGACATGACACTCGGTTAAATGCTAAGTGACATGCGCTGAACTAATACATAAATCAAATTCACAGGTATTTGGACAGTTATTATAATTTATTAACGTACAAAAAAACACATTACTAAACTCTCCTGATAGTTACCAGACTCCAAGTTAGGCAACAGTAACTACACAGTAGCTACACAGTAACTACACAGTAACTACACAGTAACTACACAGTAACTACACAGTAACTACACAGTAACTACACCTTGATGATCGTCCAAACTCGCGAGAGAAGCAAATACAAAACTCATTAAAGCCTTCTTTGTGACTCTTTCCACGATGAAAACAGTCGGATAAATTGAATGAGTAACATATATAACAAAGAGCTAACCACTTTGTGTTGGGGCTGTACCAAAAGTATTTTTTTTATTATTCAACGCCTCTTTCGGGGGTTTCAAAACAAAGCTTCAAAATGTCTGTCATCATATTCATCATATTTTCTTAAAAAAGTAGGTGTTATTGTGGCTGTATAAATATAATGTATATGAATGTTATGTTGCCATTATATTGCTACTAGACTGCCCTCTTAACACTTCTTTTTAACGGGAGAGCAGTTCTTTAAATGTTTTTGAAAGCCAACAAATAAGGATTTAAGCCGTAATTGATTGTTTGATGAAAAGAAGTTGTGACTTTGGAAATAATTACGTCTATCTCTTTTTTATCTAGACCGTTGGACTGAAGACTGAGACAATTACAGACACGGGAACCGAGCAATGCGTCGCTCACCGAGTGTGTGTGAGCACGAAGGTGGAAGGTGAACTGCACACAAAGCTTCTGTAAGCTATTAATAACAGTGATTTGTACGTCAACGTTATGAATGCAGCTTACGAACCCAACTATTTGGGACCGCTCTGTTATTCAGCGCCTGAGGAGCGTTGAACATGACACACCAGAAAATAAAACTTAAATGCACACTCGCCTACTGGCAATGGGAAAGCATCTAGAGACGGTTGTAGTGGGGTTTCCCATGTTACTGTACATACATGATCATTGTGGTAGAAAGTGGGTATAAGAATCAAGGGTGGTCGTTTGGTTTTCGGTCCCCATCAGACTGAACCGGGAAGGCCAAACATCTGCTTGTCTTAATTGATGAAGAGGCGACGACATGTGGCAGCCACCTCGCTCACACAGGAGGAGAGCGGCGCCCACGACTCAAGGACGGACACGGGAGAGAAAATCCGACAGCTTCGATTCCTCTACTCATTGACTAAACACGGATTACATTAAACTGGATGAAGGTCGTGGGGTAATGTAAGTAATGTAAGCGAGTCTGCCGTTGTGCTTAATGGAAGTTCTCATGGCTCTGGTAATATTTAATCCGATGGCCCACCCTAACTACCCCTGTGTGTCAAGCCTGGGAGTCTGGAGGGCACACGACTCACATTTAAAGACGGATGTCAACAAACTGTATTACTTATTGTCGCCAGATAGAAAGATGATAGAGTGTGTCATTGTTGACAGCAGTGTTGTGGCGACCGAGAGGAAAGAAAAGATAAAGATCAGAGAGAGGGAAAAGTAGAAGGGGGTGGGGACACAGGTGAGGAGGTAGTAAAGTACAGTGGGCGGGGAGTGGATAGAATGGGAGGGAGAGAAAAAGAAAGATAAGGAGGTAACAGACGAAGGAATGTGTGAACAGAAAGCAGCGCAGGGCAGTTGAGGGGAAAGACAACAGCGCCGAGCAGACACCAAGGTTACGCTTGAGAAGTCTGAGGAGGAATTAAACAAAGCACAGAGAGGCGGAATAGGTAGAGTTGGTTGGCTTTCAATCTTAACTCACAGCTAATTACCACTTTCCAACTGTGGTGAATGAAAGCAAACAGAAGCCAAGTGAGAAAAAACTGCAAGCTGAAAAGGGCAGCAGAAGGCAGGAGAAGGGGGGAAAAAAGCAAAAGTAACAAGAAAAGGAGGCAGAGACAGCTGTTAGAAAGTCGGGTCTCAAAGATTAATTGAGGAAGAGAAACAACACAGCAGGGACAACGCTGGAAGGAGCGAGCGAGGGAGGGAATAAGTGAGAAACCAGCAGATACTCATTGACAGAGAGGACTGGACTTAACTCCATAATTTGCTGACATCAGCAAAACGAAAGAAGAAGAGCGTCAGAAAAGAGGTCCCGGGGTCCACTGCAGCAGCCGGCCTGAGCCGGTCGGCTAGGCGACCGAGACAGCTGTGATAGACAAGCTCCTGCACCTCCACCATGTTGATGAAAGAGTACCGCATATGTATGCCACTGACTGTGGACGAGGTGAGTGTGTTTGTCTTTCCCACGCTCACACACACACACACACACATAAACCCGCCCACGACTTTAAATTCAAAGAACAAGAGAGGGATTAATTTCTAACGTGTTGTTTTAACTTGTAATCTTGAAAGTGTCAATGTGCTGATAAGAGAAGTGCCAACCGAGCACACGGACCTCCTGCGGCGGCTCGGTGGGAGCTCTGGCACACGGGGGTAGCGAGGGATGATCAGCAGCGATCTGATAGAGCCAAAGCACAACACCTGGCCGGCAGCATCACAGCGCTGCTGTTGTGTGTGTAAATTATCTCCCCATCTGTCTGCTGCTCTACTTCCCTCGCTTGATTCAGCACACCTAGCAGTTTAAAAACTAGTTGGACTGGTTCACGGCTTTGCAAGACCTACCGTCAAACAAAGGCCCGCAGGTTTATCAACAAAGGAGATCCAGCTCCAGAGGAAAGGGGGAGACGAGGGTGCTCTGCGCCAAAGTGCCCTTCAGCGGAAACGTCCTCATCTCCTCCGATACCGTCCCCTCCCCCTTTCAATTGTACCTGTTACCACAACAACGACAGTGACAAATAGCAGTCCGAAAGAGGATTTACAGTATCAGTTCAGGGCACAGGGAAACTGGAGCTGGCAGCAAATCCTCTTTGGCCTGAATATAATGTAGGTTTAAGTGCAGCTTGTTGGAGGTAGTATCACATCGGGACAGTTAGCTCAGTCCCAGACATTTATCACGTCCTCAGCTTAATTTTCATGTGTGAGATTTCCGGAAGAACTACTGTAACGCAATACAGCTCAGCGTGTGTGCAGGAATGTTTTTCACGTGTGAGTTCAGCTTTGCTGTGGGTCCGACGGGTTACTCAGAGCAACAGCCCGTCATCCAACCGGGCCCAGACTCCCTCCTTACTCAACTTTGGAACTGAGCACACAATCAATTACAAATATTTAAATAACGTGGTCACATGGTCATTGTCAGTGTTACGTAACTTCTTTGTTGTTAGCATTTAATCACTGGAAAAAAATTGCCACGAGCTTTACTTTAATCTTGAATTCTTTCATGTTCAGTTGCAGTCACACTGGCACTTGTCTGCAGAGTTTCCGACCGGCAATGAAGACCTATATTTACACTCGGGAATTTATGACAAATTCATAGCTTGTAAACTCTTGCAGTAAAAAAATAAATATGTATAGGAGAAAGATATACACCAAAAGCTGCCAGGTCTGCCAGTCTGTGTGCATCATAGTAATAATGATTTTAAAGACAAATAAATATTTCTAACTTCCTGCTAAGATTAGTTTCCTACAAAAGTCAAAGAGATTCACGACCTGCGAGGGAGGAGCGCGTTGCTCTGCAGTCTGCTCGTCTGAAGAACTCCCATCCTCTGATTAATTAAGTCCCACAGATACCCAATAAGTAAATATTGGATGTTGACATTCCACGGTGATTGGAGCCAGGAGGAGGAGGAGTGACACGTTGTTGTCAACAGGAAACATTGAAGGAACGCCAACCGCCGATATCTGCCACCTCTTATCTCCCTTTCTATTTCTCATTAAAATAATGCTTTATTGCCAAACGAATATAGGACAGACTAGAACGGGCACTCGGTAGAGCGCATACCTTCACATACCACAAGATTGGCCATTTAATTATGAACATTTTGGCATTAGTTGCACGCCAATTGGATAAAGATTGACTGTGCTATGTTAAAAAGAAGATATTTACCTTGTCATGACCATGACCTTGACCTTTGACCCGATCGAGCCCAATATCTAATCAAATAGTTCCTGGATAATAACCAATCATCCCACCAAATTTCATGCGATTCGGTTTAATACTTTTTGAGTTATGCGAGTAACACGCATACAAATAAATAAATAAATACATAAATACACGGCGATCAAAACTTAACCTTCCGCATTTTCAATGTGAAGGTAATAAAATTAATTACAATTCAGTTGTTTGCAATATAATTTCATTGTTGTTTTATGCAAACCTTCACCTAGTGCTCTGCAATTAAAAGCACACCTAATGCTCTACATACTGTACAATGTTAAGGAGGAAAAGTTAGAAACTTAAGTATCATTGTGTAAATTGTTGATAAGGAAACCCTTAATCTGTGAGGTTGAGCTCCTTGAGGAACCAATGTCCAAAGGTCTTCTTCAGACTCACGGGCAGAACCAACTCCCGCCTCATCAGCATCGAGAACAAAGTCTTACTCCCCCTCTTCATGTGGACTCCCATGCATCCACCCTCGCTGGCCTAATTTAATTGTGATATTAGATTTGGTAACTTGAGGGTAATCTTTATAAACAGCAAAAGGCTCTTTAAAAAATGAGGAGCAAATAAAAAGGCGCGCTCCTAAGCAGCAGCGAGTAAGTGGCCGTCGAGGCAAAATCAGACTCAGCAACTATGGCTGACCCTGCTGCCAGGAGAACGTTCCGTCATCACTGCACCGCGACTTCCTCTTAGTGGCTGATGGTTATTATAATTCCCTCAATGGAGCGAGCAGCTCCTTGATTAGTCGTAGTGGTATTACTGTATTGATTGCTTATTGAAGTCTATATAATTCTCTATTATCTTGTGGCCACCAATGAGTAACATTTTCTTGAATTTCTTTTATTTAAATGTTTCTGTGATGTCAAGTCATTTTATTTTCATAGCCTATAAAAATGTAAAATTTGCCTGAAAGGGCTTACAAATCATATGTTACGCTATGCGATGCGTGAAAGAATGCAAACTCTCTTAGATCACATCCACGGTCAACAGAATACTTGATAATCTTTCCACTTTTGGCGACCAGGCAGGTGTGTGTGCCGCCAGTCTGTCGCATTTCATTCTAATGCGAAAGATTTGTTTTCAATTCCTCTCGTAACCATACACCATTAAAATATTCAGTTTGACAGTCAGACTTACAAAACTAGTGCTAATAAGAGGTGGTATTGATCTTATCACCAGGGTATTGAAATACCTTTCTGGTATTGGTGCACTGCCCAGCACTATCTACGCCCAATGCTTTAAAACTACCTTTTGCAAAGAAGCACCATATATTTTCTCTCAAGCCAATCAGAGCAGACTTGACCGTTTTGGAGGAGGGCTTAAAGAGACAGGCCTTAAATCTGAGTATTCAGTATGAGAAACATAGAAACCCCCAAAAAACAAGTATGACCTGCAAATGAGGAAGATATGCCCACTTTAATCACACATGTGTTATTAATGTAAACCTTTGATAGACTTTTAATTAGGGGGGAAAGGAAGAAACCACTGGAGGAGCAACATAGGACGGCCAGACAATCAATAGATGTATGTACAGAGAAGAGAGAGGAACAATGAAATAAAGTTGTGTACACGCTCTAAAAGTTGAATTAAATCAATAAAACTGCTGTGGCCACAACAAAGTCACGCCTCTGGGCTAATGCTGAATGCTAAGATGTCGTGTAACAGTATCCCGAGTGGAGGATGGTCCTCCTGTAATGTCAGTGAGCAGCAGTATTAGGGCCCTGCAAGTACAGCACAATCCATTTGAGTTATTTCAACCATATGTACCGTAAATAGATTAGATTAGATTAGATTAGATAAAGTCCAAAAGCACCACTGATCATTGCAGTTATTTTCTACTGCGTGAACCTGAAAATAATGTGATTTATGTAGGAACTGACAAAGTGATTTATTGATAAAGATATTAGTGGTCTGAGATGGACTGGCGACCTGTCCAGGGTGTTCCCTGCCTTCGCCCAATGTCAGCTGGGATCGGCTCCAGCGCCCCGCGACCCTAAGAGAAGGATAAGCGTTTTGGATGATGGATGGATGGATAGATTAGATAGATTAAATATATTAGATATTCCTTTATTAGTCCCACATGTGCGTGTGCACATTAGAGCATTAATTAAACATTATAAATAACACAAAACACAATAACAATACTAAATACTAAATACTAAATACTAAACATTAAATACTAAATACTAAATACCAATACTAAAATACTAAATATAGAATAGAATAGAATAGAAATATACTTTATTAATCCCCAAGGGGAAATTTGTTGAATATACAGAGTAAAGAAATTAACAGAATATGTACAAAATATATACACAAGGCAGTGTCCAAAGTGAGTTTCCAGCAGGTTCCAGCAGTACATCAGGTTGCTCATATTTCCCTATATTCATGCTGAGTTGAGTTTTTTTGTTGCATGCTCTACAAACACGTCACTCTGGATGATTTGGCTTTGCGCTTTACATTTTCTCACCGCCGTTTTGTTCCCTCTCTTTCCACCCGGTCCCCATCCTCACCTCCGTGCTCCTCATCCATGCTCCTCTCCACGGGCTCCAGTACAGGATTGGCCAGCTGTACATGATCAGTAAGCACAGCTGCGAGCAGAGTGGTGGTGGAGAAGGGGTGGAGGTGGTGAGGAACGAGCCAGATACTCACCCCCAGCACGGCCCCGGACAGCTGACGGAGAAGCGAATCTACCTCAGCAGGTAGAGTACACCTCGATGGCGTTGCTGTGCTAATGAGGCACTAAAGCTAATAACTGGTGATTTGCAGTCCGAGCCTTATACGCTCGAGTTGTCAGGCCTGTCATTATGATAACTGATTGTGTTCGATCTTTGATCCCTCACCTCACGGCGAAGCTTTACGCTCTATGGATCCACGTTGCGGGTATCATACTGACAAGCAATAAAACATCATTTCAACACGGGAACAGCAACACTGAAGTGTAACCTTCCCACATTCAAAGTCCAAGGAGCCACTGGCTGAAACAAGTCGAGGCCTATGCCGTGTGTTACAATGGACCTGTTTGTGTGCCGTGAGCTCATCTTACAGTCAACCCTCGAGTGTCTGAACGACAGACTCCAAGCTGGGAGAAACACGTCATCCTGAAGGTTCTCAAAACAACTCTGTTGGCAGTTTAAGACGTCAGAAGCTGGTCGCACACAAAGCACAAGCTGTTCAATTTGTTCATATCTATTATTATCGTACATTATGTCCAAACACTTAAACATGTAATCATTTATTATATATAGTATATTTATATATATAAAATATATACATAATATACATATATAATATATAGTGTATATATATATTATATATAGTATATTTATTTACGATACCATCTGCCGATCGTCCATGAACCCGATCTGCCAATAACACGCCTGATACTAGTCCTGTAAAAAAAAAAACATATTTGTTTTAATACGAACAGATCCTGGCATTAGAAGTGATTTTAAGCTAGTTATTACGTGTTGGGAAATTCCCCATTCACAGAACCGAGGTGAGGGGCGGGGCTACAGTAACACACATGGTTGTTGCTCTCAGCAACACGTGCCACGGGTGTCTAGTACTACACAGGTGCGTTATTAAACACTTCATTATGTCATTATCTAATTACAACTATATGAAAATACATATACTCTAAACAAGGGGCATTCAAATAAGTGTTTCCAGCTCCAACAATCAAAGTACACAAGGAAGTACAGATGCCAGGACTGAAATTAAAAATTAATATTCAACTAATTTAACGCTACAGTGTCCATGTTACTAGTGTTGTATCTGCGTTGTGTTTAGGGTGACAGTCCATTAGTCAATTAATTGTGATGACTGTGAAACAAAAAAACTCTTTTATCTCTAAATGAATTCCCTAACTCGAAACTAAACTCTCTCATTACCCTAATGCAACCTCAACGCTTATTCTAATCACCACTATGAACCCACGGCCTAATCATAAAATAAACTCTCACAGAAGTAAAGAAATGTTCTCACTGTGGAAGATTGGCCTAATCTTTCTGTGCTTGTGGGACATTTGGTCCTCATTAGTAAAGGTATGATGGAACACAGACACACACACACACACACACACAGGTACGGTGAGAGCGGAATGCATTTCACTTCAATCATGTTCTGACGTGTGACGTAAAAGCCACATGACCATGCATCACCACAGGTGTGATTGAGTCATGAAATGAATGCTGTGGTGAAAGTAGCCGACAGACAATCTGGCTTGAAAGGGCCCGGAAACCACTTAGGATTCCTGTGTCTCCGTCCATAATCTCTGTCTCAGGCTCCCTCTTTCGCTCTCTGATTATTCTTTCTCTCTCTTTGCGGTCAGTAAACTGCCGTCCTGGGCGAAAACATTTGTCCCGCGATTCTTCTACGTGACCGAAAAGGCCTGGAACTTCTACCCACACACCATCACAGGTGTGTTGTTGTGTTTGAGTTCCTTTGTTTTTTTTCTCATGCATCAGGTTACTTTCACCTCACCACATCGTACCAAACTTATTTACTTTTAGCAGCTGCTCCCATCACATATTCATCCCTGTATGCATGTATTCCCCTGTGGGTGCGTGCATGTGTGTGAGAGCAATCGCGTGCTCATGCATGTATGAGTAACTAATGTCGTTTTTTCCCTTTTCATATTGAACGTCTCTGGTGCTGCAGAGTACTCAGTAAGTATTCTCACATTTAGTGTACATGAATAAACAGAGCTCATCTCTTGCCGGTATCAGTGGATCTAACCTGCAGCCGACTTTCGCTCTCTCTCTATCTCTGCCCACAATACCCTTTTTCCTCCATTTGTACCTCTCGTCACCCCACAGGTATCATTCCTCCCCAAGTTCAGCGTCCGCATTGAGACGAGATTCGAGAACAACAACGGCGATAATAACAACGTGAGTATGAGAGGGAGAGGCGAGAAAGATGGAGTGATTGTGGGAGAAAGGGAGGTTAAAAAAAGACAAGGGGGAAGTAGAGGAATTTACATTTTTTTCTGCAGCACGAGGAGAATGTTTCTCACGATGAGGTGCCCATCACGAGGAACACAAACAGGGCGTGAAATGCAGTATTGGCAGATCTATTAAGCAGACATGCAGTCGGTGAGCACGGCTGCCATGCTGCATTTAGTCCAGGGCCAACGCACATAAACACACACGCAGAAGTTCAGTAACAACTGCCACTCTGTCTGGCCCTCTAATCAAGGAAATACTCAAGTTACAAGAACCAACGTGTCTGAAATCTGATGAGCTACAGCTCTGCTTGTGGAGAGAAATGTGGTGAATCTTGTTTCTTATTTTTGACCCAGTTACAGGTTACTTAAGTGTATTCCAAACAAACCCAAATTCATAGTGGTACATACTGTACTGAAGATATTTGAGGTCATTTGACTTTTCTTGAGAAATGTCTTTTCGTGCTACTTATACGTAGATATGATAGGTATAATGAAACTGATTGTCAGTTGCAGCTTTACATAGAAGAGTTTAAAAAGTAGCTCCACTTCAACCGGGCAACACATTCAAATTCTGCTTATAGCAATAATAATCAAAATAAATAATAAACAGTTACAAGTAGTAGAGTCTATTGCAATTTTCTGCTTATTGAGTATTTATACTATATTTTCCTGCTCTTACTTGCATACTTTTAAAGGTGCAGTACCCGGCATCCAGAGGGAAGCAGCAAATAACCATTTGCTATGTGAAGAGATAGTGCAGTAACGTCTCCCTGGGCAAACAATGAAGTTGATCTCCCACTGTGTGCGTTACAATACCAGCTTCTCCTGGCTTTGTTGGCATAGCCGGGCCGGCAGAGTGTGTTTTTAGTGCACGTACAGCATGTGCTCTTAGTGCACGTGCAGCCTTCGATTTCCCCTCAGGTCAAACATCTTCACCCTTTTGCCGCAGTCTGCACCAGAAGCACTTTCAGCTGCTGGTTGCGAGGCACTATGCGTCGAATCTCGTAAAGCACTTTTAATTATATAGTAATGTATATATATATATATATATATATATATATATATATAGTAATATATATTTTTATATATTGTAATATATACATAGTAGTAATATAGATATAAATATATACATATATATAGTAATATATATATATATATATATATATATATATATATATATATATTACTATATAATTAAAAGTGCTTTACGAGATTCGATGCATAGTATATATATATATATATATATATATATATATATATATGTATATATAATATATATATGTATGTATATATATATATATATATATATATATATATATATAAATAAATATACATATATAGTAATATATATATATATAGAGTAATATATATAGTAATATATATATAGTAATATATACATAGTAGTAATATATATATATATATATATATATATATATATATATATCTGAATGAATATCTACATAAAAAAGAGAGACAGTTACGGGTAAACCGTGAGAGGGAGTTAGTCCGTGGGTATGGACGCAGACCATCAACAGCACCACAGGAACATAGCTGGCTTTTATCTCCCAGCAGGTTTTCCTTATTTTTTTGTTTTTAACGGTGCAATGAAGAATTTCAGCAGGAAATATGAACACATTCTAACAAAGGTTAAATAAAAGAGCAGCCCCTCTCTCTCCCATGCATTTCTCATTTTCTCTCAAGGAAAGGAGTGTATTCTGCTCTCATAACTCTTCTTTTTCTCCATCTTTTAATATCTCTCGTACGTCCTTCTCTCCCGCCCCCAACCCCCCTCCATCTCCCCTCCTCTGTCTGTTCTCTCACATTTGCTCCATTGTGATTTGCTCCAAGGGCCTCAGGGTGGGATATAGTGAGGGGTGTTATGGTGTGTGACCTCAGTTGCACAGTTACTCATCTACTTTCATCCCCCCTCTGCACTGATTGAGTGACTATGTGTGAGTGTGAATGTGTGAGTGCGTGTGCATGCATGTGTGTGTGAGAGTACGGGTGAGTGTGTGTATGAGTATCTGCTCCCAGTATACCGTATGACGTCCCCCATCTGTTTGGATGTAGGTGTTTCGGGACACGCCAACCCCGGAAGAGGATGTGAGTTTCCTGGACATCCTGAGTGACCCCATCCCTGAAAAGCACTACAAAGAGTCAGAGGTACGTACTGTTCTGTTACACACACGCTAATGTGCAGCCACGTAAAGGCTCCAACTAATTACTGTGTGCAAAAAATATTTATGGATCGCATTAAAGGGAACCTGTCATTATAATTTAACGCTTGTCAGCTCGACCAAGTTTACATGCTTTTAAAATGCTCCTGCACCTTGTCAACAATCCTTTGTTTATTGAAAGTACAATTACTCAACTTATATAACAAACTGATTAGTAACTACAGTATCAGCAGCCACTGAGAGACACTTAGATAGTTTTACTGATAACGTTTTTTTGCTTTATTTGTGCAGTCAAATATTTGTCAAAGCTGCAGATTATTAATTTTAAACCCTTTCAAAATACTGTAGAGAATATATATATATATATATATATATATATATATATATATATATATATATATATATATATATTATAATTCATATTGTCATCTGTTAACATTGTTATAAAGTTTGACTGAAACAGAAATGTGTGGCTTACAGTAAGGATTTGTTTTAACTTTCTACAATCCAATAAAACAAATTAATTGCATAAAGCCTTTGTGTAATACCATGTTGTATTTCTCTACAGAATTTATTTCAAAATAAAAAAAATACATAATCCCTTGTAAAAAATACACCACTTAATTTATTGACAAGGACATTTAAACATAAATTGGGTACACACAATGCTAAAAGGTAGCTATGTGATGTCCACCAAGAGTACTGTGAATGTTTCCTGTATACCAACGCTGCGTCAGCTGGTCATAAACCTTCAGGCCAGTGGTCAACTGGACACGTCTTCCTGTGGACACAAGACTTTTCTGATGCTGCTTCTCCTCTGATGGTTTCTCTTTCTGTGGGGAGTCTGGTGGGTTCGGCAGCACCTCATCAGACAGGAGCTAGCGGGCCGAGCATCAGGCCACTCAGATGACCTGTGAATCATGTCAGGTTCAGTATTCGATAGTCCTGTAATGTATTACTGTCAAAGGCAATCGCTCTGGACACACTACGCTTTGGTCTTTAGAAACAAAGCTGTGTTCTATGAACACTTGCTGGTCCTTATAAAACAAGTGTTTCTCGGTAAAAAAAGTTGCAAAAAACGTACATATTCTGCTACAGCCCTTCGTCATTACTTGCAGAGCATTTTTGTTCAGCAGAACTCGGTAATAGAGGTTTAAAACTCTTAATTCCCACATAAAAAGACGGTCGAATCCTCAAAGTCTTGCGCTCGGCCTTTCTGTCCTCCCCTCCCCCATCGTTCCACGATATCAAGTAAACCCACTTTACTTGATTGCTTGTAATTTTCAAGCAATCAGCTAACGTGTTTGGGGGTTAGAGATATTTATCTTTGGCGGTTTTGAAAAAAAAATTGTTTGCGATATTGTTGAAATAAAAGCAGATATCTGACTGCGTGGCGCATGGCTGTATTGCTATGTGCCAATCCTGCATTGTATACCACCTTTGGCTGCACTAAAACTGTATTCGCCAGCCATTTGGTGTGATTATCAACACAAGTCAAACATTTAAGTGAAATAAAGTTATTTAAAGTTTGCTCTTCTGTCTCAACGCAGCCTTTTACAGACGGTAAGCTACACACTGGGCTGGTGTTGAGGACCGCGTTGGCATGATGTTATTGACCCAAAACTGTATCCACTATTGTCAGGTGTTATCTTCTTCAGGAAACACAAACTAATTTAACTTTCCTTCACACAAAAGTTGAAGAGCAGTCCTGAGCAGAGCGCCGTCCTTCGAGGGCGCTCTGAGCCGCGAGCAAACGCCGATATTAAGAAATCTGCTTTTTGCATGAGTAAAAACAAAAACAGCCCTGAAGCCTGATGTTTTTTACAAGAATAAAAGGTCCCCTGAAGAGGAATAGATCTGATTAGGATTACATGAGAAGATTGAAATAACTCATATGTGTTTGTATCAAGACGGAGACTTGAGGCCCAAAGAAAAGTTAAGCATGAAGATGTGGGCAAAAACGAGCCACCCTAAAAATGTTTTTAATGCAGCACCTCTAACGCTCTGTAGTAACATGTTGCACTTTGTTAGTTTAATTCACATAAAACAGACATGTAAAAGGGTCAAATTGTGCTTTAACAATAAGACCAAACAAGCATTGATTTTAACCACATCATTCAATCTTCATTCCATCTCCGTTCCCTGCCTGCCCCGGTTTTACACTTCTTCACTTCCTTCAGGTCTTTGGAGACAAAAGGTCAATTTAAAGTCATGGGTACACGAAGCATGCAGACGAGCACACATCAACACAGAGGCAAGCATTCACAAACACACATGCACACCACGCTCCACTTAGAGAATAAATGGCTGTGAAATATTAAAGTCACAAACACGTCCATAATATGTGTTATCACACTTTACTCCTTTGGGCTCTGCTACAATCTGCTTGCATCCCCACACACATAGCTCGCGCACACACATAGCACACACACACACACATACAGCACACACACACAGCACACCCTTCCCGGAGATGCCTCACAGGGTCAACATTTCTGCAGACTCGGCATCTAACGTATGGACCCTCTGTTTATTCTGTGCAGGATCTTTTGTTGTGTGTTATCACACTTTGTTCCAATGGGCTCTGTTGAGCAACAATCTGCTTGCAACACCTCACACGTAGCACACACA
The DNA here is from genome assembly GCA_036178185.1 of Liparis tanakae. Classification (NCBI taxonomy): domain Eukaryota; kingdom Metazoa; phylum Chordata; class Actinopteri; order Perciformes; family Liparidae; genus Liparis; species Liparis tanakae. The sequence goes on from CM070092.1 coordinate 15,151,055, forward strand.
CACACACACACACACGCACCCCCCCCCCCCTTCCCCCCTGAAGAAGCCTCAGGGGGGCAACATTTGTGCAGACTCAGCATCTAACGTATGGACCCACTGTTTATTCTGTGCAGGATCCGAGTCGCTGGCTGTCCAGTAAAACTGGCCGAGGGCCTCTGGAGAAAGGCTGGAGAGACGAGCTCAAGCCCATCATGTGCTCCTACAAGAGGGTGCAGTGCAGCTTCGAGGTGTACGGCTTCCAGACCAAGACGGAGGAGTTCATACACAGAGTGAGTTTCCTCCCGGCATGCCTTCGCCCTGTGCTGATGTAAGGAGGGTTGGATCAAGACACGATGTGCAATTAATGTTACGAGCCTATATAAATGTAATACAAGGTGCCAAAACCAGAATGTATTGCTAATTGGATTTAATAAAGCGCTGCGCTTCATTCAAGCCTTGATTCCTGCGTGTTGGAGTCTTTATACACCTAAAAATAATGATCCGCCGCTATCCAGATTGATTTATTTTATTAAAATGCGCCATGTGTTGCATTCTGACATAACAAATCATCATGACATTAATTTCCAAACATTAGGGAAAAATTACCAAGACCATCGCCAAAAAGGATCTCAATTGACCTCAGTTTTTATGTAATATAATATTAGATTAGATGTATTGAGATAATTGCTCTAAGTTAAAAAGAGAAAGTAAGAGGACCTCTGTTCTTCTGGCGTAAACAAAGCAAAGGTTTTCAGAGTTTCTCACGGAGGAAGCTGAAGTAACAAGTTAAAGAGTTGATTTACAGTTTTTTTCAATCGCTAACAAGCGCTTATCCATACTTGAGATACTTTTTCTAAACTCTTAACACAGACTCACACCTACAAAGCACGATTGGCCAAATGGATTATTTTCTTGTCAAAAGCACATTTTGTTAACTATACACTAACTCTTCATTTCAAAATAGAACACATCTTTTTCTGCAGACACTAACTTTACCAAAACACTGGAAATCTGACTCAAAATGAAATTATTACAATAACTCTTGTTTTCACTTCACAAGCTCCTTCCAGTCAGTCAAAGTACAACAGGTTTTAAAATATTGGCTGTTGCTGTCATTATAAAAACTGCATAGACTTTTATGTTTCAGTTTTACAGGTATTTGCATGAAAAACATGCAATCCACTGTTTTTACACTACATGTCTTGGTTGGGAACTGTATGTCCACATGTAATGTTCACATTCAAAAGCATTTCAGTAAAAAACTAATCAGTTTTTTTTTTCTCCTTTACTGTTTAGTACAGAAGGTACAGTATGAATACTGTTTACAGTCTGATGGAACAGAAACCGTTTTACAGTATTGCTAACAGTGAACAAAATATCCAAGAAACACACAAGAGCCTTCTGAACAAAAACACAACGGCAACAGGCCCAGATAAAGGGGGCGGGGGGGATTATTGTTCCTTTAAAAAAGTTACAGTAAATCCAAACTATTTATTTATTTATTTTTTCAAATAAACTATGTTTTGGGGCAACGGCTGCGATACATGATTGAACAACATTCTGTTAGTCAATGTAGGCGGTGTCTGTGTGATCAACATCTCAACCTGTCATCATCAAAATGTAAATTCTAATCCAAAACTTGCTAAAACATATTTCCCAAAACATTCCAAACTCTGACCGACCATCAGGAGATGAGGAATCAATTGTTTGTTTATTATCAGCTGAGGTATTTTGTTTTATAACTGATATCATTGCAGAAGAGGTTTTTAGACTGTACCTAAGGTTTGGAATATTATGTTTGCCATTGTGGGATGTTGTGTGTTAACGTTCGTAAATAATACAAAAACAATCCATTGTTTTGTTGGGAGGTATAGCTTGTCTGTTAAGAAAATGTAAGCATAGTGAAAATGTGTTCACTGACTGCATATTGTGTGAAAACGACAAGAAATGTGTGAGTGGTACGGCCACAAAACACCGATGTAGTGCTAATTGTGTTTAGAGTTTTGAAAATGTGACCCCTGTTTGGACAAACGCTTGGTAGCGCCTGAACAAAACTGTAACACATGTATCCTCCACAATGAATCAAAACTATTAAAGTAGAAAGAAAAACCAAAAGCACTCAGAAGGAAACTCACGTCCAGTTCATTGTTACATTGTTAGTGCAAAGAAAAGGCGTGGATGGGAATGTGGTTTTAGTTTTGATACAGGCAAGAGCAAATAAGATTACTGAGATAAGTTTCCTTTTATCTAAGATAAGTCATCTCAATCACGATATGATTAATTTAAAGTAGTGACATAGAGTTACAGCAGTATTCTTGACAATGACGTACTGTAACATGCTGAATGTAGCATGTCTGACGCATACCTGCACACTTCTGAATCCAGAGCGATATGTAGCATTTGTATTTACATTTTCTGTTTGTTTTTGGTATTATTGCAGAACATCCGGGACATTCTTCTGGTCGGCCACCGACAAGCAGTGACGTGGATAGACGAATGGCACGGTGGGTCACAACGTGACGTTTTAAATACTACAAACAGGATGAAACTCTACGGATCAGAGCAGTCATATCCTTAGATACACACCCTGTGGAATGCAATACATATTACATACGCTGTTCTGATCTGATGCTGTGTGTGTGTGTGTGTGTGTGTGTGTGTGTGTGTGTGTGTGTGTGTGTGTTGCTTTCCCCACAGGGCTGAGTTTTGAGGAGGTGAGAGAGTACGAGCAAGCAATGCAAGAGAAGACCAACACTAAAGTCAAATCCAGTCAGAACACAGGTGAGGCTGCAGCTCCTGACCGGCACCGTCCAGAAATACCTCAGAGAATGGGAGGGGGGAAGAAGGGAGGGAGGGAGAGTAGAGACAATAAAGCTGGATGTCACACCAGCGAATATAGAGAGAGATGAGATAAGTAAGTTGGAAATGCACGGTTGTGCTGCGCGGTTATTATTCGTGCATTTCATTTCAGCTAAATAAGCAGCGGATCCAGAGTCGATGAGGAATTACAGGGAGGGAAAAAACACACGTTTAAATCAATAGGAATTCACAATGAAAGTAACAGGTATTCTGTATTCATTTAGCCCACCATATAATCCATTGATGTGGATAGAATACAAGATAGTATGAATGGATTACTCTGTAATGCTAACAGGCTTGAACTGGGGCTCGCTGTGCCACCAGTGCTGTGTGCCCTACGACAACCCAGATGGCTGGTGCACATCTGTGGGAGAAATAAAATGCGAGGGAAGAGCAGTCAGCAGGCATTTCACTACACAGGGAGCAGCGAGGAGGGAGAGACAAGGACGTGCATGCCCAGAGAAGGGCGCCAGAACGACAGATGTAAGGGTGGGAAAGAGTGTACGCCGGCTCATGAAGTGATAATGCCACTGCGTCAGCCTGATAAACAGTGTAATGCAGCCACCTGCTGAACTCGCCCCCATCACCAGCCCTCTCACCATAAATAACCAGCCATTGCAGCACTTAGCTGCAAATGTCAGCCCTGGTGGGGGTCTGTGCCTGGGCCATGTGTGGTGAGTGTGTGTGAGTGTGTGTGTGTGTGTGTGTGTGTGTGTGTGTGTGTGTGTGTGTGTGTTGTGTGTGCGTGCATATGTGCATGTGCATGTGGTCAACCTGCCCCCTGCTGGTGTGTCTGGTGAACCTCAGCTGGATGTGAGAGATATCAAAAGGTAGAATTCCTTATAGTATGGCCTGTAGCTGTTTGCTGCCTCTGCTCTCTCTCTCTCTCTCTCTCTCTCTCTCTCTCTCTCTCTCTCTCTCTCTCTCTCTCTCTCTCTCTACCCCTCCCTCTCTGTGTGTGTGATGATGAGAAACATCAAGCTGCAACAAATCTGCAGTCATTGCTCAACCTGCTGCAGCTCGCTGCACCGCCGTGGCCCCTACAGGCCAAACACTGCCACTGTGTTCATCTGCACAGCCCACATGATGGTTTTCATTGCATTCATCAACCATAATGAAAGTAAATGGATGTAATTTACACAAGAGTCTAATATTAAGTTGGGAGTGTGGCTTGAATACCAATAAGGGATTTAGTTAATGGGAATCTAAGTGAACGACACAGATCTGGAGTATACCTAAATAAATTGAAAATTCAAACAGTTGTACCTTTGTTTCTCTTCTTCTCCATGTCTCTTTAACTTTTCTTCCTCTTTTATCTCCTCTCTGTTGTTTCTGTCATATGGGTCTAATTCTCTCTCTCCATCTCTTAGTCTGTCAATTTAAATTAGCTTTAATGGCCAGAAGAGGCATCTGGATGCCAGGGCAAACGAGGGAGAATCGAGGATAAAGGAAACTGGAACAGTCTAAATGTCCCCCTCTCTCCCTCTCAGACTCCCCGGCTGCCTCGCGTCCCGTGTTCTCTCGCTCCATCTCAGTGACGGACGAGCGCACCCTGAAGAAGATGGGAGTGACGACTGCGGCCAGGTCTGACCCCTCTGCCTCCTCCATGCCCCACAGTCCCATTCGCCTCAACTCCACCCCTGAATGACGCCTTGTGCATCGTACAGTGCATACACACAGGAACCAACGGTCGACGTATGTCTGTCAAATATAAATAATGTAATGTAATGTAAATATAAGGCTACAGCTATAACAGCTGGTTAGCCCAGCATTGAGACCCAGTGGATAACCCTAGGTAACTGCTAGCCTGTCCAAATGTGACATACTCCACCTCCAAGCACTTGAAAAGACCATTTTTAACAAAGTTAGGTCTTGTTTGTTTAATCCGTACAAAAAGTATGAAAATGATAATTCAGTTTCAGGGATCGACGTACTGGACAATGCTGTATCCTACGACCGTAAAACACTCAATTGTTGTTAGACTCAAGTGAGATATAACACGCTAATAAATAATCTTTAGATGCAGTGGTAAGCAGATTTCGGAGCCGTTAGAGACACGAGCTGTTTTTCCCTGTTTCCAGTCTTAGTGCCGAGCTCAGCAAAGTCAACTGGCTGCTGGCTCCATATTTACAGTTCACGTATGGAAGCACTATAGATCTTCATATCTCATTCTCCAGCAGAGAGCAAAGTAATGCATTTCCTAAAATATCCTGCAAGACCGTCATAGACGTATTTATCTATTTTCTGCACATGTCGTAAAACTAAAACTAGTTTTACTGGTGCAATCAAAAGACCTACCAGTGTCTCCAACAACCTGTAAAGCTCCTTTATTCAGTTCAGCAGCGACAGTGGAGCTCAGCGACCACCAGCGGGGCTCTCCGATTGTTTCCTAACCCCCTCCCAGCCGCCGACAGACAGATGCATAAGGAGTTTAATAGAGTGGATTTAATGAGAGGGAAGAAGAGACCCGAGGAGGCGGCTATGGATCTGCTCCCCTCTCGACCTCGGCCAAAAGTCAGAGCAGGTGTATTGACGGGGAGCAGTGAGGCGTTGTATTGGTTCCTTGATCACTTAGCCCACAGCAAAGTGGTCAAGCCAGGGCTAAACTTCCACTATGAGTCAATAATATGACCATTTATAAGACGACTATAGGAAAAGGGGATTTCATCATCGGGGATCAACGACGGCAACGATGAAATGTGTTTGTTTTCCTTATTCGTTAAACCTTTTTCAAGGGGAAGATGTATGTGGAAATTACACTGTATAGTCCTTTGTAATGGATGTGTATCAATAAATACAATTCATATCTAATGAAAGGGTTCACAAGTATCCTAGATGAGCAAAGAAAATGTATCACATGCACACATTATCAGCCATGATTAATCAGTATTGACCTGTAAAGATGGACCAGCTGCTCTCACATCAAAGCGCTCACATATAATCTACTCACCAATTTCACACGTGTGTGCCATGTGGAACCAGCTCCAGCAGCGGCGGACATGAGAAGCCCTCTTCGTCTCTCTGCAAGACGACGAAGAGGAGGATGCCGAATGTTGATCGGATGCCGGGTCGTGGGCCGAGCGCGCGCGCATGTCCGTCATCGCTTCATCACTTTATTGTTCAAGACTTGAGGCCTGTCACGAAGTTCCTGTGAATGGCAGACGTGACAGCTTGCTTCCAATGGGGCATTAAATAGCTCACATTATGGGGCTCATTACGGCTTCTTTTCTCCATTCAAATCAAGAGCCAGCGTGACAATTTGTTATTAACTTCCCGACAATAGGGTTTGCAGACGTGCAATCACATGCGCACACAAACACAGAAATAAACGCACGCAAAACTCTCGATGCGTCTATTTTACAGCAGCAGCAGGAGGCTGATATGAAAGAGTAAATGCTCAACACGGCAAAGAGGGATCGCAAGTGCTGCAGAGGGAGCCCAAACTGCTGGCTGCACCGCATTAACATTACCTCGCTCTCTTTTACTTCTTTGTCTCTCCCATTAAAATGTCTCTCTCATTATTGCCGTCTCCACTATTCTGCCTTACACACTCTCCATCCTCCTTTATTCTCCCCCTCTCATTCTTGAAATCTCCCTTGATCTCCCTTTCTCTCGTCCCTCTTTATCTGTGTGCCCTCATCTTTGTTCCCTGAGAGGGCCTCTACAGAAGATGTAGTGTTCATTATATGGAAATGTTCCCCATGGTACATTATCATAGATCCTGACCCTGTGCCGCTGAATCATCCTGCTATTCCCAGTTCGCCTGTCAGACCCCACCGAGAGCTCGGGAAAGGAAAGACGGGACGCTCTCCGGAGCCGCGGCTCGCCGCCGGTCGCCGGCCTCGACTGTGCAATCACTTTCATGTACAACCTTTAGTTGGACACCGGATAGAGGAAAAGGGACAAAGGAAAGACAACAGAGGGAAAGTAAGGGAAACAAAGGAAGAGGAGGTCATGGAGAAAAATAAAAACAGTTTTAAGGCAGAAAGTTATCCGGTTTATTCCGGGGAAGGAAAGAAGAAAGATGGGTTGTGCGGATGTCTACATCATTTCTTGTTCACCTTAATGGCATTTTGCCAAACCACACTGATGAACGAGCTTCTTCTCCAGATCAATATGCGCTCTCCATTCAGTCGAAAGGCACTAATGCAACGGCCTCATTTGTTTGACGACGTGTGTGCACGTGCACGCTAGTGGGTGTTTTTGTCATTCCACTTCCTGGCTGTGCAGTATTTTTTATCTCAGTCGTTAAAGGAGAGTGACCATTAGGCCACATAGTTTAGCATGTCACTAACTCAACCGCTTATTCCGTATGCCAAAATGTATCTCGTGAAGGTTCTTCGTGTGCAGCGTTTGCCCTTGCGTAGCAATGCAACAGTGGAGCGTGGCGTTATTACACATTAACAATCGGAGGGAAGGCCAGCCGAAAGGGGAACGTTTGGAGGTCTACTGTCGGTCATGATTTATATCACGCAGCGTGAGTGTTGAAGTTTCTGCTCGGTGCTGCCCCTGCAGGCTGGAGCAGGGATTTAAGGACTTAGGGTTATTTAAGTAGCCACCAGCTGATTAAACCTCCTCAAACATGATTTTAGAGATATATTTATTACCTTCGCATTAAAAATGCAGAAGGTAATGTTTTGGCCGGCGTGTATTTATTTGTGAATATGTCCGTCCGTTTGTCCGTTATTCGTCTAAATCAGACAAAACTGAGCCGATTCTTATGAAACTTGGTGGGATGATTGGTCATGACCCAAGGAACAATCGATTAGTTTTTGGGAGTGATTGGGTCAAAGGTCAAGGTCGAGGTCACGAAAAGGTGAAAAAATTGTTATTCGTCTAAATCAGACAAAACTGAGCCGATTCTTATGAAACTTGGTGGGATGATTGGTCATGACCCAAGGAACAATCGATTAGTTTTTGGGAGTGATTGGGTCAAAGGTCAAGGTCAAGGTCACGAAAAGGTGAAAAACGTAAATTTGCAATATCTCAGTTAATTGGCATCCGATTTGCGTGAAACTAGTGCCAAATTGTTCAGAATTCAATCTTGTGATATGCGAAGGTATGCGCTCTACCGAGTGCCCATTCTAGTTGTGGAATAAAAACATAATCATCAAATAAAATATCCTGCTTACCGTCACCCATCATCGCCTGGCATTATGAATCCTAAGGTTATGTATTCAAACACGCGTTGGCGATGTTACTGCCGCGAGATCTAATGAAACATTCATTTTTCATTTCAAACAATTCAGCCGTCAGGAGCTGAACACACGTCTCTCTACCGTATGTGTCGTCATAAGGGGACATTCAATATGCATTGTATATACTTTAAGTCACTTTCTAAAAAATAAAAAATAAACTCTTAAACCGTTGAACTGTTTTGCACTGTTTGTTTTGTACTGCACTGTTTTTGTTGTTGTGTTGTTGTGTGTTGTGTCTTGTTTTTGTCTTGTTTTGTATTGTTTTGTGTTGTAATGTACAATTTGTGTATGAGTCACTTACCAAGTAAAATTCCTTGTTTGTGCAAACCTACTTGGCCATTAAAACCGATTCTGATTCTGATTCTGATTCTGATTCAAATCATACTGGTCATTGAAATTCTGTGTTGTTTGAATTAGTATGAACAAGCTTTGTAAATTGCATATAAAATGTGTTTTAATTTTTTTTATCTACCGGTAATCTAATCATTTTACAGTGCCTCACTAGGTTCTCACTTTGATCCTGGAGAATATCACAGTGAATGTGTGAAATTACATGAAAGATATAAAGCAGCTAATACACCAATGAATGTTCTTTTGTGTGTGAAGAATGACATAATGTTCAATGATATAATCACAGGTGAAGTGTTGACGTACTTTGACATTACACTACAACCCTGGTGGGAAACCTTTGCCTTTATCTCTGGTTGAAAAGTGACACGTCGCTTTCAGAATGAATGTTAAGTGCATTAAAGGTTGACTTTGTGTTTGTAAACAAGGTTTTGCTGTAAGAATATATTCCTCCCATTGTGTGGTGAGGTATCTGTGTCTAATATGGCATACCTGCATGGCTGTGCATGAATTCCCTTGGGTTCTAACCTTGCGTAAGACGTCCCTGTGAGGCCGAGATGCTTTATTCCCTCATCACAGGGTCAGCAATGCAGTTTTTAGCCCACTCAACCACATAAATGACTTCAAATCCTTTGTGTATGAAGCCTCACCGCCGGGAACCCAATTTGTAACCTCTGCCCAGTAATACGTTAACTGGACTTTATCTGGGGACGGGCACAGTGTAAAATTCATAAGGTATCTGAGAGAACTAATTGAACCAATTAACAGAGTGAGTATGGATTGCTGTGGGACTGTGGACACACACACATCCCCTCTGGAATAGAGTTGGAGACCACTACTTTCACACAATGATGATTGGCACTGCAAATGGGTGACGGTGCAGGGTCTCGGCGTGCCGCACAACAACACTCCCAAAATTGTGCGGCTTTAAATTAAATCTGATTTCATTTCCTTAGCAGCTGATCCCAGGGCTGCTAGTCGGGGCAGTAATTAATTGCATGCGGGTAAAGGAAAAGTCAAGGATAAGTGTTGAGACTGTTCCTCTTCCCTTATCGCACAAACACGGAGGAGGGGCTCCTTTTTCACACAAACACACTTTGAGTATAAACAAAAAGATATGCAGAAATGTGCACAATGATTAGAGCCTTGGGTGCTTTAAATATCTTAAATTAGCGAGCCCATAACGCCTCCCAATTTTAATTGCCCCACCATGACTATTAATTACATAAAAGTCATTGTAGCCAGCATGTCCTTATGTTTTCTAATAAGAGAGGATGGATGAAGATAGTGAGTGGAATATATTAGAATACAATGATTTTTATTGATCTACAAATATGATATTTCCCCCCACAGGATGAAAACCCAAACAGGGTTTATTTTGTACAGACAACAATGTACGACATAAAAAACAAATGTCAGGAGACACTTCATAAGCTGAAAGAACAAAGTGCTGCGTTATTGTAAAATAACTTCTCAAGACAAAACAAGAGCTGCATTAGTGTATCTGAAAGCACAAAGCACTAGGGCTGGGTTTAAAGGATATTTCTTTCTGTTTCACAACGTTCTTATTTGAATCACAATCGCTGCTCTTACACCAACATGTCAGTCGCAGTTAACATGTTATAACACCTGAAGGTTAAAAAATGTACGTCATTTGATTGGCAGACAGTGTCAACTCACAGGTGGCTTGGGAACCCCTTCCTACACTTGTATGTACTGTACGATGTAAGCAAATGAGCGAAGACTGAAGGCAACATATTAAAACTAGAAGGGGCACTCGGTAGAGTGCATACCTTCGCATATCACAAGATTGGGCGTTGAATTATGAACATGTTGGCATTAGTTGCATGCCAATTGGATAGAAATTGAGCACGCTATGGTCAAAAGAAGATTTTGACCTTTCCATGACCTTGACCTTGACCGTTGACCCAATTGATCCCAACATCTAATAATAACCAATCATTCCGACATATTTCATGCGATTCAAGAAGATATGGACCTTTTCATGACCTTGACCTTTGACCTTTGAACCGATCGATCACAAAAATCTAATCAAATGCTCCCCGGATAATAAACAATCATCCCACCAAATTTCATGCGATTTTGTTATAATTTTTCGGATACGGTTATGATTCATTTCTGGGATGAGACACTATAAATGAATTGTGTTTAACAGCTTAGCAGGTTGCCTCAACTTCATTTTGACTACCGTAAACATGTAAACGTTTAACTATCCAGGCATGGGTGATGTTTTCACTTTTAAAAAATGAGAATGTTTGTCCTGACATCTCCAGAAGGAAGACAACATATAAATCTCAGGGTTCCTAAATGCACCGAGAAAGTGTTCATAACGTCCTTCATTAAAACTGCTCCCTAGACAATACCGTGAAACAATTCCAAAAAGTACAACTAAAATAACACCAAATTAAAATATTAAAATATTTCCCTTTTCTCCATTGCTTCAGTGTTTGCGGCATTTAGTGAAGCGTGATAATTGACACCTGTTGAAAGCGCACAGCTATCCCACCTCATGTGTGTTTTGAATGTGTGAACAGTATCTCGGTCGGCCGATCGAGGCTCCCAGTCGTCTGTGAGCCGTTTCACTGAAGGCAGATTCCTCTCACTCGCTCCAGTGGACGGGAAAATTAAATCAATTAAATTAATACACAGACATACAAACACTTCTTAATTTCTTCTCATGTAGCTGACATGAGAACTCTCTGGGTTCAGTGAATGTCTGCTGTCAGTCAGCCTGGGGAAGGCGGGTTAGCCTCTGACAGACAGGCAGCGAGGATCGGATGACATAACGCTTACACGATGTCTCCTTTACATCTCGTGAGGCCATTTTGGGGAGTTTTTCCTGATCTGATGTGAGGTCCTGGGAGAGGGATGTCGTATGTGTAAAAATGGTAAAGCTTTCTGAAGCAAATTTGTAATTTGTGATATTGAGCTATACAAAATAAACTGAATTAAATAGAATTGGATTACCTGCCAAAATGCTCACAAACATTATTCACTTGAGCTGCTGTTGTTTTCTTGTTTTATTCAGTGGGCAGATGCACCCTGGGCCTAAAAAGTTCAGTTAAGAATTTTAATTTAATGAAAAGTATTTGATCGTGTTAACAGTCAAAATTGTATCGTTTAAATTTTCTTGGCCGATTCAGATTTCTATTCTTTAAGCTGTAGTCCAATTTTCTTTCTTTCCATCTCCTATATTTGAATTGAAATTCAATATTATGTTCATAATTAAACCCACTATTAAATAAGCTTTCTCCAAATCTCCATCAGTGTGTCTCCAAGCTCTGCACAAAGCCTGTAAGAGGGCCTTTTTTTGTTGTTGTAAAAGATGATGTTTTTTTATAATTGCATATCATTTAACTTGTGGGGCCTGTCAGGTTTGACCTGCAGGCATCCCGCTGTGTGTTATCGGTGACCTCACAAAGCGCCTGTAGAACGGCGTCTGGCTCGCAGGTCGCTCCTCACAGAGCGTACGGAGGGACACCTGTCGCCGCTGACTGGCTCTGCGCTGACAGTTCCGGATGACAGGGAGGTGCCAGTTGAGTAGCACATTGGAGCAGAGGTATCCTGCTCACCTGTCACTTGTGTCTCTGTTAGTACTACGATTGAATTTGAACTTTCATAGGCTCATTGCTTTTACAAGCACCCTGGCTTGGTGGACTTTATTTCTTTTCCTGGGGGCCTTTCACTTTGGTCTTTTAACGCAGGCTGATGTATTTGCTTCCCTTTGAAAGGTTAGCTGGATTCCTCTCAAGACTGTTTGACTGTTGGCAACAGCGGCTCATCTTCGTGCTGCGGCCGGTAGCTCCCAATGAATTTAAGTTAATTGTTAAAATTCACTGGAGCACTTATAGCATATGTAGAATCTTTTCCTCTTCCCGCTTGTCGTGATGAGGTTGAAGACGGTTTGATGGAAAAAAGAGGTTCGGTCGACAACAGTACTTATAAAAAATATTGGGTTTATTCTTAATAAGCACAGGCAGGTCAGGAAACAAACGCCTGCAGGCCGTTTGGAAATCTTTCAGGCACCGAAATGAGAAAGTCTATCGAACATACATTTTACATACGTTTTATACAGAATAGAAGTGGTGGAGTTTATTGTCACCAGCCTTTGTGGCCCAATCAAATGTAGGCATAATTGCCTCATCCTAAAACTGATCACCCAAGCCTGAACCCAACCCTGTCGAGCCTTGGGGTTCACGCCGGCCCAAACTTGTTGATTCCCTGATGTGTGTTTGTTTACTGGCCCTCGCCGATGTTCTTTACCTGTGGCCTAGTGGCGTTATCTCTGAAAAACAATGTACAGTTTACATAGGTTTATTGAATGTTGGTCCCTGACTTGCATATTTTGGATAAACTGATATTATAAAGTATATGAAAATACACATACAACAGAATAAGAGGAGACGGACTCTGTTTTCATCAATGAGCTTGGTGCTCCGGCATAGTCACAGTTAATGGACAATGTTTCTCTACATGACAAACATTGTTATGTATTATATTGTCAGACTATTGTCTGCCAAGAATTTGTTTTTGCTTTGTTTGCCTTATGAAAGTGAGAAAGAAAGCACAGAAATAATTTACTCGTTCTGTTGTAATATCTTTCTCGTGGCTGCAGCTACATGTTGTTGTGCAATAATCCTGTGTTGCATAACGACAATAATGTAATATTTCATTCCTTGATTATTGTTTTTCTAAATTAAATGCTCATAAGGTAAGGTCCAGAGTGCAAGTAGCTTTAGAAATTTGAATTTAAATCGGTAATATAAAGCCTTTTATTCTTGCTGTGCTGTAACTGTTTTTTAGGGGGGAAATAACTTTTTTTTTATCAGCCTAACATGCTCACACTCAAATGTGTTGATATGCATATCTAAGGCTATACTTTGGGGATGTAATTTGATAAAAAACCAATGCAAGTCTCTGAAAAAAGGAAAAGTCTTAAACAATATGGTAATGACTACCTAATTCCATAAAAACACCCACATGCTTTTTATTCTTCTGCTGCTCACATAACATCTTTACAACTTCCCATAGCTCGAGGCCAAGCGTTCCTCTCGTCTCTCTGTCTCCTCCCCTCTGTGTCTTTCTCTCCTTCTTATCTGCGCTCATGTTCAACTTTCCCACCACACAGTTTTCTTTCTTCAAATCAAAGTAACGAAACAAACCTTCTTCACCGAGGTGGTTATAAAGGAGGCGAACAGGGGTCTTTCATTACTGCATAATAATAACAATAATAGTAATAACAATAATGATGATGATGATAATAATAATAATAATAATAATAACTTTATTTATATAGCTAAATAAATTAATATGTATATAGTCAAATTTAAAAATAAAAATAAAATAACTGCAGACAAACTAAATTAGGGGAATATAAAGGACTGCATAAAAGGACAACATCACTTAAAAGCTATTCTATAAAAATGGGTTTTAAGAAGTGATTTTTTTAAAGTTCCGGATTCTGCGAGCCTAATCCTCTCGTTAGGGACTCTAACGGCAAAAGCACGGTCAGCCTTTGATTTAAGGACGATCAGAAAAAACAGGAGGAGGAAGTGAGCAGAGGCAACAGACCCGGCTGCCTGGCTTACTTTTATTTCAAGTGGCAACTAGCTACTGCCTTAAGGAAAGACCCGCACTTGAATACTTAATTACACTGTTATAAGTCACCAACCTGTGGCGTTCAGTGAATTGCAACAGTTTGTTATTCATGACATGTTGTCATGTGTACACTACAATGGATTCATCCTTACATGATTGGTGCAACATTGTACATCTAGAAAGGAGCTGCAGGTCTTTTTATCAAAGCTTAACACTGATGTTTGAGAAAAAAAGGTTTTGCTTTGCTGTTGATCTGGCACAATAAATATATTTAGACATGACGTCCCGTGAACTGTGGTTGCTCCTTGAAAGAGGTAAAGCACTTATATCTGTTTTTTGAGCCGCAACTGAAATGATTTGACTAATATTAACATTTCTTACCACATAAGCAGGTACCTGGTCATAAAAATATGAAATAATAATTACAATTTAGCCCCGATGATGGCGTTTTATGAAAGTCAGGATGAAGTTATTACAATTCATCCTGAGGGGAAACATGAATGTGTTCAACAAATTAATGACAATCCTTCCTAAAGTTATTGAGTTCCACTCAAAATCGTGACTCATAAGAAAAGTCAAGGAAGCACTAAAGTCAGTAAAGAGTTTGTTTCCTCCAAGCTGCATGAGTTAAAGGTGTAAGATCCGAGACTTTGAGCATTTCAATTGCACGCCTATGTTGGTGACCAGATTTGAGTTTGTGAAAAAGAGGACACTTCAGCATAACTCCTTCATGCTGAGATAGGAAAGGGCTTCCATGGCGGATGGCGTCGACGGGGGGGGGGGGGGGGTTGGGGGGGGGTCTCAAAAGAGGACATGTCCTGGGAAAACCGGATGTCTGGTCACCCTATGTTAACATAGCGAGGAGGAGCTTGGATAGCATCACACACGCAGAGGAGGAGCAGCTTCGCTCGCTGCCCAGAAAGCAAACTGACATATTTGCTGCAGCATTAATGTTGAGATAATTAAATGCAGCTCATTTAGAAACAAGCCATTGAAAATAATAAACAGTGCCTTTTAATTCATTAAATTAAATTTCTGTGAATTCCCCCTAGTGAGCGGGGTGTATTGGAGCTCCGGCGCCTGCGAGCCTCTGGTACTGTGGGCCGCTGCTTTGTGCTGCCGTGTCTGCCGGCTCCGCAGGCCTATTATAGAGACGTCAGGGGAGTAAGAGAGGCCGACAAAGACAAACAGGTCACCCTTACCTGGGCTGCAGGATAAACGATTTCCCCTCCACCACTGCTCTACCCCCCCCAGCATATGTTCTCTTTCTTTCTACCGTCATCCCTACATTCACTCGTCCATCAGCCCTCCTCTCCTCTACCCGTCTGCCATCTGACTGCTTCTTCCCATCCTCTCGCCGCCCTCCTGCCCTCCACCGCCCTTCTCCTCATCCCAACCCCGGCTCTGTTCCTCACGCTGCCTTCCATCTCCCCATCCCTCGACACAGCAGAATTAATATTAAAATGATGGATGCGTGTGTCTGTGTGGTTCGAGGGAGGGGGTGAAGAGCGGAGGACATGGCGTACAATGACCTCACTCACAAATCGTTGTCCTTGTTGCAGCACCAGAACAGCCCCAGAACACAAGGCGACATCAACAAACATGTCTCCTGGATGCTCTCAGTGTCTCGCTGCAGCAGTGGTGGGTGCTCATTAGGCGTAGGCCACTCTGTTTGCCTGGTTGGCATTCAATGGAAAGCACAACCAAGATGACATTCTCGTAGCGAAGTGCAGCTGTACAACAGCTTCTTCAGCGGTGACACCTCAGTCAGGTGGAATAAGGAGGAGGAACGTGCCCATTGTCTTTAACTGTCACAGAACGGGACAAATTATGTCAGACTGTGTTGCCACTGCTTCAAAGATGCACGTCCTTTTAAAAAGCCCTGGAGCTCTGGCATTTAACATTAACACGAGACAGGTGGCGTCATGCATTCAGCTCGCTCTCACCAGCCAGTCCTTGCATATTTATGCATGCAATCTCATCCTCTGATATATGATCGCATGCGCACTGCATGAATGCATAGGTATGTGTGTGTGAGTGTGTGTGTGCGTGTGCATAAATCACCGGAGCTGAGCAAGGGGCTGTTGCTGCTCTCTCCATCTGTTTCTGTCGGTAGGGGTGAGGCGTTTTACTCCGACGATAAGGCAAACGGAGGGAGGCAACGAAAAGTGAGCCGTGTGGGACAAAAAGATGAATGCTGAGGTATCGCAGGGCGGCGTGTGCGTCATGTGAGCATGCAGAGAGACTTGGGGGGAAGGGATGCGTCGAAGCCTTCAGCTCACATATTCTGTATCTCTGCAGGTCCAGATGCTCACTAAGATCTGCTTCTTTGAAACACTATGAGCCAGTGTTAAGAACCGGCCATTTAATGTCTCTGCATGCCTTCCCTCTCGGGAGGACTCCTCACTGGATGCATGTGGAATACATATGAATGCACCTGGAATCTATAAAAACAATACATTATTAATTATGTTCAGTCATCAACACGTTTCTTCTTCCATCCTCATTCAACATGTCTACAGCCTAGAGGAAGAGGCTCCATCTTTGGGAGAGCAGCTGTCCACTGGTTCCCTCCCTTCCATCAATCCTGCTCACCTTCTATTAAGAGGATGAACCCAAGCAGAACAAATGTACCCCGCACTTCCTAATCAGTCACACCGGCGAGGGAAAACGTAGAGATTCTAGCTTCAACATATATCTTGTTCCTCTAAAGTGTCCTTGAGCAATGCAATGAATCCCTAAAACAGCCGGAGTTCGTCGACAGGTAGGACAGAGATACATGTGCATGCAACAAACACACGTGCAGCCGGTCTGCTCATTGCACAGCTTTGACAGCAGCAGCACCGGAAGCCTCGCCTCGTCAAGTACACTGCAAAAATTCAGCCTAAAAAAACAAGGAAAAAAAGTAATAAAATGAGGGAATATTACTGGAAACAGGAACATTTGACTTGCCAAGATTTCTTAAAACAAGAAATATCTAGATTGCCTTAATTTGAGATATTTTATGTTACTTAGATTTTAATTTTTGCAGTGTAGTTGCACAGGAAACTACAAGAGAGCTCAGTGGAAACAGAATTCAAACGCTGGAATAGGTTTGGAGCCCCAATGTATGACTTGTGTTGCATCCCTCATATCAATTTGGATTACAGAGTCTTGGAAGAGGCTGAATGACAAAGACAGACAAGCAGGGAGTTGGCATGTACGTGTCTCCCATTGAAGGAGAGGTGGTCATGCTCGGTTGGCTTCGTTGTTCAGGTAGAGGGAGCAGAATCTCTCCTGACAGACAACCAGTAGCTCGCCACAGAGCAAGATTTGGTTCTGGGTTGTGAGATTAGTTCATGCATGGCAATCTCTCCATGGAAGCATCCTGCAGGGCTTAAAGAGGCAGACACCGAGCGGCTACACAAGCGTTGGAAGGACGCGCGCCAGGATTTTCTTTTTTGTCGCTTTTTGCACGAACAGAATTGGCCGAACGCTGCATAGTAACACTTGTATGATTGTTGCTTCATGGTGATGTAATCTGTAGTCTTATCATGCACCTATTTAACAAAATATGAAGAGTATTGAATTCCTGCCTCTGCCAACCAGTAACTTTGCAGCTTATATCCATGTCTGTCCAACATGTCATCACTTCATGATTCTATTATCAGTGTGGGGTCGTCTCTTCCTGTGTTTCACAGACTGAAATCCTCCTCCAGCTCATTGTCATATAGTCATAGTCATTTAATGAGGAATTGGACCCTAACAGCTCAATTTAAAGCCCTTTATTCTACAAAAGGTTGACATGTTTTGTTTTATAACTGTTTAAGGAGCCCAGTCTGATCCGTTGGGCTACTGAGGTGTTTTCCCTCTGGATGCTCTGGCTGACACGCCCGTGTTAAGCCTCAATTCCCTCGCCTTCACTTTGATCGGATACATGATCCACGGACACGTTGTGTTGTAGAAGATCCTTTTATTCCTTTCGGCCGTGGTATAACATAAACCCGGTTCCTTGATGCCGATAATAACTCTTGGTTGTTAGAGCATAACACGAGTGTCAGAACCCTTTGGCCTTTCCGGGGTCCAAGTCAATAATGATCTAATTAGCTAAATGCCAATACCAAGACCTCAGAACAGCGCCACCCAGTGTACATAGAGAGTAACGTATTTCTTTACCATATTTGACTTTTACGATATCTATTAAATCACATTATTTGATTCAAACATTGTGCATTATTGTGTTCCATCAAATGTATTGATGTTCCTTAAATATATTTCTTCACAAATTCTTGAAATTGTATTCAAACACATGTTAAAACACTTTCTGAGAAGAAATGTGCTTAAATTACAAAACGCCGAAAATAAAAATTAAAGTGAGTAATTTCCACAAAAAATAAAAACCCTCAAACACATCTGCTATTGACTGTGTGGAATGGCATGCCGTTACCATCAGACATGTATCCAAACTGTGTTTGTATTGCCCGTTATCGGATGAAATAACAGCGCAATTGATACGATAGGTGAGAGGGATTGGCACACCTTGAGCACACACGTGGATTAAGTATGGACACATGTTTGCACTGACAGAAACCCACACAAGTGACAAGGTCAGTCTAATCTGCACGTGTCCATCGTCGTATTCTGAGCATATGGAATAAGGATGCAGTGGGAAATGAATCCCTGCAGTACTCCTACAGTGTGAGTGACCTTGGAGGCATGGGAACTCTTGTATCCTCATTAACATGGAGGAAACATGGCCACAGCTCACCCCGGTTTCCAGCAAACTAATTGAGGAGATAACACTTGTACATGCGTACATGCACACACACACTCAAGCAAGCAGCCAGGCATGCACAACCCCCAGCATCTATGTTTAATTATTACAATGCTATCAGCTGGAGGGAAGGTATGGCTGTGTTACGCTGTGTGTGTGAGGTGGGCTGTCATTGACACGCGGCCTCAAACACGAGTCCTTACTAAAGAGAACAGGAACAACCCAGCGGGGAGCAGAAAGGGAGCAGTGAGCGGTGGAGTCTGGTACACATCCTGCGCTGGAACACTCAGCTGTGTCCTCTGCAGGCACAAATACACACAGAGAGACGCTTATGGTGCAGGCTGTTTTTTCTAAATCTAATCTTGCGTCTACAAGACAATCATTCTTAAGAGGATGAATGTACATTTCAGGTGCAGGCAGCTGAGCAAAGTGCACAGCTGGGGTCAGGCCGGTCCGTGTCACGTCCGGTACGTTGTCCTGTCTAGCCTCGTCCTCGATAAAGAGGCCCATGTTTTATACATCGACTGTTTGACATGAGGGCCGACATGTCCCTTATGGTCGGCCACGCACACAAACCTAAAGGGAAGAAAACGTGTCGAATTTACTGTGAGGGCAACTATGTGATGCCCTGAAAGTTTAAGATGCATCGAGTGTGATAAACATCTAATAAAGATGTGCTTGTGCTAAACATCAGTCAGCTTCTAGTGTTAGACATTCATTAACAGACAGACCACTAGAGAGACCGGACACACAATGATCTAACCCTGTTACGTTCAGTTATAATATCATCGTGTACCATTTGTCACCAACGTTTCCTGCAGAAGTTGAGAAAGCAGAGGATCGGTTTCACCGTCCTTTAGACTTCCTGCAGGTCACTGACATCCTCATCCACATCCTCACACGCCAGCTGGCTCTGAACGCTCCTTTGTGGATTTTCTTATGTGATTTCTGATTATCTTTGTTGCATCTTTGACCTTTTTTAACAAAAGATTTTTTTTTTTAAACGTTATTATTAAATGTGGATTTCAATTTGGATCAAATTGACACTTGCGGTCATATTTCTAAAATTAACATCATTGTTATGCAGAGTAACTTGATAAGAAGAACGTCAACACTGAAGTGAAGATAGAATCACCTTTGAGGATATACAGACAGTACCACAGTGTTCATTTGTGCAAGAAATAATCCCATTTCTGTCATATTATTTCCTGTCTGCACTGCTAAAACAAAATAAAAAATAAAATGCTCCAACTTGTTTAATTATTTCTTTTAGAAACATCCTTTTCATCTGGCGGTTGAAGACAGAGGTCATTCAATTCAACACAGCTGAACATTCGTGAGCCTTTTTTTCTCAAAACATAAATCACTAAATTCAAAAATCACATCACTCACAAGATTGTTGACCTTTTCTTCACAGGATTCAAATTTAAAAAAAACAACTCCATTACATTATTTGTTTAAATGCATTAAAGTATATGTTAAAATAAATGTTGCAATAGACAACTTAACAACATTAAAACAAAAAAAGAGCCATTGCTCCTCCTATGCAGTAACCGTTGCATGTATTTCAGGCGGCCGCATACATTGGCATGCGAGATAGAGAGAGAGAGAGAGAGAGAGAGAGAGAGAGAGAGAGAGAGAGAGAGAGACAAAGGTCCAGACAGAGCGCGGGAGAGTGAGGGAGCCTCAGGTTGCGTTCATGCTTCAAGTGTTTGAATCAGTTAAAACAAACTCAGGTCCGTTTACCCAATTAGTCCGGCCCATTAGGGCTGGTGTGAAATCTGTCAATCGAACCGTGGAGCAGCAAAACAACCAAACTGAGAACACTTTAGACACATCAGAGGCATTCAAATGTTGCGTAACATTATTCCACCTGAATTTGATTGTCCCACGTTGGTCCAGACGACAATCGCCACAACTCTCCGATTAACTAATTACCTGTCGGTGTCATAGACTGTAAATTAGACGTAGTCAACGTGAAGTCGCCCATTGGTTTGTGGACTGCCATGTGGAAGATTCAAGTTCAGCAATTGTTTCTTTCAACCGATGAGCGGACGTTACCGTGTTTGTAAATGCGGAGGAATGACGTTGAGGCGCCGGATGGTAGCGACCTGTCAATCACAGGCAGACCGCCCTGAAACAGACCCTGCTTTATGGTCTATTTGACTCTAAATGGGGCCATAATTCACTAAATGAACATTATGCTGTATTGAAGAAGTCTTGGAACTAGCGGCTGAGAACATAAACTTGTGTTTACAATGTTTAATGAAGGAATAAATCATGTGATTAGAGTCATTTTCTCAAAGAGCATTCCATGCAATCAGACTTCTTTTGCAACGATTTAGATTTAGCAGCAGTAGAAAATGACCAAAAAGAGAAGAATCATATGCCTTCCAGTATAAATCCAAACATTGATATGTTTGTGAATTAAAGCAGATATAGAGTAGCTTTGTGTGACACTCCTACATAACTGCAATAATAATTAATTAACATACTTTGCTATAAGTTATCATTGGAGCTAAAGGTCCGTGTAAGAGACAACATTTGTAGACTAAATTTCATGTTAAAATATTCACATGATCCACAAAAGCTACTCAGTCTTTCATGTTATAATAAACCATTCTGGAAAATACTGTTTTTATGTATCCCATACTAAGCCTAAAGCATGTTAGTACGATTTTCAAGATAGGGATACTTACCAAAAGCCCTCTGGGTTACTTCTTTTGTTGTTGGTACAAGGCAATGTGTGCGCTGCACAATGGAGACGTTTTGGGCGGATAATATGAAGAACTGTGGCAATAAATGATGAAAATGAGGCACAGAATCGAGTTAAAAACACCGAGAGCATAGAGTGAAAAAGAAAACGCATTACAGGCTGTATTTCCTCAAACGTCACGTCTGTATGAAGTCTTTATAAAGTCTTCATGAAGACTTTGTTAAGATGTAACGGAAAAAATAGTGCACTTAGAATTGTTGAAGCTTTCAATATCATATTATATTCAATATAATCATGTTGTGCTTGGGCTGGCAAGAACCTTTTGAGGCCCTTATTTTGTGAAACTCTTCAGCACACTCATTAAACTATGTGAGAAATCGCAGAATTTATGGGTATCCCCCTATTAACTCATTCTTGTCCACCCCCCTCACCAACACACACACACACACACACACACACACACACACACACACACACACACACACACACACACACACACACACACATTTCTCCATCTGTTCCCTTGCCTATGATTTACACCTCTCTCTCTCATCTGTCTGCTATAACCTTCAACTCGTGAAACTGACGTTGAGGAGCCGAACACTCGTAGCCTCCCTGATGCTGCGTTCACACCCAAAGCTTTAGACAGCTCTCTCTCTCTCTCTCTCTCTCTCTCTCTCTCTCTCTCTCTCTCTCTCTCTCTCTCTCTCTCTCTCTCCCTAATTGCCATATTGTGCTTCTCTGCTGGGCGTTCTTTGTCCTGCAGACTTGTTCCTTACTGCGCAGGAACCCAGAAGCTCAAAGGTTGATGGATCTCATTATTTTAAACGTCTCATCCGAAGCTTGTGAATAGAAGTTATAATTCCACCACCTCTTCATCAAGACTACAGCAAAGTAAAGTGTTGACGATTATCAAAAGTGGCAGTGTGAAGCGCCGCTACGAGGCAAAGCACACGTCTGTTGAGTAAACAAACACACTCACATATGATGTGAAGGCACAGAAAATAAACAATCTAAGAGCCCAATGTGATCAGATTCATTAAACATGAAATCACAGCCCAACAAGGATGTCAAAAGAGAAGAATACAGCTGAAACGAGTAGTTTCAATAACCACAGAGAAAGTCCCTGCACACAAAGAAAGGTATTACATCATGGCGTTGTGTGTGACATCACTGAGTGTAAAACTGCAGGGCAAAGACATTTCAGTTCAATTAATATATCTGTATATTTATGATTCTTTAAGTTCAATTTTAAAATTGTAGATATTGTTGAATTGATTTTTCTTTATTTGATTTGATACAGACGTTGATAACAATGCTTCTTCAACATGTGAGTAAATCATAAGACATTAGACATTATTCTGATTGGACCTTCTCTCTGGACCTCGTTGAATATTAATTGAATACCTCTGATCTATGCACTGTATTATTCCCAAAAGATGTGAATGAGTGTAACCCGTAGATATACACATACAGTATATGGCCCATGGAATATAGGTGTAACTGTCAAAAAGCCATAAACCAACCTCCACAATGAGGGATTACAATCTGTAGTCTCATGTTCATGGTCTACTTTATTGCCTGTGTACCATCCTTGTAAAGAAGTTAAGTATTACATGCATTATA
Source organism: Liparis tanakae (assembly GCA_036178185.1). NCBI lineage: Eukaryota > Metazoa > Chordata > Actinopteri > Perciformes > Liparidae > Liparis > Liparis tanakae. The sequence goes on from CM070092.1 coordinate 15,174,153, forward strand.
AAGAAACAGACATTAAATAGCCTGTGCACAGAGAAAATTACATATGTACTTAAATTAAGATTTGAACACCATCTGTTTCCAAAGCATCTATATTAGCCTTTTTGTATTAACCCTAGACATATATATATATATATATATATATATATATATATATATATATATATATATATCTTTCAGTGAACTATCTGTGACAGTCGCATTACAAAGATTCCGAGGTGCACAACACGAGCCGGCCACGATCACATCATCGTGTTCACTACAGCGAGGAGAACCGAAGCTCAAGCAAAGAACGAAATAGAGTTCAGACCAGAAAAGTGTGAAGTTGGTTAAGCTTTCATCCCACAGGGTAGTAGTGCGCTTCAACTACTGACTGCCAAGAAGCTCGGCTGGAGTTGCGAGAGCCCCGCTAGTAGGTCAGAGGTCAGTTCAAGCACCAGCACATCAGAAACACGACTCCCCGTCTGTTGTGTGACTGCACAGAGCCTAATAATGCCACATTGGGTTAGCCTTGAAAATGAGTCTCTTTTCTCTCTGCATCCTTTTTCAACTAAAGAGGTGAAACATCTGGGCTACAGAAAGACAGTTCAGTCAAGCCTTGTTTTGGAGCTAATTAGTCCAATTAGCCTTCCCCATCTCACACAGTTGTAAACAAAGATGAGCTGCAGCACTGCTTAGCTTAACCAGCTCTCCAGTTTGATGTGTGGCAGAGCTGGAAAGCTGCAGAAGCCTCTGGTTACAGACACAGGTGCAGGCTACATTGGCAGCTGCAGGGCCTCCTTCCTTCACAGGAGAAAACCGCACCCTGTCTTTTGAAATTGTCTGGATGTCCCTTTAGAAATATTTTTGCACAGAAACATGGGGCTGTGCAGAAGTCCGTCTGCAGTGAGGTGCAACAATTCCCACACACGTTATTTCCTGATTAGCAATGCTGAAGGGCATGTTTCATATTGGGCGCATGCAGTGATAACAGATTTCATGAGGAGGTGTAAATGAACCCGTTAGATTCAGTTGATTAGAGAATTACGAGGAAATGAGTTATTCTGAACATATATAATTCATCATTCCTCAACAACAACAGAAGCGGTTTATCATCATGAATCAAACCCCATCTTCTCTCAATTATGTTTCTGTTATATACACAAATTATACAAACCACTCTACCTTCTAATAGCAGAGAAAAAACAAGAGAGAGCGCTTGAATTGTTCAAACATTTCCTCCTTGAGGCAGAGCAGCAGTAATAATTCACTTGTTTCTGCAGTGGGAAAAAATGATGAAAAAATGATCTATCGTGTTTTTGTTTTTCAATCCCCATGTTTTGTGACCCAAAAGGAAATGATACATTCAGTTGTTTCTACTTTCTTTAGGATAGACTCGTAGAAGCAGTCGGATGTGTTTCTTTGACAGAAATGCGTTTCCTTGCATTTTCCTAAAGTTATTGCGTTCGTGGTGAGGTCACTGTGCAACACTCATTGGAAGTTTCAGGACTGTTTCTCCTTCGGCGAATGATAATCCTGAATCTGTGATCAGCAGTGCATTTTATATATCTACCTTCTGCTACTATAATTGTTATGCTGATCATTTAAGTATCTCGTTTTAATGCTTAACTCACAGCTGTGTGTGCTGAGCTATCTTTAAAGTGTTCAACATGGTGCAAAAGAATATAATGTTTGTTTCTATCGAGATACGATGGAGCTCTCTTCTCGTGTAAAAGAAATATTATTTCTAATAAGCAGTCTTTTGCGGTGGCATGGCGCCATAACTGCTTCTGGCATATCGAGGGAACAAATAATGATAACACATAAAAGCAGAAACAAAGCCAACACTGATCATATGTAAATGTTGTGTTCACAGCTTGTTTCCTGCGCCTCCAAGTGGTCAAAAAATCCATTGTAGCAAGTTTAACTAGAACTGGCACTCGGTAGAGCGCATACCTTCACATACCACAAGATTGGGCATTGAATTATGAACATTTTGGCATTAGTTGCATGCCAATTGGATATAAATTGACCGCGCTATAGTAAAAATTTGGTTTAATACTTTTGTACTTATGCGTATAACACGCATGCACGCATACAAATACGCGGCGATCAAAACATGAACTTCCGCATTTTCAATGCGACGGTAATTAAGTACGTTATGCTATTTACAGTAGCCTATGCATGAGGCTGTGGATGTGGAGGAAGCACACGTTTAGACCCTCATGCTCTTGCAGTCCTGCATTTACTCACATAGTAAAGAGATTATTAAATGGCTTCAACATCCCATGTCCTGGTTGCTTTTCCCTGCCTCATACTGTAAATGTATTTCCTGTTCGCTCTTGGCTAACTGAGACACGGCTACAGTAGCAGCTGAGAACATTACCCTCCCTCTGCCTTCTCTCACATGGTTTATAATTGCAGAGCAAACGTCTCAGAGGAGCGCCACAGAAATCGAACCATAGCGACCTTCTGCCAGTGATCAAAGCCTACCTCAATCCCCACACACACACACACACACACACACACACACACAACCCCACCACTGACCCAGAAGGGAGGGAGGGATCCACACAAACCAGCTCACGTCTCAGGAAGAGCTACCTGCTCTACATATGAAACACACCTTTCTCCCTATAATTCCCATGAAATCGCACAGGAAGGGGTTACAGCAAAGGGGGGAGTGATGTGGAACGGCTGGAGGGGCCATTACAGAGAATACCTCATTACACCCTGGTCACAGCTTTGGAGTATTACCCCTGTGAAAACACTCTCTCACCCCTGGGTGGATAAGCCAAAGAGAGTAGATTGTCTCATGGTATTTCTTCTTGGGGCCGGGTCTCTAGACAGGTACGGCAGGGTTACACTTGTCAACATACGCAGCTGTAGCTCAACAGACCGGCTGGTTTAGATCTCTCTGACCTGAACACCAGTCAAACTAATTGTCTGTTGCATCTTTATATTTAAAACAACGTGAACTCACCGGTCACCAGGAGCGGACTGGGGAGAAAAGTCAGGCCGGCCCACTCAATGCATCCCACGTATCAACCAGTCAGTGGCCTACTTGGAAAAATACTCATCCACGGAACATTATTGTGGATGATTACTAAGAAATTACATCATATATGTGTTTTTTAATAGCTTTCGGATGCATCAATTTTCCTGGATGGACACATGATATAAATGATACCGGTAACACACTAAGGAATGTTTAGTTTGCTGGATCAATATGATAAACTCTGGGCTATATCAGATGTTCACAGGGCTCTCAAGTTTTGAAGACAGGCAAGCGTGAGACATATCCATCATCCCCATCATCCATCATGATTTCTCCACGGTGAGGTCGCTGCGGCACATTAAAACATTAAATAGCCGAGAGTTTTTTTCAGTGTGAAAAATACGATGTGTGGCGGGAGTGCGGGAGTTACGACCGAAATGCGTGAGTCTCACGCTCAATGCATGAGGCTTGAGAGCCCTGTGTTCATATGTATAACTACCGGTACAGAGCCTTAATATGAGCTGAGAAATATGAGCCTGCTGCCAGGTCCTCTTCACTTCCGGGGCGGCTTTGCGACGCTGTGCTACCGAGACACGAGCGCAGAGACACCGATGGTGCCATTTTGACTCAAGTTGTTAGCTTAGTGGACTCAATTACTGAATGTTCTCCTCCGCAAACCGCCACCTTGACGCGGTGGAGGGGTTGGAGTGGCTCGGTGATCCTGAGAGCTATGTTGACGTCAGCTGTTTGACATCTCTGTCTTCTTGGCTGGTTGAATTCTTAATGTTATGGCTGTGCTTTACTTGATGCCTCTAACAAGTTATTTCTATACTAAAATTGCACACACTGAAGTTGTAGGCTACTTAAGTATATACAAGTATACTTTTCTGTACTAATTACTTTATGTTCCTTGGTCTTATCTTGGGGCCCACATGTCAACAATGTTTATAATGTTAGTGTTGTGTGTAACTCAATGATTTTAACATAACAAGCTAAATGGTTAACTTGCGCGTTATTTGATATAAACTATTAGAAATGATAAGATTGCCCTCTTTCCCACCACCATGGGTAGCTTGCTCACTGATTGTAAGCAAGAGACTACGAATAACGCCTTACCTTTTTACACGGTAAACTATGGTCCCTGGACTCACTGTGTAGCAGAAAACATGTTCTAAGAATAGGCAGCTGTGTGCCAATACACTGTTGTTGAGTTCATAGAATAGTAAGAGTATTAATGTATGTTTTGTTAATGCCCTTGCCTTATGAGTCACTGACTGGAGTTCAGAGAGCATCCATCTTTTTTATTTACAGATACACCAATGCTCCACATTACAATTATGTCATGAACATTAACAATGCAGCCATTTGGGTGTTAGTACTGCTTTGTGGATATTAAAACAACATATTGGTGCAAATTATTATTTAATTTTACTATATGATCATCAATATTCAATGCGACATCATTTGGGACCGTTTTTTATGAAATATATCAGCTATCAATAATGATTTCATTATGAAGCAATCCACTTGTTAATCCTTTAAATGTACGCTATTGCCGTAATAACAAAAAAAAACAAAGAGGAACCAAATAGAAAATCTATTAAGACTTTAATTTTCTTAATGCTTTTAAATACACTTTTGGACAGTGATGAATATCTTTTGCATGAATAAGTTACATAATAAATAAAAGCAAAAACATGTTATTTTCTCTTACATCTTTACAATAAGGCATTGATAGCAGCAGAAGTGGCCAACAGAGACTCAGTTACCTGAAACAACTGTGTCCAGTTCACATGTCCAGCCCCAGATCCCGACCAGGACAGCTTGAAACCAAGTTTACAACAGAAGTATCAAAGCTGCACAAAGTCAAACCTGTGGAACTGCCTCTGGGTTGTTCCAGGAACCTCTGCACCAGTGTTGGGAAATTAAATAAGTAAGGAAAACACTTGGGTTGGCCCTAAAGCATTGGAAGTCACAGGAGGTAGCATCTTACTCTCCTGCCAATCAATTCTCTTTTTTTATTCATGCAGCAGGCAATGTGTATTGATCGCTATGATTATCATAGCCACCCTTCCACATTTTACTGCATTTTTCATAGTCTCTGCAGTGAAAGCTGTACGAGAATTGCTTCAACATAACGCTGTGTGTTGAAGGTTTGCCTCTGCACGGATATCTTCTTCCAATAACTTACCACGGCTGTCTTGCGTAGTAAGACAGCCGTGGTAAATGCGGTTCATCATCAGAACAAGGAACTGGCCACCAGCCACACTGAAATAATTACGTACAAAAAACATGACATGATGACCTCAGATCTGCCACTTTATGTGCCCTTTACACAAATGATATTGCACTCTGCACTTCACTTTTATTTTAACACAATACTTTGGAGAATGAGGAGGGGACAAAAGCAGTTTTCTTCCTCCAAATAAAGTGTTTTTCTGTCAAATTATACAAATGTTTCAGATATGAATGAGCCAATCAGAGCGTTGCCAATTAAGGGCAGAGTATAATTTAATGTAGATGAGATCTTCTATCTAAATTACATGTACTGGTACAGCAGAAGTTAATGGTATCTAACCTCTGTCAGATCTTTTAATTACATTAATGTCATTATGTTAAGTGGAGTTGAGAATGGACATAACTCAATGAAAGTGTATTATGCAAACAAATAATGTGCTAATGTTTGCATGGCCAGTCAAGCATGTAGACTATAAAAGCCAGATCTCTGTCACCATTAGACCGTGTGCAGTCTTTACTGTGTCAGCTTCCACACACCAGCTCTCCTCTGGCCATGCCACCTTTTCCCAAGACATCTTATTTCGTGCTAACTCTACAGTGCATTTTCTCTTAATATTAATGGTCGTTTTGTATATTAAAATATACAGCAAAGATTTAACAATGTCAAATGATACATGTGTGGAATTAACGTACACTAAGTGAACAGGTGTAGCCTCGGGGGTCGGGATAAAGATTGTGCCAAATCTGTCAGGGTCAGCACCGAGCAGCGGGCCGGACGCGGTCGGGGGTTAATCAGGGAACAAAATGACCACCTGTTTATGCCAAACGATGAGGAAACTCTAACTTGTCTGATTGGAGCATTTATACGGGGACTATTTTTGGGGCGTTTGCCTGATTGCTCTCCTGGAGAACAGTGACCTGAACACTGTGGCTGTGCCGATGATTCCACTGGAGAACGACACCAGAGTTACTGCCCGCTGGCAGTGAGCCGACAATGAAACGTCCGGTCTGAAATGTGGACCCAGAGATCCACAGCTTCTGTTTCTGTGTCTTTCACTCGTTCCCTCTCACGGTTCAATCGTTCCACATGCACAGACACGCACGCTTAATTGCAAGCAAACAAATAGCGACAAGTGCATTTGGCGTTAATGCTAATAAATGTACATGGAAGCATTTGGGTGTTGACAAAACAGAAGCCGCCTCAGTCACACATATTGAACACACATGTACTTCACATACACACACACACACACATACAAATGAGCATGCACACACACACACTGCTTATTTGCAACTTCTGACAGCTTTCTCCCTCTGCATGTCGACTGTGTGTCTGGCACCAGGGTCAAGGTCTGGAGACCCACACAAGCTGTGTGCCCTGTCTGGCTTTTACACACTCCAAATGGGCTTTATGAATGGCTAGGACTCGATGACGGAGTCGACACCGGGGGCCAAGCTCAACCCAATCCGACGACGGGTCTTGGAGATGAGTCAGAAACAACATTCTCCCAGAGCAACCAGGAAGCATGTTTAATTTAATATGCCACCACGTTTTGTTTTGTTTTGCACTACACACATTGAGCTGTGGAGTGTGTTCATCCACAGGCGTGTGGCTTGAGCCCAAGTGCCTTTAAACAGTGGTCTGCAGCGGTGTGTGTGTGTGTGTGTGTGTGTGTGTGTGTGTGTGTGTGTGTGTGTGTGTGTGCTCTCGTCGCCCCATCAAAGCCATGTTTAATCTGTTCGCTGCAATGAATTCAGCTCTCGACATTGCGTGGAGCCGGTGACTCTGGCAGCTTTGCGATGATGGTTAGACGGGTGGAGGTCGCTATTCACAATCGTTTTCCCTCAGTGGGAATGTCTGCCCCATTCATGACCGTCAAGAAACACTCACCAACTGTGCATACGAACAAATACACAAACACACACATCCTCACCACTTCTCTATCATCAGATCCAACACTCGACTGACATTCAGATCTGAATCCAGACTGAAGTCTGACTCAACGAACGGAGCTGCCGGCGGAGTAAGAGGGCGGAGGCCCAACGTCAGAGTTTCGAGCCAGTCGGCGGCATCGAACGACGTCGGCGCCCGACGTTTACGTGACTTCCCGGTGGACGGCAGAGGGGAGGTGCAGATGGATGGCGGAGGAGGAGCTGGGATCACCTGGCCGGGGTTTATCACCGCGGGAGATGGAGGCAGCTCCAGCAAGAGGGATGAGCAGAGAGGTGAGGGTAGGAAGCTGTCATCCTTGTGCGGCTGGGAGGCCTGGGACTGATCGGCTTGAGTAGGAGGAGGAGGGGGAGGAGGGGGAGGAGGTGGAGGAGGAGGAGGAGGAGGAGGAAGCTGCGAAGGGCCGGGGACTGAGTGGGCAGGGGATTTATGATCACAGACATTGACAGAGCCTGGAAGAGAGGTAGTTACAAAGATTAGACGCTGAAAGAAATTGCGAGTGCCATTTAAATTGTGCTCTTTATTAATTATAGGATACTTACCAACACAAGTCATGGGCTCATCCAGAATGTCATCGATGGATTGCCGAGGGTCCATCTGCGGCCAAAAGAAACACGTCAATCCCACCGTGTGAACGGACCGGTCCTGATCCCCTCCTGTCCGTCGACAGACGCTAACCTGTGCTTTCTGGATCGCCTCCTGCAGTTCTTCCTCCAAGCTGCGGACACAGGACAGCGTCTGAACTGGACTCGCTGTAATCTGCACTGGCAGCTCAAAATCCTGGCCAATCATATCACACGGTTGGCAGCAGAACACCTGATTAGAAAGCCGGGGTAAATCAGTTGAAAGGTGGGTGGTGATGAGAGGCTGCTTTTCTAGATGTGAAGACCAGGTAGCATGCTCTCCGAGATACGTGTGTGTTGATTTGTGTTGTTTACCTGTGTAAACAACACCTCAGCTTGTGTGTCTGTTTCCGGTTTCCGTCTGGAGCATCCGGGATCCTGTTGCAGGAACGGATGAAGGGATCCTCCACAAGACTGGAGGAATAATACAGAATGAGAATAGCAATAATGATTGTCAGTTTGTCCCGTTATCCTCCAACGCGCCATGGACCAAAGGATGAAGCCCGTCTTTCTCACCTCGTTGCCGGCGTTACCGGAGTGCTCCCTGGGCCTGCTCCGTAACCGCTCCCTCATCTCCAGCTCCACGCTCAGCTCCTGCTGCTGCTGCTGCTGCTGCTCGTTCTCGGTTCTCCAAGGAGTCCCGCACTGCAGGGGCGAGGACGACGACATGGGGAGGCTGGGACTCGGGGTTCCCGAGGCGGTGCTGGCGGGAGCCAGGAAGACGGCGTTGGAAAGACAATGTTCGCCGGCCAAACTGACGGGTGCGGCGCTCGAGAAACCATTCGTCACGCCGTTCACAATTTCATTTTGAGAGTCACTGAGAACCCCGTTAGGAGCTCCCCGGTCCGGGATGTACATCTGTCGGTTGGGGCTGCTGCCGGGGGAGTCTCGTCCGGAGCTGGAGCTGGAACAGGGGCTCTGGCCGGGCGGCAGCGGGGGGCCGGAGGTGAGCAGCTCCAGGCCGGCGCCTCGCTGGCACAGCGGAGCGGGGGCGAGGCAGGAGTGGGGAAGCTGGAACGGCCGGAGGCGCTGCAGCAGAGCGGGCTTGGTGCCGGAGACGGGGAGGCCGCGCTTACGCAGCTGCTGCCGTAACTCTGACACCTGAAGAAGAGGAGGAGGGCACGGTGAAGGCTCGGCATTCATTTGCAAATAACAGTCATCATTCTTTCAGTGCATTCAGGCGTGTCTCACTGTTAAATCAACCAGGTTTGCAGGGAGCAGCTCAGGCTTGGACGCGGGGGGGTGGGTGTCTGTCGGCTTGTGGTTTGTCGTGGCAGGAGCCGGTTGGGAATTGAGGGGCGTGGCTCCACAGGACTTCACCAGATCAGTGTGCTCTCCGCTGGAGGAACGACGGCAGCGTTAACTCACAAACAATCGGAGGACTGATGTCGATTGATGAAGCAGAAATGTGTTTATTTCTCAATTTGAGTTCCCTGGCATATTACAGTCATCTGTTTGCATACATGGGAACAACAGTGAGTTGTTGCTGTTGTTGTTGTTGTTGTTGTGGTTGTTGCTGTTGTAATTGTTGCTGTTGTAGTTGTTGTTGCTGGTTCTGGTGGATTTGCAGCTGGAGGAAGACCTGCTGCTGCTTCAGGAGATGGGAGTAGGCCGGGTCTAAAGACTGGGGAGGGCTCTTCTGTTTGGCTCCTGGTAATAAACATGTGATGAGGATAAAGACCAATAGCTCTCCAAGAGCAAGACTTTATCGGACAAATTTAAAGATTTTCAAAATAAATGTAAGGAAAGTAAGGCGTTATAGTGGTACCTCCAGTCCCAGACCCCCCTCTCTGATCTGGAGGAATGTACTGGTGATATTTGAGTTTCCTCATCTTGGGTTTGGTGTCCCGTGGTTTCCGTGGCCGGGGGAGATGGTTGAAGTTGAGGGAGGAGGGTAATGACGAGGAGCAGGTTGGGCTGTGAGGCCGTGCTGTCTGGAGAGACACACATTTCAACTGTAACCACACTGCGCTCCTGCATGGTGAGTCATTTCAAGAGTCGTGTGTGTAGAATATTGCAGAGAAAATGTAAAACCGTTTGACATGGTTTCACAGTATTCGCCCCATGTCAAGGTTAAACGCTTTACATGAAATGAACAAATGCCTCACAAATCTCCAGATGACAGCATGTGCTGGTTCTGACATACAGCCATGCCGCCTGTGTGTGAATGTGTTAACCTGCGGGGCAAATGCTGAGCTCTCCCACAAGTGCAAATTGACAGTAATGAATGCAGAGCAGCACGTTGCAGAGCGTCGTGCTGCAGAGCATCGCGCTGGACAAAACAGACGAGCGACCGTCGTATTGGGTGGAAGAACTTAACGATGTTCTCTCAATTTGATGCGGTAGCAAGCACACACACACATACACAATCTAAATGTTGTTTTTTGGATTAAAATCGCATATGACCGCATGTATTTGCTGACATTACAATGCTATCTTCAAATGATTCATTACAAAAGAGACCAATTACATTAACCACAAAATGAAAGTCAAAGCATTATTTATGGTTTTGATGTGACGGCTCGAACATGCACTATCCCCACATTACCTTTGGCAGCAGGGGCGTGGTCTGAGAGGTCAGATACATCCCATTTGGTCTCCCAGTTGTTGCCATGGAGTTTGATTCACTCAGTGTTACACTCATAGGTTGTCTGATGCCCTCGGTTGCCGGGAGCAACGCCAAACCAGACTAAAAGCAGATTATCAGATGATCAGAGTTAACATATGAGGCTATTTTAAAGTGTGTTAATGTGAGGGTATCCACGAGGAATGACTTCCTCGTTGGTGCCAACACACGGGTCATACGTGACACTAGGGCTCAGTGTCTCCTCCTCACCTGAGCATGACCAGCGCTGTGGTTAAGGGGCGGGCCCACAGCTGAGAAGTCACTCAGCGATTGGTCGCCCGAGAGCCCAGACAATGGCGTAAAGGCTGGCGATTGGCGTACGCCGTGTTGCTCTGTGGGCGAGGGGGAGGGGCAGGAGGAAATGTCATCTTCGAAGACATCAGCGGACAGAGGGAAAGAGGCACAGCCTGAGGAAAGAAGAAGTGAAAAGGAGGTAAGGTCAAAAGAGGAGGAGATGAGATTGGAATTTTAAAAATTGAAGAAGAAGAACGAAATGTGTGTGACTTTCTGTGTGTGCCGGTGCGTGCATATGAGTGTTGACTCACGGTTCTCCAGGGGCAGTGTGTGTTTGGGCTGTTGCTCCACAGGCCCAGGTGCACGTGGGATCCTCTCCGTGAGGTCCTGCGTCTGGCGAGCCTTCTTGTGCCTCTGGGCGCCACACGCATTCCTCTCTGCAGGGACAGAAGAATGGTGGCGATAAGTGGAAAGATGATGGGACAGATGGGCGATCAGCAGAGAGAGAGAGAGAGAGAGAGAGAGAAAGAAGCTAAATAATGTCAGAGCATATGTGATGTGGGCATGCAGAGCAGTGGTGCCACAGGCAGTCAGGCCCAATTCAAACCAACAGAGGCATCAAAAAATAGTGAGCACTCTGGTCCATAGGGAGATTTATTCCCATGGATATGAACACACACACACACACACACATTTACACAACATTTTCAAAAGGGCAGAAAGGGAAATCAGATAGTTTGTGAAGCCTGATATAAAAAAAATTAAAAAGTGTCTTTAGAAAATTAAAAGGAAGGTTAGAGGGTGTGGAACAGATAAAGGGAGAGAGATGTCAGTCGGTTAAATGATGACTCTAATCTCCGGGTGGGCGGGTTTATCACGCACTGTCAATCACTGATATGTTTGCAGGCTGCTTGAAATGCGGAGTTACAGTGTGCAACAAGGTCACATATATTTTTTATCTGACAGCTGATGAACCATCGAGCCCATCGGCAGACACACACACACTTCATTTCGTCGCGCTGTACAACAGGAAGCGGAGAGCAGAGATGATAAAATGAAGACAGGAAGAAAGCGAGAAGAAATATGCCACTATGCTTTTTCCCAGGAGCACAGAGGGTGAAGCGGGAAGGAGACGTCGACGTTACTGTCGGCATGCAGGGCATCACCTTGTGCAGTTTTAGTGTTCAGACCACAAGGGGGCAACTTCTGAGCGGCACCACCATCACTGAGACGCTGCATCAGGAAACAGCAGTCAAACCACAGCCAGGGCCCACAGAGCACAATGCAGTTCATTCAAGGGAATGTCGACTCACACTTCAATGCCAGGGAAACCTCATGAAATACTCATTTACACCAGAGTTTCCCCCAGAACGTCTGTAAAGTCTGTGGTTCAACCCGTTTAACAGTGGAGGAAACACTCATCTATATCTAATAAGTTCCCACAATTCATGGTAATTCATTCATTACGAACACCCTGTGAGACAGGTACACACACATGTGGTCTCATCCTATTTTATCAAATATAATCAACTACAATCTAATATCAATGAGAAACATTTCTTTACATGGGAACTTGGCTGCTTTTCATTGCTATATTTACATATATGTTACATAAATGTTGTGTATATATACATATATATTTTATTTTATTTTGTATTTTTATATTTCACTTTGCATACTATACTTTATGCACAGCCACTTTCTTTCTTTCTTATATTTATATTTTATTGTGTTTAGTTTATCGGTGCTACTGTGTCAACAAATTTCCCCTTGGGGATTAATAAAGTATATTTCTATTTCTATTCTATTCTTCTGCTACTGCATCCAAATCCATATCTGATCTACATGTGGTTGGGAAACGGGATGCTACTCACCAGAGCTTCACTCTGGTCCTTCTCTGCTTTTTTAGGGCAGCAGGCAGATTTCAACCCTGTGGAAACAGACACGGTGTGGTTGTGGGACAATGCAGAGAAGAGGTTTTCAGAGGGCGCTAGCATGATAGAGGAGCATCTCAGGTGAACCGGGGCGTCAACAAAGCACTCAGCTTTCAACTCATCCCTCAAAGTTACAGCATGGTGCATCTGAGGCGCTCTTTTGTGTTGGCAGGCATCAGAACGTGCGACCCGCTTCAGCCTCAGACAGCGAGGAGAGAAGAGGAGCAGAAACCCTGTCTGACTCTGAGATTGTTGTTTTTCTTCTACGTCTATAGATTAGTTTTTAATCATTTGCCGCACAATTTATTTGCTGCTTTATCCTAAAAACATGCCTGATATTTAGAGCATATTGTTATTTTGGATATGTGTTATCTCGGCGAAATCAATGCGTGTTATCTGCATTTCACTCTTGAATATTAGAAGATGTTTTTTTCATGTACATCTCTGATCCCTTATTATTGTGAATACAATGACACTTTTGCATCTTGCTCAAAGTATAAATGTCAAAATGTATTAACATTGTTGGTACAGGCTGAATTTATATTATATATGCAGTATAATATGACAGAATAGACTTGTAGGCTTTACACAATCAGACTTTTTAATCAAACACATAATATAGACTCCAAAAGTGATTTCAAAGGAAAGAAAAATCTGGTGAATATGGTAAAACCAAATAAGACATTAACAAACGTGTGTGTGTGTGTGTGTGAAAAGAGGCGATCTGAAGATCATTGATATGAAATCCTCCATGCAATCATGGCGCCCGAGGATCAATGGGGATGTAACTGATAAACTAACCGGAGTCTGCATTGATTTCACTTTGCCTTCGGTTCTGAATCCTCAGCTGCAGGACTGAAAGACAAACACAGAGAGTGAGCTGAGAAAAGAGAATTACACGTTACATCGATGGAACAGTAAGTTAGTTTGAGTTGAAGGACACGTGATCCGGGGGAGAGAAATGACACGGGCAGAAAGGTAAGAGTTGAGCGATGCAGGATAGCATGGTCCCTGTTAAATGATATGGCCTCGTAATGTATATTACCCCATGACTCTGCAATGCTTATAGATTATATATCTCCTGGCATGCCTGCACACCATCTACACACCACACGTTCGCTTTTAGTAAACACACAAACAGGTGAAGCAGGGTAGGGCACCGCATGTTTTCGGTGAGTTTTGAGACCTGAGAGACCCGATGAGGGGAGGGGAGGGGAGGGGAGGGGGAGGGCTGTTGGGGGGGGGGGGGTCTAGTGAGGGAAGGGGAGCTACTATTTATCTCTCACTATGTCTATTTCTGTTGATCCCATCCCCCCTCCAGCTGTCCCGCTCTCTCCACCAGCCTCACATCCCCTCTTCCACACGTCATCCTCATTTGTGCTGCTACCTACACTCCTCCGTGACACCTCAACATGAGAGTTTAACGTTGTGATAATCGTGATTTAGAGCAGATTAGCGCGCTGTTCTCTGTTGTCTTAACAAGTTAATCACACCAGAGTTTTCTGTTTGGTGTGTGTGTGTGTGTGTGTGTGTGTGTGTGTGTGTGTGTGTGTGTGTGTGTGTGTGTGTGTGTGTGTGTGTGTGTGTGTGTGTGTGTGTGTGTGTGTGTGTGTGTGTGCGTGTATTTTTACCTCTTCAGGCTTCTTAGGTTCATTCGAAATAAACAATCTTAGGAAGTTCTCACAACTCAGCGATGTGACGAGGCGCTGCGAGTGGATTTAGTTGTAAGGTGGAAGCTTCTTTTCTAACACACGTTTTACCACATTATCTGAACATTGACCCTTTACGATGTAGCACGTGTCTACTTTGGAACTAAATCATGTGAATGGTCAACAAAAACAATAGTTACAACAATGAATATGAAATCATGTTGTACTGACACAAAGGATGGGCATCACGTTGACTCCATAGCCCAGCACAGACTCTGCTGTGTACATAGAGTACATGATGTCAGACAGAGCAGCTGCCTTAAGGAATGATGTTTTCCAGCAGGTGTCTGTACACCTAGGGGACGGCGTCTATGCCATTTCCTCGCCTTTCTATTTTACCAGCCGTTAACGACAGCTGCCTGGGAACACAACAGCAGCCGCACAACTTGTGGGGAAGCTTGAGTTATTCCATCACAGGGAGCTTGTTAGACTCTTTTTGTCACAGAATGCTGGTTGTCTGCTAAAAGTCGATCAGTAGAGTAATACATGAGATAAATAAAACTCATATTATTTTTAATTAATTCAGAGTATTCTTTGATTATTTTCACCCTCAACATCTTAATAATCTTTACAGACTGTGATAGGATGTCATCATCAATAACCCAGGGTCTTTTCTTTAAAACACTATAACGTTGGGTTATTGAGACGTTAATATGTAATGTTCGAGAGGTTTAAAAGGGAATTTAAATAAAGGGATTGTCCTGCTTTCCAACAGAGATACCACACTCAAGTTGTGGTTAAAGTGTCATGCGGTAACACGCCGAGACCTTTAGCCCCAGGCTCAATTGTCTTTACATCAATTCAAAACATGTCTGCGTATCAATCACTGAATCCATTCACCGTGATCAATAACTTTAACCTATTGATCAGATGTAAGTCAACCTGAACGACCAGCCAATAACCATCAGAAGTACTTCACATGTTGTTCTCCGAGATGTAAAGTGCCCCGTTGTTGTGGGGGAAATACATATTTCTCTCCTTCATTCCCTCTGAATTGGATTCCTCACCTGAGCGGAACTTGTTTCGGATGAGAAGAGACCTCTCGGAGGCCAGGAGCGTCATGGTGGAGGAGGGGGGGTGGGGGGGGTAGATGGAGAGAGAGAGGAAATTCCTGGGGTCACTCTACCAGGAGGAATGGACCCCTCTCCTTCTGTCTCTCGCTGTTGCAGGGGAGTGAGAGAGAGACAACACGCTGGTTAATCCGCTGAGAGACACAAACCGATATTGATAGAGGCGCACAAAGCACAGCGGAGGTAGATGGAGGAGGAAATAGAGACGCGGAGCCTTCAGACCTACAGGCGGACTGAGCGCCGCAGCGAGCGGCTCTGGCAACAGCAGGCCTCCCTGCAGACAGCCTGTCATAATCACACACAGAGCCACAGAGGCCCACCCACCGAGACACAACTAACGACACGCAGAATTAAACAGACAAGTGGAGCTTTTAGAGAGACGGCGAGAGAGCCAGAGGAGGAGAGCGACGGAGACAGAAGCGCCGGCAGCAGCTGAGACGACGGGGCTGGAGGACGAGGACGGTGACGAGCAGACATGAACTCGCGACACCTACAGCATCACACACAGACTTACACTGGGGCAGCAGGAACACACGTGTGCCATGCACTAAAAGAAGTAGGGCTGCCACTCAGAGAGGGAGAGCTAGGAATCTACATGAGATGCATTAGTACACACACACACACACACACACACACACACACACACACACACACACACACACACACACACAAACTATTGACAATGTTGATTTTTAACTGGCCAGCAACACGACACCTAAAGCAAGCATGTTTAAAGGGAATGGACACACACACACACACACACACACACACACACACACATGTTCTGTGGAATAGCAGAGATTATGCAAACTCACGCACCACAGAGCTCTTCTTACTCCCATTAATGCACACACGCCTCACTTATTTACAACACGAGTCCAAAAAGAAGGCCATCACTCATTAATGCAATCAGATAACAAGCAATTGATTGATTGTCTGGCAGGTAGTCTTTCTCCGTAGGGCACTGAGGCACAAGAAGACACTGAAAACACTGAGAGAATAAACGCAGGAAAATGAAAGAGAATACTTACAGAAAGAGAGAGAATTTAGTCCCTCTGGGGAAATTGGAGTGGATTTAAGATTAAACTGAGAGAGGTGCGAGATGGAGGAAGAGAGGAAAAGAAAGAACTTTGTATTGAGTTTAATGACAATTTCTTTCTTTCATGTTCTTTTCATATCCTTTTTTTCTATTTGACCCTTTTCTACACTTCTTGTTCCCCCTAAAGGTGAAATGCAAAGAGAAAAGGATCAGTGGTTCCTTCGTCCCCTTTCGATAGAAACTCACCCTCTCTACCTCTGTCTCGCTCTCTCTGCCCCCTCTCCCCATCCGCCCCAAAGCATCCTGGATCCTTGGTGCCAACTGTGAGCGACTGTCAAACGTTCCCCCTCCCCCTCCGTGGCCTCCCCACCCCTCCCCTCCCTGTTAACAGCCATTCACTCCCCTCCTCTGACGTCTGCTGACGGATTGATTAAGGTGCGGATTTTAAAAGACAATAAGCACTTTGGTGTTTTTTTGGGAACTTTGACAAAAATGTAGTACAGGCCGATGAAGTAAGGCCAGCTCCTCAGCGTGAGGAGCAGAGCTGTCACACGGTGTGATGTGACAGGAGAGTAAAGAAGGATAAAGAGACGGTTTAGTACCAGACAGCCAGAAAAGCCCAGGAGTGTTTTGGACTCGCATCAAATCGTGTACTGCAGCGAGGCTGCGGGCTCATATGCTGCTGTCAAGACACGTTTGGGTCATCCTCTTAAAGTGATTTACTGCTGTTTGCGTGCAAGTGTGCGTGTGTGTAATGCGTGTGCGTGTATGTGACACCACCCAGAGTCAAAGGTCAGTAAGTCAGTGTCCGTCAGCATAATACATTACAGTATGAGCGTTGGTGCCCAGGAAAATCACTTGAGTAGAGCCTCAACCTTCTCCAGCAACTTGGGTGAACATGTAGGAGAGTGTTTGCCTTGTGTGCACACTCTCTAGACGCGTGTGTGTGGGTTTGTGTGTGTGTGTGTGTGTGTGTGTGTGTGTGTGTGTGTGTGTGCCTTAGGGCTGCAGAGGGAGAAAAGTGGGGGAAGTGAGGTCGTTGCTGGTGCACCTGTTCTGTCGATTTGACAGACAAGCCGGCGTGTGCTGGTTCAGCAGGTCGTAGCGAGGGGGAGACAGAGAGGGGAGGTAGAGAAGGGTGAGGCAGAGGGGACAGCAATAGTTGGAGAGGAAGTGAGGCCGCAAACACTCGGGGACGCCTTTTGCTCGGGGGACAGGAGGCGAGCTGCAGGCGATACGGGGAAACAGAGGGGGAGCTGCCATTTTATCTGACGTGGAAAGACAGATTAACAAGGAGAACCGCTAGTCGGAGAACACAGAGCAGAGATAGCATCGCGTTGAGCCAACTACGGTTGCTATGGAACAAAATGGGACAACTAATGGAACACAAAATGAATGGGAACACACATTTAATGCGTGGTTATAGACGGACGGCTCTTTTGTGCCATTTCCACAGTACGTCAGATTTTTTTTTCCCGTCATTATAGAATCTCACCTTTGACAGCTTTTTCTCTAATGCCCTGTAAATGCATTTCACACACACACAGGCACACACAGGCACACACACACATACACACACATTCGCACAAACACACATAACTCCCATACAAACACTGACTGCACTGACAGCATGGCATATTATTGTGGGAAAGGTGATGTAATTGCTTATTCCTCTGGTTCCCCTCCATAGACACACCCTCTCTTCCCCAGCCTGGATTCCCTGTCTGAATAACACCTGTTACTCCTCCTCCTCCTCCCCCTTCCCTCACCCTCTCTCCCGAACACACACTCCATAGTGATAATCCTGTGTCTGGTGAGCAAGGAGGCTTCCACACTGTTAACCTTTCCCTTGTGAAATATCATATTCATCTGTGTAGTTATTAACTCATTCTCTACATACAGGACGCTGAAACCCAGAGGCTATAGGAAGCAGCATATAGCTTGGGGGAAAAGCATATTCATGGGTGGTTTCATATGTATGTGGAACAGGCCTCCTTTGTTTCTGAAAGTGCAGAGTGTGAATGTAGATCCAGCTCTCCCCGAGCTCGCTGTCTTCTTCCACCCTGGTGGAGTATCCCTCCACCATTTGAGAGAGCAGCATGGGGAACGCGCCGCTCCATGCAGCACATCATAAGTGTGAGGGCGCCCTCACGTGGCTGAACTGTGCAACGGCAGCACGAAAATAAATCCCTCCATGGTTAGTTTAGCTTTCCATCATGGTGGCTCTCAGTGGCATTATAATGGGACATGCGTGACGCAACACGGCGGATATACAACAAGCCTATCAAAGTGCCAAAGGTATCAGAGAGAGTAAAAAGCTGAAACACACCATGTCTCACACACTTCATTACATCTGCTGCCTCTCCCTGGTCGTTCATCACTGCGCCCGTTCTCATCCCTCGCTCCTCTCCTCCTCTACCTTTATCACTTCAATCACTTGGCCGTGTGCCTCGTGCCACTCAGAAGCCCTGCGGCCTGTTCCATGTCACGCAATACAAACACATCAGCACTGAGAGAGAGAGAGAGAGAGAGAGAGAAAGAGAGAGAGAGAGAGAGAGAGAGAGAGACCACACAGATTGCTGTCTGCCGTCTGTCCATCATCAATCCGTCTGTCAGTCACTGCACTTTGAAGCTGTGTGTAATCTGGATAGCTACCAACCCAACACACACAGCACCTATAATTTACTGCACACACACACACACACACACACACATCTCACACACTTGGTCGGTTGAATATTCATCATCATCATCATCATGCGCTGAGGACCTTGTCGGCTCAGCGGAGTCCAGTGGTGTCAGTCAGGGGACCAGAATATGTTCTGAGTTGCTGACACAACAGATTGATTTCATGGCTGAACCCTCAGAGCGACCCCAACAATATATACGCAGCACTTTGTTAGTTAGAGTCACGTTGCTTATGGAGTAGATGAGGAGGGGAATACTGTTGAGTACTGTAATTAATGAATCAATCAAATGATGCTTGCATGACATTGCAGGGTAACCGCATGTGTCAAATGAATGGGCGCGCGTTTAACAGGTCAATGTGATTTATTATGTATGTCATGTTATTTCGATTATATGTTACTTATTGGCAACATACCCACATGGGAATGTTTTCATTGCAGTTAACTTGCTGTGAAAAAAACAATTGAATGTAGTCGAGTGAGTTGTCCATGTCTCTGTAGATCAGACATGTTTTATTGAAAGAACATTGACGCTTTGAATTGTGAGACATGTTAAGTGTTTTTTAACGGCATATAGTTAGGATGAACTCTCCAGACTGTAATATAGTTGTATTTCTTTTATTTTCCAGTTGTATGTCTGTGAAATAATGAAACTATATTTGTCGTGACCTTTCATTTTTAAGGTAATTATAATAGCCATTGTATTTTGGGCTCCTGGTAGCTTTATACTTGACTGACAGCTGACTTAGTGCTGGAAAATGGTTATGAATATAAGGTAAAAGCAGTCTGAAAGGTGTTAAACAAAGACAACGATATATCCATAGAAAGTTAAAAGAATTAACTAAAATGAAACCCAAAATCCCCTATTATTAGAGATGGTAGACGGCATGTTGACATTTTTTTATGTCCATTAAAAAGAATATGACTCACTCATTATACTTAATGTAATTGTCATAATGTCTTCCTCCTGCTCACACTGGCCCTTAAGACATCTTTTCTTTACGTGTCTCCAGTGGAAGAATTGTGGAAAACACTTATTTTTTCTATAAAAATGAGCTTTGTAATATCAGCATTCTGACTGCAGTCACATCAAGTGGTAATGTGTTACAGTTATATATATATATATATATATATATATAGTTGTTTTGTCCCAGTCTGACCGAAAGATTCCCGAGCTTCAGCTGAGCTGGACCGTGATCGTGTATTTTGTCCCTTCATCTCGTACATGGAGAGCGAATTAGGAAGGTGACCAATAACTAAACAGTAGCTGCGTCAGATTATTGTTTTAAAATTATTTTTTTTAAACTGTAAACGACCATTAAATTAGTAAATGGCAATGACAGCTAATCATGTTCACAGTATAAAACGTTATTTATAATTTGTCTGCGACTCCTTTGTGGACCAAAAATCTCAAACTTGTAACAAATCACATTCACTTTTGCACTACTGCCCTATTTTTGTTTGTACATATTGTATTTTGTATTTTGTATTTTACTTAATGTGCAGTACCTTTTGTGTTTTTATGTCCTGTATGTTCTGTATGCACCTTGTACACCAGAACAAATTCTAAACCTACTTGGCAATAAACAACATTCTGATTCTGATTCTGATTCTGATTCTGAAATCTTTCTCTGAGTTGCAGAGAGGTACGGTCAGTTAAAGGGAACATAGTGAAATATGCATTAAACATCGACTCTTGCAATGTTCCCGCAGCAAATGCTCTCCACTATCTCCAAGAACAGACGCTTGACCTCTGCTCCAACACCCTCCACTCCTCTCTTCCTCTGAACCTACACAAGTGACTTTGCCGAACTAAAGTACAATGAAGCTTAGCGCAGGCCTTTCCGCACGCCAGCGCGTCTCTATTCGCACAATGACCAGCCGGCCAGGTCATTTGAGCGATACAATATTGAATAACTTATCTTGAGCCGAGCGGCTCGGTGGCTTAAATGGAGCAGAAAATTGAGTGTGTGCAAAAAAACAGAGGACTCTCCTCCAAACTCAATTACTCTCTAGAGAAAATCCAGCAGATATATATCAGGTATCTTCTTCTTTTTTTGTGTGAAGTCAGGTCTCATCTTTGGTGATTCATTTAGAGAAGAGTCATTTCGGAGGATCAGCTTGAATTAGAGGAAAGATAAGGCCCTCGTGTTCATGATCAAGGAGAGCTATATGGGATTCAGATGAAAAGCCACATCCAATATACTTCAATTTGTCAAACATCTGGAGAGGGCACCGACGTGCTAGAAAGAAATGGTCCGACAAAAATTACAGTTGATAAAATTTAATTCAAATAAGTTAAGATAATTCATATTAAACAACAACAAAAATATTTGAATAAAGTGTTTGTTAGAATAACTCAAAAGACATTTGGTCAAACTCTCACATGATGAGTTACATATTTAAAAA
Organism: Liparis tanakae; assembly: GCA_036178185.1. Lineage (NCBI taxonomy): Eukaryota > Metazoa > Chordata > Actinopteri > Perciformes > Liparidae > Liparis > Liparis tanakae. The sequence goes on from CM070092.1 coordinate 15,195,647, forward strand.
CCAACAGCTGCAAGAAAAGTTAAAGTAGGCATTTTCCTTCACAATGTAAAAAAAGGAATATTGAAATAAAACAAGTGCAAATGACTCACAGTGTCTCTGACGGTAAGAAAGAGATTACATCTTTCACATAACATAGTGCAGCTCTTACAAGTAGTACTCTTTATATACACAGCTCGAGCAGAGGAGTGTTTAGAGCAATAAGTTATCCTTTTCTTCTGAGCACTTGAGGGTTTTATATTGGATTGCATGTGAACTTCATGGGGGCACGTTAGCAGACCAATTAATATGATGAACTCGCATAAAAACCATGATTTCAAGCATGAGCTTTACCATTTCGTATACAGTACATGTATGCAACCAATTCATACATGAAGGCAAATGTCAGAATCAATGATAACAGGCTGAAGCCATGACCTCGACATGGAATGGGAATAATATACATTCATATCAATAAATTAGTTCAAAAACAGTGAAATAAATATGGCAAATGCTCCCTTCTTGAGTGTAAATAAATGAGAACAGTTTAGCGTTGAACCAGTTACAGGTGATCCCCCTCGTCCCCTGACAGAGTCCATCTGCAGGAAACTCGTCTAACTTTCCATCTCAGACTCGGAGTTGTCCAAATTGGACACGGTGGAGCTGTACCACTCAGCGCTCTCTTCTTCGTCCTGCACGCCGGATCCCACGCCGCCGTCGCCGCCTCCTCCTCCTCCTCCTCGTCTCTCGTTCAGCATCTCCATGGCTACTTGGTGGTACGGGTGTTTGCGTTTGGTGTGTCGGCGTAGCGTGTTGCGCTCTGCAAAGCGCGTGTGGCAAAGCTGGCACTGGTAGGGTTTCTCCCCGGTGTGAACCCGCTGGTGGCGCTGGAGCTCACCGGCCTCCCTGAAGCGCTTGGTGCAGATGGGGCACACGAAGTTCCTCTGGCCTGTGTGGATGTGCTTGTGTCTCTGTTGAGGAAGACAGGGAATGCGTCAAAAGAGCGTAGAAATGTCACTCGGCACCTCCATCAACGCACCTATAGTCAATGTTTGTATGCAGGGTTCGTACACATGTTGACCGATGGAATTCCAGGACTTTTCCATGACTTTAAACCAAATTTCCATGACCAAACTGAAATCTCGGTGTGTACATGAAAACTTTTTTCAAACAATGAGAATTACAAATCATACAATATACCTAAATGAAACAAATAAATGAGAGACAATAGTTTGATTAAAAGAATAAACAATACTATGCATTTTTTTTTCTTAAAAACACTTGTATAAATGTTTATTCTTTTAATCAAACTATTATCCTTTATGTGCAAATCCATCTGTTTGGACTGCTTATAATTTGAGCGTCTTTCTTTAAAAACACGTGAACGTGAATATAACAAATTTCCATCACTTTTTCAAAACGTTTGTGATTTAAGTATTTACCATATCTTTTCCAGGCATGGAAATGACCATTTTAAAATTCCATGACTTTTCCAGCTTTTCCATGACCGTACGAAACCTGTGTATATGAACAATGAATCTCCTAACCGACTGTCCATGAGGAGGGGTGAACCCATCACGGCTCATCGTCCCACACCTCTGCAGAGTCACACCTTTCAGCTCAATGTTGAGATTGACCGTCGTGGTTCACGCTCGCCGTGCTGACGGCAGCGTGCTCGGTCGCGGCCGGTAACTGCTAAAAGCCCACCGAGCGCTACCTGCTCAGCACCGAGCAGTCAGGGACGAGCTCATAGCATAGAGAAAGCATTTAGCGGCATAAAGACGTGCATATTTCCCTCCGGAGTTGTTGAACGCCAGAGCTAAATGAGAGTGAATACTGCACCTATTTATAAGCCATGAGCATCACGTTAAAGCTAACATGAGCATTGCTTCATCTGAGATGTTTAAATAAGCAACTGTTTGCTGATATAATCACTTAAAAAGGTTTCTGTTGCCCCCGAGTCAGCTCAAAATCACCGGAAGTCATTGCATTAATAACTAGAACGGGCACACGGTAGAGCGCATACCTTCGCATATCACAAGAGTGGGCATTGAATTATGAACAGTTTGGCATTAGTTGCCAATTGGATATAAATTGACAACACTATAGTAAAAAGAAGATGTTGACCTTTTCATGACCTTGACCTCTGACCTGATCGATCCCAAAATCTAATCAAATGGTCCCCGGATAAGAAACAATCATCCCACCAAATGTCATGTGATTCAAGAAGTTTGACCTTTTTCATGACCTTGACCTTTGACCCGATCAATCCTAAAATATAATCAAATGGTTCCCGGATAATAACCAATCATCCCACCAAATGTCATGCGATTCGGTTTAATACTTTACATTACCTTCCGCATTTTCAATGCGAAGGTAATGAGTGACATCTGTGTGATACGACTCGCACGGCTGATGACTTCAGAGTTAGAGTTAGCTGGGGACTGACCTGCAGGTGGCTGGAGCGTTTGAAGGCTTTGCCGCACTGCTGGCAAACGTGAGGCTTCTTCTGCGAGTGCGTGATGGCGTGGCGCTCGAGGTCGGAGAGGTAAAAGAAGACCCGCGGGCACAGCTGGCAGTACATCACCCTGCGGGACGCCATGGCGTCGGGAGAGCCCTCTGGAGAGAGAGGGTCCAGCGGGTCGAGATGATCGGAGGGGAGAACGGGCCCGATCGGAGGGGAGGGAGGAGCAGCCGCGCTGGAGAAGTAAAGATGGTCGTCCAGAGGTAAATGTTCAGAGTGCAGCTCCGACGGTTCAAAGCTGGGCTCGGAGGCCGGCGAATGGGCCTCGGCACAGGGCTGGGCTAAGGGGTCAAAGGTCAAACTAGCAGACTGCGGGTGTGGAGAGGATGCTGCAAAAGTTGATGGCTTGTTGTTTTCACTTGAGACTTCCTCAGCAGCTATGGCTTCGCTTCCAGGTTTGAAATCAGGAGGACTGACTTGAGAATGAAGGCTTGTGCTGCGGCGGTCGTGTTGACGGGCGGGAGAGGACGAACAGACGGCCAGAGAGGCGAGGACGGAGGTCACATCGGTCACTCCCGACAGGAAGTCGGGGGCGTCGGGAGGGCTCAGTCTGAGGACAGGGCGGCACAGCGGGGGCAACGGGGATGCCGGCGCGTCGACCTGACCGGGGGGCAACGGGAGGGAGACGGGGGCCGAGGCCGCAGTGATTTGGGACAACTGACCGGTCGTAGGGTCGAGGACGGCGATGGGGGTGGAGGTAGAGGCAGAGTCACCGGAGAAAGAGGGTATGGACGAAAGGAGGAGAAACATTGGGTTGGAAGCATTCTGAGTCACTGAAAGGGGGAGTGATAGACCCACCTGAGCCGAGGAGAGCTGAGGTGAGGAGGAGGAGGAGGGGGGGGAGGGGGGGGACAGCAGGAGAAGAGGAGTGTTAGTAGAAGTGTTAGTGAGGATCTGAATGGGCTGGGTGGAGGTTGATATCTCAGCGTTAGCCTCCAGAACAGTTTCCCCGGTCGGCTCTGCGGCGTCAGAGGGTTCTGAGTTCGTAATCAAACTCGTGAGGACCGCTGAAGGTTTTGTCCGATCAACTCTTCCTGATGGACAACCCGCAGCAGGGGCTGGTGAGCTGTACAGATGATCACAAGGTGCATTTAGTGCGTTATCTAAACTTTGGCTGAGGCTGGGATCTGCCAGCGTGAACAATGGCGAGGAGTCCGGGGACCCCGTTCCTTCTCCCGGGTCCTCTGAGGCGGAAACATCGACTTGCGGCACTTTGAGTCCGTCTGGGTCGAGCGTGTACGGTATTCCCTCATCGTCTATGAGAAGAAGGTCGCTCGTGTCACAGTCTATAGAGGAGAGGGAGGTAGAGGAGGAGGGAGACCGGAGGGATTCTTCACGGGTGTGTGTGGCGTCCTTACGCAACACAGCGGCCTCTCCTTCACTCTCATCGTCCTCCTCCACTACGTCTCTGTCTCCTTCTCCCTCATATTCATCCACTTCCATAATGAGCGAGCTCTCGCAGCCAGAGTCCTCCAGGAGGCGCTCACACCTCTTCTCTCGACTCTTTTGGGGCAAACTCAGGTCCAGAGGTTCCGTCTGTTCCTCAATTCCCATTTCATCAAACGTCAAACAAGACTTAAAATCCATATCGTTCAAAATTAGAGGAACGTTCTCCTCAATGTGTCTCTCTGTAGTTTCCTCTTTAACCCCTTTCTGGCTCAATATTTGAACAGTGCTTGACATTAAAGTTGTTTCTGACACATCAGTGCGGAGGATTTTAACAGCCGCAACACGTTTCTCTTTGCACGTCGTTTCCTCGTGGAATGGTTCTGGCTTAGCTTCCTCAGTCGTGTGATAAGTAACATCCTGGATTTGTCCTTCACTCTTAACAGCAGATATTATGATTTCACAGTTTGTTTCTGCTCCAGCTGAGACCGAAACAGGTCTTCTCAAATGGGAGTGAGCAGAGTCTTTGGTCGGGCTGATGGCAGAGTTTGTGATTGGCCTCTTGCACCGTGGGGGAACAACAATTTTGAGTCGGATTGGTCGGCTGCGTAACACAGGCACTCCAGTCTTCACTGTGATTGGCTGCCTGAACACACCAATCTTTCTCGTTTCCTGAGAGGCTGGCTTAGAAGTCCCGCCCACCTCTGGTTTATTCCCATTGATTGATGGTGCAGACCGCCTGATGGTAAGTGCTTCTTTATCATGGCACGGCTCGGGGCTACCTGGTACAGTACAGGGTGAGGGTTCTTCCTTTGGGTCCAGAGAGCCCTCTGTCACTGGCCCTGATCCCTCTGCACAGCGGCTGCCATTTTGGACATCCAGGCTGCCCCTGGTCAGGACTGAAGCCAGCTGAGAATCCATTTTGGGGCATACCCATTTATAGTTCTATAAAATTGGAATAAAACAATAAATTAGAAACTCAGAGTATCAACATTTTAATAGAAGTGGGCACATGTCACGGTATAAAAGTAAAGGAATTAAATATATATAACCGGGGTGGCTGGAGAAAGTCAATGTTTGGGGTCAAGTAGAGTGCAAAAGCTAATAATCCCTGATCTTCAGAACCGATATGACTAACGTGCTGTCGGCTGCATGAGGCTCACTGAACCCCAGCTCCCCGGTCCGAGCTGAGGGGCGACCCCTCCACCCTCCTCGGCCCCACGCAGTCAGTTGTGTTGGTTTCCTTGTATGAGGAGAAATTATAGCTCAGCGAATCTGGTCCCGAGGGGTGGACCAGAGCCTCCGATCAGTCAGGGAAACGCACTGGAGCGCAGGAGGAGGTCCGACTGATGTCGGCGAAATAACATTTCCTCTCTCCTCTTCGTGCTCATGCAGCGCAAACACTACCGCCTTGGAACGATATTAATGTTGCAAACACAAGCCCGTTGTCAGATGTGTCTGCGGGTGAAGGAGCGCCGTCTGTGGAGGACGCCATTACGCACAGTCCGAGGTCCGACACGCCGATACGACTGTGACGCGCGACAACATGCCGCCTGCTCTCGGACCCGCGATGCCGCCGCCGCTAACGCGCCGCTCGCAGTAGAGAAACGAGTATATTTACAGCCAGTTGCGGTGAGGACCGGATCCTTGCCTTCGCCCCGGAGCTCCCTCGGACCCACAGCCAGCCATTTTAGAGTCGAGGGTCCGAGACACCGAGCGCGCGACCCGGCGGCAGCCCCGAGGACAAACTTTCCCGACGCGCGCGATCATTTACGGCAGCTCGGCTGTCAGAGCCGGCGAAGGACGCGCCGGCCGCGCTTCCGATGCACAGACACCGTATTGTAAACTCTACTCCACCCATACACTCGCTGCATAGGGACTGGCTTACCCGTGCCGAGGATATTTCCGGAGGACCAAATATGACTGTGCAGTGTAAAAGGGTGATGCTGCGAATGCCGAGGGAGGGAGGGGTCAAGGGGAGTTGCTATGGTGTCGCAGCCTACCGGGTCCGACCAGTGGCCATGTTCAGCCTATGAGTACACGTTGAACCTGCAGCCTGAGAGGCACGAGGAGGAGGAAGGAGGACTTCACGTGTGGCGGAGAGACTACAGAAAGTCAGGGAGCTTGATTTGACATCACTTTATTTCACATCGATAAAAAAAACTTACAAGCCTCAAGACTTGATGCGTCAACAGAGGAATAGAAAGAGCACACAGTGAGATATCACAGAGTCGAGCGGTTATGACATATTAAGCTACAGTGAGCAAGCATATGTGATGGAGCATGTTTTCATGCTTTATATATACACATGGATGCATTGGCTCAAGCTGGAGGGGGATCACGGTAATACTTGAGGGGTCGGCAGATTATAATTAGTTTGATAGGATGAGAGAGGGACAAAGGCCACAAGCACATGGAGCCACACGTATGTCGGCGTCTAACACAGATAGTTTGAGGGTGATGCTGAGTGTCAGAAGGCGTTCACATTGTGACACAGTGTCATGAGTGTTGGACGGGTCAAAGTCTTCACTCCACTTCATTCGGCTTGCACGCTTCAATCTCTGAGACCAGCCGGTGAGTGAAGAGTTTGAACTGCAACCACGTGGGCTCTGAGGAACAAAGACAAGGTGCAGGGGAAATTTCAAAACAGTCAGTAATGTGAATCGACCCCCCTCATGTTATTCTGACTGACATGCTGAAGCAGAAGGCCCGTGTGGGAGGTCCAGGGTTTACCGAGGTAGCAGGCCGGTGGCCGCAGCTTTCCATCAAAGCAGGCTTGGGTTGCAGTGAAGCTGCACTGCTTGCTAGGGTGTCTGCAGTAGAACGTCACATGTTCCCCGTGAGGAACCACGGCATCTGTCACGTCAAAGGGCCAGCGCTTCACTCCGCCAACCACCACGCGGCTTCGCTCGGCAGGGATGAGACAGCGAGCTGCGAGAAAGATCAACGAGGAATGAAAGTGTGATACACATTCTGGCTTGTGTGTGGAGGCGCGTTAGTAGAAGGGACGCTGTATATGTGTGCAATGCACATTTGTATAGCATTGTTTTTGAATGTGCAAGACATTTTTGTAATAGCTTAAATACATCCTTATTTAAACTAGTCAAAATCCTACTTTTGCATTAAAGCATTCCTCACCTCTGCAGTATGGCGGTAATGCACTCCAGCTCCCATTCGACAGGCAGGTGACCTTCTGGGGTCCATCCAGCAGGAAGCTCTTTTTACAGAGGTAGTGGATGTCAAAGCCGACTTCGTATTCAGTCTTCTGGACAGCCACCACGTAGCCCTGCTCCACCTCTCGGGGAGGCTGGCAGTACACTTCTAAGAGGAGAGCACATCATCCGTCTGCTTATTCAGGGGATGCACTTATCTTTCAAACATGTATAAGAGAGCCTGATTCATTCTGATCGGGAGCTAGCGGCGCTAACAGTGCTGGCAGAGCTAACAGTGCTGCCGGAGGGGGAACCGCCAACTCTGCATCGACAACGTCACTCAGGACGATGTTAGCGACAAACTGAGCTTCGTCCCCAAAGCAAAGAAAAGCTCAGCCAACAACACACTCAGGGGAGAGCAACGTCCTCCTCTGCACAGGTTGAGATCACTCCACTATATCTCTACATAGGAAATAGTTATGTGCAGCTATATTAATGGTCTGTATCCCGTTTATTGCACCTATAAACGGGAATCTTGAAACTGCAACAATGTCCTTTTTCTCTGCTCTTATTTTTACTTCCTTTCAACAGTAGGCCATGCAATACCAGGTCTGGCCACAAGATGGCAGAAACTAACTATGAAATAGAGCACTAGGTGTTGAGACGGTTTGTGTGTTTCTGTCTGTCTCCTTCTTTAATCTTTAATTCACTCTTCTTTCATTTTATTTTTGCATACCTGCACCAACACGTGCACGTAATGCAGAGAAAAAATACATGAACATCCAAACTAAATCCCCAGTCTCTCGGTCCATTCACTCATACGTCACTCCTGCTAACCTTGAAAGATGCACACACACACACACACACACACACACACACACACACACACACACACACACACACACACACACACACACACACACACACACACACACACGCACACACACGCACGTACACACAGTTTAGTGCAAGATACAGTGCGCTTACTTTTACAGATGGGGTGAGGATACTGCCAGGTCTGATTATCCTGACAGAAGTTTTCGCTGCTCCCCACTATATCGGCCCTGCAGAAGAGAAGCGAGAGAGTGATGGAGACAGATGGCAGATGGTTTCTCTTTTACACTCTGTCTATCTCTTTTCAGAGTGTCTGAATTGTGTGCACAGTTCTGGCTGACACATCCACTTGAGCTCATCTTATCCTGTGGATGAGTCAGTGTGTAAAGGGAAGTCAATACAAGACTGTAATGACCTAGTTAGCTCAATATAAAGATCGTCAGCTGGGAGATCAAAACGAATTCCCTGCCATTCATCGCTAATCACCAAACATTCCCCAACACCTCGCCCACAGCTGTGGAAAGTAGCTAAGTACATTTACTCAAGTAATTTCTCACAATTTTGAGATGCTTTAGTTGAGTATTTCACATCTCATACTTCATACTCCTTTACTTTTACTTTGCTACATTTATCAAACAGTTATAGTTACTAATAAAATGCAAGGGTTTTTTAATGATTAAACCAGAGGTTCTGAACTGCATTGGCGTGTGACCTTGTACAATAAAGCAGTCTTTAGTTTGAGCTCGACATGATTCAATATTTCACTATCAGAGCAAATATTGTAGAAAAGACTTAAAAAATATTACAGATTTGTGTAATTCGTTTTCTCTTCTTTCCTATGACATTAATCATCTCACAAGTCTTCAGATGTATCTTATGAGCCTTTGAATGGGGCAAAACAATAGGTCAGGATTCATATATATGTATGTATGTATGTATATATATATATATATATATATATATATATATATATATATATATATATATATATATATATTGAAACTGCAGGCACGTGCACAGATAGAGCCCTAGTGGTGCTCAAGCACCAGCCCCTTTTGCCCTGGCTGATAAAAGTGCCCTTTTTTCAGGAGGCACTTTTTTTTTTTCATTCATCAGTGTTTAAGAATAAAAGTTTCTCGCTCTGTCATCAAGTCCCCCAAATGTGTTTTGATATCCGACGGGGCTTTTATTTGAGTTCTTGTGAGACTTTCGCCCCGACATAATCCGCGACTCTCACGAGTCCCCCCCCTCTCTCTCTCTCTCTCTCTCTCTCTCCCCCCCGCCGCGCCCCTCCCTCCTCCTCCTCCACTTCGTGCTCGCGCAGGTCTTTTTTTTTTACATTGCATCAATTTTTCTTTTCTACCAAAAGTACAAAACCATAAGATCGTTTAAAAAAAAACCACGAGTGAAGCTCGCCTAATGTACGACCCATTAGTCGATCAGAATGCTTGTAATGTTGTTGATATATAATAATTCATCTTTATTCATAAAGGAAATGTAAGCTAGCGGTCTGATGCTGCCCAGAGGAAACGCAGGTCATATTGCTGCTTATGCATCAACTCTGTCAGAATTAGTTTTTGGCATTGGGTGCCCTTTTTTGGGGTTTGAGCACCTGCCCCCCAAAATGTCTGTGCACGTGCCTGTATGTATATATATATATATATATATATATGTATATATATATATGTATATATATATATATATATGTGTATATATATATACACATATATACATATATATATATGCATAATGAGTATTTGTATTTATGTATTATTACTATAGGTACATTTAGCTGATAATATACTTTTATTTAAGCAGGATTTAAAGTGAAACTCATTTGTAATGTTGTGTTGGTACTTTTACTTAAGAAAGGAGGATTTCTTCCATCACAGCTGTCCTGTAATCAAGCCATCCCGCCACTTCGTGCCTCATCTTCACACTTCATCTCCGTCTTCTCACTTCCTCCATTTGTACCTTTGAATCATTTTAGGTTTTCATAGCCTCTGCCCACGCACTCTCTTAACCTCCCACCAGCCCACATCTCTCACCCAGACCGGCAGGTGTAGCGGATAGAAGTTCCCGCTGTAGCGTCGCCCTGGATGCTGAAGGTGTTGACGATCTCCTCGGGCAGAGGGCAGGTTGGGTCAGCAGCCGGTTCTTCAGTCTTCAGAGTCTCTGTTGGTCAACCAAGAACAAAAGGTTAGAAACTGTATTGGCAGCTTGAGTGAAAGTACTGTTAGAAATGCTTCAGCACGAGTACTCGTCCTGCATTGAAGAAGAAATATACCCGAGCCAGCAGAAGAGCAGTCAGAACAGCCTTCAGTTACTTTTATGTAATATTTTCATCAGCGACAAGGAATGTGCCTCAGTACATCAGTGCTTTACGAAAATACAATTTTAAGGTACTTTACTTTGCTTGAGTAAATCCAAATGATTCAAATCAAATTCATAATTAAATACTTTTACGTATGGTACGTATGGTACTTTTTGTACTCCACATGATTACAGTTACACTGCAGATTAAAACTGTAATCAGAAAACCTATGAATGATTTTAACATATTGTGCATTGTCACAGATACTACCAAACGGTGTAAAATTATTAAAGCTCTGTCTCGACTGCTGCACTAAATGCTGCTTAATGCACAAGTCATAATTATTTAAATGATAAATCACAGTAACACTGTACTTTAAATATTCAGCATCTGATCCGATACATACGGCTGCATGTTATATATCATTAAAACTGTCTTACTGTATTATCATTCATTATTTGTTCCACCCACCAGAGGAATGAGAGCGACCCTTACATCTTACTTGATCTGGATCTGAATAATTCCTGCCACTGACCTGTAGCGATGTTGATGTGTGTGAAGTTCTTAATGTGAGTTTGTGTTTCAAACACATAAAAACAATCCAGTAAGTGTCCACGCTTACAAACACATCAGAAGCAGCACGTAGCTGGAAGGTGGGGCTGTGATTCAGCAGGTGACCAGCAGCAGCAGCGAGGAAGGAAGGCCTCCTTTGACCCGTGTTAACCACGGTTTCTATTTATTTTGTAAAACACTGAGGCATTACACTCGTTGTTAAGTCGAAATAACCCTTCTTACATAATAAATCAAAGTGCGATGAGCAGGTTGAAGCTGACAACTATATATCCGTGATTGTATAACACCTGGCACTGCTCATTCCTGGAAGTTTGAGTGCCTCACGCTTGTAGAGATATAAATATCAAGAGTGGTGCTTGGAGAGAGGTTGGAGCGACCCGAGCTCCATCAAGCGCGAGGTATCGGATCTGAACGCGGCGTTGAAAGGAAGAGGCAGCTCTGGCTCGAGGGCTGTCTTAGGTATCCGAAACCGAGAAACGTTAATATAAGAATGTAAAGGGGCCTATGGGAGAGGGAGAGTTACGAGTGTTGTTTGGCTGCGGATGAGAGCCGGAAGCGCTGCTCTGTTCTCACACAGCGCTCCTCTCCTGCCTCCTCGACTGCTGCCACCTACACACGCTGCTGCACCAAACTGCTACCAAGCAGGTATCGCAAATTCATCTTCATAACACAATTACAAAACAGGGTTTTTGAAAGACCCACAATGTTAAAGACACAACAATCTGATGGAGCCCAGAGATGTAAGAGGTTTGTGTTTTTCTCCCACACACACATACACGCACAGAGATGCAGCATGCATCACAAACGGGCCTCGGGCTGCATGCTTGTCCTTGGCTCCCATTGTAGAGACTAGAGAGAGACCTTATCAGAGGCCTCATATGGAAGAGGATGAGAGGAGAAAGAGATGAGAGGAAAAGAGGACGAGAGAAGAGAGCAGAGGAGAAGAGAGCAGGGAACAGAAAGGCCTCGAGCAGCGTGAGCAAGAGAGCTCTCTGACTCTCCTGACTGATCTGTCGCCCACACACACACACATACACACTGTTACACATGTGCAATCCGCCCCCCCAAACACATACACATCTAATGTATACAGAAAAAATTATACCTCTCTACCTCTCTCCCATAAACACACACACACACTCGCAGCAGACGCACATTCACACCCGCTCCGTGCCACTTTGACAGTGATCGGCCGCCCACTGCCTCTCAACAGGCATGAAGGAGCTCGACTCACACTCCAACACACACACGCAAAGGACACACACAATACAATCGCTCTCACACGTTCAAAACCCACCTACCTTCTGCCTGTCTCTCAGCAGGAGGATATACTCCACGAGAGAGAGACAACGGCGTATCCTTATTTAACATCTTTGAACAGATACACAATCAGGAGGGTGAGACCCAGCAGGGTGGAGGATTCCTAAGAAAGCATATTTACTGTAGCTCCGTTTGATTAATGCAGGACTCAGACCCATGGAGCTGAGAGTGTCTTGTGTTTATCAGACGTCAGGTTGGCAGGAGCAATAAGCGACCTGTGTGACGATGAGATGAGGCGAGATGCTCAGAAGCATCGATGGCTTCACGGCTGCACAGCAGTTATAAGGCTGCTCAGCACAGTTTGCTTTTTGAAGGCCACTTATTCACATCTTTCTTTGTGTTCTATATTCAGACCAACAGGAAGTTGAAAAAAAGATTGAACCGCGTGATTATCTCAGGGCTCAGAGGTACTTTGGTTGTAAAATACCTTTCAGACATGTCCTTTTAGTCCTTTCTCGGCTTTGGTTTAAATGTGTTGACCTCTCTGTGCATCTCTCTGTACATCTTTAAATCAAAGCTGGTCACATGTCCGTTTGAGGTCCATTAACAGATGGCACAAGATCTCGAGCAAAGACAAGGTTAGACAAGACCGGAGTGACGCTTATAATACATTTATAATCCTATTTATATTAAAACTGTGTTCAAGGAGTTGTGATTCATCTTGATATAAATAATTAGTTATTATGTATTGTATTGCCTCATTTCATATTGTCTACAACTGAATACACCTTACAGTCGAACTGGATCTCAAAGTGTAGAAGAGCAGATACAACATGGTCTACAGAATGAACAAATACAGTTTCATACACATGTCTATAGAAACGTACGTAGAGAGGAATGGGCTGTACTACAAACATCACACACACACACACACACACACATGCATGTGCATCATATGATCTGCACACACACACACAGGTCTGTTCAGCTTTCTTCTTTAAATTATCAACAGTTCATCTATAAAATCTTCCTACAGACAATATGAACAACTAAAGCTCCGGTTGCTATGGTGATCAGGAGAATAGGTCCCAGTTGTGCAATGTCTCGGCCGACACAAACACAGACGGGTTTCATTCCTGAATATCTCTCTCTCTCTCTCTCTCTCTCTCTCTCTCTCTCTCTCTCTCTCGCTCTCTCTGTCTGACTGCATTGCATAAACATTAAATTACAATAAAAGCTATACGTTTAATTCTCGCCCCCATCATGGACCTCAACACATGAACTGTACACATGCAGTTAAACTGCTGCTTGTTGAAATAACAGAGACACTATTACACTGGAGAAAGTAATAAACACCACGGTGACATTGTTATGAATTCATTGTTAGAGAAGAACCTGACATGAAGCGAGAAAGAACATTTTTGCTGTCAAACTCAAACCCACCTGTGCAGATGGGCTCATCCCCACTCCATTGTCGGTCACCTTGACAACGGCGAATACTGGCATCTAAGCCATTGGGCAACGCGAAGCCGGGCTTGCAGCGCACTTCGAGCAGGGCGGAGAAGGAGTGAGTGGGAGAGAGGAGGCGAGCCTCTGAGCTTTCACTGGGGGGCAGAGGCCAGGGACAAGTCCGACCTGAGGGCAGAAGAGACGATCCCAGAATGAGCTGCGTTGCTCAAATGGCACTAATGAGGCCGTATAACCAGACAATGCATCCACAATGCCCACTTTTACAACGCAGCACACAAAGCTCGGGTTCAGCGCGGACACTTTGAGGCCAGACTCTGTGCACCAACGAGGTTTTCATTTTCCAGGAAAACACACACAGATGTATATTGGCACAGCTGCGTTTGGACACACACACACACACACTTGTAGTGGCTAAGCCCACAATAGTGTTCCCAGTGACAACTGAAGACACACACGCATACACGTCGTTACCTGGAGCCACACAGCTGAGACCACACTGGCCGTCACACAGGCACTGGCGCTTGTTGCCACAGTCTCGGTCCGCTTTGCAGGGCCGGGGACACGTCCTCCTGCTCTCCTCTCCCAGCAGTCGATCCGGACACAACCCTGTCGAGATACCACACACAACATCACAGTAATTGACCCTTTGTTTGTTTATACTCCATTCATGGCCCCCTCGTAAAAGATGCAAACGCAGAGGGCTCTAATGAGCTTGTGTTTGGCGACTCTTGTTTTGTTTTCTGTTTCAAGGTTCAGTGTGGGTAGCCGGGCACACAGTTGCCACCCAGGTTACCAGATGAGTAAGTATTTAGATGTAAGGCTTTATTGCACTTTGTCATTCAGATATCTTGTTTTTTTTGTGAGCGAGTGAGTGTCGTACTTTTGCGAAAAGTGTTTTATGTGTTTTATTAGTTGAGTAACTTTGTCAAAAATGTCAAAAGTAATATTCAAACAGAGTCAGTGTATAGGAGTATTCTGTAACCCCTCCTCATGTCCCTCCCTTCATCTGTATTCCATCATATACCATAAAAAATGATTGCATACATTGTAACGTTGCCAACATCGACACACCCTCAATGTCCAGAACATTTGAGGGGAAGGGGGTGAGTGGGACAGGGTTCCCCATTATTCTTTCTTAGAAGGAAAACATGTATTCGCTCTGCATGGATCCCTCTGCATCAGTAGCATGGACATGATGTACAGTACATACATGTAGCAGCTACTGCACAACACATAACCGGAGTAATTGAGGCCCGAGACTCCCCTTTGAGGGTGTGTGGAAAGGCCAATAATCAGATCAGGGATCCCATAATAAGAAAATAACTCACACAAAAAACACAGAAAACATACTTATTAAAGGACTTAATATTTAGCGGGTTATTAGAAATTCCAACTGTTACATTTTTCTAATTCATCATGAACATAATCAATTCAACTAACTTCTTCTCAGTCAGTCACTATAATCATCCTTATTTATTAGTCCCTTGCATTTTAAAGTTCAGCTGATTACTGCCCCGTCCCACGCCCTGACATGATCGTCTTCACGTACAGACACAACATGCAGAGCAACAAAGCACAACAGAGGAAAGAGTATTTAGTGATCGTCCAGCTGTGTCGGTCGTGCTCAGACTCGGCCCCCCAGGTGTGATGAGTGGCGGCTGGAGTCCGAGGGCTTACCTGGTTCCTGTGGGGACACGGCTCCCGTCAGAGCCCAGAGGGACAGCAGCAGCAGGGCACAGTCCATCCTTCAAGTCAGACCTCACACGGTATGAGGGAGAGACGTGCACACACAGCATTTCAAGGAAGGGGGAACAAAGGGTGGGGAAGGAGGGTTTTTCTTTTGGGGGGGTGGGTTACTACCAGGAAACACACATCTGGTTTGTGTTGAGGAGGAGAATATTGGGGAAAATTCCAGGCTGAAGGACCTTTCACCCATTTCAGTTGAATTATCAGATAAAGGGGCCGATATGTCCACAGACACCCACACACACACACATACACACGCACACACACACATACATACCCACAATAAACAAGGAATTCTAACAACCGAGGAAGTTGATGAACTTCTATCTGATATCAAATGCTCTCCTACGCATGGAACATCGCAGCCGGTTGTGACATATCTTCAGTAATTCAGTACACACACTTATTTTGAATAAATTCCCTCTTCACAATTAAGTGTTTTAACTCTATTGGAGGATTAATCTGATTTGTGATAAACATTGAGTGCATTTACTTTAAGGGAAAGGGTATTTTAGTTTTATTTCATTATTATTCTCATTAATATCTTCCTCAGATCTTTGTCATTGACAGTTTTTTGGTTTGTTTTAGATTATTTTACAGAAAGCTTAAGTAAAGAGGTAAAAAATAAACACCAAAGTATGGTTTTCATTTTCCACCACATCGTCATTTGCAAGTAGAAATGTTATCACTAAGGGAAGTGGTGTTGCATTTGATGGGCAAGAATGCACATTTGGACTTCTTCATCTGTCAAAGGAATGTGCACAATGTGAACAAACAGGGAGGATATCAAAACAAGTCCGAGGATCTCCCCTCACACTACAGTCTTATCAAGCTTTAGTTAATAAATGAAATGTGACCTCTGCTGCCTATTCTCTGTGTACACACTTGGATTTAATTCAAAATGCAGGCACACAAGGCTAAAGAGAAGCTTCCAGAACCACAACAACAACAATACAATTCAATTGTGATGAAACAGCGGAGCCGAGCAAAGCGGTAGTGAACGAGAACAATCTTTTATTGGTGTTTTTGGAAAAATCTTGACTACATCCAAATAATCAGCACGGAGTGGGCTGGACACCACTGATGCAGCAGGGCAGTTGTAGTTCAATTAGAGTCACTAAAAGATTGATCAATCACATCTGTGAGGATATTAGAGACTACATCCGGTCGGGAGAGCAAACAATCACTGATTGAGGTGATAAAGGCTGAAACAAACCAACAAGGAGCAGATTGGTAGCGAGCATCGTCCGTACGCCGCTGGGAACAGAAGACGTCGTCACGAAGGTAAAGTAGGTCTGCATGAATATCATGTTCAAGTTATTGAGCCACACGTTTGGAAAACACGGTGGCAGTAGTGTCCGCAGTAGAAGTGAGTAATATCTGGAGGTCTGAGACACGATGCAAATAGCAGAGTGAGGGTTTAGTTTGTTTTCATTTGAATAGTCTTTCTGAGGAACAATGAAGATCAGAGGTGTTTCAAGGTGCAACAGATCACGTTCATCCAAAGAAAGAAAATCATTCAATAGTATAGAACAGCAACAACAAGAGGGATACTCATCATAATCATAACAATAATAATACCAGTAATGGTAACTATTCATCATGGTCATTAAGGGATTCAAAATCACACTCCATCACTAGTCATTCTTCCCCAGGAACATAACATAGTGTGCCATGCTCCGTGTGTAGGTAGTGTGGATACACAGAGATTTCTTTAGATACAGTAAAAAGTAGTAAAAGTAGTAAAAGGAGTAAACTGTAAGGAAGGAGTATTGAAAAAAGCACTAAATAGCAACAAGCTTTGTGGATCAATATAGGAAATTTTGGCTTTTATTTCTCCCAGAAATCTGAGAAATTAACACCATTCCACTCAACGGGGGTAGTGAACCCATCTCCTGGAATACATCAAATACACAAAATATTATAGGCCTATCCAATATACAACAACATGTCCCCCGACCCCCCCATAGCAATGCTAATCAAAGTGTGTTCATAAAGTACAGTAAAGTAACGATGTGCGTTTTACTGGGAAGATTGATTACTATTTTATAATACGACAACACTGAGATCTAGCTCCTCCGTGAACCACCGAGGTACAACAGAGACACGGGGACAACATGTTAGGGGAAGCGTTCGCACATTACTGTGCAGGGATTGGCTGCAAGTGAGAGCGGACAGAAATAGAGTAGTTGGATATAGAAACAGAGGAAGAGAAACGTCCCAACAATTCAAAAGAGGATCAAGAGGGAGCAGAGTGACCCGGGGCATCACAACAGGCTTTCACCAGCTTAGGTGAGAGAGGACGAGACACCAGAGTAGATTTAAAGCACTCAGCTCGGGATAGAGAGAAATAGAGTCAAAGATAAGAGTATGGACTCGTGAAAGATGTACCAATCGCAGAAAGTTAAGCTCAAAGTACAAAGAAATAATATAAGTTCATTTAAAGAAAAAGGAGGATGCTGTTCCATTAAAGCAGAATGCACGAGGCTGCTGACACGTGTCTCCTCCCTCCCTTCGTCTCTCCAGCATGCCCATTCCCAGTGACAGAAACATAACAGGAAGAAAATTAAGTGCTTGAATAAAATCCACAAAAATGTTGAACTATACGATTATAGATAATTTTTGCTCTCTATATTACAATTGTTACATGCGTCCTCGCCCCTGCTGCTGCATCCTGACTATAATAATCAAGTCGAAAAATACCCATCGATGGCTGACCACCTGTTAAACATCTCCTGACTCATCTATAATAAAAAGATATTTACTATAGCTTTCTCCCGTCTCTATGTAGAAAATATACAAAATTATTCTCCAAATTTGCTCTCCCTCTAATTGTTCTTAAGTATTATAAAAATATACAATTCTCCAATAACAAAACTCTTAAAAGTCACATCTTTTCACCTGTTAAATTATTCTCTCCATCTTTCACTTTTAAGAGTTGACACCTCAACAAAACAAGACACCTGAGCTTCAATATGCAAATCTTCCCCTTGTCTTTTACATTCATCATCATCATCATAATCATCATCATAATCATCATCATCATCATCATAATCATCATCATCATCATCATCATCATTTTCCTGACCCCATTCTGTCCATTGTGCCACCCCAAGAATTCAGAGTCTTAAATTTAATCCATCTTATATTCCTCCTCTTTCTGATTTTGCTCCACGTCTTCATCACTGGTCAGCGAGACGGTTCTCGTATTTACTAAGGATGTTGCGACAGCGGCCCAGTTCCTTCCGGATCTCGGCCACTTCCTGTCGGAGGGCGGCGTTCTCTCTCTCCAGGTAGGCGGCACGCACAGATATTTGGTTCTCCTTAAGACGGCGAGCATCTCGGGAACGCTTTGCTGCTTCATTGTTTTTATACCTCCTGGTCCAATACTTCTCATCCTAAGAGAGGACGAACAAATAGAGCACTTTGATTATTAATCTGCCAATTGAATCATTTCCTGTAACCTGTTTGATCAGAATGAATGAAGTGGTAGTGGTGCTTCAATAGAATAATCAATGAATGGTCAGACTTTCTTCTCAAGAAGCGGGTAGTATTAGTGTGCAGCCTAGCTCCTATCTTGTTGGTAATGTGGGTGTTTGGCCATGAATGAGTGTGGGACATGTTCATCCTCAGATGTTGCTCAGAACTGGGTTTTTGGTGATGTTATTTATATTTAGTCAATTCTATTGCGTTACTCTTTTGTTATCAACCTGCGTCTTTGATGCTTTTATTTTTTTAAGTGAAAAATATTAGCCAAGACCCCTGTATGTGCCTATTTTTCTTTTTATTAAAAATGATATTTAAAAAAATATGTTCAAGTAATTTCTTATGTGATTGATTCAATCATATTTACCTGAGAATTAGAACTATGACAATTAGCTGTTTTTAATCGACATAAAAAGATTATCCTAGCTTCTCTAATGTGAGGATTTTGCTTTTCTCTTATTATAGTTATAGGTTAATTATGTTTAGGTGTTGGGTTGTTGAACACTGAAATAGAAAAGAAAAGAAGTAAAAGAGAATACCGTTTGGTGCATCTGCATTTATTGATGTGTGTATCCGGAAAATATGGATACTGATTTTATTATTAACGTTCAGTAGGTTTTATGATCCATTTTATGTTATTCATGTATTCAATATTTATTTTTAATCTATTTATAAACGATTTTTTTAACGTTCATGTATGTCCTTGTATTTATGTGTGGGCTGCATTTCATGTGAAGGGTACTATACAAATACACGTTTTTATTTAATTAATTACTTTTCTCTCAAGGGGCAAAGTAGCGGATCTGCACGTGCAGTGAAGTCTTCCGGCTGGACTCACCTTCAAGCCCTCGGGCACCAGGATCTTTCGGGCCTTCTTGATCATCGGCTGTGGCTTGAGCTCCTCTTCACTGAAGGAGTGCCTCCGGGGGTCGTAGTTGGGCTGGTTAGACATATCCATGTCCGAAGAGTCCATGTCGTACATGCCGTTCCCGTCTGGACCGCTGTCCGTGGGTGTCAACAGAGGCGGACAGGAGGACGAGGAGGAAGAAGAGGGGGACTCGCAGGAGTCGTTCATACTGGTCTGACTCCCTGCAATCAGAGAGAAGAATAACCTGGTTTTACTTACTTTTCGCCGAAATAGATCTCTCCTGAAATCAAGGACATTGTCGAACTTCAACAGATCCGCTGATGACAGCAGTAACGACACATGCAGCGGTACATCACGGTGGCCACCAGGGGGGAGCAGAGAGCTACTTTCTTCCTGTTTTAAACAACAAATAACATTCCTTCGCCCTTAACTTTTTCCAAAGAGCTGAAGAGGTTTTTTCAAACAGCTTTCACGCACAGTTTGGTTTTCAGGGACACGGCTGTGTTTTGAGAATATTCTGGGGTTTTACTCTGAAAATCAACCCAATTATGTAATATAATACATCTTATTTTTAGCATACAGATAAACAGAGATAAAGAAGCTACACATTGTTGTAGTGAGATATACTGCCAATGCAAAATATCTTGTGGTTCCATTATATACTTTTTAATTATTGTATCTTTTATCGTTTGTAGTACTGCACCCTCTGTCAGATCAAAGAATCACTGATATACATTTGATTTATTACACACCAGCAAACTATCCGAATATAATAAAACCATAAGAGTTGCGATGGTATTGATGTTCCTGGTGACCCTGTGTAGAGTGGAAACCAGTGCTTTGACAAACTGAAACAACCATAACCACAACCACGCAAATTAAATTCCTCCAACTGGTGCATGACATTGGTTATTATTCTTGATATACACTCCAAATGCTAGCAAACCAAAGCTAACATTCTGAACTAAAAGTGGAAATGTTATGTAACGTTCTCCCCTCCCCTTAAAACCAGTTTCTTTAAGTGAGGCCAGTATAGGGCTATACCTCCACCCACCCCCTTTAAGGCCCAATGCCCCTGAGTCAAACTGACTTTGTTTCCCTGTAAGAGCCCAAATCTTCCATTGGCTGATCCTTTGGCTCACAGGGGCATGTGTTAACCTAAAGAGTCAACTCAAGTTCAACTATTAACAAAAACTAAATGTTACATTATTACATTACTGTTACATTATATGAGCTACACAGAAGCTTCAGTCAGCATTGTTCTCTCACACAGCACCGCAGACTTACAAGTGGTCTTAACGAAAACCTGTGCACCTTTAATTCCATCATTCTGATAGTTAATGTATTATTATATGTAAACAAATAAAAAGGTAACAATCTGGTAAAAAATAAACTACATTTACAGGCAGTATATATCCTAGGGTAAATAAAACCATTGCCATGTGTCGCAACCTGTTAAACATGCTATCTGTAGATCTGGAATACATGAGCAGCTATCACATGACTAATGGCTGTATAACGGCCAGGTATTGTGGGAAGCACCAGGTGTTCCCTCGTGATGTTCCTATGATCCACAATGACAGCTAAACAAATTAAAGAGTGCTTTCACGGGCACAAAGAAGAAGTCAAGCATGTCCCAGGACACATAATCAGCGGGTCTGAACAGACACTGCATCTTAGAGTGTGGATTCTGTCCGGAACAAAGTGCCACAGAGGCCAGAAATGATGCACGTTTTCCTCTGTCCAAACCAGAAGAGTGTAATGGTTTATGCTGCATAAACGCGACAGCAGGAACTAGTCAGAGCAGGCGCCTGGCGTAGTGTTTGGTTGGAATGAAAACCTGTAAACCCTCAGCCCTCCTGTGGTACTGTGGTTGCCTCTCCCAGCTTTTCTGGAAAGCTCTGGAAAGCAGCCTTTACAAAGTGGATTTGGCGCATTTAATTGTCACGTGTTTCAACCTTGAGAGAACAGGAGACTTTTGCTTTTTAGGAATTGGCAAATATATGACTGCACACAGTTCGGCACTTACATACAAATGCATTCCTGAGGCAGAAGGCCCCTGGGTCTGTTGTGAAGGCCAACAGTAGCTCTACTGCTGCTCGGGTACCTTACATAGTCATAGGTGTTGCTCCGTTCAATATTTATGAAGCAGCTGTTTGTTGGGCACCTTCATGATGCTGCTGATTACAATACAGTTACAAGCTTCAGGAGAGCTGATGACAGTCATCTCAGCCGCATAATAATAAATTAACTTTTAGACCATCATTTCTCCACTTTCAATAAATTATGTTAATTTCACATTCTGTTTTGTTGCTGTAATCTCAAATAGATTTAAGAGTTCAATATAAAAGGGATTGCCGTCCAAATGCACAGGACTTTATCATGCAATATAAATGCAGTATCAGAGTCTATAACCATGTACTTTGTCACTTAAATATCCTGCGTCAACATCCCATACGTCATACAATTCTCCTCTGCATATCAGTGCACCTAATGTCATTCATCTGTGATCAAATGTCCCCGTTTGAAGTCCAGCAGCAGAGGGAAACTCTTCCTGTTGCTCTGCATGTCCCTCCCCCCGTTGGCTCCTCCCCCTTGTCTACTGGCCCCGCCTCTAGTTCTCTCACTCCAGTCCTCACAGCCTCGGCACGTGTACCGACGCGCACACATGGCTGTGGCGTGTGAAGTGGGGAGAGATTTAAAGACACGCAACTCTCTCTCGCTCGCTCTCTCTCTCTCTCTCTCTCTCTCTCTCTCTCTCTCTCTCTCTCTCTCTCTCTCTCTCTCTCTCTCTCTCTCTCTCTCTCTCTCTCCCTTAGAACTGTTGTGACCCTGCTGCACATTTATAATGGGCTGGGACTGAATGCTGATTGTGTTGCACACTGCGGTACACAAATCACATGCCGATCTCCACCAAACCTCTTTGTGAGATTGACTCATCAAATAGCTCGAGACTTTCTTTCTTTTAAAATCTTCCACCTTTCTTTGTCTCTTTTCTCCACAGCTCCCTCGCCTAACTTTCAGCACTGCACCATACCAACATATGTCCCACATTGCTAAGCAGCCATTGTACTCTGTGTTTTCTCTTTCAAGTTGACTTTGCGCGTCGAGCCGTGTGACTGTACCTCCTGCCTTCAGTGTGCTCCCCGAGGATAGGAAAGAACTGCGTGGTCACCGATGTGTTTGTTGTAAACGCAGAGTTAAAGTGCTGAATCACAAGCCTGGGGGAACATTATAAGTGCTCCGTGTAACCTTCATCACATATCAACCGTCATTCACTGTGGGGTGTACTAGTCTCATATCAGGACACAATTAGTCTCTTTCAGCTTCTCAACTCTGCAAAGTTTGCAGAAACCTTTTCCGCAATATTGAGGTTTTAAACTGATAAGGAAAAACATTAAAAAAATGAACTGTCCTCGGTCACTTTTTACTCTCCGGTTCAGATAAGAACAACAGGGTGCATGTACGTGAACTCACCATGCAAACAGTCATTTCCACCTCCGAGGCTCTGCGGCTGAGCCACCTCCAAACCAATGAGCGATGGGGAAGAAGAGGGAGAAGGTGATGAAGATGAAGACCCAGGTGGGGATGAGGGCGGTAGGCACTGGGAGCTCTGGTTGGGCACGGCTGACTGGGAGCTCTGGGAGGGGATCTGTGCTGAACTGGAGCTGTTGTTATTATGCGCGCTGCCCATTCCGTTTTCAGTCAGAAACTCCTCCAAGTCCATGTACTGCAGCTGAAAGAGCCCCCCGTCCGCAGGCAGGGTGCGATCCCACAGAAGGGGCCCCAAGAACTGGTTAAAACTTCCTCCTGCATTTCCACTACTACCTGCAGCACCACCTCCTCCTCCTCCTCCTCCTCCTCCACCTCCTCCTCCTCCTCCTCCTCCTCCTCCTCCTCCACTTCCTCCTCCGCCGCCGCCATTACTGTTAGTACTGTTGCCTATTCCACTGCCATTCCTCACGGGGCACACTCCACTGGAGTCCTCATCCACGTCCAGCCTCTCTTTGTCTACCAGAGATAAGAGAGCAGAATCACAAGAACACATTGAAGATTATTAAGGACAACGTTCAGGACACAAGAGACTTGGATCACAGAAAGGTTTTCTGAAGACATTTTAGTCAGTGGATGCTAACATCACCTCAACATACTCGGTTACGGTTGGCCCGTGTATTCATGAGATTCTCTTCTTCAAAATCTCTCTTTTATCCGATGTCCCACACACAAGTACACACTCACAGATGGACCAGATGGTAGCCGAATTGCAGCATTAAGTAAGAGCCAAAACCAATTTGTTGTCATAACACATGCATAAGCTCCTGAACAAATCTCACAATACTTGAAGGCACGTTTTGGAAACTGCACAGCATTACAGCTCAACCGAACCCTGTTAGCACTCATTTTAATCTGGATCCTAATTTGAAGGCGCTGCGGAGATTACAATCCAGG
Organism: Liparis tanakae; assembly: GCA_036178185.1. Classification (NCBI taxonomy): domain Eukaryota; kingdom Metazoa; phylum Chordata; class Actinopteri; order Perciformes; family Liparidae; genus Liparis; species Liparis tanakae. The sequence continues at coordinate 15,219,685 of CM070092.1, forward strand.
TGCATACTCAACAGGGTCATGGAAGAATCATCGTGAATGCCTGTGTGATGATGCATCACAGTTGTGTGTGATGAAAGACAAATGGAATGTTTGTTGTATAATAATGTTGCAAATGTGTATTGTAATAACTGCATCAGTGGGTGGAACAGAGGGGTATGGTGCATGCTCTGTCATTGCACTTATTGAACAGGTGCTTGTGCTGTACATTCAACATAAACAGCACTGTCACATGTCAGTTCATCACAGAAGAGAGGGGCTCACCTTTTACATCGCACGGGGGTTTTAAACGTTGGTCTCCCTTCATGGGGTGCTGCAGGAGGGACTTAAGACCGGCCATAGAGTTGAGTTGCGTCCCTGTGAGGGAGCCTGCAGGCTGGGTACAGCTTCCAAACTGTGGGCCTGTGCCAGCTGGGAGGTCAGGGTTCGGACGCTGGGTGAGCTGCCTGGACATCCTGGGCCAGATGGGGTCGCAGAAAGATAGGCCTGCTGGGGGCACTTGAAGGGGCGTGGCCAATTGACCGGGGAGCCGACCAATAGAACAAGTATGCTGGATGACTGCTTGTGTGTGTGTGTGTGTGTATGTGAGTGTGTGTGTGTGTGTGTGTGTGTGTGTGTGTGTGTGTGTGTGTGTGTGTGTGTGTGTGTGTGTGCAGGAGGGAAGTATGGGGGTGGAGAAAGAGAGAGAGAGATAGTTTTGAGAAGAGTCCATGCAGAATAAAGCAACCATTGTAATGTCATTACAAGTATGAGTATATCATTAATGACACAGATCAATCACACTTTGAAAACTTAAATGCGGTTACCTTTCACGTGAGGTTGTGCAGAGTCCCTTATTTCCTTGCAGAAATATTTTCATCGAAATATTCCATTGCAGTTGAATGTTGTTCAAATTATTCAGTGGATCAAGCTGTTATTCTCAGAGGAGCAGTGTGGGCGGGTCACTCAGACTATCTGAGAAAGAATACTGTCCATATTCAACATGCAAAAACGCCGAAATGAAAACGGAGCCCGCGGACGGGAAAATGTGACAATTAAAAACTTGTAGAATAATATCCCGAGTTAATCGTCCGGCAATCACAAAGAAGATCCCAAAATAGTTGCAAAGCAGAGCTCCGTCAAAACAACAAAACCGTGTGTACAAAAAAAACACACACATACACACACACACAGCGACGCCAGCAGTGACTGTATTGGTCAGATGACAAGTTGTATTGGTGTTCCTCTGCTCTGCTGTCGCGCTCTGCTGTCCGTCGGGGGCAGGAGGGGGAGGAGGGGGAGGAGGAGGGGGTTCGTTTCCTCTTTCTCTGTCTGTACTTTTTTTCGCATCCGGTGGATCCAGTCACGGGCGCACGGGCTTAGGTCTGTATGGGCCGCGCGACTTCCACGTCCGACCGTCCTCTCTCTCCCTCTCTCTCTCTCTCTCTCTCTCTCTCAGCTGGAACGGACACGGGCAGTTCACGTGACGTCACACCTCACGGAACAAGCGAGCGAGGCGCGAGGGGGCGGGGCTCGGATTAAACAGATCTCTCAATTCCCTCTTTTTAATGCACGAGACACACCTTCCCTCGTGCCACACCTCGAGCGCAGGAGCTGTTTGTTTTGTCTGACGGGTACCGACCCAGTGGGTTTTCACCACTGTTTATGCTGCAGCAATCCCGATTTAAAGTAGTACATTCAGTGTGACGACGCGCGCTAAACGCTCTTTAAACTAGTAAAACCTTGACATCACATGCATATTCATGCTCGGGATTACTGGCTCAAGCCTTCGCACATCTCAACCACAGCGGTGGGCTTTCTGTAATAATCAAGTAGTGCAGCATGGCTTTTCCTGTTCCCTTGTAATCCACAGAAAACGTGACTGTGCCGTTTTTTCAGGCGAGTGGAACGTTTGGGCACGTTGCCTCCCGGCGTACAATAGCTGTTCCAGCTCACGTGTACGAGGCACGCGGAGCCGATGCCTGTGCGCTCGCGGCTCTGCCTCCGATTGGCTGTGGAGACTCGTCGCTCCGCCCACGACGAGCGCCGATTGGACAGAAATAGGTCGAACAAACCTGCCCGCTCGGATTCCCCTCAGTGCATGCCACTGCCGCGTGAGACCAGTTCCCAACACAAGAAGCGCGAGGGCTGTCTGGTATACTGTACAGTTGCACAGCACATGCAAAACATCGCACGCCACAGGAGCTCACCTTTGGGTGTTGTTTCAGAGGTAGATACTCAGAAGTTGATAAGTAAACAGCCGACAGACTCAAGTCCCCCTGCAGCTCCTCAGAATCCATAGGCCTATGTGGATATTAAATGTAACAATACTGGGGTCCTGGACCCCTCACTCTCCTGTTTTTTATTTCTAATAAAACTATCCAACTGACCTTTTGTCCAGCTGTGGTTCTCGGATTGTAGACACCTGGAAACTCAAAACAACAGTGGGCATACATACATCATATTTTCTTTGTTGTTAAAAAACTAAATTGTGACTTTTCAGTCATTTTCTGATATACTAATTACTATTTTAACTTCACGGTCTAACTACGTAAATCCCAAACATGTTGGGTAATGTTACTCATTAAAGTGTGATTAATCTACTATTCATTTCATAAATAAGTGGCAATATCTATTCTATCCGATTTTTTTTTTTACCATGAAATCCTTTATTTGGAATCGCAGAAAGGTCTACAGTAAAACAATAAAATATAATTGCTATCGTTGTAAACTTGTCATTCACACATACATTTCACCCTGGAACATTCAGTGAGATACTCATTGTGTTTACTTGGTAGTTAATCTTGTAGTAAACAGCAGACAGGAGGCACATAATTAACAGTCATACAACACTCGGCCTCTCCAGTCCACCACGGTCGGTGCAAAATCCATGTGACTGCCTCACTTATCAACAGGAGGCCATGTATACAGTAGAAATGAGTTGCCTACTGCCATCTTGTGGAGCTATGAGTGAGTAGTTGTGCACAACCACTTTTAAGTATACTGATGATATACCGTGCATTTTAATTATGAAAAGCAATTCCTTAGCCTGGACAATTCTAGCCAACCCTGTGTAAACATGTAGGACCTTTAATGTAATGTATTGCTATATCACAATGAACAACTGTGTCAGGTTTCTGGGATCCACTTTCTCACAGGACCGAAAGAGAAAAAGACCCCGCAGAGGATGTACTTCCTTCAACCTGCCTGAGGAGCTGCTGATACAATCCTACGCTGCAACGGCGCAGCCAGCTCACTGCACGTCCATCTCCGTCTGGTTTGGATTAGCCACTCAACAGGACAGTTAGAACTGCAGAGATCATTGGCGTCAGCCAGCCCTTCATCCAGGATTTAAACTCTCCCAGATACAGGAAAAGGGCAGGAAGCATCACTGCAGACGCCTCACAACCCCGAACCAACCAGACACCAGATCCATGTATTCCCACAGCTCGTCCCTCTGATGAACAGTCACATCAGTCAGTCAATAACCCTGGAACATCGAAACATTCACTGCTCCCATTATAGATCCTATTTTTTGTTTTTAATCCACCAAATATATACACAAATCCTATACGCTTTTTACAGTATATAAACATGTATCCGTGCATACTGTACATAACTGTTCAGACCATGTATATCAATCAGTATTTATTGATTTGTATAGTTTACAACTTACCGAACACTTAACCTGTATAAAGATTTTCGTACATGCTTTTTAAATATATATTTTAATGTACATCTTTACACGCTACTTGTGTACCTATTAGTACCGTCTACCTGTATCTGTACGCTTGGTGGTCGTTGTTCCTAGCTGATGTCTATTTCTTTGTAGGTTGAGAGCACAACAACTGAGCCATTTTATTGTGTGTATACATACTTGTCCAATGAAGGTGATTCGTATACATCCTGAAAACCATTGAATCCAGGGATGTGGAATTCACACAGGAATAAATGTAATTCTAACACGTCAATACAGCTTTGGTGAGTTTCAACTTTCTTATCACTAGCAGTTTCTACCATCTTCTGGATGTTGCAAAATGTAACTTTAAATGACAAATGAAAGGAAAACAAATGATTACACTTAAGGTTTATTCATTGCTGAAATATAATCAACTACTGACTTTTCAGTAAATGTGATAGAAATCTACTAAAACTATCGCTTTTCTTTAGAAGAAAAAAAGGGAAGGCTTGACAGGGGTATGAACATTTCATATGTGAATAAAGTGACATGATGTATTTTAAACTTGCTTCAGAAAAAAAAGGCTTAACAGTAAGAATATGATTGCAACTCAGCAAAAAGTAAAAAGGTAGACGGGGTTAAGTATAAGATTGGCATGAAGACTGATTGGGTTACACACATAAATACATGGAATATTACATTGGTTTCTATCATGATATATAGGTCCTTGTCTTTAACACACTGTGAAGTACTGTAGAAATAATCACTGCTAAAAAGAGCATACAAATAACATGAGAGAAACATGTGTTACAGTCCACTTGTTTAACCTGTTTTCAATCTCTTGGTATAAAAGCTAAGAATATCTCAAATAAATGAAATAGAGGGAACATACTAAGCAAGGCTTTTTGTAAGTTTCTTCATTTTGGCGGGAGAGGGAACCTTGAAATGCTAAATACCAGCAACTTTGACATTTTATCTATACGTGATTCAATCACTAGGGAATATAGAGCAACTGTTAAATCAAGTTTTAACACTACAAACTTCTGGGCATATACTGAATAAACCATCACATACTGTAGGAGTGATTTCACAACCTCAGCTAAAAACTTGACCAGAGAACAAACATGCACTGACAAACTATCAACAAAGGTCTGTGTCCTCGTGTCCCTACTTCTAATAAATGCACTTTACATTTAAAAAAAATAAAAATCCTCAGAGCCTCTAAGTGAACAACAACAAGACAAAGTACACAGCAGAGACGTTTATCATACAGCAAGAGGTGTAGCAGGGAGTCTAGTGATGGGGAAGAGAACTACATTAGCAGGTCATTTCACCTAAACGTGTCTAGTAACTGCACAGTGTCAGCCAAGCACAGTGTCAATGCACTTAAGGGGTTAATGAACCTATGGAAACAGTCACGTCTTTGAAAACACCTTCCAATATAATCTGGAAGAATTTCTGGTGAAATGTTATAGGATGCTCTACAGTAGTTAACACACTCATTCTAATAGTCAGCAGAGTAGATGTCAACAGAGACATGAGGAAAACTATCCTAAAAGGCAGCATTTGCCTTTTTAAGTCCCTTTTTTTCCTCTCGCCCACTTTAGAACTGAAACATCCCAGTGGGATGCCACTCTCTTTTCAGGTACCGGGACGCTCAGTATCTATACGTTCCCTGTAGGTACGGCATCTCCTCCGGACCCTCTCGCGTCTGCCTCTCGCCTGGTCTCTTCGACAGCTTCAGCCTGTTAGCATCTCCTCGCTGCAGTCCTTTAGCCCTGCGGCGGCAGGACACCTTGTGCCTGTAGAGCAAAGTAGCGTTCCAGAAGCGAGTGGAGCAGCGTCGGCAGGAGAACGTCCCTCTGGCACGATGGGAGGCCCGATGGATGAAGGCTGACAAGGCCCTCTGAGACTGCTTCCCACATACACTGCACTTGAGTCGCTCCTGAGAGGTGGAGGCTTTCTGTGGGTGTTTAACGGCCATGTGGACGAGCAGTCCCGCTTTACGGGAAAACACAGAATTGGGGCATATAGGACAGCCGAAACGTTTCCCAGGGACTTTGAGGGACGAGAGGATCTGCACCTTCGCTCCCCCCGTGTTGACAAGCTTATACCCGGCACTATCTGATCCTTCTCCTCGCCTAATTGTCAAGCGAAGAGAGCCTTGTTTTTTATTCAACTGCCTTCTTACTGTACAACTTATCTTTCTCTTCTTTTTGCTTCCATCGAATCTGACTACATTTTGGGAATCCCATTTATTTTCCCTCCAATCTCTCCTGTCGGACTTTTTTTTTTTCTTCTTCTGTCGTCTCATGTCATCGTGAGACGACTGGATGCTGCAGTCAAGGTGTTGGTGGGACTGGGTACCTGACTGATGATGAAGATGATGGTGGGAGATATGATGATGATGATGCAGATGATGATGCTCAGTGGAGGGCAGTTCCGTGAGGGGCTGGAACGGGGCTGTGGTGTGGAGAGTACGGCTACGGGATCCGGCTGGATATATGTGCTCTCCTTTCACCCCGGCTGGGGAATGCGGGTGCTGGGGGGGCATGATTGTAGAGTTTGGAGGCAGAGGCTGCGAGTAAGATGGAGCACTAGAGGCCGAAGATTGGGCGGCAGCGTCATAAAAGAGAGGAGCGTAAACAGGCGGCGGATGCGGGGGTGGCTGTTGGTGGCTATGAGTGACGACGCTAAGACTCGGCCCTCCGTGGACTTCTGTGGATGGAGCCATCTGCAGCAGGGCATTGGTGGCAGCCTCACTCTCTGATGTTGACTGATTAACATCACTCCCACCTCGGTTGTCTCCAGACCCACTGCTGCCTTCTTGCGCATTAGCCGGATCCGTACGGGTCATCCCATGCTGCGATTGCCTATGTCGAGTGAGGCTGTTGGAGTAAGCGAATGCTTTCCCACATACCTCACAGCAAAAGAGCTTTTCACCCCCACCTTCATGAACCGTCTGGTGATGGGCGGTCAGATGGAAATGATGGCGGAAGGACTTCCAACATATAGCACAGGTGTAGAGTCGAGGCGGAGGTGGCGCTTGTGGGTGGGATGGGGGTGGAGGCTGTGACTGGGGGTTGGGGTCTTGAGGCTTGATGTCTTGAGGGTAAGAGTAATAGGAGGAGGTGCTTGGTGCTTGGTTCTGGCTCCTGTCTTGGGCCACGCTACATTGAGGGTTAGGGTTGAAGCTGTTGAGGTTATCCGCAGCCGGGGTTGTGGGCACCTCTTCCAGCTCCCCTTTCTGGTGCAGTTTACTGTGCCTTCTGAGGCTCTGGGAGTACCCAAACTCTTTCCCACAGATGCTGCATTTGTAATTCTTGGCCCCAGAGTGCACCGTTTGATGTTTGCTGAGGTGGAAGGCCTCCCTAAAATACTTTCCACAAACACTGCAGTGATGGGGCTTCTCTCCAGTATGGATGCGGTCGTGTCTGCGTAGGGTCTCACGACGAGCAAATCCCTTCCCACATACACTGCAGAGGTGAGTGCGTGGCAGGCCACTGGGCCCCATTCTTGGGGTGTATTGCCTACGTTTGGGGGGCTGTCCACCAATGGCAGGATCTTTCTTAGCTCTGGGTTTGCGGGGACGTTTGGGTTTGGCAGGATTCTGTGGGTTGTTGCTCATAGTCTCCTGGCTCCCACCACCTCTGAAATTCTTATCTATACCAGATGTTGATGAAGGTGAGCCCAGAGGACCTAAACCAAGACCACCTAGTAGACCTCCTATGATGTCTCCCCTATCATCCCCTCTATTTCCACTGTTACTAGCTGCTGTTATAGCAGAGATTGCATTATTGACAGAGCTAGTGACATCATCCTCTGAGTCATCCAGTAGAGAAGAAAGGGGCAGGTGGGGCTGTTGCTGCGGATGGTGGTGCTGGTTGTGGCTCTGTGAGTGTGGATGCAGTGTTGGAGCCAAGGGTGCCTTTCTCAGAGCTGGGCCCGCCATCCCACTTCCACAGGGAGAGGCACCAGAGTAGCATGGAGATGGGTTACCTTGAGAACGATGGTCATCATGGTATCCTGTGTAACGATTCCGAGAGTAGTCAGTGGGGTATTTAGCATCTGTTCTGTCCCTCTCATTTGAATTCCCTCCCCTTCCAGACTGAAACAGACCATCACAACCTAAGCCCGACTTTGGTTCTCTTTCCCCCACAATGATTACACCATCTTCTTCCTCAGTTTTCCCATAAATAACCCCTCTATTGCTCAGATAAGTTCCCCCTCCCCCAATTCTGTCCTCACTATCAGGTCCTGTCTTGCCGCCCCTTTGCTTGGGTCCCCTACCTGGCTTGCCGCAGGTGCCTGAGGCAGCATGGTTGAGTAGAGAGGTGCTCTCACGGAAGGAACGACCACAAGCGGGACATCGGAATGGCTTTTCCTCATGTATCTTCTCATGGCGTGTCAGTGACTCTCTACGATTAAACGCCCGAGAGCAGGTGGAGCAGCCATATGGGCGGGCTGTAGAGTGTATAACAGCATGTTGTAGGAGGTGCCCTTTTTTCTTAAAGTGTTTGCCACAATCAGGGCAATTAAATATTTTGTCTGGACTAGGACACAGATTGGTTGGGGGTTGGGGAGTTTCTTGGGTCGAATGAGGAAGGCTTGGGTCGGCCTGTGCTTTAATGTGAATGGGGTTTAGGCCAGTAGAGGAAGAATTGCTAGTACCGGCAGTGGTTGGCTCATGCATGCGCAAATGCCTGCGAAGGCTTGAAAGGTGAGGGAAGCTTTTGCCACACTCTCCACAGCTATAAAGGGGCTCTGAATCAGACTCTGTGTTGTTGGGTTGCATTGAGCCCTGGTTATCAGATTTAGAAAGGTGAGAATCATTAGTAACCAGTACTGAGGCAGCAGTGGAAGAGGGAGCAGAGGAGGAGGAGGAAACTATTGATGAGGATGAAGATGATGACGCAAGCAGGGATGATGGGTCTCCACCCATATTTGACATACCAACCCCACTCCCAATTAAAGCTGGGGGCTGACCATGACTATGCTCTCCACCATTACTACTAGTAGTGGGATTACCACTGTGGCTGCCGTGGCCATGGCCACTGCTGCTATTACTACTGCTTTCAGATTTTCTCTGTGGCAAATAGCCAGCCATAGCTTTCTTCCTCCTACTGCCACTACCATGACTTCCACCTCCACTACTTTCCCCTTTACCATCATCTTTCGATAAGGATAAATGGAGTGGCAAGGGGAGCGGCAAACCCGCCTCCTGCTGCATCAGAGATGCTAACTGATTTGACGAGAGTACAGGAATGCCCTGGAAGTCAAAGCCACCCAGTGATGAGGAATGGGAGCCTGGGTGGAGTGGGTGGTGAGGATGGGAATGAGAGTGAGGATGAGAAAGAGTGTGAGGTGGAAGCTGTTGTTGGTGGGGCAGCTGCTGTGGACCTTGGTGGGACTGGGAGGTGGAGTGGCCATGTGAGTGAGAAGAATGCAAAGCAGGAGGCGGCGCAAGACTAGAACTGGGCTCCCCACCTGCCTGACTTAAACCAAGCCCTAAGTGGTTATGGGTTCCCTGTTGAACAAGAAACTGCTCTAAACTAGCATTAGAAGGCACCCCAGAAAGGAAATACTGATTAGCAGCTAACATGCAACTAAATTGTTGGTGAAGGCTTCGTGCATCAGACTGGGCCCCAACCAACTGGTGTCCCAGTGAGCTGACTGCACTGCTGCTAGAAGGGTTGTTAGAGGTGGCCACAGATGTTGAAGTGGAAGGAGAGGAAGAGGAGGGACCAGATGATGCTTGGGGAACAGAGAGGCCGGGATGCAGAGGAGGGGGTGGAGGTGCTGATGTTACTAATCCTCCTAATGCCCCAGCACTTACACTACTACTTCCCCCGGCAAAGTGCTCAAAGCGCCCTACACCTGGGTGTAACTGCTCCTGTGCTAGTGCTGCCTCAGACGGGTGGAAAGAGCGCAAGAACTGTGGGTAGCCTGATGAATGGCTTGAGCTGCTGCTGCTCATCTTGCTTGACTTTGACCGAGAGCTCTGAGATGAGGAAGGCTGTTGTTGTAAAGGTGGGGGAGGAGGGGCACTCATCTTGGCAAAAATGGAGGCAGAATCAGAAAAGGCGTTACCTCTTGACCCCTGCAGGGGGCCCAAGCCAAGTCCAGACAGAAGAGCTCCAGAAGACTCAGCCTGCTGCTGCTGCTGCTGCTGGAGTTGATGCTGGTGGAGTTGCACTTGCTGCTGATGCTGTAGTTGTCGATCTAAACCAAGGCCTTTAAATTGGTGGGCCTGATGCCCACTTAACATCTCTATAATGTCCAGATTGTATTTTCCAAATTGGAACATTTCCCACTCACTTGCACATGGGGGTGCAAGGGCCAAACCTCCAGCACTAGGAGCGGCAACACTGACTGGTGAAAGACACACTTTACCCTAAGAGTAAAGTTATGCTACTATATTTTCCAGATCTACTTGAATGTCTTAAACCTTAAGTTCTTCTCTCCAGATAGTTTACTTCTGGTGCTGCTACTTCCTGTTGATTATCCACTGCCCACACTCTACTTCCGAAAATGAGTGGGGTGGCCGGGAAGATGAGTTTATGATCAACGGGTAAACGTGTCTTTAAGACAGGTAGACGACTTCCACCTAAGTTTAAAATAGCTTAGAATAGCTTTTATTGAGAAGCAGTTCAAATGACTTGTTCTTGTTTCCTTTGAGTTACTGCGTTGACATTATCCTTCATCTAAGCAAGATTCCTCATCCGTGTTCAGCCGAGACGATCCTACAGCTGAAACAACAAAATTCAAAAAAGGATGAAAGTCATCGAGGGGGAGAAAACTTTTGAATACAACTTTGCTAACTGTCTTTCGCTAATAGGCCTTCGAACCTGTAGAGAAGTGACCCCCATCTATTAAGGTGAATCTATATAGACATCAACTTAAGTCTGCACTGTAACATTACAAGAGATTCGTCTCCATGACTGACATTAGGTGAAAAGAAAAAGTTAAAATGAATTCTGTATTGTAACTGCAGATCACAATACTTGACTGGAGAGAATGATCACGTTAAGTTTCCTAGAACACTTTGACATCAGGTTTAATGTGCCATTTTTCTTCTACACTTACATCAAATTTGAGAACACAAATTAGTAATCTTGTTAATTTTCAGTTCTCCCTGGGGTCTTATTCATACTGTAATTTACCTACCGACAGTTTCTTATTATTGCGAGGCAATCGGCCCCTGAGTGTAAACGGCTAATGTCCAATCATGGCCGGTAACATTATCTGTTCATGTGAGGTGGGGAAATACAATTTTCAACAATTCAAGTTCTCTCTCTCTCTCTCTCTCTCTTGAGAGGTCTACTTTGACAAGCACATCTACATGCTAATAAACATATGCAATCTTTTACGTTTCGTAATAACTTACCATTATTTGGTTCTGCTGGATTGCAGCACAACCAGAATTGTTGCATGAATGCCAATTCTTTTTATCATAAGGTACATCTTTACTAAGGAGGAAAAGGTTACTTTCATCATTCTTACTGTCTACACATGTAGCTCTTCATATTAGGCCTCTGCCATGGAGGTTGGTGTGAAAGGCGGCAGACAAAGCTACCTTGGAGATAGGGACTCAATTTATAACAATATAATACACTGACTTACCTATCACTTTAACCACTGTGTGCTGCAGCGGTTCAGTGATATATCTCACACTTTATTTTGTACAGTTTATGTGTCTATCTCACCAAATGCTATTGAAGCGATACTGAATATTGAGAGGTGTAGCCTTGTTGCAAGAAATGCCACATTAGACAACCGATGCCTTGCGTTTGGTTGGATGCGTGTGTCTGTGTACATAACTAATTTTGATTTCCCCCCCAATACTTACGCTGGTGCACTCCCTGCTACATTGAGCCCTCTGTGCTGTCAAAACTATGCAAATCATGGCTTGTAAATATAACCACGAGAAAGTGGACAGTTTCTCAGGTCTATATTTTGTGCGAACAGAGAATAAAATTCTAGCATTATACTCACCTTTGTTTTGTTTTTTCATTTCCGTTTTAGTTTGTTTATTACCAGATAGTCACAAAGGCATACAAGCATTCAGTACGTTAAGCAACTGTTAGTTTCACTAAAGCCTAAAATCAGTCCACATAATATTGAAATGCAGTCTACATGAATGTCTTTGGTTTCAGAAATGTTCTGAAAAGTTATATTAGAAGTGGCCAATTACCTTAGTCGTAATAGTTGTTGTGGTGGGGGAGGGGGGGGGGGATTAACAGTATTTCTGCTGTGTTTACCTTAAGGTGACTGGCCTGTAAATATCAAGTTACATCCATTCATATTGCACATTCCCATATTATATATAATTCATCCTGTCTATTGATTCCATTTATATTATATATGTATGGCACTTAATGATATTAAACTGCATTTAGTTGGAACTGTACTCACTATGTGCAGTGCCATTAAAGTCGGATTACATCTAACCACAACTACCAACAACGTGATACACCTGTTATGTAATTAAACGGATACACCTAAATCTACTTTTTATAGCAAAAAAAGAGGGAACTGGATCATTTAACTGTTGCGTTATACATTAGTATTTAATGAACGTGATATACAAACCAGATGTGTTGTTATTCTACTTGTGAACAGGTTGAGAGTACCGTTTCACGGGCTCCAATGTGCATCTCGTTTAGCTCACCTCGGAATATCTTACCGTTGCCTGTAATCGATGTGATGAACCTAGTGGGGAGTGAGCTCCCCTGGAAGATGAGGGTGATAATCTAGCGCATATTTGACTGCCTCTCATTTTAACGTAAATCACCGATCCTGTGGAGAAGCAAAGGAAGACGGGCAGAAAAAGCTCAAATTAACACCAGAATCACTCCCGCTGCACAGTGTAAACATGACCGGCATCTTGCAGGCGCAAGTAATAACGGACGCACTCGCGGAGGCGTCGCGCTTCAGTATTGGCTCACATTGGGAAAGAAAAAACAAAAACAACATTGGACGCGCATGCATGAGAAACTTGTCGGCTCCCCTTTAGCTTCATATGTTACTCCGACTCGCGGTGTTTATCCGTCTGGCGCCACACGCAGCCCAGAGCACCACCACCTCCACCACCACCTCCTCCACCGCAGCAGCAGCTAACGTTAGCCATCTTTTCGATCCACTTTATTAAAAGCACACCGACTACCGTAAACATCACGAGGCGACCGTACGCAAACACACGCACGCATATTCCGATTAATGTGTACCTACGCGTTGAGTCGCGGCGCCCGGTTGCAGATGGATGAGGCCTGTCACGCCTTCTTCTAACTGACTAGCTAGCTATCGCCCGCGTCCATGTCTGCGTGCTGTGCTCCAGTCGTTAGCCGGAGCCCGTTTCACTGATGCTGCTGAGCGGGCGAACACTTACACGGTCCCCACAACAAGTCGACGCCGAGCGCAGCCGCCTCCTCGCCGTCGGGTTGTGGTCTTTAGCGTCGACGGGGAGCTTTCGCCAAAGATTTCGACGGCCGAGAAAAATTTGGATGGTCGGTGATGATATTTTTTGGGTAAAAGTGAGTGACGTGTGCGCCCTTAACATCGGTCCTTTCCGGCCCTCGTAATATTTCCGGGTAGCAGGAGCGGGGCTCACGGGCGGCTGCCTAGGGCTCGCAGCGGATTCACCGTGTAGTAAAAGGGGAATAGTCTTCTACAAACGTGACATATTCATATAAATAGTTTCATTTTACCTCCACAACCCTCTGTCCCGTTTTATAAAAAGGTACCCAGTCTCAGTAGGAGGTGGATGACTTTACCCCAGGTTGCATAACGGATGATGTTGTATAGGCCTATTAGGATAATTATGGATTTGGGGTATAACTAATAAATAAATAGCATTAGGTGAATAAAAATAGCACCTGTTGTGCTCTTTTATTCCATCGTTTTCTATTAGTAATTCAATATCTTGTTTATTATGTTCATGCACAGGCCACAGACATTTTTAATTATGCCATAAAAGTAACGTTTCACATCTAAATTAGTTTAATGAAGTTGACGTTAATTATCCTATGTATAATCTCTAGGGAGGTCTAATTTGGTAATGGGATGGTAGTTTAAGAAAACAGATATGCAGGGACATAAAACAATTGTTGATGGTGTTTATATATTTTATTTTGTTTAAACAACCAATCTGAGCTAATACATATTTGATTGATATATCTGTAAAAAAAAAGTCCAATGAGTATGAATAAATAATATACATTAATTTAACACAATTGGGATAATTATTACCAAAGTACACCTTTTTCAGGGCATTTATTATCTTTCTTACATGTTTGTTTGTACAGTTTGTAACTAAATAGCAGTATTTATAAGAAGTGCTTCAGAAAATGAAGAGCTTGTAATTAAATTTTTCTTGAGCATTTCAGTCACATAAACATACATAATTCAGAATAATGTTATAACATTGAACAAAACAAGTAACATACATTTCTCAAGGCAATCAAGAGAAATAATAAGTTGTTTTAGACATCTCCTCCTGGTTCTCTCGTGTTCCTCTATCCCAAACAGATCTACACAATTGAGCCACTTTAAAAGAGATCAGCCTTAAATTAACAAACCCAGATCATTGGAATTATTAAGAAATATGAATGAAGACAATGCTTTGAGGAGAGTTGTGGGGAACCGAACCTCACGCTTATCATCACACACATCTTGGAATTGATTCAGTCATTATAATCACAAATAAGTGAATCATTTCCGTTCTGAGTCTCTCTGATTTATGGATGAGAGTCATGCCTGTGTTAGGTTAGGATGCTCATGGTGTGCACAGAGCATGTATACGCATACTCTTTTACCCAAAATCATTAAAAGCATTAAAAGTCTTTACTCATGTTTGTAATTTGAATATGAATTGGTCTTTTGTATAAACTGTGCTGTTCATCTTAAACTGTGCATGATTTGTGAACAATGGGGTTTCACTTTACTGAGCAGTTATATAAGGCATTAATATGAATTGTGTTGGACAGTGTGGGCAGCTTTTCTTTAAAATGAAAAGACATTTTGAGTGAAGGCTTCAAACAGGTTTTGTCTGGAGCCGAGGAGCTACTGAACCTCCTGGTGGTGGAATGCACACACTGCAGTGATTGTACTGCATCAGTGGCAGCCAGTGTCTAAATCAAACATCATATTTTTCATTCCCTTTGTGTACCTCCTCTAAAAAATATTTCTCAGTACGTCTACTCTTTTATTCGAGCCTTCATACATCTCAGTGCAATAAATGTATTCACGGGAGGTTTTAATATGAGCTGCGTCGCCCTCACCTCACTCTAAGGATACAGCTGGTACTGATGATATAACTACGCACTGGTCTAGAGCTGTGAATTATATGAGGGAAAATGTTGCCTTTTCATTTAATTTAAAAGCACAGTTGCCCACTCCCACTGGCACTGTATAGCCATAATGTGGCTTATACAATATATCATATCCTGATGGGAGTGTATCATAGAGCCACTCTGTGCTCACTAACCCACTGAAGACTAATGGCTCAGATAGAGACGTTTCTTTTGGTTCGACCTCTTGTAAAACATTTATTTGTCTCCGATTAAGTACAGGTCTCACAACCTACACCACTGTTATACTTGAGTACACATTTGAGGTGGTGGTACTGTATTTGAATGTTTCCATTTCGTGCTACTTAATATTTCTACTTCGATGTAAATCACGAGAAACTAACTACATCTTGGTTAGCTTCAAGATAAAGTCTAAACATAAACGCAACTGTAATAATAATCACATCCAGTGCTTAGTCACTACTTTAAATAGTATTTTATACTTTAAGTGGATTTCGCTCATACAACTTATTATTTCACTGCAGGACCTTCACTGTTAATCAAATATTATTATTTTGCAGTTCGCTACTTTTACTTAAATAGAGGATTCCAACTACTTCCTCACTAAAAATGCAGATGTAAGGACAATTCTTCCCAGAAAAAAAATGAATTTCTGCTGAAACAGAGGAGGCCTCGTTCATTGGCTTGACTTTCAAACAGAATCTCACGTTAATTAGATTACACATCAACATCACAACCTGAATTGCAAACAATGAACATAGGCGTTCAACTAAAGTCTGATATATTGTTAAATTGTAGATAAATCTGTGTGTGCAACCAAGCACGAGGGGTCTACTCCTCTGAGTTCAGTAACTGAAAGGCATACAGCCCAGTTTATTAAATAGTGTTGCTTGGTACGGTGCAATGAGCCTCAATGCTTGTTTCTTCATGAAAAGAGTGTGAAAGGCCAAAGAGTTGAGGAAGATATTTGAAATATTGCATATAAAATAAGAGTATCACTGAATGACAGAAAACGGTGTCTTGGTTATTATTTATTATTATAACATTCATAATAATAATAATTCAAGAACACTAATTCGAGAAACTTACACTCTATAATAAATGACAAAACCTTTTTTTCCACCAACTTTATTATACAAATTCTTTGTGAGTCACGGTCCTATCCAAGGGGCGCAATGCATTGAACAATAACAAAAGGGCTGTTTTGAAATTTATAAGCATGAAAATAAATCCTGGATTTTTCGTTAATGGACACAATCCCTGTCCATACAATTTACTATTAATAATGCTTTACATTTCAGGTGGCCATGAACCATGCTCTCTCTAAATGAATTCATAATGGTAAAAACACACACCATATTCATTCATTTCTTTCAAAGCTTTTTAGCTGACTTGTCTGTCTGTAAATTCTCAGTTCTGAAAAATAAATATCCCCTGTAGTCTTGTAGGAGGCTATGACAATAGAAAGACAACAACATGTTATGAGTTTGGCACTGTACAATTCATTAAATACTAACACATAATTGGTTGAATTCTCAAATTAATGTTGAAGAGATCACTCAAAATATTCTGATTGTACTAGCTATACAAAATACAATACTTTCACAAATTAGATTAACCATTTATAAAATTGATATAATGAGTTTTGATGAATATGGCTTGTGAGATATTACAGACTTTGCTACAGACCTTTTGCGGCTCTATTAAAAAATTCTAATACTACTGTATGTCACTTGTCCTATTTCCCTGAAAAAAGACACTCAAAGCGTTCAGGTTTCCATCAGATCGTTGTTCTCCACCCGATAAACATTCATCCAAAAATACAAACATCATGGCATCATGGGTTTAGTGTGTACAACCCATAATATGTGATCGGGTCGGGCTGCTGCAGTCGAGACACCAGACCGCCTCCGGTCTGGTTTTGCGACTTCTGGCCCGTCCCAAACACATCTGCCCCTCGCTGGTTGTTAAAACACTGTCGTCTCCACATACGTTTAGAAGGCTGCAGATTTTTTCAATAGATATTTTTGCACTCGAGTGGAAACCTTAGTAATCACTTGAGATCAAGAAGTCATAAGGCCGATGTCTAGGCACAGTACATACGGCTGGAAAATTGGCCATAAAAGCATCGCTGACCTTCAGATCCAGGCATACTGTAACTGCCTCTCAGTGAAATGGAGCTGGCATGCATCAAGATTTAGAAGGTTTTTAAAAACTTGAATTTATGACCAGATGTATGAAAAAAAAACTAGTCGTGAGAATGCTAGTTATCTAAAAACAATAAACACTTAAATCCCACCAAGTAAAAGAACATCACGTCATAAGATAATTGTTAATAATAACCATAACAGTTATAATAATCATTAATAATAACACTCCATCATATTCATAACAACTACATTTAGCACTGTGTATAGGAAGATTGTCCAAATGTTTCTGTGTGTCAGTATTTCATCTCTGTTCTCACATGACCGAACAGAAACCGAGCAGTAACAAGTTCCTTCTTTGATCTGCAGAATTAGCTCTGATTTCATGTCTAAAAAATCTTCTCTCGATACAATCGCGTCGATTGATCGGTCACAATGTCAGCCGTGCTTGTACAGAATGTAAACCTGGAGGACACGATAAGTACGTCTCTATCTGGTGCAAAGATCAGGGGATAGATTTGTGCAAAGTTGTTTTTTTGTCTCTATGTTTCTCTTTGAACTGTGCTTGAATTGCTCTTGTTTTTTGTACACATTAATACTTAATACATCATGACAATATCAACACAAAATCAAGAGAAAGAGATAGCATTTTATATGGACCACAGATATCACATACTACAGTATATAGGATAGGATAGCCCTTAGTATTGATAAGCGTTGTTAGTGATGAATATTTTTTTTTCTCTTTTCTGTTTTTCTGGGGGTGTTTTGTTTTTATAACTGGCGTTATGATACAGCAAGTTCTTCCTCTCGAGGACGGGGAGGGCTTCCTAACCATCCGAGTCTCTAACGCCATCGTGAGCAACGCAGGAGAAGGCCTCAGGGTGCCCTCTCTCTCCTGACTCAGAGGTGTTTTTGGCTTGCTCGGAAGCCAATCCTTTGACTGTACAAAATATCACTGACTTGTATAATTTGTCACCTGGTGAGAATAATAAAATGGTGATTGTCAGACCAGCTTCCTCTGTGGTATTTTCTTTGTATCTCCATAAATGGCTTTGAAGGACAGTTGTGTAAGTGCAACCTCTGCATCACGGTCTATTCATTTGTGCTCTGTAAAAAAACCTTTGCTCTCCCTTCACAACCTGCAGTAAAGCAAGTTGCCATTTTATTGGTAAACTGAACACATGCGTCTCTGTGTCTGTGTCAAGATATTTTTGTAATAACATGACAGATGGCTCTATTTTATTTGGTAGCCCATCGTTTTTACAGTTAGGCCCTGATCTTGAGATGGGAACATTAGGGGAAACTCACCCATCACGTACTCTAACATCAGTGTACACTCCTGTAGTGGAACAGGGATCAGTGTGTGAGTCCCTCTGGGGGGGTTTGGATCTAAGGTCACATGGAAAACTAGGCAACCCAGGCGTCAGCTCGGTATTGTGGGTTCGTCCGCGGTTTCAAATCCTGCCAACAGCGTCAGGCTGCAGTGTCCCGGCAAGAAACAGCCCCCACCTCGTCCACTCGTGTCCATGGGAAGCAACACAAATCTGTTATTTGTCCCTGTGTCAGGGTGAGGTTCAGGAGTCAGATGTCCAGAATCCCTCACCAGGCACACGGTTTATTCACACTCGTCTGGTCCACCAGGCTTCTCCCCCGGGAGGCTCAGTTTGATAAATCATTGTCGGCGAGAGCTGAGCAGGCTGTCAGTCCAGCAGGTAGGTGGCTCAATTCTCTTTAAAATTCTGTGACACAATATTCCAGATGGTCCTCCTCTTCATCGACCTCTCTTTTATATATATATATATATATATATATATATATATATATATATATATATATATATATATATATATATATTTATATAAATATATATCAATATATATTTATACATATAATAATATATCAATATATATCTATATATTTATATCAATATATATCAATATATATTTATACATATGATAATATATAAATATATATATATATATATATCATCTTATTCCCTATCTAATATGGCTCCTGAGTACTTTTTGAAAAACAAATATAAAAACAAAATGATGAACGACACTTCTGTTGGTTTTGTTTCACCCTTCCAGTCTATCTACAATAATGGCACCGCTGTATATGACAATATGGCAAATTGTGTTATAAAATATGGCTGATGTAGGCTATCACATAATTGGAAAAGATTTTCCCCATCTAGATTTTTTATTAAATAATCATATTTAAGCTATTTAATTACAAGATAACACTAATTTGAATAGCCTAAACACGTTATACTGTTACTAAACTTTGTACTAATAGTTTTATTTCTTGTAGTTGAATATCTAATAGTTAAATGCAGACGGGTGATCTATTCCCATAACTCGGATGAGAGGTTAACTCTACGTTAGGCACAAACCTCACACCGTCACCTCATTTTTACTCCCCGTCCTGATGCCCTGACTCCCTCCTCCGCTTCCTGCCGACCCCCCGCCGCCCCCTCCCGGTATGAAATGTAGCTGCTCAATGGTGGTCTGCCGCTTCGCTGCAAAAGCCATCCTCCTGGCGCTGTGGCCCCCTAGTGTTCCCGTTCCCATGACTACCCCCTGCCCGGGCATCTCCCCCGCCCAGCCCATGCCCCCGCTCATCTGGCCCGTCATGGCCGTGCTCCTCTCCTGCTCTCGTCCGGACGTGGGGTGAGAGTTCATCTTGATCATGTGGTGTCGGTCCAGGGCGGGCGTGGCGCAGACGTTCTGCTGTGACTGGGCCTTCTGCTGGCGAGGCAGCGTGGGCACGCTCCCCCCTGTGTGGGCGTACGGATCGACGACCCCCATCCCGCCGGCCTCCATCCGGTCCTCCAAGTGGTCCGGGGACATGAGCAGCCGTTCCTGCCTGTCCTGCCTGTCCTGCCTCTCCTGTCTGTCCTGCCGGTCCTGCCTGTCTTGCCTCTCCTGTCTGTCCTGTCTGTCCTGCCGGTCCTGCCTGTCTTGCCTGTCCTGCCTTTCTTGCCTCTCCTGGTTCTTCCTGGTGAGGGTCTGCGTGTTGGAGTTCTTATTGGAGGCAGCCATGGCTTTGTAGTACTGGTGTTGCTGGTTCTTGGACAACCTGGACAGTGTCCCCGTGTTGCCGGGGACGTCCCCCATGTTGAGCAGCTGGTCGGTGGGTTTAATTTTCCTCGGGGGCTTGGAGAGAGTTTCGTAATTCGGGTTGTACTGGGGCTCCGGGGGATCCAGAGGGTACGGGTTGGGGGTTGGCGAGGCAGGCATGCCAGAAGGCAGCGGCGGGATCCAGGGACGGACTGCATGCCGGGGGAGGGTTCCTCTACCACTGAGGGTGTAGTCTCCACCCCAGTGGAGGTGGTGCTGGGAGGACTGGAGGGCCGGCTGGGCTGTGTGAGGCCGCCTCTTGGTGGTGCAGTAACCAGACGAGTACTCGTCGAGACCTTTCTCTGCAAGCCAAACAAAATATCTCTGAATTGTTTATCACCCCAGTAAATAGCGCCAGCACATAACGACGCATCCCGCACGCCGCGCCCGGATGTCAACGGCGTCCCCGCGCTGCGGAGCTCGCGAAACAGAACATTTGTCTTCATTCCTCATCGAATGAAGGTACTTACCGAGGCGTTTGAGCGAGGAGTATCTGTTGAGCTCGGGCTTGGTGGCGCTCTCGTAAGAAGGCGGCAGCTGAGCCAGGTTGTGCAGAGAGTGGTGGAAGGCCGGCTGGGATTTGGTGTTGTTGTGTTTACTGGAAAGCAGGGTGCCTCCAGCTGCCAGCTGAGGGTTGTTCATGCGAGGGGTGCGTTCTGCAGAGACCGCAGCGAGAAAACAACTGTGTGTTAAATGAGATTTGCTCCTCTGGATCTAGCGCTCTTCCCAGAGCTGCATCAGAATCCACAGCTCTGATAATCATTGTTATTGTTGGCATGAATGAGTCTACTTTTTAGCTTAAATGAAAGTGAACAAAGTAAATGAAGCATTGTGGTGAATGCATGTAATTTACAGAGGAGCCCGGCTTTCACCAGCTACCTTACCGATAGTCGCGGTGTGTTTGGGGCTGGTGCCTGATGAGTGGATGAAATTTTGTTGCAAATTGCCCACTGCAAGGAGAACATAAAGTAATCAGCTCAAAATGGATGTCAGGCAGTTTCCAGTTCAATGGTGTTTAACATATGTAGATGAAAGCAACTGAAGACATGTTAGCATCAATCCACCTTGACATCGTCTCACATGCACATTCTCAACATCATAAGGCATACATATTTTAAAGATGTCAGATTAATTTTTTCCATAATGGCTGCAAAGATATCTGAAGGATGGGACTCAGAAAACAACCTCGGCCAACGCGATGTGCCTCGGCACACAGAGGAGGCCGTTCCACAGTTCTGATTGTGCTATTCACGGACGCTGTGAAAGACCCTGAACCCTCACATCTGTTGTCCTTGTTAGGAAGTCCTGGGGCGTGGAGATTTTTCGGAGGTCTCCCCAGTGTCCCCTTCATGTCCCCTACAGCCAACGCCACGCTGTTGTTTCTCTCATCCTGCTGGACCGGGCTGGACTGGTGCCGCAACATGTCCACCAGGGCTCTGATGATGTAAGAATACAAGCAAAGGGAAACACGATTAAATCAACAGTGAACTATCGGCTGACGGCTGGCTATCATGGCAAATTCATCAAGTTATGCAAAATAGTAGTCTATGTTTTGTGATGAGGGATTTTTCATATGTTATCATTTTTGGACAATGGATTGGTGGGTAGGTGAGTGACCATATTCATTTGAGGATCAATGTAAGTCATTTAACTTTAGATAGATTTATGAAAATAATTAATCGTACATTCTTTATATATATATATATATATATATATATATATATATATTTATATAAATATATATCAATATATATTTATACATATAATAATATATCAATATATATTTATATATATACAGTATTCAAATTGTGTAGAAATCATTCTTTTTCACAGACACCAATTGTTTAAATATTAATTATTCTACAATGATTAACCTGTAACTATGCAGAATAAGAAGAAAATAATACTTATTATTAGCATTATTATTATTATTAATCTAACGCTATATATCAGTTGACAACTGCCAAGATTCGGGGCCATATATTAGATAAAAAGCAGGAATCAAAACAACCATGAATTCTTCAGCCACTCAAGGAAGTGAAATATGTTTCATTTGATGACTAACATCATGATTCTGAGCCCAGGATGATAAATGTGGGCCATTTATGAGCCCAGAATACCTCAGTTCATTACAGTATTCATACGTCACAACGTCAGCCTTGAGAGGTGAGAGGTGAGCCTCACCTGGGCATATTCAGGTCCCTTTGGTTGGCTTCCTGTTGCACCTTGTTGAAGACCACCTTGATGCCCACTGCCACAGCCACCATGAACACAATCACGCCTCCGATGACGAAGCCTGTGTTGTGGCTCTGCTGCTTCAGCGGATCGAAGTCTGGGTCGGGCCCTAAGTCATCTGATAACATCATGGCGTCGGTCTGTGGCTTGGCCCAGTCTGGAGAGTAGTAGTTTTTACAGTTGTGCTGCTCCAGCTGCTGGGTACGGTCTGGGCAGCAGAAGCGGTAGTGGCAGGTTCCACAGCAGAAGACAAATGTGTCCTTGGAGCAGTTGAAAGCGGTGTCAAACTGTCCCATGACGTCATAATAACCCCGACACACATCCATCCATATGTCCATCATACGGGGGCGAATGGGCGCTACCTGGGCGGCCCCTAAGGGAGGCGCAAGGGCCTCTGATGACGTCACATTCTTGGGGAACATGACCTGTGGAAGGGGTCTCGGAGGCGCCTCCAGAACTCCCTCTGAGGTTTCTGGGAGTTTCTCGGCGGTTTTGGTCCTGCCTTGGAGAGCTGCTGGCCTGATGTTGGCCTGCATGGCGAGGAGCAGGAGGGGGGAGCGGGGGCCAGCCTTGGGCTCCGCAGTGAAAGGCCTCTGTGAGCGGTCTATTTGTTGAGGAGGGGGGGACGGAGAGGTCTCCGCAACAGTGGTGGCTGGGGCAATGAGGATGGAGAGCAGGGAGACAGCGAGGACTAGGAGATTGGTGGTGGGCGTCATTTTTACATGACTAAGAGATCTATTTTCTGTTGGTGAGTCGATGCAGTTACACCGCTGTATCTGCTTTTGCAGTTTAACCCACTAAAATGGCATGTGAAATATTCAAGTAGCATGTACAACCTACTGGATATTGATGATGTGTATCAGGTGTTTCATTCAGCAATGTTGGATGAGGAAACGGACGAGGAGAATCGAAGGCTTTTCTTCATTTTTTTTGTCAGAAAGTGAGTAATTCTCTGTTGTAATATTAGAAAAGGTCAGAAACATTCCAAATCAAAAGGTCCAACACTATCAAAAATAGTTGTCAGGTTTCAATAATTGGCGCTAATGGTATTAAAATGGTTTTAATGTACTGCTAGAAAGGAACTCTGAATGTGTAATGACTTCATCTGTTGCCCTCTCAAGAACATTAAAATTAATGCAGCTTTGTAAAAAGGACAAATTGAAAAAAACAATCTTCATGCTCTTAATGCTGAATGCCTTGTTCTACCCTTCACCTCACACAGAACAAAAGGACAAATAGCTGACGAACCGCTGGATGGAATTAATTTTTGAACCCACAAAGGCCAGTAAGAAGCAAGGAATTTCAATAAAATATGGCAGTCCTATACATTCCTGTGCCGAGCACGGCACTTGACCGATAGTCTGCGGTCAGTGTGTTATCAAATGTAAACGGTTTAATCTGTTTAGTTTTTTTCCTGGATGAGTTTGTCTGGCACTGCATGCATTGAGAATTGGCACTTATTTAAGCTGTACGCAATTATTCTCTGAAAATATGCACGAAATCCAGAATATTCTTCCTGTATTTTGTGTTTGTCGGCATTGTAAACAATCAGATGGGATTAACAGAGCGTCTATTATTGATGCCTTGTTTCTCTAGAGCAGGGTGATATCTCCATGTCAACTTGTTCTACTCGTCACATCTCTAGAAACACTGTGTACTTTATCTCAATCTTTTCTAGTATTGGATTCATGTGCATCCGTAGTCGTCTGGCACGGACTGTAACTGTGACTGGGCTAGGGGCGATAATGAGGGAGGCTCAGTTTAAGTGCTAAAAGACTGTACCAGCTGAAAATTAAGAGTAAGCATAAACCAAGGAACCGACTCCCAGCTTGTGAAATACAGCGCAAGATGAGGCCAACGTCATGGATTTTAAATGCTCTCTATTCAGCTTTTAGGCACAAAAAGTTACCCGTCATTCAACAGTATCACTAATTAGACGTGAGCTGAATGGCACATTGCGTCTCCGTGTGACATGTCTCCCTCAAAGTAAAAATGATTCCGGATTTGTCTCCGAGGTTCAAAGAATATCACTTTTGTTGAGAAATATGTAAATGCATGAAGTTATTGTGTTGGAGGTGTTGGCAATAATAGACAGAGGCAGATCTGTCTCCCACAGAAATTATAATTATATGTAATTATCAAAAACGTCCCTATCTGTAGCGGAGAATGTAGGCACAGATGGGGGAGACAGAATGCTGAAATCACCCAGGGCTCCACTTGTTTCAGTTACTTGCTCCTCTGACCTTCTGAGGAGAGTTCAGAGGAAGACAAACGAGACACAAAGGCAGCAGTTCTGCAACTGACTAATGTTTCTAAAGCGTTCCTCTGTCGTCTCCAACGGTTGGGCTCGATTTGCAGAATGTCCTCCGAGTTTACGCGTCGCCCAGCCTGGAATGTGTCCGCTGTAACGCAGACGAGAGGCACGGTTAGAAAGAAGCCCTGCACTGACACAACAAAGACATTTAATGTGTTGCATTAATTGCGTTACGGCCGCATCGTGTGAGGCCGAGTGTGTGTCCGTGTGCCTGTTTGGTTGCAGGAGCTCCCGAGAAGCCGATGATGGAGAAAGGGAGAACGAGAGCACAGGGATAAATGCAGGGTAGGGATTTAAATGAGCAAAGAGATTGTGGCGAGCGGGAAGAGCCAGAGGTATAGATGCAGAGAGACGACCATGAGTGGGAGGGCGGTGTGTGGGTGGCACAGAATCAAGTACATTTCTCCCAGCACTTACCAATACAACATAGCACATCACACAAACAGCACCGCCAAACAGATCTGCAAATACAGTCAACGCCACGCACAAGAAGGGTGCTAATCGAGACTATGGGAGAGAGAGTGAGGGGGGGGGGGGGGGGGGGGCTGCAAAAAGGCTTGTGTGCATGTGAGAGACTATAGTAGGAATTCTTTAAACCTCCTTGTCAGTCTCTTTCTCTCTCCTTTATTCCTCTTGCTCCCTCCTTCTCCTCTATTCTCCCTCGTTCTGCCTTTCTCTCTTTCTCAGATTCTGTGCGTGGGTTGAGGCAGCTAACTCTCTCAGAATAGCACTGCAGCTCTCTGGCTGTGTGTGAGTGAAAGAAGCAAAGAGAAGGGAGGCAGAATCCAATCTGCACCCATCAGCCAAACCAGATTTCAAAGTCACATCTGCCCGTGTCCTGCTCGACAAGACGGCCCAGATGCTCAACTCCCATCAGTAACATTCTCTGCTGCACTTGATGTCAGAACCACTCCCCAATGAATGTGCAATTACAGTTTTATAACCATAACTGAGATCTAGAATGAAGAATTAAAAACACTCAGGGTCAGTGCTCCTGCACCCCAAGAAAAACATAAAGTCCAGTGTCAGATCTTTCTAGCAAAGTGACTCAACATTCAGTAGAAGCATCTTTACTGTGCTGCTGAAGCAATGCAGTAGAGCCAGAGAGGATGGGAACTAAAGGGTGAAGGGCAGCTTATTCATGACTGAGTTGCATGGCCACTGGAGGTTAAACAAACCATTTGCACAGGTTCCTTTCATGGCAAGCAATTATCAATCAACGCAAATATGCCAAACGGCTCCCGTTACTTCCGTTGCAGGAGGCTGACCAGCCGTGCAAACGGCTGGACATGCAACAATTTCAACAGGTTGTTGGAAATGAAACAAAATGGCCCCTTTTTCTTTTTCTTTAAACACGCTGTTGCAAAACAACGCACACGAATGCGTATCAATGAAGCTTAATTAATTAATACCAGTCATGTTGATGGCGATGCAAAATACATGTGATTACAGTGGAGGCAGCGCAGCAGCGTTGTTCTCATCAGTCACATAAATGCTGCGCAATGACTGGAAACAAATAAATAAAAAAGATCTCCTTCATTAGGTTAATAAGTTTCTACTTGCAATGAACAAGCATGCGGGAAATGGAAATGACTTGCATGTATCATAGGCTAAGAGTGCGTGGGTGTATCCGTGCCGGTGCGTGTGTTTGTGTGTGTAGTCCGGCTTGATGTGTCGGTCTTAGTAACAATATGTTCAGAACATCGCATGTGCTGTCGATGAAAGTGTCTAAATGGTGAAAAACATGTCATGAAACGTTACGCGTAAACATGGTTTTATGGCGCAGGTTTCATCCAGATATTTTTGTTTGGCAGCCTCCAGCGCAGCTCATGCATCTAAACAAATGCCAAACACATTTTTCATACAGACAGAAACACCCGGCATCGAACAGTTTCATAATTGTCGTTGCATTAATACAAGGTGCATAATGCCGTGTCTTACCTGTGCGCCGCTGTGGGGTTTGATGCCGGAGAACAGCGCTGGGGAGCCTGCGCACTGTCTCGTAGCGTGTCTCAGATGGCAGCCTGTTATTGTGGCAGAGGATGATCGGGACGGCGTGAACTGTTGCTGGCTCTGCCACCTGTTTTAAATGTTTTTTCCACAAGTGCCGCAGATCTCAAGCGTTCTGTGTGTGTCCCCATCAGGCTATTGATAATCCATCACCACGGCAGAAAGAGGGGTGGGGGTGCGGGGGGTGGTGGTGGTGGGGAGGGGGTGAGGGGGGGGGGGGGGAGACTCGAGCAAGACGGATAGAGAGAGTCAGTGGCCGACGAGATGTTCTAAAATCTTCTGAAACATGTGACAAGGCGAGTCAACTATCACTAGCTCGGAAAATCCCGTTTCTCGCAGAGCTCAAGTAGCGCAACTATTCTGCAGAACGACGACCGACGCGTTACCGAAGAAAATCCCCACAAATGAACTTTTCTCCATCTAGAATAAGCTGGAGCTGGCTCCCTTCATAATTTCCAAGCGAGATAGGTTACACCGCCTAACTGCGACTGGCTTCACGGAGGTCCGCCAGTGGGGGAGCGCTGTGATTGGTCGCTCAAACTGGTGCTGATGAGACTCAACTCCGCGCTGCTCGACACTGATGGTCATTAGGCCCATTCAACTAGTGGCGTTCATCTTTATTCCCCTCCATTTAATTTACCTCTTTAATTGAATGACCCTGAACAACTACATTTACTGGTTCTGAAAAAAAACTGTTCCGATGTTAGCTGCTGTTCTTTGATAAAAGTCTAATAATTAATTGAGACAGAAATGAATATATAACAAGTATAGGGTGAATTTCCTCAATTAAAGCAGTAGGTAAATTCAGGCGGAAGACCTCTGAGATCCAAAGTGTGTGTTTTTCTTCGTGTGTGTGTGAGAGAAAGAGAGCGAGAGAGACACGGTTGCCACAGCAACTGTGTCATTATGTTGGTGGCAATTATGAAAGCTATGAAAACGGGGAAGGGGAGAGGATTGGCGCAAAAGCTCTGATACTGAAGCGTGAACGAAACTGTTCATTAGACCCGGACCTGCATCGCTAATTCAGAGATTTCTCAAAGTTTGAGAGGAGCAGGGGCAGCTGAAGATGTCCACACCGTGATGGGAAGAGCGAAGGAGATGCGTTATGATGTATGCGAGACAGGAAGTTGGCTCGTTTGGCTTCGTGCCGCCGTCACACAGCAACTGCCTCCTCACGATCTTCACATCATCAACAGCACATGAATGATTTTAACTGGAACTTAGTGATCACACGTTTAGCGTCGGGATGAATCATAACGAATACCATTTCACTGGAGGCTGTGGAATACAGGAAATCCAGCATCCACCCATCTGACACGCAGAGCAGAGACATGCAGCCGCTTTACATTTAAGAGGGTTTGTTTTAAAAATGACAGCAAGGGAATGGCTCCAGCTCAAATTAGTGAGGATATGCTATACCAGATGGGGAAGGAGATACGCACTTCCAATATGGGGCTTGGGTGTAAACGGTTATGTGGACCCCCAGGTGTCTATAAGAGGGGCCTGATAATTACCTGCATGGCAGGCAGCTATTTCTACACAGGTGGGTGGGCTGCTGCCCCTTCATTAGATGGTCCAATGACGCTACCGGGGGCACTTTCACTCACTGGTTTGCTGGGGTGGATGCAATTACTGATTTCCTCATAATGGTTATTCCATCACTGCAGAACAGGAGACCACTATAAACAAAATAAAGTGGTATTGTACGTCGCTGAGCAGTAAAAAGCAGAGGCCAGTATCCATTCTCAGAAAGATACATACACACTAGGGTTTCAACCATAATAAATAATTACGCAGACAAAGGAACTGCAATTTTTTAAAAAAAGAGCAAATATTCAGAATTTTTCATTTCACTTCTTGTATTTCAAGGTTTTATTAATTTAAATAATTTAAAATGGACACAAAATATCCAGCCGACAGTCTGCACATTGACAGGAGATTCAGAGGCACATTTTCTATCCAGATTAAGACAGCGCGTCAGTGCGTTTCCTTGGGAAACGTAGGCCCCGCGTGCATTTAGTACAGAGAGAAAACCTGCCCAGGAAGCCCTGCCTGCCAGTGCAACGGGTGGGGAGACGAAGGACATCGACCCTGGACGTTTGTCTACAGATGTCGTCTGAGGTACCCGTGTAGCTGGTCGGAGCGCTGGGTATCTGAGAGCACAAACTGCTTTGCAGGGAAGCAGGGGTAGTTTAAGCGAGTCACACCACTGTATGCTTAATACACAAATTAGATAATTCATTTCCTATAAAGTATTCAGGCAAACTACCCTGTTCCCTCAATCACGGATCTACGTCTTCAAACACACACAAACACAAGACATATGAACATGTTAGTTATAAACAACCTTTGTAAATACTGGACAGTGAAACAATTTTAGAAAATTATTTAAAAAAAATTAAAAACATTAAAAAGGTGTCGAGATAGAACATAACGGACCCCGTATGGTCTTTCCATCCCTTCCCCACAATTATTTAGCAACATCTATTATCTCTGTGTTCAGTTTGAAAACCCGACTATAATGAAAGTTGCGTCCTGGTTCAGACTCACGAGCAGTACACGGTACCATCACAGCAGCATCAACCAGGAGGCACTTTGAAGAGAGACAGTTACTTCTCAAAACGGATAATTAGAGGTCATGTTGAACAATGAAGCCCATTCCCCGTCCCAATCATTCACACGAGGCCACGGGCAAAGTACAGCAGATGGCATGATATCCGCAGTGACGCTGTTGCCTTTCCTTTTAAAAAGAGGAAGAAACAATTCATCATCACGTCTCGAGGTATGGGAATAATTAACAAACGTGTTTTGCCAACGGGACCAACTGCAGACAAAACCAGAGTCACGGTAAGAGTACAAAGTGGACAGTCTGGATAGGTGGTAGAAAGAGTCAGAAAAAAAGGGAACAAAAACATTGTCAGCACACTTCAATATTTATATTTACACACACTCTCGCACTCACAAACGTACACACCCACACTGAGAATTTTGCGGAGGCATTAAAGTCGCCTCAATGCACGTTTTTTATCTGCTTTCTTCTTCCCCGCTACATTAGTGCTACTACTACTACTGCTGGTGGTACTCGCTCCACTGGCCCCGTTACCCAGAGCTGCTGGCACAGCTGCTGCACTGGGTCCCGCTCTCTTCATGGGGTCACCTGCGTGCTTCTTCGGCTGCGGGCCGTCATTAGGGTCCTGAGGTTCCCCAGAGGAGCCGCCCATGGCGTGGATCTCCGTGAGCAGACGAGCGCGGGATTCATATTCCGCATAGTCCTCCAACAGCAAACGCCCGGCCTCTTCGTTCAGAGCGGACTCTGGGTTCGGGTGGATGAGGAGACACTTGATCGTCTGTGGGGAAATAAAAGGAGATTAAAATGTCAAAGTGTAACGGCAACACGGCCGACAGTCAAACGCCGACGGCTCTGCTTACGAGTAACACGTGTCTGAGGCCGAGCTCTGCCTTCCAGTCCCTCTTCAGCACGTTGACACAGATCTCTCCTTTGTGACCCACATTAGGGTGAAAAATCTTGGTCAGGAAATACCCCTTGGGGGGAACCGCGGGGAAGTCCTTCCCGAGGACCAGGCGCATTCGGAAAACGCCACCAGCAAACGGAGTTCCCTCTGTTAAAGCATAAAGAATTCATCTCATCAGTCCCGACTGATCCATACAAGCAAACACAAAGGTTCGATGGAACCAACTGACAAAAAAAACGAGATTAGGATTTTGGTGTAAAATTTGAGTTTGAGTTGGTGGCAATGGTGTAGAACAGAACTGGGGGAACCTGGCATCTGTTGCCTTGATACTTGTTGTGCTTTGAAACATTCCCCGTACCAATGACACTCAGCCTGGTACCAGTTTCAGCCATGAACATCTTGTAATAATACCATTTGTAGCCATCATTTATGTGATTGAAACGCTTTACGTCCCACGAAGGAAACCCTGATAGTTTGTTTGCAAATATGTGAAATCTAAACCAATGTCCGTTTCTAGTGAATAACATATGCAGAGAAGTCTGTGGAGGAGTTAATATAATGTGGACACGGGTCTGGTGTACTTTACATGATTTGAAGCAATAAGATGACAGCCATGAGATAGCATGGACAATGTGTCGCACTGTGTGGTTTAAGTGGGACAAGCGTCTCACATGCTCTTGGCAACATCTAAAGACAGACAGAAACCTTCTTTATATAATATGTACATTTTCAAGGAGCCATGGAAAGGAAACTAGTTCTACTTTGTAAAACTGACACTGCAATACACATCTTTGAGAGTTACTTAATGAGTAACTTATGTATATAATAAATACACATCGTTGAGGAGATGAGTGTTGTTTTAGCCTTCACATGTCAAAGGAGTCAACTTGGCTCAGGTTGATGATAAAAGGTTGATCAACAAGTGAAATCTGTCTGCACTGCCAAGTAGTTATTGAGCTATTTTATTGTGTTTGACTGTATTTGTAAGCTGACATTATGATGCACACATTTCATTCTAAAACCAATTACATTTTAATTAGTCAGTATGGACAAGTCAGTAACTCCATTTGATCAGGTTTGTTTGGAAACGGATCCAAACCAGTAAAGTTATGTTAAAAGAAAGCCATGTGGGATTGTACAATATTTGAATGAATACCGTAAAAGAGAATACATCTATGAGCACAGACTACTGTGTTTTTATAAAGTTAACATGGCCAATTCCAGTGTGGCACCATAATGCAGTCCTTACCTGGTCCTTCGATTGCCGTGTGTAGCTCGGTTATGTCTTCGTCACTGGGGTAGATCTTGATGCCTTCGGGCGGGTCTGCTGTTAAAGCTAAAACTTCTTTATAGACCAAGCGAAGAATATGAGGCGGCAGATTCTCCATGTTGGAGTTCTGTAGAGACACAGAAAGATGGTTTCACCAAGTCAGTTTTTTTTACATTTGCAGGCACAACAACAAGGCAAGTAAAGTGAAGACAACATTTTTTTTAAACATTAACCCCTGAGTTGCACACACAGACTTGTTGTGGTTGAAGCTGTTTTGCTGAGACCAGTAACTTACTAGGGAATTCACCTCAGTGGATGGAAAATGCAACACTGTATTTATATATATATATATATATATATATATATATATATATATATATATATATATATATATATATATATTCCATGTTAGAAAGTAGTATGGTCTTATTTCTTTACAACCCGTTTAGGATCTGAATGTGACTTATATCAAACAAAAATACATTATAAAATGAGTATAATAAATCAGTACATACAGGCCTAGTCCGTGCAAACCTAAAACGGAAAGCCATTAAGACACACAAAAAAGCAATCTTCTGAGGAAACTCAAAACGCACCTTTTCCGACTACATCTGGATTAAAACACAGATTTGCTCTTCAGTGGCACTTAAATAGCTCTTATTCTGGTACTTTTGTAAATCGACTCTGTTGAGGAAATGTTACTTTCTGTATTCTTGTTGTTCTTAGTTTGTACTCTTGGTTGATGCACTTATTGGAAGTCGCTTTGGATAAAAGCGTCTGCTAAATGACATGTAATGTAAATTACGCTTTTAATTATGTCCACACATATTGTTCGATTTACTGTGTTTTAATAAGATACAAACAAAGTTCAACCAACACTAAACCCTAACAGGAAAAAGATCAAACCACGATCAACGGAGATCCTCCGTCGTTTTCTCCTGCTGTGGTTTTCTGTGAGTGGAGTGTATTTTTGTTTGCGCTTCATCCTGTAACATCAGCATGTTCACCAGCATCTCTACTCTCAAGAACACGTCGAGGGGTTCGGGGTGAGCTGCACAGGCAACAACGCCAACGTAAGAAATGTTATCCTATACAACTCTAAAAAGTTTTTTTAAAAACACAAAATTAACTAGTCTGACATTCACACAACCACGAAACCCGTTGAGGGAAAGGTGCGTTGACGTTAGCGTCGACAGGTAACTTTCACGTCACTAGCCTAGCCTCGCGCTGATGACGCTCGTATTAAAGCTGCTCGGTGACTGTGAAACGTGCGATAGAGTCCTTAATAACACACACGTGTATATCGCATGTATATTAAATGCAAATCACGTTTTATAACTAACGCCAGAGACTCCAGCAAGTAGTCACAACCCAAATTAGTAGCTCGACGGCTAAACGTCGGATCAAGCTAGCAGCTGCTCTCGTTAGCCGTTAGCGACGTCCTCCGCCACCCGACTCACCATCTTCAAACGGGGCTCTGCTGAGCTGATGACGGACTGGCCCGGCTGAGATGTGAGGAGATCTTTCCGTGAGCTTTTTAAAAAAAAAACTGCCTAAATGTAAACTCAGCCAGGTCTCACTGACTGCTGTTCTTTTCTTCTTTTCGTTGACACAGGAACAAAAATACGATCCTCAGTTTAACCTACTGCCGCCGACCAATGGGCAGCCTGATGACGGGACACGTCACAACCCCCGAGCCAATCACGAGACAGTAATGTCGGTGGGTCTCAGTCGGCGGCCCTATCAGCCACACAGAGTCAAAAACATGACTGGTGCTCGTCAGCTATAGGTCGGTTTGAAAATTCCCCACACCCCTGAACATTGCTGAAAAGATAACTAATGTTATGTTGGATACAATTGAAATGCACAAGTAAATACACGTCACATCTAAACCGACTTAACCGAGGCATGTGAGGGAGAACATTGATATAATAATACTGGTATTTAATGAGAAAGCAGCAACGTAGGCATACATAACTTAATAAAACATTGCACCCTATCTGAAAACATGTGACGGTAAACCACAGCTCTCAGAGGAAGCATATGCAGACACAGCAATGTAAAGATTAAATGAAGATGTTTAAAGCAGTAGCCAGGACACACACACCACATGAACAGAGCCCGGCCCCCCACTGACCCTCATGAACAGAGCTCGGCTCCCCCAGTGACCCTCATGATC
The DNA here is from genome assembly GCA_036178185.1 of Liparis tanakae. Lineage (NCBI taxonomy): Eukaryota > Metazoa > Chordata > Actinopteri > Perciformes > Liparidae > Liparis > Liparis tanakae. The sequence goes on from CM070092.1 coordinate 15,253,402, forward strand.
AGATTCATTTGATCTTGTATGTTGACTGTTGACTGTTGACTGTTGATTGTTGATTGTTGTTGATTGTTGCTGTTTTGTTTGTCTATCTAATGTGAACATACCAGCGGCCAAGTCAAATTCTTCATGTAGCTAATACGTGTTTCTGATTCTGATTCTGATTCTGATTCTGACTACACTAAAAAGTAAAACGTATGTATTCATGTATTAATGTTTTGCCATGGGTTGTGTTTTTATATATGTAATAAGATACACTGTAACCGTATGACTGACTGTTTTATTATATCATTAAATTAGAGGTAATGAATGAGCTTTTTTGTGTGGGGGGGCGATTCTTCTTATTTTCTTCTTCTATAAATGACTTTGCTTTGTTATTTCTGTCATGTGTTTGAATTATACCTATAGAGTGTTTATTTGTTGCAACAACTCAAAAACATTTGATATGGCCTGGGATCAAAGATATAGTCCATTATAACCCCCAAACTCCATACACGTAGCATAAAGTCCAGGTTGTCCTGCACGTCACCAATAACGAGGCTCACCACTAGAGGGCGCCTCAACATCACGTCCACATTTTAACTGCCTGGTCGACTGAACACACATGCGCAGCAAAGGGTACAACTTCCATCCAACGTTTATTTTACTGTATTTTTAAAATATAAATTAGTACACAAATAATAAAAACGGTTTAAAGTGACAAATTCGCTCGCTGCTGTGAAATGCCGTAAACAGGCGTTACAACCGCGCGACAACAACAACATCATCGCAACAAAACAACGGATCCACTTCCGGTTTCTGGAAGTAGCTGTCAGACTCCAGTATCTTTTTGTAACGGGGAAGCGTTTCATCAGCAGCTCTGCAGCTTCGTGCAGCTACTGTCGATTAATAATAGTTCACTTTGCCTTTGTTTTGCGAAACGCCGCCAGCAGCCAAACACCACGCGCCGTCGGCAGCAGCAGCAGCAGCAGCAGGCGGTCAGAGGTGAGCTATTGAGTGTGGTCCGCTTGACCCGACTGTACACTGTGCGTTGACTGTGCTCATGAGTGTCGGTTAACGGCGCTCCTCGTCTGTGCTCGTGTGTGCAGAGAGCTTTTAGCATGAGCGAAGGAGACGTGTTTCACGAGAAGCAACGTCTGGAGCTGTGCGCCATCCATGCGCTCAACAACGTGCTCCAGGAGCGGGTGTTCACCAAGGAGACCGCCGACGACATCTGCAAACGGTAGGGGAACGTGTTCAGGATGTGTCTGCTCATACAGCTGCTGAGTGGCAACCACAGAGGCGCATTCGAAGAAATACATCTGACTCCACATCTGGCCCGGAGCCCCTTTGTGATCTCAGCCCTCCATGTATTGCTCCACAACTTGGTTACATAGCCTCCCTCTATCAATACGGCATATCTTATAACGGTGATGCAGCAGCAGGTTGTGTTATTAAGATACTTTTTTATGATCCTATCCTGCTCAAGAGGGTCAAATGTTTACCAGAGGTGAAACCATAAATGCAGCGTCTCCAGAGCCTGCCATGGATAATGTAATGAGGGAGGAAGAGCAGGGTGGAGTGGTCCAGCCCGGGTTGTGTACCAGGCAGATTTGTTATCCGACCAGACTCATATCTGTTCAACATCTAATCCGCTGCACCAGTACAGGGGAAGACAGATACATTTAGATGTTCTCTAAAGGTTTGCAAAGGGAACATTGTTTGACTAAATGATGGAGATGGACGGAGTTGGACATGAAGATGTTCTGGTTGTTGTTTGTATTTTGTTCTAGTGTCGATTTAGCTCTAACGCTGTTCAACAACACATGTTTCAACAGCAAATGTAAACTGACTGTTGTATCCCATAGAAAGCTGAAAAGTCCACAACATCAAGACGATACGTTTTGGAGTGGGTCAGCAGACCATACATAATCACTGACTTCAGGATTTCTCACAGTGTTTTGTCAAATATATAACGTGAACCTTTAAGGGTAAAAACCTTTACTAATCGACTGAAACAACATGAGTCATGTTCTGGTAGCTTGTGACTTTGGCTAAAGGATTCCCTGCGGGTAACCCTGTGACTTCATTGACTCCCAGACACTTTGTCCACTTCTTTAGAAACAAATGAGATTAATCTCAATGATAGAGAGTTTATAAATAGGCTTGAGAGTGGGAAGATGCTCAATCAGGAAAAAGGGGAAACAAAACCATAGTGCTGTCCTGACATCCAACAGACCTGGCAAGAAGAGGCTCAATTTAAAACCAAACTGGAGCAAATTCAGGGTGGATTTGCTCAAAAAAATGCTTATCTCTCTCTCTCTCATATCTTTCTCTTTCATTCTGCAGCTTGGCTCCCCAGTGTGTGGTGAACCCTCATCGCTCAGTGTTGGGTACAGGAAACTATGACGTCAACGTCATCATGGCGGCCCTACAGAGCCGGGAACTGGCTGCCGTGTGGTGGGACAAACGCAGGTGAGCGAATCTCCCTTATTTGATTGAAATCTGAAAGGCGAAACACACGTTACTTCATCTACTTTGCACATTCTGCACTTGTTTTCAGTCGGTTGTGCATTTCTGTACGCATAAAGAATCAGGAACTCATTGTTTGGAGTTTAAACATTAAAAGCTGATTTCTCCCTTTTTTTTTTTACGAAATACAGAACGGTTCAGAGCCTCTGCATGCCGAAGGTCCAGGGTTTCATTCTTAACGTCCCCTCCCGGGTATCTCTGGGGATCGTGTTCCTCCCACTTCGACGGCGACACTGGCTCGCGGTGCGTCAAGTGAATGGACAGTACTACAACCTGGACTCCAAACTGAAGAGCCCCGTCTGTATCGGGGGAGAAGCAGAACTACGGTAAGAATGTGCATCACATCTTTAACATGTCTCTCGGACATGTGACCTGTGTGCCTGACTGAGATCCAAACGGGGCTTTGGTGTGCTGCTTGATTTCTGTCTCTGCGTGTGAGTCATCCCATAAGAGTGGTCACATGGCGCTTACCTCACCGCTTCTTGTGTTGCAGCAGTAATCGCTCCGTGTTCATGTTATTCTAACTCTCCCCCTTCGTCGTCCTCGCTTCCCTTTCAGCACATTTCTCAGCGAACAGCTTTCTCAGGACGTGGCAGAGATGCTGCTGGTCGTTGGGCGGGAGGTGGAGGAGGACGGCTCCTGGCTGAACTCTGACAACCCCATGAAGTGACGCTTCGGGACGGGACAGACCGTTACAGAGTATGGGACTTTAAAAATTAAAATTAAAAAAAGAAACACCTCAGTACAGAAAACTCTTCAGGGAATGCACTAAAAGACATTCGATATCTACACCCAGGAAATTCCAAAGAGAAGTAGAGACCGGCGTTTACTCCTGAGATAGAGAACTGTTTTGATTGTAACAGATGATATGCCCCATGTATATGCATTGTCCTTCACTTAATACCTTTGTTTTGAACACTGGGTAGGTGTATCTAAGCTGACAAAGTTTGAAGCAAATGTGGGCGTGTTTGATGACACTCGAGTTGTGTCTTATGACCGAACCGTTGCAGTTTCACGGTGGAGAGATTGCAGTGTTCATTCTGAACAATCCCTTCTGCAATAAGGACAGCTGTCCTAGTACAAAAACATAACCGAGATGAAAATGGTTTAGCTGTCGTAGAATATTACAATCAAGTCGTCCAAATCAGATCAATATGTGCTGTGGCTACAACAGGGTCATGTCAAAATGTATCAGTTATCCATCTCTAACACGACCATGATGGTAAACCTCCTATGCACTGCAGTTAGATTGTTGTTGGCACTGTTTGTCTCGGTGTGTGTGTGTGTGTGTGTGTGTGTGTGTGTGTGTGTGTGTGTGTGTGTGTGTGTGTGTGTGTGTGTGTGTGTGTGTGTGTGTGTGTGTGTGTGTGTGTGTGTGTGTGTGTGTGTGTGTGTGTGTGTGTGTGTGTGTGTGTGTGTGTGTGTGTGTGTGTGTGTGCTCACAGACACGGGTGCTGTGAAGGCATCACCTCGTGAGGCATTGAAGGACCGCCAGTGTCTTTGCACGGTTTCATCCGTTAACTACTGCGCTCTAAACGTGTCGTAGCGTGCCACGGTGTGTTTGGTTGTCTTCCTAGCTGCCTTTGTTCTCCTCTCATTTAGCTTTAGAGTTAACGAAAAAGAAAAGAAAAAAAATGGTTTTCAGAGATTTGCATATATAGCGATGATGTAGCTGAAGGTGCATCAGGAAGCTTTGACAAGTGAAAAGCAGACTGGACTTTGTTTGGGATGCGTTATCCATTTCTTCCAGGTCTCATGTCTCTCCAGGTTGAGTTTGACAGTTTTATCATGAATGAAAGAAGATAGAATGTTCATTTTGTTTATATCTGAAAGGAAAGGTTTCTGTAAAATCACGTTGTTTTTTAATAACTAACATGCAAAAACACTGGTTCTGTGACTGTATGTAGCCTTTGTGTTTGTCTCGTCCGTTGATCTATGCATATCAGGAATAATAGGAGCCCTGTCTCTGGTGCACACCAGTGACCATACTCATAAACCTCAGCTCAGAGGGCCGTAATAGTGAAACTTATTTATATTAAACATTGACCTCTTGTTTTAAGTATGAATCTCTTGTCAAGCTTTGTGTTTGTTACCTACATTGTATGGATTCGTAGACACAATGAAAACCATGGGAAGGTTATTGAAGTTATTTTTATTTATATTAGACTCTTGAGTGTAAAATGATGCCATTCAAAAGGAGCATTGATAACCATACAAACTCAATTCAGGGGTTAACAAGGTCAGTTGCCAAGGACGGGGGATTCAATGAAATCTCCAACATACCAGACCATATATACACAACACATCTTGGAGAGATCTCAGAAACCCAATGCTATACATAAGTATTATTGCTAGTTACGGTAGGGCTACTGCAGCACACGTAGCAAGACTCATATTGCTATGTACCTGCTGTCATTGCATGGGATTTGTAGTTCTCCAATCAAGACTCGAGTAGCAGTTGTAGTTCTCTATTCAATCATTAAAACTGGGTCTTGGTAGCCCTCAAGGTTTTTTTAAAGAGCACATGTTCATGATTATTCAGATATTATAGACAGTGAGATATACAGAATACCATATGGTAATACGAGGAAAATACACAATTGCCACCTATAAAAAAGTAATAATAAAAAAAACAAGATACCAAGTGAAGGAACTGCATTAACCATTCAAAGAAAAAAATGCGTCTTGTCGCTACGTGCCAGTGTTTTTCTACAACAATATTTATATAAAAACTTAAAAATAAATCGGTGGTACTGATACATTTAAGAATAGAAAACTACAACGTAGTAACGTCAATACCATTCTGACTTGCCTCACCACTGTTCACAGTTTACACAGTTCAGACAGACGAGGGAAACAATGTTGACCAAGAGGACTTGGTTCATATTTGCACAACCATCTTACCGGCATTATCATTGTCAGTTATATCAACAGTCCATTTAGACATGTTTCTTTTAAGTGCTTCTAATAATAATAATAATATTCTGTGGTACTGACGTTACACACTTTGAATTCACACCGAGCATTCATTTTATTGAGATTAGTTTCTTTTTTCATTTGAGTAAAGTGTCCATTCATATGAAAACTAAACATTTCTTTTCTATACATTTCCTAAAAATAATAATCAACGCGAATACAGGTTCCTCGAGTGAGCGGGGTTGGGGTGTGATTGACTTCCCCCGTAACCAGTCAGCATGCTGGGAGAGTACTGCAGGTCCAGAACAGGAGCGAGGTGGCGATAGTCCGATGGAGCATCGAGAGGAGAGAAAATAAAAGAGGAGAACAAAGTGTGTTATTCACACGTGATCAGCTGGAGAGGTGGAGACGCCACATGTTTAGCTCACTATCCGACCAACTTGAGGATGTTTACGGAGAATTTCAACTATTTCAAATATAACTCAGAGGAGAAGTAAAACTGTAAACATTACTGCTTTACTTTATTACCTCGTAAAAAACAGTTTGGTCAGTCAGGAAGACTCTAATGCAAAGATTAGTTCCAGATTTCAGCTGCATCTGTTTGCTCATTTGGTCCTGGAGCTAAATTGTCATCACAATACAGAGTTTGGTGCTGCGATAAATATTGTGGCACAGAAAGACTCCATCTGCTGAGGAAGACTGTGAGACCCAGAAAGAATCTGGTGAGGGGGCCTTTTTTCTACTTTTGAGATTATTCAGCGTTTAATTTCACATTACTTTTTTAATTTGCTCTTCCAACGTAAATGTTGACAGAGAATTAAGAAAATGATTCTATTAAAAATAAAGATACGACATCAAGGCCCTCTTGTTAGGCTCTCCTGAAGCGTTGGAAGCTCACATGCTGAGTGCACAGTGTTTGCTCAGTTGTCACAGAGATAACAGAGTTGTCATGAGACTATAAGCTTGGTCATGTGATTACATCTGGTCATATATAGTCAGCGAATGAAAGCGGCCAATTGCACACTGAATGTTGCTTGTAATCATTTAAATTGATCAAGGTTAAGGGCTCTTAAATGGCCAGATAGTGATACTAAAACATGAAGCGCTCCCACATTTATATTAGTAATAAAGAGACAACAATAAAATCAGGAACAGGGGAAATTCTCTCTTATTTCTGCAGGTTTTGAAGCATCAACAAGAGCAAAAGGCCAGCCGACAAGGTCGCTCGATGTCACCGCGTTTGTCCGTTTGCTACCGATTATTAAAGCGGGCGCGTGCAGCGATAAAATGGCACGGATTGCGATGGCGTCACAAGTACAGAGGAACTCACAGAGGGGGGTGGGGACTGCCTGTCAGTCAAGGGTAGGCTCTCATAGCCAGGGTTGCCATTGGAGGAAACGTTTGGAGTCCTGTATAGAGATAGGAAGAGACAAGGACACAAGAGAAAGAGAGAGAGAGAGAGGGAGAGGAGGCACGGAGGATGAAGGAGAGAGGGAAACAGGGGTGAGACACATTGAGAAGGACGGAAGGGTCGCGGGGTGACGGGAGCCAATGACAGGTAACAGGAAGAAGGAGAGAGAAGTTAGAAATATAGTGCAGGAAAAAAAGCACTCGATAAAACTAGTAGGTATTAGTACTACTGGCACTCAAGCGAGGCACTGAGAGCTCCAGCAGCCGGCGTACAGTCCACTCCTGACGGGCGATGCACTGCAGGATTTATGTAATAATCTGCAATTATATGCATTTAGAGCTGGGTGTGACTCACCAGTCCCATTTCGGCTGTAATGTTGTTTTCCTAATGAATCTGTTTATCTGCATGATAAACCCCAGAAAGCTTTTAAAGCAATCCTGAGTAGATTCCATGTAAGAGGAATGGACTGTATGTTTAGTGCTAGCTGAGTTTCTGAGCCTTGACAGTTGGGTTTAGTCAGTATCTTGTATTTGTGCGTTAATATTATATATGAGAGCAGTCCAGATGATCTGCTGGCATTAGAATAGGAAGTAAAATATCCAATGGTTATGTTTCTCAGAGATCTGATTAAGCTTGGAAACATCAGAGAGGGAGAAAGAGAAAAAAATAAGATGAGAAAATTGAAAGCGAGAAATAGGGAGAACCAAAAAAGGGAAATGAGGTTTGCTAAAGAGCAAAGGACAGATCCAGAGAAATAACTTGAGATGGACAACACAGGGAGGAGACACATGAGAGTGATGCAGAGGGGTGGTTTGTTTTGGAAGGGGTGGGGGGGGTTACCTATAGTCAACCTGAGCCTCACATCGCCGGAGTTTTTTACGAGCGCTGCCTTGTCAATGACACCCTCCCCCCAACACAGCAGTATCTACTACTGTTTGGGAGACAGGACGTCATTTGAGACAAGATCCGTGAAAATGACCGAGAGGCCTACATTGTCTGTCCTGAAACACTCGACAGACGGATAGACAGACACACAGACAGACAGACAGACCTCTGGAGTTGTGTCTGTTTCTCTGCCTACACTCTAGTCCATAGTGACCTGTCTGTGTGTCTGTCTGAAGTGCATGTGCTTAACCTGGCAGCTCTGTGGACTACATCTCTATGTGGAGACAAACATGTGTGAACCTAGCTGATACTTATATATCTTGAATAAAATGAATGCTGTTTGAGGGGGAAATCTGTGATTTATTCACCAAAAAGACTATGTGCCTGCACTTAATAGTGCTAAATGAACCTGCACTGGTAAATCAGTCGCTATGTGATGAAGTTAACTGCACTTCTTACAATCCCTGATCTGGGGGCATCAGTATAACAGTCGCCATAGGTACAAATCTAGATACAGATTTATGCCAAACTGTATGTATGATCAGCCTCCTCCTCCTCCTCCTCCTCCAACATCTGGGACGTTCTGTCTGTCTGTCTGTGTGTCTGAGTGTCTGTGTTACTCACGGGAGGGGCGGCGCGCTAGAAAAGGGGGGTGTCCACCCGGCCCCCGGGTAATTATAGAAGGGGGCCATGGCCCCTCGCTGAGACCCCGAGGCCGTCGGTCTACGTGCCTGATGGGAGGTGAAGGGGTCCTCGCTCTCGCTGTCCGAGTCTTCGTACTCCTCTGATTCACTGTCGTCGTCCATGAAAGAGACAGAGAGGGCCATGTGTGAGCGGCGACGGGTACCAATGTGCCTTCATACCTCATTCTCTTCATAGCTATATTCATTCTTATAGCGCCATTAAAGCAGTGGTTCTCAACGGGTCTGGCTCCGGGACGCCCCATCTCCCCTTAATGACAAGCCGCGACCCAAATCAAATTTATTTAATGAAAATATGGTGCAGTTTGAGCCTGGGATAGGATGGAGACAGAATCAATGCCAACACAAAAACAAGTTTCAGGATGACTCAAACCGACCAGCTGGTGGCGATGCTAGAACGGGAAGTATTTCTATAAAAGCTGCATTTTAATAAAAAACAAAAAGTGCATCTTCAGGACACAAGGTATTACAATTACAACATACGTAACAATTAAGAATCTTCAGCCATTTCAAAACAAACTCAACAGCTTTTTTGGTAAATACTGAAAAACATTGTGCTTTACAGAAAATGAAGCAGCACTCAATTAAACCTGAGGTGTATCACTGATTTGAGTCTGGAGGAATTTCTAATGGGAGGAGCTGAATTTTATATTCAGTAGGATTTTTTATTTCATTATCCTAAAAACCCAAAGTCTCCTCATATCAGGATGGTTTGATCCAAACGCTGATGAAAACATGGAGGGATGAGCAAAAACGAGACTGATGCACGAGCAGCGATGGTCACATCAGCTGTGAAGAGGATTCTCATGGACTTCAGAGGGTCTGGATCTAGCTACCAACTCCATAAACATCCCAGCAAATCCAACAAACCTGTTCACAGCTCCCAAACCGCTGAACATGCACAAAATAAATGAGTTTAAAAACTGAAATAAAGTTGAGGAGAGCCAAACTTCATTATTGGTATAACTGTATTTTAACCTTTTGAAGCATGGGAGACTTTTCACTTGAAAATGGTGAAAAATCCATTTTAACCAGCAGCTATCTCTCATAACACTGCAACATCTTTCCACATTCAATGCCAGGCAGAAACTGCCAAATGTTGTAATTGTGATCTGATTGTGGATGTTTTGTACATGTTCCTTTATGAATGGAGGAGCTTCCACGACACTGCGGGACAAAAAGGATGTATTGCTTTTTAGTACTGTGGAAGATAAAATGTTTTGTAGTGTGTGCTGCCACAACATATACGACGAGCTCCCCACTGACATCAGGACAGCAGAAAGTCTCTACAGCTTCCGCCGGAAACTAAAAACACATCTTTTCCGACTACATCTGGATTAAAACACAGATTAGCACTTCAGTGGCTCTTAAATAGCTCTTATTGTGGTACTTTTGTAGTTCGACTATGTTGAGGAAATGTTACTTTCTGTATTCTTGTTGTTCTTAGTTTGTACTCTAGGTTGAAATGCACTTATTGTAAGTCGCTTTGGATAAAAGTGTCTGCTAAATGACATGTAATGTAATGTAATGTAATATTCGGCTTAAATAACAACTCAAGATGACACACTCTCTGACATGAGTTACAAGAGCACCAGACGTAGATCGATACAGCGACCTTGTGCTGTTCCAGTATTGACCGGTACTCACATCAGCTGTGTTGTCTCTCACTTGTCTCCCTCTTGCGTTGATGGTCGGCAATTCAGAGTTTAAATGATTGGCGGTGCATTAAATAACAATGTTTGTATTTTCTATTACAAATTGATAGAAACCACTGGCACCTATACCTTTCGCAGGAGGTACACATATTCCCACTCTCCCTCTCACCTGGGGAAGCTCCTCCAGGCGCCGGGCAGAGAGCAGAGGATGGCGGTGAAGGCCAGAGCCGAGAGGAAAGAGTAAAGGGAGAGGTAGAGCAATCCCTCCATCCCATCGTAGCACAGGCCTTTCAGAGAGTCAATGTAGTCCTGAAAGAAAGTGGATGGATACATGACTGAATGAAATAATGACTAATGTTGGTGCTTTACTGCACTTGGCTTACCTTATTCAGACCGCGGCAGTTCAGCAGTGCCACCAACTGATGGAAGTTTCCCTCTGTGGAGTTGAGTATCTGCTGCACCTCCCTGAGGGACCTCTGCGTGACCAAAACATCAGGACCGGTTAGAAAACGATCTCCGGGAAGGCGTCCGAAATGTGACTTCTCCCGAGTGTGTTTCGACACGATGACGTACCTCGGCTTTGGGGAACTGTGTGAGAGCATTTCTGTCCAGACTGGAGAGGTGTGTGTGAATGTTCGACAGAGCCCTCTGCGACTGGGTCAGCAGCTGCAGCCAACAAGTCAGTACGGTTCAGGTCAAAACATACCGTGGATCAATATGCTGAGCGAGTATAGCTGTGTATCTGGTGAGCAAATCATTTAAGGACACGCAGCAACAGCTGTGCCTCTCATCCGCAAATAATGTGTCCTTAAGCAAGTCTGATGTACAACCTAAATAGCTCTTATTATGGTACTTTTGTAGTTTGACTATGTTGAGGAAATGTTACTTTCTGTATTCTTGTTGTTCTTAGTTTGTACTCTAGGTTGAATGAACTTGGATAAAAGTGTCTGCTAAATGACATGTAATGTAATAATTGTTTTACTTTTAATGTAAATGTTGTTTTCTAAGTCTAAGTGTCTTTGTAATAATTGATCATGGTGTACTGCATTTTATGTATTTGTATTGTGTTGTAATGTTTTTTTGCCTGGACCCCAGGAAGAATAGTCTCCACTATGGTGTAGACTAATGGGGATCCTTAATAAACTAAACTAAACTTACATCAATGAGGGTAAGAGTGTCAGCTAAATGTCAGCATATAAGCGTCATGTACACGTGTGTCTGGCAGGAGGTCACGTTACCTGCTGGAAGGGGCTGTTCATGCGCCGGCTGCAGGTCAGGTAGTAATCCAACACATCTAAATGAGCAGCAGAACACCAGTGCACAAGATCAGTGCATAGCAGATGATGTGGGGACATTCAACTGTTATTAAATTAGATTGTGCTGACATACGCACAGGTGGGAGGTAAATCAAGGGCGTTGCAGAAATGGGAAACAACTAGAAATGTGTTCTGGAAAAAGGTGGAGGCTCTACCTGAGCTGGTCCCCGTGTTGAAGTGAGTGGAGTTGACTACAAACGTGTTTGGATCCGTGCAGAAGTCGCTGAGAGCCTGTCGGGGCGGCGAGGGCGACGGGGAGACAGGAAAAAAGAAGAACATGAATACAGCAGGAGAGAGAGAGGGACAGACAAGGTAAAAGAGGGAGAGAGAGAGGAAATGATCACAAGGGAAAAGTTAGTCAGGACACTGACATCAGCTCACAATATGTTTTGTTTTGTTTTGTCTTGTTTTGTATTGTTTTGTGTTGTAAAGTATATTTGTGTAACACACTGAGTCACTTTACCAAGTAAAATTCCTTGTTTGTGCAAATCTACTTGGCCAATAATACTGATTCTGATTCTGATATAGTGGCTGATATTGATCTGCCTGCGTCACATGTTGACCTGGGCTGCTCTCTGACATCTACTTTTCTCTCCATTCGCTTATATCCTCACCTCTGTTGACCTGTTTTTCCAAATGATGTTGCTTGTATTTTGTCAGAGCGTGCACTCAGGTCAGAGATAGTGCACACACACACACACACTCAGCTGGATGTCGCCCCGCCAGAAGAGGGGGTGAGAGACACACAGAGTGTGGCTGACGGGAAAAGTGTCGACCCGGGACAGGATAAAGAGGGCCGGCCCACAGCTGGTCCATTGTTTCCCTGTCAGTGACCAGGGACAGAGCGTCTCTGTGTGGACCCACAGGCCTTGGGACCGTCTCCCGCCAGCTCCACATGACACTGGGTCTCTTAAAGTGGGCAGCAGCGCACAAAAACAGCCAACATCGACCCTCTTCAAACGCCCCCGGACTAAAACCGTCTCCTCCTCAGAGAGAACGACCCAACTTCACAGAGAGAACTCCAAGAGGACACTCCTCTGTGTGGGACAGAGCAACTCTCTCTGTGCTTTGTTCTTGATACTGTTACAGCCTGGACTCGTGCCTGTAGGACACAGCACACTGGGGGCGTTTTCAAGTTTCTGGCGTTAAAAGCAGAACATTGTCCAGCAGAAAGTTTGTGAATTTTACTTTCACAGGATTCACTCACACTTCTTCATGCTCAGTCTGAAGCCCCCAGGGACGAGGTTCACGTCTTGCACTGCTCATGGCGAGCTGATGTCTCTCTCTCTCTCTCTCTCTCTCTCTCTTTCTCCATCTCTCTCTCTCTATCAATTTTCCTTTCCCCTCCTCAGTCTTGTTAAAAGCACTTCTCTTCATATTTCATCTGTCTCAAAACCAAACGCCCACACACTTGCGAAAACACTTACACAGCAAACATGCACACTTTATTGCACAAACACAATTTGTGCACAAACGCACTTGTGCACACGTGCATTGCATCTTTAATCTCTGCCCCATTTTCCAGCCTTTTTGGTCCTCTGCCACGACTGCAGCGTTCCCTAGGAAGCAGATCTTTTCACAGTTTAGCACAATGGGCACAGAAGTTGCACACACACACACACACACGTTGCTTTGGCGTCCTGAATTCTACTCCCTCAGCCGGAGCCATCCCATCCCTCCCAGTGACAGTCCCATTCACTTCCTAGTTTCTCCCTCCAGCCCCCTCTTGTTGGGCTGTACTCACCACCACAGTGGCGGTCTCCAGGCCCAGGGAGCCCCAGCTTAGGAAGAGAGCCAGCCACGTCAGCACGGTCATCCTGTGGAGGGAACAGCACACACTCTTCAGCCAAGATGGAATAGGATAGAATAGAAATATACTTTATTAATCCCCAAGGGGAAATTTGTTGACACAGTAGCACCAATAGATTGGGCACTGAAATTCTTAGTCTTGTCCTAAGAATTTCAGTGCCCAATCTGACCCTGTGTCATTCTGTGCATCTGACAATAAAAGACTTGTAACTTGTAACCAATAAACTAAACACAATAAAATCTAAATATAAGAAAGAAAGAAAGTGACTGTGCATAAAGTACACAAAGGGAAATATAAAATACTAAATAAAAAAATAAAAATTAAAAATAATATATATATATATATACGCAACATATATGTAAATACAGAAATGCAAAATAAAATTATATATATATATATATATATATATATATATATATATATATATATATAGACGGTGTATAAAATAATATATGTATATAGACAGTGTATAAAATAATATATATATATATATATATATATATATATATATATATATATATATATATATATAGACAGTGTTGCAACCCAGACCATCAATCCAGCGTTGCATGGTCTGTGGCTAAAGATGAAAGTGTGTGAGTGTGTGAGTGTGTGAGTGTGTGTACTCACAGGATGAGCAGCCAGCGGGCTTGCTTGGCCAGTCCCAGCAGAATGAACAGACACACTATGAGGTCAAGCAGCAGCAACAACACGTATGACAGCCACCTGTAACAAAGGAACACACAGAGAATGACATGTTATGCATGTTTATGTGTGCAGGATTATTGCTGACCGCAGAAAAATAAATAAATGAATAGCTTGATATCAATTTAAAGAGTTTTTCCCCAGAGCGTTCAACTGTGTGAACTGTGACATTAAACATGTTGTCAAAGCCACTGTAACGCTGGTGTGTCACTACAGAGCAGAGGAACTGTTATTTTAATTTAATTCTATGTTCTATTGTTTTATGTTGTTGTTGTTTTCATCTCCGGTTTTTAGTATTTCTGTCATGATGTTTAAATAATTAGAGTTGGTTGATTAGGATGACAGCACTTTCACTTAATGTTTTTACTGGTGAATAAATTACACCGTGACCTTTAACTGCTCCTCCATTTAGGTCGGCAGTAAGTTGTAAATGTACAACAAAGGAAGCTTTTGGTGGTGTCATTTAGTGTCCCTCCACCACGCTCTGTGCTCTGCCGGTGGAGTTGACCCAGGAGGAGGCGTGACGGGATGATGGGCTCTGGATGTGACGTTGGCAGCAGGTGAAACATGAGTACGGGCCTTGTACCGCGAATCAAAACAAAGTATAAAAAGATTATTATGATTCTGTTAACAGAAGTGATCTGGAATATGTATGTGTGTCTCGTTGGAGATGAGACGTTCACTCAATGTGTGTCTGTGGCAGGACTGAGCATCGTGACACTGTACGACACCAGGGGAACGGTGAAGTCATGTAGAGGGGGAACCACACTTCACCTCTCGCTGCTTCATTGAGGGATGCAGCACATTGTCTGTGTCCGCTGTGTGTGGTGGGTTCATGGGAAGCACGACTTCCATGTTATTATTATTACGTAATATAAAAGCACCCATTGACCCGTTAGGAGCCAGAACATTACGGCCCTTTTCCCCTGCGTTACCTCAACAGACGCAGCCATCTTGATAAACACGTATGAAAGGCTGGTTCCGATAGTTTCCTCAACAGTGTCAACGCTGTTGATAAACAGCCCGTACGTGTTGATGATTGTGAAATTGATCCAGATGTTTTTTACTGCTAATAATCTGCTCATTTACTACATAAACTTGTCAGAATAGGAGATGGTTATCGGAGCGGACTGGAAACATGGAGCCAAGTCACTAAATGTAAAGTAGGTCCACTTAGGCCTTGCAGATACAGTATTTAATCCTTTTTAAATGACCAAACTTTTTTCTATGATACCCATCAAATTGGTTTCCATTGATTGTATTTTAACTCCTGATGCTTCTATGGTAGAAGTTGTAAAAAGTAATATTTGTGATTATTTAATTAAATCTACATGTATATATTGTTGTTGTATTTGTGTTCGTTGTTTTATGGACCCATGACTCTGGAATAAAGACATACAGTATATATATATATATATATATATATATATATATATATATATATATATATATATATATATATATAAAAGTAATCAATTAAACCCCTTTTTAAATTAAGTTTTAGACTGTGGAGGAGATGAGGTGTAGAAGATGAGGAGGAGGAGGAGAAGATGAGGATATATATATATATATATATATATATATATATATATATATATATATATATATATATATATATAGCCACAATGTTAAATTATTGGATTGAAAAACTGACAGATCAGTAATAGTGGTAAATGAGTTTTGTAAATAGGAATAACAAGAATCCAGAATATAGTTACACCATCTATTTAGTTGGAAATGTTACAAACATTGTTCTTTTCAACATAGTTAATAAAAAATATGGAATCATGCCGAAATATATGTGCGTGTCATATTTGTATTTCCTTGCGGGCCATGCATCCAGATACTGAATCATCTGGAAAACAGAACCAGGCAACACTTGGTATAATCTATTAATACAAATCCATGAAATAAATGTATATCTACTATTGGGATGGACATCTGGACTGCAGCCTCACCTGTAGTCCTCATTGACCATCAGTGTGTTGGCCGCCCAGCCAGGTGAAAAGGGGCTGGGCACCAAGCCGCCAGTAGGCACCATTGTGGGGGCCACAGAGGGAGGTACTGGAGTTAGAGGTATGATGGCCCCCCCGATGATGCTGTCATTCCCCAGGCCTGCAACCACACTGAGCCGAGCCAGGGAGATGGAGGAGAGGAGGTTGATCACGTTCTCAGATAATCTCCGGCAGTTCCTCGTGGATGCCAGGAAGGGTTTACTGCCAGTAAAGAGCTCCTCCATTGAGGTCAGAGGGCCAGAGACAGACAGCTGCAGCCCAGAAATTGTGTCTGAAATCTTGGGAGTGGGAGGAAGGCAGAATGTGAGTTAAGTGGGAGGGAAACCACAAAATAGAAATGGTCATACTCGGAAAAATGATGGTCAGCCTAGAGTGGTTTTGTTATGGAGATAGAGAACAGAAGAGTATGTGCATCTCGCTGCCTCAAGTTGCTGATGCATGTTACCACATTTGAAACAAAGTACTTTGCAAAGTACAAAATGATTTCCCTTTACATGAAAATACTTGATAGCACACAACAGGTTTCTTAAATTGGCAAAGTGAAGATCGTAGACTGCAGCAGTACAGAAACAGAAGGAGCACACTCCTTTTGTTGTGTGCAGTCATGATGAATAATTTATGATCTCTCATCCATTAAGCTCATTGTTTGCAGGTACTGAGAGAAGAAAGCTTCTGTCTTGTTATTCAGTTTTTCACAGTTTATTTTACTTGTATATGAATTCATTTAAAAGGACAAACCTTTAGTCCGTGTTTTTTCTTCCTTATTGTATGAACTCTCTGATTGAACTCATCTTCTAGCAGCATCACATATTTTCTGTCTTGGTTTCGATTTCAGCCAACTTCCTGTTATTTTACCCTTGTTGTGTCAAATACTGCATATATATCTTTCACTAATTTCATATGTCAATGACTACGTTCACAAGCACAAATGTACCTTTCTAAAAAGTATAGTAAATGTTTTTGCAGAATAGCACATACAAGGAATTCTATAAAGACTGAACAATGGAGTGGACACGGGAAAGATCAGTGGGTCCCAAAGTAGCAGCCGTGAGATACAAGATTTGTTTATTATTTACGTATATTTCTAATTCAGTTTCATTACATGTTTATTTTATTTTGTAAAAACAAAAAACATGAGTTATTTGAATTAAAAACCCTATTTAAAATGTCACAAGAGCCTCACTTGCAGCTAAAAGAGCTCAAATGAAATCCATGCAGGATGTCATGTGTGCATTTTACTCTGCTGGAGTTCAATATCTATTTGAAAATCTGCACAGCAAGAGAGAAGTAAAACTGCTGACCTCTTTTTCAAAGGCTGACATATAACTTAATATTGATGTTACTGCATGTAGGTCACATTTTATAGCAATTGTTCTTTGTTTTGTTAGTTCATAGATTGCGCATGTCGTGTGACATGAGGCCTTTAGAAATAATGACGGGCATCATATTAGATATCTTGCTCTAATTTTAATTAGACACACACACACACTCACACACTCATTTAGTTATTCATCAAATATATTGCTGTAGTCCTCCTGACCTGCATCTTCTCCAGTAGAAGGAGAACATTAAGCTGACACATAAACTACTGTCTGGCCACAAGGAAATCAATGGAGAACGGAAGTTTGTGTCTGATTTTCTGTCTTTATCTGCAGACCACACGTCAGCATGAGCACGCACACACACACACACACACACACACACACACACACACACACACACACACACACACACAGACAGTTGAGTGACATATTCTGACATATTGCTTGTGGGATTGCAACACTCACCAGAAGATCGATGGAAGCTAGCGAATAATTGGCTGTGAGAAGAGACGAGGTCAACTGATACATCCCATCATTAGCCTCGCTGTTGCCATAGAAACCAATGCCTATGGCAACACTGCAAAGGGAGGAAAAAAGGAAATATGAAAACATTGTGGGAGTTGTACATTTATGTGTGTGCGTGCGTGTGTGTGAGAAGGGGATAGAAGAACAGATAGCAGAGGCATACATCTAATGTTTAATTCAGTGTGTATGTACATTTTAAATGAATGTGACACAAGAAGATAGAGCTGGAGAGAATGTGTGTGCTCCGGATGAGCATACCAACAGTGGAGCGCAAGGGAGGAATAAACAGATGACGGGAAAACAACGGACTCTTAGCACTCAACCGTTAAGCTTCAACAAGGAAAATATTCGAAATGTTAAACAGAGCGACATGTTTAAACATCGCTCTGTTATTCAAATATTCAGATTAAGGCTCTCGGGCCAGATGTTCATCAAATCCCCGCAAACCCGAGAGGAATAGTATGACCCAATCTCCCACAAAGTATGTGACCCAGATTAGAAAGCAGGGGGAAAGGAAAAGGAGGAATGTGTGTCTGCGTCTGTGTGCGCTTTGCATTTCAAGCTGCCAATTGTGGACGATGTCTAATGCAACTGCATTTCAAATGGCTGTTTTGGTGCAAAAAGGCCACCATCTGGAGGAAAGGGTGTCACATGAAATATTTTCATGAGGTGAACTGCAGCATAAGTCGTTCATCCTGTCTAGCGCAGAACGCTCTATGATCAGAGGAGGAGAGGACTACATTATATTACGGTCCATGAGGGGGAGACACGAACCACATCAGCCTACAGTCTGTATGACGACACCATTATGACGCCTTCTGTGATATAACAAAACAGTGCCAGTGTATATACACGTGTGGGAGATGGACTGGGATATATGATGAGCATTAAATTGCACTATAGTTGTATTGCAGCACACCGCTGGGCCAGTAGCTTTAGATATAAAATGTCTGATGGGCAGCTGAGGTTCCCCTCAGTGACGTCTACGCAGCATTTCAGTGTACTGACTGCATGGTCACTGCATGGTCACTGCATGACTGCATGGTCACCAGATCTGAGGGGAACACCGGTCGGTAAATGACTGCTGCTCTGGTGGTGGGCGCGCTGAGATCATTCTCACACACACACACACACAGCTATGAGGAAAGCAGGGAACACACACACAGACACAAACTGACACACACAGGGCTGTCACGGGCCTGTGGTCAGTAAACAGCAACTTAACGTGACCATCAGCTGTCACTGAGGTCTCCTCTCCAGTGAGAATGATGAGTGTGTGGGCCTAGGAAGCACATGACGATGGAGAAGGGGACAGCTTGTGATTCACAGCCTTGTTGTTGTTATTGTTGTTGTTGTTCCAGTTTAAATGACTTTACTTCACTTAAATGTTGAGCCAATTGTACTTTACTTGAGAATCATTAGCTTTTATTTCTTTTTACTTTAACTGCACTATGTTTTCGAGGAGAATATTGTAATTTTTGCTTTATTGTAATTTTTTTATTTAATTTTACACTGCTGTATTTGCACATATGTTGTGTATATATATATATATATATATATATATATATATATATATATATATATATATATATATACATATAGTATATATATACAGTATATATACATATATATTTTATTTTGTATTTTATATTTCACTTTGTATAGTTTATGCACAGTCACTGTTTCTTTCTTTCTTTCTTATATTTATATTTTATTCTTGTGCGTTTAGTTTATTGGTGCTACTGTGTCCACAAATTTCCCCTTGGGGATTAATAAATTATATTTCTATTCTTATTATTATTATTTACCAAACAGCTTTAGTTTTTAGTTACTTGTCAAGATTCTAACTAAAAACATAAGATACGCGTCTGAAATACCCAAATACACCACTTCAAGTACAAGTATTGCCTTCAATTATGGAGTACCAGCAAAGTACCAAATGGAATTGTGATATTATTATATGTATTGTCACTACTGGGTTATTATTACAGGTGCATTAACGTCTGAGGGCCATTTTGATGTTGTTGCTTTGCCGGGTTGTTTATCGTGTATCTTATTTTAAAGACTTGTAAAAAGTGACGAGTATTTAGTTACTATAATTAACTAATACTTTAAGTGTTGCTGATTATGGACTTCTACTTGTGGAGTTCATTCACAGTGTTGCCCTGAGGATCCGAGTACTTGACTCCTCCTTCTCACCAGCACAGCGTGACGGACGCCACCGCCACCCACGTGACACAGCAGATGCCCCGCCCCTTCTTGCCGCTGTAACCGTGACCTGTGCTGGCATCTTCATCCTCCTCCTCCTCCTCTGATCCCTCGCTCCGGTCACCACGGTGACAGCAGCAGTAGTGTATGAGGAAGGAGAGGACCACCAGGAGGGAGATGACGAGAGCGATGGCCGATACGCTTGACAAAACCAGCAGAGTCTGAGGAATAGACGAGGAGGAAAAGAAAGGATGAGTCAGTGAATATTTAAAAATGGCACTTTAATTCTCTTTTTATTTTTTACAGGTGGAGAAGAGCAATTTGAGATGTAAAAATACCAACTAATCCTGTTAAATCCAAAGCTTGTCATATGGTTCCGCCCCCATTAAGTAGCAGGAGATGGTGTTTAAAAAGGTATCAGAATATAAATTGTGTGTTTTAAATAGGCGGTAAAATCAAGGATACAGATATATATTGCCTGCAATAAACATTAACATGGATAGAAATGTAATGCAATTAATTTCAGATGCTTCTTGACCATTCATGCTTATTCCAAAGGCTTTAACCCATGAATCCCTGATCTGCATCAGAGTGAATATTAATGTCACTAATCCATATCAGACTTTGCTTTTGATCAGGCTCCATGTCATAGTGAACATTATTGAAATGCATTTTGCTCCAATGCATATACAGTATTATCCTTCACCCATCTGCCCGTCTGTCGCTTCCCATTCCTCCACCTTCTCTCAACTGTAGCTCACCTCCTGCTATCTGAAGCCCCTCCCCTTCGCTCCACCCCTCTTTCCCCACACTCACCCTCGCTCCCACTCTCTTTCTCTCCCCCACTCTCCTCTCTCTTACTTTCTATCCACACCACTGAATCTCTATTAATAATCTGTGACCTACTTTAATACATTCAGTGCCACTCTCTCTCTCTCTCTCTCTCTCTCTCCTACTCTAACTCTCTCTCTCTCTCTGCCCGGTTTTCTGTTCGGCAACCTCCTCCCATTACTCATTCCCTCTCTTATTCCCTCTCTCGATGCACTTTTCTTTCCCTTTTGTCTTTCTGTTCTGCAGGATAATTTGCGTCCCCCCTTTGTACCGCAGAGAAGTCACAAGCGCGCCGCTGTGAGACACTGCTGGCTGGAGCGTTTAGTTTGAGAGCCTGTTGGAGGAGGAGAAGGATGAAACCACCCAGTGCAGAAACCTGCGAGACGACCATGTTGAATCTCATGCACTCCATGAAACCAAATTACATTAAAAAGTACAATATTCCCATCATGCACCGAGGTAGAGGTACACGTGACAGTTTGGAGCGCTGCACCACCTAAAGCAAAGAAGAAAATTAAAAAAGGTCAGATGTGAGCTAAAGGGCTCTTGAAGGGGGGCTAGTGCAATCTCCCCACCAATGATTAGGTCAATGGGTCAGCATGAAAAGGTTTTTAAAGGACTGCAAATGCCATCATAGCTCTGCTGATTGCAGTTACATTCATGGTTTTATGAAGCAATTTGAAGTGGGATGTAGAGCAAACTGCCCATTATCAAAGTCACTCAATTGTAGTACAGTGCACCTGTAGTGTTATTACTATAAAGGGGGATCCAGGGCTGTACATATTATGCAATATGGCCCGTCAGCTTGGACATTACAGTACAGCAGGTGGTGTGGCAGGTGTCTGTTACCTGCTGGTACTCCCAGCTCTCGGGGACAAAGATGTTGTCCTTCATCTGCATGGTGAGGTCCAGCCGGGGGAGGGCATGACACAGTCTCACCCACAGCGAAGGGGTATAACTGGGCACTGTTGTCATGGCAGCCATTTTCTACTGCCTCTGGTCCCCCTCCTCCACCCTGTGGGAGGGAAGGAAGAGAAAGGGTGAGAGCAGCCAAGATGCAAAGTAAGAACAGAGGAGAAGGGAAGGGGGGAAGGAAGGGTGAAGAACTTCCTGAGCTGGGAGGACTGAGAGGTCACTGCGAGCTCCACGGCCTCTGTGTCTCCATCAACGGAGGCACTTTATGACAAGTTGCACCACCTGTGCAAAGTAAGGGTCAAAATGTCAGCCTCAGTTACTTGAAACTGACTCTTGGGATTGTAAATCAGAGTACCTCCCTCCCTCAGAGCAGAGGCTGAAGTGTGTTTTTGCCTGTAACACAGCAGGGTTTGGCTTCACTGATCTGGGATCAGTTTCTCATGTCAACATGAATGAATAAACTTGTTACTAGTTTTCCCTACCGTACTCTTGCATTACAATTTCAAACAGGAAATAGCCTCATATTGTGGAGCATTAAACGTGCCGACAGGTCGAACAACTTCATTGATGTCAGGTTAATGGAAGACAATTAATCTACAGCAATTGTGTTTGTTAATAAGTGTTTTAATCAATGTAAATGACCTATTGTTTCAAGCATTTCAAATATGTTTTAGATTTAAATTGAATATCTTCGGGTTTTGGACTGAAAGAAAGAATATTTCCTAGAAACCTTGAGCTTGCTGAATTGAAGAATCAGAGAAAAGTAATCAAAAGATTCAACAATAATAACTGTGACGAGCAGCCAGAGGGGTTTCGCCTTCAACGCGGGGAGATTACGTGACTATAACAAACGGCTATCATCCAAAGGCCTCTCTCTTAACCTTATGAAGAGCATCCGCTATAGGAGCAGCATGGATTACATAGGGGATACACGGGGTCTTTGAAGGAGTGTTCCGAGCAGACTTAAAGTAGAAGAAGAAGGCACCAAGAGGACCGTTATACAACACATGGTATATCCGACTGCAGCATAAACCACTGCTTACTAAAGCCGACCAAGGGGGAGAAAGTAGGGTAAATACAAAGGGCAAATCCGGTTAGCCCAAACATACACTGGAATCCTTATTACAATGACGGAGCGGAGGGTAGACACAGGAGGGGGGGCGGAGAGGGGGGCGGAGGGCGAGACGGGAGCCCGGTCGGCTTCTGATACCGGCTGTCCAGATTAAGAGACCGTCAGCGCTCTACTGTTTAAGAAAGGAGCATTTCAAGACCGCTCCAGAGGAGGGCACAGAGACGAGCGTTCACTCACAACAACGCTAATGCCTTCTCTACAAAGGGTTACACAACTCCGCTCAATGCTGACGTTACAGGCGGATACAATTCTGCATTAGAGGCAAAAAGGATCCAATAATGCCAGATAGATTCTGAATTAAAGGCTTTTATTATCTTTCAATGCAGCTGTTATGCATTCAGCTCAACGTTAAATAAGCACAGTGTTCTTTATACTACACGCATTGGTTTGTGCGTACTGTGTATGATATAGTTTTGGTTCAGCCACACATGTCACAGTCAACGGCAGACAATTTCCCCATTCAGATTTGGGGCGTTTACGGCTCAGAACCAGTTAACGGCTCGCCCGCTGGCTGTAAGCCCTTTACAATAAGCCTGTTCACCTTAATGGTTACAGCAGCCCGACTGTCACAAATCAAATCATGGCCAACCCTCCATTTCCCTTATTAAAACGGTGCCATACATAATGGTCATAACACTGGGAGAGTTGCATCCCTCCACCACACATCGGCAGTGCCAACAGACCGTGTGCCGTTATATTCACGCATCCTTCATGGCCATTTGTCTTGAGTGAATTAGATGTGATGTATTTGAGGAGCTGTGAGGCAGGTCTATGAGGTGCATTTATCACACTTTAGAGATGATAAAAGCTATTTGAGAGGCATAATAATCAAGTGAGGGAATAATTCCCCAATCAGAGGAGAATCAGTCTACCTGTTGTGATCGCCGCCAACAATAAAGTGGGTCAATATAGAAAAGCATTTCCTGTGATTCATGACTCACTGCACTAATAATGATTTCCGCCGTGAGGCAAATGAGAGGCGGAATACAATATAAATATAAATAAAAAGCCCTTTATCAAAGAACTAAAGATAAATAAATATAAATCACCGGCAGGAAAGCAGCTTGTCTTGTTGGGATATCACAAAATACATTCAAGATGTATGAAGAAGAAACACACAGTGGGGACAGACTACAGGGTCAAAGTTCAGGTCGGATTCTCCTGCAACCCAGAAAGTTATTGAAGAAACGAGGCGCTGCTGGACGTGAGGGGAGGGGCGGGACGCGGCCCCCCCCGGAGCAGCAGCCACTCAGCAGTTGTCACAGATAGGAAGTCTCTACTTGACGAGTCCTGCCAGTTTGTTATCGTGCCTTTTACCGTCGCATAACTGAGGCCAAATAAATAGGATGTGGAGTTCAGTCGGTGGAAAAGAAGACAAAAAAAGGTGCAGACGAGGAGCGAGATGGAGAAGGAAACACATACTCTCCAAACCGTGAGCTCTTGGGAAATTCTGGTGCGTTCAGACTGAGCTCAGACGACACAGGGAATGAAGGCAATCGCGTGATATGAGACTCCATGATGTCTGAATGTAAAGAAAAGGGCCATTTTGTGAAGCAGCTAACCAGAACAAGACTGAGGCATCCCTGTCAGCTGAATTTAGGATCATCTTCAGCACAGGACATTCATCCTCAGCTTCATCTTTTTATGGCAGTACAACTCTCCTGTGTGTGAGCAAGAGATTTAATTAATGGAGTATTTTGTGCTGCTGAAATGATGCACATTCAATTTGCCACGTAAAATCTTTTATGGTTCGCATTACAGCCGTCGTCGAACATCCTCTTAACAACAACCTTAATGACTGTAATTGATGAGAGAGCAATACAATCGTATCAGGACACGCTGCATCAGCCAGGAGACATTCATCAACATCTCGATGAAGGGTGCAAAGTTAGTTTTATCCACTGATGGGAAGTGACAGGAGAAAAAAACATCACTTTACATTCAACTGTAGGATGAATGTTGCGCTCCGCAACAATGACCCTTCAAAGTGAGCGCAGCTGACCGAAGGTAAGTGAGTGCAGCTCGTAGTCACTAAGTCAGAGCGAATCAGTGCTTTGATGTGTGCAAGAGTCCAGCATGACAAGATGATGGGGACGAAACGCGTCCACACTTCTGACCCGACAAACCAATGCACAGCTAAATATTCATATTATCTTGCAGATTAAAACGAATAGTCCACAAAATGTTGAGAGGAAATGTGAGAACAATTAACCCAAAACTAGGTGTGAACTAATTGGATAGTTGTCATAGTTAAAAAAATATATTTTTTGACAATACGGAGTAATGGTTTCTTGATAATTCATTAAGCATATTTTAAAAGATAAGCATTGATCACCATATACCGTGATGTGGTGTAATGTGCATTTATCATATTTCAGTTGATTGAGGATTCATCTTTCCACCATAGCAACAATTAAGCCATAATCCACAGAAGAGAGAGGTCGGTCTCTTACCTCAGTCGGTCTTGTTGGGAGGTTTCTCTCTCCTCCTCTTCTCCTCCTCTTCGCCTCCTCTTCGTCTTCTCACTCCGCCGGTGTCCGTAAAATATTAACCCACTCAAAGGGGTATACTGCCAGCCATCAACGCTTGATGCTCTTGAAAAAACATCATCCTGAAAAAATGGCTTGAAGACATGCCAAGAATATGTCAAAATGGGGCTTAAAAAAAGAGAACCGATAATTATTACTGTTAAAAGGTAAATAGCCAATAATTGAATGTGAGTCTGTGACAGTGAAGAAGTGCTTGTGTTGATGGATGAGAGAGGAGCTCCCAGTGAGAGCGAGTGAGTGAGAGAGAGAGAGAGAGAGAGAGAGAGAGAGAGAGAGAGAACAGGATTAAGGTTGAGGAGACACCCCTAAGGGACCCTTTATCGTTGCATTGTTGTCCGGCGTAGCTTAACGCCCAATCGACTTCACAACGCGGCAGCAACACGATATTGCCCAAAGATAATGAATCTGTTAACGGGGATTAGGAGGGTCCAACCCCAAACTCACTTCAAACTGAGGAACACTTGTAATGCCGACCCCCACCAGCCATCCATGCACACTCCCATCAACCGGACCGATCTCCACCCAGAGCACCCCGCTGAAGCCGGACCAATTACTGAGAGGAAGAGAATGAATACAGCTAACTGTGGGCTCTAGGTAGTAGTGAAAATAGAATTTAAATAATCCACTCACATGTTGTGTTAAAAAATTGTAAACACTGTTAAGGCTGCGTGCGACGTGTCGAGAGTTTATGTGAAGTGGAGATGCACAAAGAATTAGAGCAAGAGAAGCGAATAAGCACACATAGATGCATTTGGGGAGGGGGAGATGCAGGGGAAGGCAATATGAAATACTGAAGAGGGGGGAAAAAGTGGGTTCCCAGGGTGTGATGCTGAGAGAAAGAGGAGGGAGGGTGAGAGATGGTGTGAACAATGAATGGAGAGGGGGAGGGAGGGAGGGAAGGATGCAGGGAGCATGCAATGGATTTTTAGGCAAAACCAGCTTTGAGCGGAGGCTGCAGAACGGCATCAACACTGATTCAGTGACAAGGAGGCGGAGGAGGACGTGATGGAAGTGATGAGCGCACGCTGACGGAGGAGATGTGTGGATGACTTGACTGAGGAATGCAAATTGGAGATATAATGGTGTAAAAAGAGTATGGTGTTTGTCTGGCATCGGAGGAAGAGGGGCAGAAGCGAGCGAGCAAAGAGGGAGGGGGCGGCGTTAGATTTTCTGTGTCACTGAAAGAGAGTGGGGGAAGGGAGGCTGGGAGATAATGTGAGCGAGGGAGCAAACAGGAGAGAGCCAGAGAGCATACTCACTGACTCATATAGCCGATGTATAGAGCATGTATAGAGCATGCATATGTGTGCGTATGTGTGTGTATGTGTGTGATGGAAGACAACGTTATGATTATGTATGCAAGTATTGTTCAGGGAGCGTTTACGAAGCCTGCGTGTCTGTGTGTTAAGCCACGGCAGCAGAAGCGCATCCAGGACATCCATCACTGCACTGATGACATATCACCACTCACAGGATTTAAAATAACCAATTCAATATTTAATATCCTTTACAATCTTGTGGTTGTAATTCATTGTAAAACGGCATACAAAGTCATCGTTCTCGCGTAACACCATCCATGCAATATTTATGTAAAACAGATTAATTGTGGAATAATGAGCTGCAGAATACAACTATAGTTGATTCATAGCTGTAGAGAAAACACTTCACAAACAATGAATGTCTCACGCATAAACCTTAAAGCAGTAAAGATCCAAGTGCAAGGAGAAGTTGTCTCTGAACACCTAATGTGGCCCAACACAGAGAAATAAAATAGAAGCTTATGTTTAATGTTGTTATGGAGATTAATGGTTCAAAGTGAGAGCATAGGGCCTGATTTGACACTTTAACTTTATTTAACTATGCATCACAACATCGATGTTTACAGTTCTTCATTCTTTGCGTTTCATCTTGACGAAAGCTTCAACTAATGTTTACTTTGATTACTAATTAATCAGAATTTTTTTTCAATTAAACTATTAATTCTGATCAATAACAAACAACAATAAATAAACAAATTTCCTAAAGTTAAAGGCCATGTCTTCAAATTACATCTTTAGTTAAACGAACAGTCAAAAAAAGAAAATCTTTCACTTACTTTTCTACTATATTTTAAGACAAAGTGAAGAAGCATGTTCTTACCATAGAGATGCTGGAGAAGAACATTCTGATTAATCTACTGATCGATAAATCGACTAATAATTTTTGTTTGGAATCTGACATTTGTTTTTGTGGCCAAGTAGTGTATTGTATTGTAATTTTCCATTTAAATCAACTAAAGCCAACTTACAATACTTTGTGTTACTTTGCATTACAACATTACAATGGAGAAAGTGCAATTAATATACTAGTGTTCATCTGTTTTTAAGTCTTTATATTATATTATTAAGACAGGAAAAGTAAATATACTGTAAGTAAGTAGTGGATGTAATGTTGTGGATCAACATTAAATTCCCTTTTTATAATTATTCTATGCAAACTACATTCAATTTTTATTCTGCAATATCAACAGGACGTATAACGTAGACCCTGAACATATTAAATTGCATTCATCAAGTTCATTCATTACATATATTATTTTATTATATCAGAATTCAAGTGTAGTCAGACCATTGTATCATTTTGCATTTTAAAATAGTTTAGTCAAATTGAACAGTGCGTTAATGTACTCCCTTTAGGCCTTACTATAAAATAGATTTCACCTGATTATCTTTATAAGAGCACCTTACTTTAATTAACGTAATAACTTAAAAACAGACTTGAGGTCTGGTAAATAAACCCACATGCCTAGTGCAAATCTCACAGGTATTGCCCCCGTTGTATAAACACACATGTCTGTAGCGTGTGCGTGTGGAAGGAAACCCTCTCCTATCATCGAAGCGTTACCGAGCACACGGTTGTATAGAAACCATCTTCTTCGGAAAAGCCCATGGCACAAAGGTGCAAGGTGTTTACTGGCAGACGGCCAAAATTTAAACCCTTCCCCGCCTTTAGGTCCCCGACCCCTTCAAAGACCCGCTCTCCCTCCTTGCCCTCTACCTTGGCCAGTGTCAGATGGTAGCGCGGGTTGTAGGAGTTCTTGTGCAGCCAGCCCTCCTTCATGTAGGCCTCCTGCAGGCCGCTGTTGAGCTGCTGGATGTGAATCTGAGGCTGGGGGCTCAGGTACAGCACCTTCCCGTTGAAATGTTTCAGCCTCACAGGGAAGGTCAGAGACACCGGCGGGTTGCGATCCAAAAAGGCGAACCGTCGGAGGACCTCGGCAGCAGCGGCGACCTCGGCTGGACCCGACAAATTCAGGAGGACCATGGTGACGTGGAGGCTGGAGGCGGTCTGCCAGTGAGGAGCAGACGACGGCAGAAGATTCGTGATCTCCTTCTGCAACTGCTGGAAACCGGAGAGGATCGCCGGAGTGTTGGCCCTGAAGGTGATGAAGTGCGTGGGGCGTTTGGTAGCAGGGCGACCGCCACGCTTCTCTCTCTGCTCCAGAGGTGCTGCCGGATCCTCGCTCACGTTCAGGGCTCGGAGAGAACTCTGTGTGGAAAAGAGGAGAGAGTCACTGTGATCATCATGAACTGTAAAAGTAGAAGAAGAAGGTATTTTAGTATTTTAAATTGTGATCTACGCACCAAAGCATCTGTGCCTTCCCAGCTTTCTTTGCACTCTGCCAAATCCTCTTCCTCGCCCTCATTTACACCTGCTTCCTCACTTTGGGATGAGTTCATTTGGTCTTTTGAAGCCTCAGGTCTAAAATCAAAATGAGTACAATTATTTAAGAGGCAGGATGTATTTTTGCATGATTTTTTACCAAGTCACACAACATACAATTTTCTAAATGTAAGATGTTATGTTTTCTGAACAAAATCCAACTAATTAAAAAAACATTTTCCACATTCTAATCCGTCATTGTGTCATTTGCTCAGTTATCTTTTGTTATTTACCAAATAGCATATACATAGGTGTTCTTTGGCTTGGATTGATTCGATTTTCCTATGTCTTCAAATTATCAATGATCAAAATAGTTACCGATCAGTTTTCTGTTCAAAGACAAAGCGACCAATCTTGCTCTAACTTCCGTTTCACTGTGACTTTAACTTTGCATTGAACAAACAGGCTGAGTCCAGAGCATGTGGACAGTAAACATACTGTTGTTGTTGTTATCTGTTCTCAGTTAACTGTATATGATGAACATGAACGCCAGACCTTATTGCAGCCTCCTCCATAACACATGCTCCTCCGGATTCCTGTTGTTCCTGAGAAGTGTCTCGTCTGCACTTTGGAGCTGGTTGTGTTGAGTCAGGGGTCTGAGTCTTCATCCCGCCCAGCTCCTCTCCCTCCAGATGTGTGTAATCAGTGGGAGCACACTCCTCTGTTTCACCCTCTTCCTGCAGGTGCAGAACCTCAGCGGGTGGCTGGTCTTGTTGTTGCTCTTCTCTGTTAATTTCTTGCAGAATAATTTGTTATATTTGGTCAATCTGTATGTCCGTTTGTATCCGGTTGTATGTCAGGTGGGATAGCAATAAAGGGTACACTCTTACCCTTAACTTCCCCCTCCCCTCCAAAGGGGGGAGCCAGAGATTGACCGGTGGAGCCGAACACTCGGTCGGTCCTGCTGTGGCGGTCCCAGACCCGGTGCCCTCTGTACGCAAAGTACTGGATCCTGTGTCTGGGCAGAGCCAGCTCCGTAGTGTAATCACAGTCGCAGGGGTCGGTGTCCCAGTTAAAGTCCTGGAAGGGACGCTCCAGCACCCCAAGGAAGCGATCCACATACCCCACGACAAAGTCTGTCGCATCCGCCGACGAGTCCCACAGGATGCGAGAGATAACGTCGTCTGCTGTGCGCATGCGAGGCTTCTTGTTCACCTCTGCAGGAGAATAAGATTAAGATCAAAGTTAACACATTAAAACAAATGTTTTAAAAAGATCTGCTGACACGAGGACCGAGGAGTGACCTTTTGTCTCGTATTTTGGCTTTGTGGCCTTGTTCACACTCCTCTTGGGAGTTTCCGTCTTTTCTCCATTCGGTTTGTCATCCTGGTCCGGAGATGCAGCGCCTGAATCATCTGTTGTTGGGTTCCTAAGACGCGAGATGACAAACGTGGAAAGAATCTCAGCAGGCATTAACATGTGAAAAGAAATGCTCTTCGTCTTTAATTCCTTGTGACACAGATTTACCTTCATGTATCGTACTGAACTGTGAACAGCACCCATATTTATTCATGGCTAAGTATCGGTGTCTGTCTGGTGTAAAATATAAGCAGTGACTGACCAACATAAATAAATACACAATATACTGCAGCCATCACTTTAATACTAGTTGTTATGCTACAATTATTTTCAACATTATTGTTGTAGTTTTTACAAATAAAGTTATAAAGACACTTTACTGTGTCTGTAACCAGGCAGATCTTGGCTTGATGTAGTTAAAGGAGAGGTTGACATAAAAACAACTCTCACATGCTATCGTGTACAATAAAAAAGCAATTAGTGGCTAAAATTGCTGCAGAATTGTGCTTTTGTCCTTCATCATTTATATTGAAGTTGCTTTAAAAGGATATTTGGTCCACCATTATAGACAGAAGCAACTAATACAGCAACCAGTTATACTTTCAGTGTGTAGAGAGGCATGTGAGTTTTGCTTTAATAAAGTGAATATTCAGGCATCCATCTAATAGTAGCCGCCTTGGTTCTACAATAACTTGCAAAACCTTTTAGGGTTACTAAAAATGAATTATACAAATGAATAAATATGTTATGAATTGAAGTTAGAATAAAAGTCATCCTTCATGGTGCTGGTGAATGTGCTGAACCAGGTAAAGCGAGCAGACCTGTGAGAGAAACGACATCTTTGGCCAAAATGACACTTTCCCATCAGGAAATACTGACACACGTCAACTTCGTTCTCCCCCCGTTCTGCTGACTCTGTCAATGAGAGCGACATAGAGAAAGACTGAGTGAAAGTGACTAATAAAACTGTGATAAAATGAAAATGAAATGGAGCAATTTATTAATATGGACTCTGCATTTAAAAATGTAATTAAAGAAACAAACATGGAAACATCATAAATAAAAGCCGATTTTGCCCAAAGTAGGCCTGTGTAACACAAGCAGCCATGTCTTTGTTTTGGGATGCTTACGATATTATTGTGAACCAATATGTTATGTCTCCCTCAGGTAAGAGTTAGTCAAGTGAAATATCGACCAAGATGAATACCTGACCTTCTTTACTTAACAGGCAGAGGACCCCACTAGACTGAAAAAGGGAGAAATATATGATGCACAATCACATACCATCAAATATTGAACTCGTAAGAAATTAAGATTCCTTATGACCCTTATCCAAACAGGTCTGATATTACTGATATGTAGGAATAAATAAGGGATGTATCCCAAGGAGTAAAACTGGAAGTGAAAAAGGATGATTTGTATCACACTATGTTTCCTCATTAATACATTTCCGGAGACTACAACTCATGTAACAGGTGACAATGACTCGCCCCAGAAGATCCAAATGTCAGCCAAGTAGGCGCTTGCCTGTAAACTCGAACACATACCACACATCCGAAACGCTTTGACCAGAGAGGAGAGCTGGATGTGACTCATGCCCCAACTGCCTTCAACAGGTTAACCACGGGAGAAAATGAGAGTTCACTGGGAGTAACTGGGTAAAATAATAATTAAGATATTTTATATTCCTTGGAACATCTGTCTGGATTTCAGCCCAGTAATATAAGTTGGGGAAGAGATACAGACCGTCTCCCACTTGCAGCTCTTGACTCATTCAGTTCCGCCTTCAAGTCTATCATACCATACACGACTAAGAGTTTACCAGAAATCTAAAGTTTCACAGTAACACAGAAATCTATCAACGACTAGGGGATTTTATGACATAGTCTATTACTTGGTAAACAATCAGATTTCAGTAATAGAGAGTTACTAACACTGTAGATATATATGAGTCTTTGTTTATATGTGATACGTTATGTGAATGTACCTATTTCTATATAATAAGAACTCAAAATAAGTTAGTAGGCTTCAGAGACCTATTTGACCAACACTAAACAGTTACGGTGTATCAGGCTGACTCACCTGCTTTGGCTTTCAGGGTGTCTTTGGCACTGTTACAGGCAGCTGGGACCCCTGCCTCTGGACTGGGTGTCACTTTCAGATGGGTCCCCTCAACTGGACTGGGTGTGTCGGTCCCCTCATCCCTCAGGTCCTCTGATGGAACCGAGGTTCTTCCTACTCCGTCAGCTGCCATGCTCAAATCTGTGATTAAAAAGACAAGGTTACGTCAAGCCCGTTCGCTGTGTCGCTTTGTGTTGTTGCTATAATTGTTAGACCTAACGTAGGAGCAAAATAAAACCGGACGCTCACAAAACTTAACTAATGCGGAAGTGATTGTTTATCCGTAAACCAATGCTGTAACACCGTTCAAAATGCAACAACTCCTTGATACATATATTGTGCCATTTAGATAATACATTCACAATTCAAATACATATTTAACAATAACCTGTACAATATTTGTCGACATACTAACCGAAGGAGCACACGATTCTAGTGTTCGCTCTTTGACCCTGACTGTTGTCGCAGAAGGAATTGTGGGTAATGTAGTTTTAATGTGCTTTCGACTATAAATCTCTTCGCGGAAGCGCGATACGAAGCTGATATTGGAAAATAAGTCAGTTTTCTGCATAGATTAGCTTATTGCTAGAATTGATTCATAGAAATAACTGAGACATTTCCAACTTAATGGTTAAAACTAGGGGGAAAGCTCGCGCAGCTTACTGCCATGAGTCATTTGTGCTCGAGCGCGTGACTCCGTGTCATGTGACAGGATCTGTTGTCTCCAGGAGCTGCACAAATGGAAACAGAACAAGGAAAGTGTAGAAAATCTCAATCTGAGACACCGAGAATCATGGATGTCTGTAAAACGGACCGAATCAAGAATTAAGTTTGTTTTATATCGCATTTTAAATGTGTTTTACGTTGCGACCAATGGATCTCCCTTTGTGAAGTAGCTTTGAGTCATTTGTTGAACTTCGTTCTTTGCTGAAGGTAAGACGATCTGATATCAGTTTTAGTGAGCATGTCTTAACCGGAGTGCAACTTAGTAATGTCAGTGACTGACCATGAACAAATGCTATGTTATGAACTGCTTGTTATTGCTCACTTCAAGCTAAAACGCACTTGACTCAGTAAACATGAGACACGTGTTGTCCCCCTTCAGATGAACGCTCTGGTTGCTCTCTGTCACTTCTGTGAGCTCCACGGCCCTCGGACGTTGTTTTGCACCGAGGCACTGCACCCCCCATCCCCATCCCCTTCATCGCAGATCGGTGCCCCGGTGCACGGGGACCGGGACAGAGATGGTGACCGCGAAGGCGAAGGGCTGACCATGAGGGCCAACAGCTCGGCCACACAGAGGGGAGAAATGTGTGAGGTGAGCGCAGAGCACCAGTGTGAGAACAGAATGTGAACTCCATGAGCTCATCAGAAACCCGCCTCCATTTGAACCGAGGCACCCTTCTTCCTACCTGTCTTCTCCATCCTAACACTCGAGCTGTGGCATGCAGGTTAGTCCACAGTCCTGTCATCGGTCTCAAAGTAACCATGTTCCTCTTCTCCTCGCCTCATAGGGATGTCGATCTCTTCCTGCATCTCACCCAGGATTTGTGAGCATCGATGATGAAACGGGCATTCGCTTCCTGAGCCACCAGCATCCCAGACAGTCCCAGCTGTTCAGTGTGGTCCGCCAAGCCTGCGTACGCAGCCTCAGCTGTGAGGTAAACAGTGATGTACGTCTGCATGTATTCATGTGTGTGAGTAACACATCCGATGCACTAAATAAACGCCCGTCAACACATATAATTCTACCCATTTTCTCTCTGTCCGTTTTATCAGGTGTGTCCCGGACGTGAAGGACCGATTTTCTTTGGAGATGAGCAACATGGTTTTGTGTTTTCACACACCTTTTTTATCAAAGACAGCCTGGCCAGGGGCTTCCAGCGCTGGTACAGTATTGTCATGGTAGCAATGGACAGGATCTACCTCATCAACTCCTGGCCTTTCCTGTTACGCCACCTTCGACTCACGATACAGAGCCTGCAAAGCACAGCCCTCAAGGTAGGGTGCACAACACACTTTGTTTCAGTTTATTCAGATAACAATATGACGACTGGTTCTACATCTACGAGGACACCTAATGTGTTGGTGCTTGCTTCCTCCTTCAGGTGTTTGACAATGAACAAGGAGTTTGTCCCCAGCGAGCAGCCAGGATCAACAGTGTCTTCTCGCCTGCAGTTTTCCCACACCAGAGAAGTGGCAACGCCGCCCGA
The DNA here is from genome assembly GCA_036178185.1 of Liparis tanakae. Taxonomy (NCBI): domain Eukaryota; kingdom Metazoa; phylum Chordata; class Actinopteri; order Perciformes; family Liparidae; genus Liparis; species Liparis tanakae. Next base: position 15,288,138 of record CM070092.1, read on the forward strand.
TCCCTGACTTCACTAACACAGCATCCAAACCTGTGGGCCAGCCTGCACTCGTCCTTTAGCTGGTGAGTCAATTTACTGTCAGCCCGACCGTAACATACTAGCTGGGGTTTGTAATGGTTTACCTTGACGTGGACTTGTGTTTTCACATCGTCTCCAGGCTGCTGAAGGCCTGTGGTTGTCGTCTGACGGAGAAGCTACTGGAGGGAGCCCCCACTGAGGACACGCTGGTGCTCATAGAGAGACAGACAGGTAGTCACTTGGTCCTGATTAAAGGATGTTGGTAGTTACCTATCCAACATGTTCAAGCCTGTAACTTGGTAAAAGCCAATTCTGAACAATATCTCCTGTGACATTAAACACAACGTAAAAAGGAGGGTAATAGCTACCCTGAGAATGCATTAACTTGTCTTGCATGTTGCTTCCAGGCAAGGTTTGGCTTTTTTCTGGAGGATGTTGTCAGCAGATGTCATGTGCTTGTACACAATGTGCCATGGTTTGATCATCAGTCTAAAAAGTCTCCTGTGGAAGTGTGATTCACTAGCTCAGGCAGGGCAGACACACAGAAAAAAAACAGGCAGCCATTGTACTCAAATACACTGCCTTTCCAAAAAGTGTTTACATAATTATTAGTCAAGATTTAGAGAGTGATTAAAAGATTTTCAGAGACATTTCCCCATCTTAGGTTGTGGAATTTTAACACCCTGTTCCATTTTATTAATATTGTAAGTGCAAATACTTTATTTTTATAACACTTCATAATCAAAGTCCAATTGAGTAATTGATTAATACACATGAAATTAAAAAAATAAAGTAATAGTGCGTGATCAATATTACACAATAGTAAAGCAGTACACATCAAAAGGTAAATTATTTTAAAGTTTCTTTTCTTTCTAGGACGCACAGACTCAGAATCCAAATCATTAAGTCTATTATTAGTAAGGCAGTTTAAATTAGTCATAGATGAGAGGTGAAATTGTGCAGTGCTTATTTTAGATTGGAAATAGGATGTGTTGCATCATGTGCATATTCTATTCTATAAATGGAGTGTAAAATGTAACCTGCCCTGTCTAGAAGATTTCCTGTGGAATTTCCCCCACATTGGAAATTGACTTGAAAATATTTGTTGATTGTTATTTCTGTTGTCATTCTCTGGGACCAAAAGAGCAAGAGGAGGAGATGAGTTGCTGGGAGGGAGCAGAAGGAGGCTGTTCCACAACACAGCGGCACCAATTAGAGCGTGAGCTGGGCCTCAACTTCCTGTGGGATGATGAAAAATTCAATCAATTACCCGGCCCAAAATTTAGATCCCTGAGGCATCTGAGACAGGTAAACATAGGTACTTTATCAGCTCGTCATTTTGTTGGCCGGAAAACTGAAAAGAGAGAAAAATCAACCGTTGACTCCAACAAACAGTTTTTGCATACATTTATAGTTTTATGGTATTCATCTGATACTTTTTCTTAGTTAATGGCTTTTGAAGGCATTAATTCACATTTTCACATCTTCTAATAACACATCTGTGAGGTGTTGCATATTTCAGTCTGATTTGTTCTGCAGGTTCTCGGGAGTGCTGAGTTTCGTCAGCTGGTGTGGCATGTGCTCATGGGAAATCAGGTCATATGGAGAGGCGCAGACCCCGGGCTCATCCATTCAGCTTTCACGGTGCTCAAGGTAGTTTACCCCTGTGCCCTGGATAACTTGTATAATTTAGTGTAGTATAACTCAAAAGACTTTGTCCTGTCAAGATTGAAAAGTACTTGTGAAATATGATAAATCTAAGTGTTTCAATCCATATTATGTAACCATATTTGATGAGATACTGATTAGATTGGGTTTCAGTTGGAGTTTATTCCCACAGATACTTTTGTGCACTGATTTTCTTTTTTTCTTACTTCCAAATTTTGCCCTGAAGACATTTTAAGTTATTACACGCCTTGAAATAGCCTTTGCCTGTACATGCGTCCCGAACATTTCTATTCAAGATACACAAACAAGACGGAGCATGTAGCCGTGTGCCGGTCGACTGTTACTGTTCCTTTTTACTGTGGAGAAATATTTGAGTTCTTTTGGGGGGAAATGACAATCGCATTTTAATACATCCATGTTTTTACTTTCCAAGCCTTTTTTGACAGCAGATATTTAGACTTGTCAGGCGTTACTAATTACGTTGAAAATGACTAAGTTCTTTTCAAGAGTCCCAGTAAACCATGACGGCGTGACATTGAGGCAGCGTGAGCGAAACCAGAACCCTGAAAGTGAAGCAGCTAAATGGAATTCAACAATCATTAATTTTGTTATTTACACCGGTGCTTTTCCTTCCCTGACATGTCAAAATGCTTTCTACAAACAAAGTCTATCAGCCAGAATAACTGAGTGAGCCATTACCATGCTTACTCAGGGTTCGTACGGTCATGGAAAACCTGGAAAAGTCATGGAATTTTAAAATGGTCATTTCCAGGCCGGGAAAAGTCATGGAAAAAACTTATATCACAAAAGTTTTGGAAAAGTCATGGAAATTTGTTATAATGAATGAATGAATGAATGAAAATATACTTTATTAATCCCCAAGGGTAAATTTGAATCACATGTTCATTTACGCCGAGTTTGAAATAATGAATATGTTTTAGAAAGAGACTCAAAATATAAGCCGTTTCGCATTGCAAGTGAACGCACCTTAACTAGAAAGTTTGTTGGCCATAGCTCGGGAAGCAAGTGTTTATTCTTTTAATCTAAATATTGTCTCTTATTCATTTGTTTCATTTAATGTATACTGTATGCTTTGGAATTCACATTGTTTAAATACTAAATGTTCTCACTTTTTTATGTATAAACCGAGATTTCAGTTTGGTCATGGAAATTTGGTTTAAAGTGGTGGAAAAGTCATGGAAAAGTCATGGAAATCCATTGGTCAAATTGTGTAAGAACCCTGTTACTGAGCAAACTGGGTTTACAATCTGAACCTGTCCCATTTCCCATCAGTCTCTGCTCCCCGTCGGCTGTGTGCGCTCGGTGACATACCGCGCTCAGTATGAGGAGGCCTACAAATGCAACTTTCTGGGTCTGAGCCCAGAAGTGTTGATTCCAACGCACGTCAGCTCCTCAGGTACAGGACTGTCTGTAGAGCCACGTTGTGAAAGAGTACTGTATGAAACCTCTGAGAGAACTGTTATAACAAGTTTTTCACGCTTGAACATCGTGTTGTGTTGATTTTTTTTCTTTTCTTGCTTTTGTTCGTCGTGAAGAGTTTTCAGTGCTGGTGGATGTCAGTACAGAGAGAAGCTGTCAGATTTCTGCCGTGGGTGGAGATGATATCTCCTCGCTTCATCAGTTCACCATCAGCAGTGCCAACACACAGCCCACAGACAGGGGTGAGCCCGCATACCTGAAGTCATAAATAGTCATTATACATTTGCTGCCGCTTCCAATGTCAAAATAAGTCCTCCACTTCTTAGTTAAACCACAAAAACAAAGAGTATGCACCATGTCTCAACTCTAAGACATGGTCTTAACACTAAGACATGGTCATTTAAGTTTGATGGGATATCTTTTGAAATGTTCAACATCAAACTGTTGGGTTATGGGTTCCAGATTCACTTTGTATTTAACTGAGAACATAAATTAATGTGAAAATAGCTAAAATGTTCAGACATGTCCTGTCCTAGCATCTGGATCCACATCAAATCCTGATTTATTTGTCTCGGCACACAGCTGCTCTGACAGAAGGCCAACTTTTAAAAGAAAGAAAGAAAGAAAGAAAGAAAGGTTCAACTGTCAAACAATCTCTGTCCTCTTTTTGCAGGTCCCTCATTATTGAACAAGCTGGAGGTGGCTCTGTCCAACGAGAACTTGTCTGTGGATGTCGTGTCTCACTGCTTGTTGTGTCTGAAGGAAGAGTGGATGAAGTGAGTACAATTCAGCCACTCTCATAAAAAACAACTAGGCTGAAGTAAGATGTTCAACGCGGTCTCTCTCTCTTTCAGTAAAGTGAAAGTGCTGTTCAAGTTCTCCAAAGTGGACGGGCGAGGGAGAGAGGATACCCAAAAAGTTCTGTCCCTCCTCGGCGCTACAGGGACGGGAGAGGAGGACAACGTCCGGCTGCTCAAGTTCTGGATGACTGGCCTCAGCAAAACATACAAGAGTCATTTAATGACAGCCGTCCGCGGAGGGGAGAGGAGCCCCAGCCAATAGAGAGAGAAGGCGAAAGAGGTAGAGGGGGGGAAATAAAGGGAGATATAGATGAGGGGAATTCTAATGAAGGGAAAGCGAAAGCAAGAATGATGTCATTCACCAGTTTTGTGAACTGTTTGGGACTTTTATTATAATGAAAGAGTGTGAAGGGAGGACAGCAGTGCTTTGGCAAGTAATCGAAGTCCCTAACCCTGATTATTCTCCTGCACACATTTGGTCAGTTTAGATAAAGTTTGTCAAAGGGAATTATTGGAGAATATTAATATGTTTAACTTATTACAAACATTTGCACTTTGTTTACTCTTTTTCTGAAGTTTTAAAATAAAAATATTTCTGAATATGTCACTTGTATTTGTATTTGTATTTGTTATTCCACAATTGGCTCCATCTTGTGGTGAGCTGAGAGAATAAAGAGGGAGTGAGTTGGAGCAGCGTTTCATTGCCAGCCCCCACTCATTTGTTTGAGTGTCTGTCAGCCAGCCAGCACCGAGGTGGTGTAAGACAACACTTTTAAGGTTTTCAGTTGTCCCGAAATGTACAAAGCGGTTGCATAACAAGGCCTCTCTCCCGTACGGCCGACGGCTACGGCAGGACTTTAGCTTCTTAATGAGGTAGTCGCTCTCTGATCCACTAAAAACCTGTTTTATTATTTTCATACCACAGTTATTTGAGCCTGTTACTTTGTTAAAGCTTGCAGACTTCAGTCAATAAAATTCAGCAACATACGGTTTTGTTTAAATTGGGGGCTGAGGGCTGATCTTTTGTTTCTTTTTACCCATACGTATGTAGTTATTGTGTAACAAAAAATATATAATCAAACACATTTTGTAGTCTGAATGGAAAGATTAGCATTGACTCAAGCTTTCTTCCTAAAATGGACCTATGTCTCAACATCTCTTGTGTGCTTCTGTGTTCGAATTGGGTTTTTTTCTTTCCTCTGACTAACTCAAATCTGGATTTGATTTAGCACATTTTCCTAAAAGAAGCACAAACATAATTTGCTGCAGTTTCACAAATGAGTTACATATTTACTTTCCTCAATTTGTAAGCGATGTATGAAACAGGAAGGCGGCACAACGACTGGACCCCTCACTTACAGCACATGGTATATGTGAAGGGGTTATGAGATGATGATGCCTCTGGGAGTGTTAAGGCCTTGCTTTGGGGAAACTGCTGCTCTCTAGTTTCAACAGGGATTGGACTTTGAGCAGCGGTCCTGTTTCATTTGGCTCGTGTTCAAAAAAAGGACACAGCAGAACAATTCTTCTTCGACGTGAAGAAACCGCTTTTGACTTCCTTCCTTTTCATTAGTAACGAACACCTCTTGTGACATCGAACAGAAAATGAAAATAACTCGACTCATCACACAACCAGAGGGGGCCGAGCAACACTTTCCAGACAGGATGATGACAGCCGCGCACAACAGTTAGACGTCACCATCGAACCCGCCGCCGCCGTCTCTGTGGAGCCAATTTCAATCGAATGACTTGCAAGTTCAAGTGATGCAGTGTCACAATCCCCTTTTTGAGAGAATGTGATTCTTGATTTATAAAAGAAAAAAGAACAGAGTGATTAAATAGGATGCTATTGCGAAGAGGGATAAAGAGGATCCACAGGCACAGAGGTGTGGGGGAGAGTCCAAATGAAAAACATACGCTCCAACTGCATGACTAAGCCTCCTTGGGCCTGGTTTGGAGGGGGGAGGATGGGGGTAAGTGGCTGGGTGTCAGGGAATGTGGGGAGCAGGGGGGGAGGGGCCGGGTCAGTCAATAGTGAAGTAAAACGTGTGGCGGTGGGAGGGGCGAGATTTAAAGAGAGCAGACTAGCAATCCAGCAGAGCACTTTCACTTTGAGCGCAGTGAGGACACACAGAGTGGCCAGAGGGAGAGCTAGAGAAGAGGAGGCCAGTGACTCTCCCGCTTTATCCATTAAGCAGTTTCGAGGAAGAGGGGAGTGATTTATATTAGGCTGTTCAGGAAGATTCTAGGTCAGTAGTGAGAGAGAGAAAGGAAAATAAAGTATAAAACAAACAAAAGCTTTCATAGGGAAGGGCTGCAGCCACTCAGGCTTAAGAGAGAAAATCCAAAGTAAGAGAGCAGGATGGCGTGAGAGGATAAATGAGACATTTTTATTGGAAAGTACCAAAAGGACTCAAACGGGAAGGAATGTATTAGGGATGTCAACAAGAAGATTGAATATCAAACGGTGAAGGAGAGGACAACAGTCAAGGACTCAGCAGTCAAAGACCTCAGGAAACCACAGAGGAGGAAACTTTGCCTTTCACAGACTGACACAGAAACCCGTCTGCAGAGGGATTGCCGTCAACAAGAGAAATGGAGAAGTGTCCATTCTTAGAAAGATAAAAGGATGTCACTGCCAGGTGAGGAGCCAGAATTAACTGTGTGTTACTGCTGTTTGCGAACGGTCTTTTTCAAGTGTGTAAGGAAGTAATGCAACACCTGAACTGGTTATTGCACCACTTTTAATCAGAACTAATTTGTTGTGTGGCTTTGTATCGTTGCAATATTGTTTACGGTGTCTTTAATATATTATAATTGTGGCAACAACAAGCAATGTTTCATGTTGTTTTCTGCACAACTAGTTAATTGCGGCAGGATATGAGGTCATGTTTTTCAATAGGTATGCAGTTTCAACAAGAAAAAAACCCACAGAAAGTTTCCAGAAACTATCTGAATGTCTTTTTTCTTCTTCTTCCTCATGCCTGAAACAGTTTTGCTGCTGCTATCACTCTTGACTGTCCGATGTGGTGGATGTGACTTTGACTTGGAAGGTGTGAAAAACATTAAAAGGACTATCGACTCTAATCCGACTGGATTTGTAAGTTAAAAACGTTTGACTTTGTTAATGATTCTATGTTGTCCTTTTATGAAGTTTCCTACTTGTATAAATAGTATGCATTTAATGTTATTCCTTGAATGATATACTTGTTTTATCACTTTATATAGTCAGCTGGTATATAAAGGTGTTCAAAGGTGAAGAGCTCACGGAAATGAATGGGAATAATCAGCTCAGGTTTATATCTGCTAACCAGTAAAGTTATTGGATGACAGAGTTCACAACTGACATGCGTAGCTCCACAAAGATAATCAATCAGTGTGTAGCTTCACTTCAGTGGTTAGTAGGTTGTTCACGACACACTTAGTCATTACTAGTGTTAAGTAGTCAAGGATCCTTTATTATAGGCATTATTATAAATGCCAACATACATTGTATCATCTTTATCTATATTGTGGGTGTATTTACATTTGTTTCTCTGTTTTCATTTCTCTTCCAGCGCACGGTATTTCCTAAAGATTACTATGTAGTGCACCGCTACACAAAAAACATGCTCTGTAACACTGATCCGGTGAGTTGCTTATCACACAAAAGGGGGAAATGGGTTTGATGGGCCGAAAACGTGTCGTACATCTTACAGTCTTCCATTATCGTGTTAAATAAACTAGTTTATCCTTTTGGTTTATTTAACAGGATAATTATGATATTTAACCTAATCTGCAGCAACTAGAACAGACCTTGTAAATGCTCAGTTTGGTCCAAAAGGATTGTTTAACCGTGCTGGAGCCTCACGTCTAGCTTGTAATTGAGCAATTGATGTGGTTCTTGCGGTGATCTTTCACATGTGTCTTGCACACTAACGTTGGGCTTGTGTTGCTCTACCTTTCCCCTGCAGTGTTGTGTGTTCCCTGCTGCAGTGGTCCTCCTCGAGTCCTGGCATGTGCTTCTCGGAAACCTCTGGGATGAGCACCTAAATCACTCCTTAATCCTCGATCTGCAGCAGACACTGGATAGAATTATAAAAAAGAACATAAATACAGAGGTAGGGTTGATTTTCAAATAATGTCCCATAATGTCTTATTCTATGGCTCACTTAAATCCAAGATTACGTACATCATTTTTTAGGCCTTAAATATCTGTGGTTATCTAAAATATGCATTTGCTTACTGCATTTATAATTACATTTTTATTTCCAACATTAATTCCTGTAAAAGTACATAAAAAACAACGATTCTTCTCCATGTTTTCCTCGTCTCAGAGGTTCCAGGAGGAGACGGACCTGACCGAATTCTCCACATTATCGTCGTCTCCTGAAGAACTACTCAGGCTAACGTCAGAACTTCTCGCGCGATGGCTGGATGTCGGGTGCTTGCCTTTGATTAAAACCTGCATCCTGCCCACTTTCCCTCCCTCTGTTGAGAGGAAGGACTACGGCCCGTCCAGGGCCAGACTCTTGACGACCCGAGCTATCAGCAGTGAGGAGGAAGAGCAGCCGGACGAGATGATGGACATGGCACTGCTGCTGTCCAATGGAGGTCCTCCATCCCTTTCATGTTGGCCTTCTGTCTGGAGCCCCTTGCTATTGAGACTTTATTGGTGGTTGTTGCCATAGTTCCTGAAATGGATCCTTTTTTTTGTGATGCACACAAAATGCAAGACATTTTCTGGCACTGAATGTTTGTTTTTCTTATACTTGTGTCTTTGTTTTAATGCAGCACGCTTTGTTAATATGAAGTGACATGCACAGGTTGCATTTAATGTCCAAAGTTAGTTCACATAGTTGTGCATCAGTGCTCTGTAACAGCTGGTGTCACAGATGTAAACATATTGCCGTCCTCATAGAGCCAGCCACGAGCTCTAGCTAGCTATGCTCTTCATGCTAACCAGAGATACATGCTGAGCAAGCCAATGCACATAAGCCATCGTCTATTGATGTGGAATTCATCACTGTTTACAATTAATGTTATGTAAATGTAAGATATTGCAGTTTATTGGCGTCTACTTCTGTACATAATGTAAATTAAAGACATTTAGATATATATAGATATATATATATACATTGTTAGTTTTTTTATATAATATCCTAAGGATTGTAAGCTATATTTATTGTGGTCATTAGCATTGGAAACTAACCAAGTACATTTAATCAAATACTGTGCAATTTTGTATTTCCATTTCATGCAGCTTTTTTTACACTTTACTTCTATTACATTTCAGAGGGAAATATTGTAGATTGTTCACCGCAACATTAATCTGACAGTTGGTGTTAATGGTTTACAGAAATTATCCATAGTTATATATTAAACTACCGAACAGTTTATAAAGTCATTAAAATAACTCCACCAACTAAAGCAGAACAATGCAGAATAGCTCGAGTATAACAGCATAACAATCACAGAGATCACTTTTAGTTGTGATGCTTTAATATATTTAACAACAATTACTCTAATACTTTTACTTCAGTTTAATTTTAAATACATATGTTTGACTTGTAACTGCATATATTTACATTGTGGTATTTACATTTTTCGCTTCAGTAAAAGATCTGTATGTATGTATAAACAGGACATTTTTCTTCTTCTGCTTAAAGAGATTTAGTTTATGACTCTGCATTCCAACAACATGACAGAGTTTGTTTTAGCGCTCCACGTCCTTTAAGAGAGTGTTCAATGCTTTACCATTTTGTAACTCGATGAGTTGCAGGTGAGGGAGGAATGCAGGGGTTTTCTGACTCGTCAGGATTTACACGAGAAATAAAAAGTCCACCATTTGGTGCTCGCACTTGCCCCTGCTTGTACACACCCACGCATGGACTGACGTCATGGGATACTCATTATTTAATAATCCCTCAAATACAGCAGAAGTATGTAGAATTGGCCACTTGAGTAACAGACTTTTGGCTTGCACCCCAAGTTTTCATTGACCTTTTTCCACTGCATTGAGTCAGGATTTAGAAGGATGGTTCTAATACAATACAATATGAAGGCAGATTACAAAGAGTTGGATCATCAGAGGGCTAGAAGACAACATTGTATGCAAATAAGGAAAACAAAAACAAAACCAAAGGCTCAAATGCTATTCTTCTGGACTGGGCACAACACATTTCTAAGTAGGCCTATCAAGTTGGCAGCTTACAAAGACGTTTTTATGAATCCCTCATTGGGGAAATATGTTGTTACACTATATTTTCTACTCTTTAAATATCTAGACTGTGAGGCAGCTGCCAAGAGTTAGCAATTTGTCTTCCCATGTGTAACACAGGGGCGACTGACCTCACAGTCAGTACAGGCTGTGCAGCTGCAGGTCGGACACATGTTGTATTAAAGCCTTCTTGGAGTAAATGCGGTAATCTGACTCACTCAGGCCATGTGGGAGATCCTGTTCTGGGTCAGTACGTGACAACACATGACATGACCGTGGAAATTATTCATCCTATTGATTAAACAATGTTTTAGACACTGGACTTCCACTTAACTGCCATAATGTCAGGACGAACTACCATTTATGTTAAAGAACAGCAGTTTCCCAGACAAATATTTGCAAGTCAGATTTTGTTCCTGGCAGCATGGAGCCGAGCGCCAAAGGGGCCAGCTGAATTCCCGTAAACCGGGGGAAGAGACAGGGAGAGTGAGGGTGGGGGAGTGAGGCAGCTGGGGGGAGGGGGGTGACAGTGCGCCGCGTTTAAACCACGTGGCCTCTCCACAAACCGGAAGTCAGCACACTCTGCCTCCGCCAAGATGTCTGCGCCCGACGAAGACACGTTTGCCGAGGAAGGAGGCGCGATGGAGGAGCTGGACGAGGCTGGCAGCGACGAGGATGAAGGAGTCGAGATGGAGGACGAAGACGCGGACAAAGGAGAAGAGAGAAAAGTCTACGTGCCCGGGATGCAGCCGCTCAATCCCGGGGAGGAGCTGGAGATGGACCGGTCCGCGTACCGCATGTACCACGAGTGTCAAACAGGCAAGTCGTAGCCCGCCCAGAGGTGTTAGCGAGCCGTTAGCCCCACTGGCGAGTGGCCAGTGTTAACTCTGCTTTGTGTGCAGGGGCTCCGTGTCTGAGCTTCGACGTCCTGAGGGATGGAGACGGAGACAGCAGAGAGCAGTACCCGCTGTCCATGCTGCTGTGCGCGGGCACGCAGGCGGACACGGCGCTGAGCAACAGGTACACGCGCGCCTGGTCAATGTTATGATGTTTCTATCTGACATTAGTTAGTCAAACATTGATCAAAGCACCGGTGGGAGAAAACAAATAACCCCACACAATAAAACACATGTGAAATATATAAGGTACATACATAATATTATAAGATAACTTTCTAAAAATACGTTTATAGTCGTCCAACTTTTTATCATTTGATGTTGTTGTCAACAATGATTCTCTGTACTGTCTTTTGTATTTTGAGACACTCTACAGCCAGGTTCGTATTTAAAAACACTAAACAAAACAATATCTGGAAGAAACTGAATGATGTGAAAGTGCCAAAGAGAAACAGATATTTTATCAGACGATTACTTTGATTGTCGTTAGACTCTACATTCAAAGATAAGATCATACTTTCTGTAACAGGGACCAAGACATAGTAACTCTCCAGACTCAATAAGGTAATTAGAGTCCGAAAGTTTATCCAGGAGGAACATAAAAGGTCAAACATTGAGTCTGAAATTGTGTATGAATTCATAGCATTGATGAACATTTGAAAAATGAATTGGATTCTTAACATTTATACTTATGTTATGTTCATGTCATATGAGGTGGATGATGGAGATAAAGTAAGATAGAACTATGTATCCAGATATCAATTGATGTACAGCACTTGCAGTGTGAATTGGGAAGAGTGCAAATCTATTTCCTAAAATGTATACAGATGCAAAAAAAATAAGATTATAAGAAATGGGTTTCTCAGTATGAATCATAAAACATTTCTATAAAATAAATGTAGGTATCAGAACAAGTGGGGTTACATACAATATTGCATATAACTAGATGGGAATATTTTCCATATTGGATCCCATATTAATAACGGCGTTTACCAAGACGGGTACAGTGCCCTGACAATACGACACCAGACAAGTAAACTCTGTTTATCTACACTGATGGCCTCTAGGTTTTTAGAGTGTTGTTCTTTCCGGATGAATTCTGAATGGTTTGAAGATAAGATAAGATAATCCTTCATTATTCCCACAGTGGGGAAATTTCAGGATCACAGCAGCGGATGCATATTAGAGCATTAATAAAAATAAAAGATAAAAACAAAACACAATACTAAATATACAAAGGGAAAAAGATATATACAGAAGGGAGTGACCAAAGTGAATTTCCAGCAGGTTAAAGTGTCCAGGGAAATAAAGTGCTGAGTGGGCCAAGATCTCCAGTGATCTACTGCAGTTTTATTGTTGTGCAGCCTGACAGCAGCGGGAAGGAAAGACTTGTGCTTCCTCTCCCTCAGACACCGGGGATGAATCAGCCAGTGGCTGAAGGAAATGTGCAAAGCTGCTAGAGTGTCTTGGATGGGGTGGGAGGAGTGGTTCATCAGGGACCAGAGCTTTGACATCATCCTCCTGTCCCATCCCGTATATTGATTATAGTTTATTTTGTCCCTTTTCCAGTGGGATCTGACTACATACAAATGTTTGGAGTTATTGTCTAGTCCAAACTTATTGTGTAGACCAAACTTTTAAACATAACTAATTTCCAGATGAATTTGGATAATTGGAGGCGTGGTGTTTATTTAACTTTTTTAATTGTGAATTGTTCTTTCACTCCTCAGACTGCCAACACCTACATCTATCTAAGAACACAATAATAGGACATCTTAACAATTGTAATGAGCCTCTTAGTTACTGTAGGAACAGGAAAGCACACATAGTAAACAGACAGTAAATTTCCAGCACTCTTATCCATAGTAAGTATAATTTAGGAGTATTAACAGCAACGTACAAATACCTGATGGAAAGGTAGAAATCCCGAGCTTTAGTCCTTTTGCCTTATCTTTTTTAATGTATTCTATTTGTGTTATGTGTTTTCTGTTGTGTCTTGTGACTGTTGCACATTTTTCTATGCTGCTGTCTTGGCCAGGCTTCCCTTGAAAAAGAGGTCATTGTATCTCAATGGGACCGACCTGGTTAAATAAAGGCTAAAAAATAAATAAAAAAGAACTATACAAATAAGTTTTTTAATGTATATTTGCTCACATGCAGTACAAAGGTGCTCAGGTAGTCGTCACTGTAAGCACATACCATTGTGTGAAAGCTTGTGGTTGCACCAGCCGATGGGTTTGAACGTGTATGCACCGAGGCAAAGATCACAGCACAATAGGGTTTTTGTGTTGAGCGGTTTCAGTTCTCTTTTGACATCATTCACCCAGCATTGAAAAAAGTGGGAATTTTTATTTTTGAGGGTCAGTGAAAGGTTAATGGAAAACGTATGATTATGTCTCGCACTAAAACTCAGCACATGCTTATCTCTTGAGTAGTTTGTGTGTCATTTACATCCTCTTAAATGAATCTCTTCACTTTCTTGCAGACTTCTTGTCATACGCATGCACAACCTTCACGGAACAGAGAAAGACAAAGAGGGGGGAGAAAGCAGTGATGAAGACAGTGACGAAGATGACGATGAGGAGGATGCAGATAAGAAGCCACAGATGGAGCTGGCCATGATGCCTCACTATGGAGGGATTAACAGAGTCAGGGTAGGTTGTGTCAGTCTCTGGGCAAACTTTTATCTGGACTAAAGTTGCACGGTGTATCGATGGTAAAAGGTTAAAAAGTATACGATTTTGCAATATTTTTTGTATAGATACTCCATCAGCTTTTTTGGAGAGAAAAAGATGCCAGAAGTGAAATGTTGGGTTTCACATTAAACACACATCTGTAAAATGATATAACTCTATAATTGCTCATACTTGAAAAGGTAACTATGTGGTCATTTGGACAGATATGGACAAAAAGCCTACATAGTGTATGTTCAATGCTATGATGGCACCATGTAGTTGTCATTAATATCTTGCTGTAGGCGCAAATTCATGTCATTTGTTAAGTGTTCAAAAAGCTGTGCAGGAAAAAGCGAGTAAAAAAAGTGGAACCATACAGATGTTTTATTTATTGCTATTGTAGATAAATATGCCAGTATCGATTCCTATAGTATTTGTGGTATTTTATCGGATGGCATAATATTTATAGCAGGTATCGCATCAAAGTTAAAATCTTGGCATCGAGACGACGCTAATCTGAACTGCTGCATCGGAGACTTGTATTGACTCATTTTGTTTCTGAATTGTCAGGTGACCCGGCGTGGAGAGCAGTCTTTAGCTGCCGTCTGGTCAGAGAAGGGACAAGTAGAAATATTTGACCTCCAGCCTCAGCTGGAAGCCGTGCACAGTTCTGCTGCCATGGCAACTTTCATCAAACAGCAGAAGGAAGCCACGGCTCTCTTCAGCTTCTCGGGACACATGACGGAGGGCTTTGCTCTTGATTGGTCGCCTCTAGCACCTGGTACGTGACTCCTTGACCGGAAATGGAGTTTAGAGATGAAAGATGAGACAAACTATTTGCTTACATTAGAGTTTGAATGATTCAAATTTGTGGTGTGCCAAGATCACTCGCAACACAATTTAATGTTGCTTTACTCTGGACTGTAAATATAAAGATTGTGTCTGTGTGTGTAAAATCTCAAGTGTTCCGTTTGTACTTTATTATCAGGTCGTCTTGTCAGTGGAGACTGTAAAAAGAACATCCATGTGTGGGAGCCACGAGAGGGAGGGACGTCATGGCAGATTGACCAACGACCTTTTAGCTCCCACACCAAGTCTGTTGAGGATCTGCAGTGGTCGCCGACTGAAGCTACAGTATGTTTGGAGGAAAATACTGACGTAGTGGGTTAGACTGACAGTGACGCTCATCTACAGTATGTATGTGAAGCTTTAGTGAGCGTCACTGTCGGTTCACTCCAAGTCGCCCCACAAGGGCCGACTTGGATCTCTTGTTTTTTGTGAGTTTCCCCATGAACCCCAAATAGGTACATGCAAAGTATTAGACATGCATTTCAGGATTTGACACGCGTGTTTATTCTCCTCTTCGCTCTTCTTTTGACCACAGTGCTTATTGAGCTGGAGAAGACCCACTAATCCTTAATATTTAAGATTATGCAAACCTAAAGGGTGGATTTCTCCACATGGTTCAATAATGTGCTCGTACAATGCTGCTTTACAAGTGTTCAGCTGGAAGAACAGGGTGTGACGAGAGCAATAATTTAAGCAATGTTGACTTTCAGAACACCACCTGTAACTACTACGTGCCATGAACATTTTACAACTAAGAAATGCAGAATGTAATGTGCAATTTTAACTAGTCACCACACTAGTTTGTGGTATGTGGTTGTGTGGGACTTTGTGCAACCTAATTGGTGTTGACTGAAATGTATCAATGTCGCAAAGTGTGTAAAAGCGATAAACACACACTGAGCAAGGAATTCTCAACTCACACACTTGAATCAGAATGTTTTTTAAGCACAAAAGAGTTTTTTTGTTTGGAAATAATGATGTCTGGTTTTGTGTACTGCATTGTTATCCACAGGTGTTTGCATCTTGTTCAGTGGATCAGTCTATTCGTGTCTGGGATATCCGTGCCCCGCCCAATTCAATGCTTTCGGCCAACGAAGCTCACTCATCGGACATCAACGTGATCAGCTGGAACAAGAGCGAACCATTCATCCTGTCTGGGGGGGACGACGGGCTTCTGAAAGTATGGGACCTACGACAGTTTAAGGTAAAATACCCAACAGTATAATTCTAAAGTACAACACGGATTAAAGATCTTACTGTTTGATCAAAGCGTCGTCACAACAAAGTAACCCACCATTAGTGCTTCAAGACAAACTGTGCTTGAAAGATTACGTCATCAGATAATCAAATCACCTTCAGTTTGGCCGCGCCTAACTAATAACATTTGTTCTATCTTGCGCCTCTTACACAATTGCATGTCATACGCAGCATCCTCCTGATTCTGTAATCCCCTTTCTTTATTTGCCTTTAAAACACTCTCCTGTAAGCTCTGTCAATGTCTTGTTTAAACAAACGGCGTTCATGAATCAGTCATCATATTAGGATCTGCTGCAGCCTGACATCATATACGAGGTGAATTGTCAAACCTCTAATTCCACCTTGACCCTTAGACCGGGCGGCCTGTGGCGAATTTCAAGCAGCACAGCGCCCCCATCACCTCTTTGGAGTGGAGTCCCGTGGATTCAAGCGTGTTCGCCGCCTCGGGAGCGGACGACGTCGTCAGCCAGTGGGATCTGTCCGTGGAGTCATGTGATGTGGGTGCCCGGGTGGAGGGGGTGAAGGACTTGCCCCCTCAGCTTCTCTTCCTGCACCAGGGCCAGTCGGAGATCAAAGAGATCCACTGGCACCCGCAGATGCCTGGTGTGATGGTCTCCACGGCTCTATCAGGATTCAATGTGTTCAGGACAATATCCGTGTAGTGTGTGTGTGTGTGCGTGTGTGTTTGAGAGAGAGGTTTTTGCATTTCTATGAAAGTATATATTTACCTTGTAATGAGCAGTAATCTCTAATATGGTTCATCTTTAGGGAGCTTGTAATCCTGTTCAGGTCATAATTCTTCTTTTGGACAATTGGCCGGCTTAGCATATGGCGCTTTAAACTTCACTATTGAACTTTTAGTTTGGATGTTTTACAGATGTGCAAACTTTTTTAGGCATTCCCTAATGCATGCTGAAAATAAAGTGTTCACTGTTCTCAACTTCTTTTTGTATTGAATTTCTTTTCATTAGGAGACTTTCTATTATTGATAATAGTAAAAAGCACATAATTACGTTATTTCAGGAAGTTGCTATAAGTAAAATAATACTTTATATAGTTCTGCTTTTTCCCTAGCACACATTTCCATAGAAAATACAAGACACAGCCATTGCAGATGAATATTTTAAAATCCCAATAATTGTTTTATTATCTCTGTATTCCTTATTAAACCACAGGATACCAATTGTGTTTGAACCAGCATTTTTAAACAGATGAGCATAATGGTTTCTCCCTTTTTCCAGCATTATGAAATAAAATATTTCTTTCAAAATACATTAGACAAGCAAACATGTACAAAATACACCGCTGGTCCTTACTTACAATTGACCTAAGTCCCATGATTATCTTAGTGTTGTAATATTATTCAGCCCCTCAGCCCACAGAAAAGCTTTAGTTATTTAAACAACTGCACAATAAAAACGGATGTGAACCAGAGAAACTCACACCGTCGACTTGGAATGTGACAAATTCATAGTTATTATTTATACACAGGATAACTTTATTTTCTGACTGTCTCTGGGAACCAAAAAGTTCATTAAATGAATGAAACATCAAAAGAAGACAGCTTGTAATATAACATGCAATAAAAAATAATTATTAAGACAATATAGTACAATAATGTAAGAAAAACGCTCTTTAAGGCACTATAACAAAGTTCAATGTGTGAACTTTAAATGGCAGAAATCGTAGAAAATAACAATGCAAGCATCATTAATTTAGTCTGTTCCATAGCAAGGCAACCAAGTCGAAGAAATACATCAAAGTGCTACAAACCTTTCACTTATCAAGATGACAGTATTGCATATCTGTTACCCTTACAGATAAAACATTAAATGCTTTTTCCAGTTGAGCAACATCGTCGAACTGTAAATCTTTTTTTAAAATCCAGTTTATTCTGTTTTCCCCCCACATTTAAATGATACTCAAGTTATGAGTTTCAGAAAATGCAGTTTACTTGATGCACTTGACAGTAAATATGTTTATTAGAAAACTACCTATCTCCTATAGACCAATTTCATCATCAAACTCATCTTCAAATGTGTAACCCCGTCCTTGCTCTTCCTCCTCCTCCTCCGTATCAGTCTCTGAGTGGCAGCTGTCGACCCTCCTCCTGTCCAATGGAGTGACTCCTTCATACTCTGAGCTGTGTGACGAGGCCGGACTAGGTGGCAGCTCTACTTTTTGATTGGTGACGCCGGTTTCACCGCCACTTACTACACTCTCCCCCTTCGTTGGACTGCGACACGCCAACTGATCCTCATCCTGGAAGTCGAACCCTTGACCCTCTTCCTCTTCAGATGCTTGTCGAATGATTTCCTCTCGTTTGTCACTGAATCGCACTTTTGGTCGCATCCCCTTCTGCTTGATCCCATCTGGTATCCTCCCGTCTCCTACCTGGTTTCCATTCAGCCCAACCAAGTTCTTCCCATTCAGCTCGTTCTGCATGTTCACAGACATCTCCACAGCCCCTTTGCCCTGATTTGTTTCCACCGAGGATGTGTTACTTTTGGGATTGAACACATCTTCTGCATCAGAGTCCAGCCCCAAACCGTCCATCACCCCGAGTACGTCTCCCAGCATAGACGGGCCTAGGTCCAGGTCCAGGTCAAATGATGACACAGACACAGAGTGCTGAAGCTCGTTGTTCTGAGGGTTTCCTGGGGCGTCTGTATAAAGATCATTGTGGTCGACTGCCACCTGAGGGTCGTCGGCTTCCGTCATCCCTTGACTCCCGGGGTCAGAGCTGGCAGAGCTCGGGCCAAGAGTGGACAGGAAGGAGGTGTCCCCAAAGACATCGCCTCCCCTCCCAATGTGCATGGTGTGGCGAAAGTCACCCAGTGGGGCCGAGATCATGGTGGGGTCCAGGCGAGGTGCCCGGGTTGATTTGTGCAGCGGCATTTCTGAAGGCAGATTGAGAAAGATAGGAAGAAAGATGAAAAACAGGAGAAGATTCTTAAATATACATTATAGCAGAGCAGCTGTAACCCTGGTATGACATATCACAGTATCTGAAAATACTGGAGCCCCAGTCCAGACTAATGATAAGACAGGTCAGTGTCAACACTCCATGTTGAGTAACATTGAGGGACACCAATGAGCATTTTGGCACTGGTGCGGCTGTGAAGGCCGTGCTGAGACTTGTACTTGAAACACACTCATGCAGCGTTAGCACATAGTTTTCTTTGGCCTCAGGGGTGTATACGGACAAAAACAAGACTGTAACTTTCTCCAAAGAAGATGTAGTTCATCTATAGCACCAAAACCATGGATCTCTGCTACTTTTGGTGGTTATTAAATAGAGAAATTGAGCATGACA
The DNA here is from genome assembly GCA_036178185.1 of Liparis tanakae. Lineage (NCBI taxonomy): Eukaryota > Metazoa > Chordata > Actinopteri > Perciformes > Liparidae > Liparis > Liparis tanakae. The sequence continues at coordinate 15,307,256 of CM070092.1, forward strand.
AAAGGCAAGATATTAAATTAATTATTATAAAGATAAGTGGAAGCCAATATTACTATTTGATAATGCCTTATAGAATAAGTAAGCCAAATGACTGACAATGTGTTGATGAACAACATACATTGAAAACCAGAATATCCATTTGAGAAATAATTATTTTAAGTGGGTGTGGGTGAGAGAGGGAGAGAGAGAGGGGGAGAGAGAGAGAATCAGATCAGATTTTGGAGGGGAGGGGGCTTGCTTACAGGCCTACCCCAACCCTCACGACTTTCTAATAATAGTTAAAGTATATACTTAGTTACTTATATTACTTAAATATATAACATATATGCATTGTACGAAGAGCACGCGAGGGTTACGCGCGCTGACAAAGCAGCAGGAACGGTCGAATCGATTTAAAGTTCGCTAATCAATCAGTGAGCGTCACCGACACAACCAAAGTATAGAAAACTTACCTTAAAGAGAATAGTCTGGTCTGTGGTTAGCTCGCTCCTCAGTATCCAACTGTTTCATCTGGCTTTCTGACTTTCGCTTCCCTCTCCACTTTTCCCTCGCTCTTTTACTCGCCGTCGTTGGTCTGTGTGAATTCTCTTTTTTTCCAAAGGGATGGGCATGGGGCGAGGAAGTGACGCGACAGTTATTGGGGAGAGCTGGATCAAAGTATCACTCGACTCTAACAGAGTGTGTTAGAGATGAGCGAGGCTAAAAGAATACTTCTAATCAGAGACATATCTATTTGACATAAGCTCATTGTAAATTAAGCGACGGGATTTATGTAGATTACTGGAAGCTAATGTGAATGAGGGTTAACTATAAATATGCACGTAAAACGTATTAGGTTGTAATTGCCATGATGCATCTTTAATTATATGTCAGTAGGAAAAAAGGACTTACTTGAATTACTGAGTTTAAGAGTATTGTCACTTTGACTTTATAAAATGTTTCAATTATTTTGTTTTTTCTATTTCATTTATTTAATTAGATGTGCAGTTATATGTTCTGCTAGATAGATAGATAGATAGATAGATAGATAGATAGATAGATAGATAGATAGATAGATAGATAGATAGATAGATAGATAGATAGATAGATAGATAGATAGATAGATCTTCTCCTCTGTGTTTTTATTATTATTGTTGTTGTTAACAAATTACATGAAAAGACCAACACCAGCACTACACCATGTTTAAGGTACTCACTCGAAGATGTAAATGTTTACACTATAATTAGAGTTAATTTTAATCAGCTAAACACTGTAGTTGTTAGCAATGGATAGTCAATCAAGACTAAAGGGGAAATGTATGAGTTTAAAATGCTGCAGTTAGACTAAAGTATGTGTACGTTTCTAACTGTAAAACATTTTTAAGAAGAAGGAAACTAATTGAAATACTATAATAATAGAAATAGGCAGGCCACATTCATGCTTAATGTAAAAAAAATACCAAACACATTTCAAACTTAAATTATTATGAAGGGTTTTACTTGAAGGGGACTGAAATCTTGAAGGAAGGCTGTTGGAGAAGTTAACCTCATCTATTGCATCATCCAACAGCATATTTGTGTTAGAAAGTTGCATAATTAAGCCACATTTAACTCCATTAATTTCCTCATGCAACCGATCAGTGACACATCCACTTTAATAGGAGCAGACCTGAACATGTGATCAACAAATGAATTAGTGTAGCGATGCTGTTTCAGAGTCCGGACTGCAGCTTCCTCTCATGGGTTAAAGAAACAGAACAGCAGGTATTCACACAATGGTCCTGGGAGGTGAGTCATTGTTTGTGAGATCTTGTCACAAATGCTTAACATATTTGTGTGATGTTGTAGCAGACAAGACAACAATGGAGACAAATTATTCATTCAGCAGCTACATAATGAACTATGATGAATGGTCTGGAAATTACATTAAATACTGCGTTGGATTTATTTGAAAGCGGTGCATCTTGATATCGAGTTGGTTAATGCTCACAAAAACGACATCCTAGTCATTGTTTTATAGAGATTCCAAAGGAAGCCATTGAGTTATTTTCAACATCCTTGTATAAAGACAATACATCTACATTTCAATAGTAACAAGTACATAGTGAGTCCTCTTGTTTGTTGTTGTGCAATATATTTATGAACTATATAACATATACAACATTTAATTTGCACTTCATAGAGACTTCGAAAAAAGCCTTGTGGGATGACGTGTGGGAGAGACTGTGCGACAGGATATGACTCCCCTCTCTGTAATATACTCACTCACTCACTCACACACACACACACACACACACACACACACACACACACACGCACACACACATACACGCACACACACGCACTCACGCACACACATCCTGCAGCTGTATGTGCTTTACATGAAGGTAAGAGAAAAAAATATATATACCATAATGAGTGCGAATGCACAAGGTCTATAATATTAAAAAACACAAAGTAAAACAATTTGGTAATATTATATATAGCTGCCAAACCAATTATGGCCAGTCACAGGGCATTATGTTTTTTTCTCAAATAGCGTCATGTTGGCAACACATGGACTAACAACACCTGATGTTGATACTAATACTATTAATCGTGGTTATAATTGATAAGATATGTATGTATATAATGTGTATGTATATAATGTATGATGTCTTATAATATTATATATATATATATATATATATATATATATATATATATATATATATATATATATATATATATATATATATTATTTTCCTGGTCACGACCTATTTCAACAAAGTTAAGAACCTTTGAGCAACTATTTCCTGTGTTTAGCCTGTCAGGCATTACAACCCCTTCTCGACCCTGATGACTGACAGGCTAATGGACGAATACGGCTCTGGTGCTCTGGTCTGTGATTGGTCAAGCCGGTAAAGAAGGCGGGAATAGCGCGAGCTGTTCAGGCAAGCCTTGCCTGAGAGGAGAAACTCTGGTCGTCAAAACAGTGAAAACCATGACGTCACTTGACTCGATCGGTTTCAGTTATCTGCCATTTTGTATCTCCGCAGCCAGACAAAGTTGTATCGTCAACGAAGAAGGAAGGAATGCAAACGGCCACTTTACTTGTTAATCTGTACCTTTAACCAAATAACATTGTATTCAAGCGTGCCTTATTTGGCTCGACGTTAGTGGCAGTCGGCTGACTGCGCTCCTAAACAGTTTACCCTGTTGTCAGAGTCCATCTTGTTTACCTTTCTGTGGCTTTCGCAGGAGAGCTAACGACGTTAGCCCGCTAGCTTAGCTAGCGAACAGCCGTTAGCTCCTGACTCGTCTGGCGAAATGGCGGCCAACGCGGCACAAGTAGCCCCGACAACCAACTGGTAGGTCCCACGTTGAGCTGCACACAACACGAGGGAGATTAAATACATTTACTGCATAATGACTAACACGTAAATATAACGTAGACTAGTTGATCATAATGAGCTCAGCTGAGGGTGTTGACAAGCGTGAGCGTCATGTAGTTTAGCTACGTTAACGTGACCCAAGGACCGAGCGGTACAGGCCGATCGGTTCGTTAACAGTGAACCTGTGAGCTGCTTGCGGTTACAATGTTTGTATATGAACGTCGTGTTTCGATATTGACTGCGTGGTGTGGACGTCAACAGTCCCGTTACACACTGACGGTGACTTGAACACAGAGCTGCTCAGCCAGGTGATGAGTGAGCAGGTAGCTAACGTTAGATTAACTGTTAACCGTCACGTTGGTTGCAACGTAATGCAAATATTTAGACACATTTATGGTCGGAACTTTTTCCAAATACATCGTTATAATGTTGTACATGTGTTTGATAGGATTTGAATGTTTTCTAATGTTATACATGATTTTACTCAACCTCAATATGTTCTTGACTAAATAAAGTATCTACATGCTTATAATACTATTGTTCTTTGGTTGATGGCAGGTCCTACGTGGGTGCTGTTGATGGCCAGGTTCACGAAAACCCAGAATGGGAGAAGGCAAGACAAGCACTCGCGTCTATTAACAAGAGTCAGAGCTCTGCTCAGGCGGCACAAGCTAACCGGACAGCCACAGCAGAGGTGTGCTTTTATCTCCTTGCTTGTCTCTAATTAACACACATCATTTCGTAATTCATGTTCGGTCATCTGATAACAACACATCTTCATAAAAAGACGCCCTACTCTGTTACAATTAATGTATTTTTGTGTTTTATAACAATTAACAGTTCGAGCAACAGTAGATGTGGACATATTGCTTGTATTTTTATTTGACATATACAACACCCTGTTTTGTCATACAAGTAATATGCCTCTGAAATGGTGTGTGTGTGTGTGTGTGCCATTTCAGAGGCATATTGTGTGTGTGTGTGTAGATATATACCAAACAGATGTATAAGTTGGGGAAATGCCTGGAAACATGTTCTGTTTAAGTTTGGGTTTGTCCTCCTCACAAAATCCATGTAGTATTGTCATTTCTGTCCCTGCTGGGTGATTTTCGCTGTTCTGTATTGAAATGACAAGTCTAGTTGTGTCTCATTGTCTCGCGCGTCTCATTTCAGGCCGGTCAGTTTCAGCCAGCAGTGACTGACTCTGCTGCCATTCAGCAACAACAACAGCAGTACTATCCATGGTACCAACAAACCCAGCAACATTACCCTGGATATACGTACCCCTATAATTACTACTACTCCATGGGTCAAGTAAGTACAGAAATTAATTTTGTTCTAACCAAGATGGTAACAAAAGAACTCTGCCAGAGTTGTACATCTGTATCTTCTGAAATAACATCTGATGCTGAGAGATTGGGAGAAGATTCTACTATGACAACATGAGTTTATCTGTATTTCCAGTATGGAGCGGCATATCCATCAAATCAGTATGGTGTACCCCAAGGGCCTTACCAGGGAACTCCTACCTCTAATGGACAGGTACATAACTAACAGTTATCCACGCACCCCTTAGTTGCATCACATGTACAGTGACTAAGAGTGTACAGTACACAACATTCATGGTACAGGAATTGTATGTAAACATTTAACAGTGGCCTCAATTCTTACTGTAACAGTTTAGGCACTGAAATACTGGCGTGGTGTCGATAGGATAGAGAGAGGGGAGAGAACACTCAGTCATAGGTACACAAGTGGATGCTTACTCACACAGGTTTGGTTTGTGACTTAGCTTTTAGCTTCTTCTTTTTTCATCTGTGCCTGAAGTCAGATCACAAGCTGTGTCAAACATCCTGTGCAGGGTCAAGACAAATACACACACTGTCCTCTAATAACAGACTTATTATACTTTTTTTTTTTCTCTTCAAAAAGTTGCTAAAATTGCTATTTCTTTCATCTCTCCTTTTTATAGCCTCCTCCAGTGCCTGGAATGGAAGACCAGTCATCTGCATACCAGTCTCAATCACAACCTCCTACCCCTGTTACTCCCCAGCCACCCCAGAGCCCAACCTCCTCAGAGAAACCCCCTCCTCCCCCACCCCCATCAATTCCTCCCCAACCCAACTCCCAGTACCCCTCTTCTCCATCACAAAATTCTTACAATGCAAATAACTCAATGCAATACCCTTCCGGTGACCCCAACCAAATGCAGGTGTACAATCATTCCCAGAGAAGGCCCAACTATGGACAGGGCTTCCAGGCCCAGAATACCTATCAGCCCTCTCAGAATACCTCTCAGCAGCCAGGCCAGTATGTACCAGGGCTTGGCAGAGGAGAGGCCAACAAAAATAAAAACCAAAAACAAGGACAGCAACTGTGGCACCGCATGAAACGTAAGATTTGCTCTTTTGTGAAATGGGAGTCATGCATAACAATTACAAGTCTACTGGTGTTTAACTTATCAACAGTCTATACCAATCAGAGAGCTCTGTTTGATTATTGACCTATTCGGAGCATCCATTTAGGATGAGCTTAATATGAGAGGGGGATGTGGCCAGTGTTAGGCTTACATTTTGAACCACTTTGTTTATATAAAGAAGTCAAGTTCCATTCTTCTGTATCTCGCTGTACAGCTTCTACAAACCGAATAGTGGTTATTTAGTTACGGTTATAGAAGGCTGGGAATAAAGTAGACCACTGTTGGAATTCATTCCTTAATTGTATTCCTTTTATGTTTTGTTGTTTCTCAGAGTCCCCTGGGTCAGCTTCAGTAAAGTTCAATATTCACAAGAGGCCCTATCAGGTTCAGGGTGCTCCAATGTCCAACCAGAGTTTCCCACCAGGCGAGCAGTCCTCAGGACTGAATTCAGATCCCTCCTCCCCGTCTTCCGCCAGTGCTGCATCCGGAGGTGCTCAGACCAGGTGAGAACTAGTCCGTCTCTATGGATAAAACAGAGTCAGTGAATATGTTGACTTAGAATGCGTTCTCTCCAGACCCCAGGACTGGCCCCAAGCCATGAAGGAATATGTGCAGCGCTGTTTCACAGCCTGTGAGTCGGAGGAAGACAAAGATCGTACGGAGAAGGTGCTGAAGGAGGTTCTGCAGGACCGGCTGAAGGATGGCTCTGCTTACACTATTGATTGGACTCGGGAGCCATTGCCAGAGTGAGTTCAGTAGTGGATAAGTGTTTGTCTGTTGTATGTATTTGTATTAGTTTTAGTCTTTATCTAAGCGTAGACATTTCTTTAATTCACATGAGCATTGTAGATCAATCATTTACATCTTCTATATTTGGAAGTGGTTTCAGTTTACTTTTATTTGTTTCACTGCAACAAACTTTGTTGAAGCATTTCTTTGATCTGAATAGTTGCAAATTGTGATTTGGGTTTTATTTACTATTTTTCAGACTAAAGGTCAAGCAGTCTCGTTGGGAAACCCAGAGGGCATCAGAGGGCTCACTGAGCCATGGTGGAAGTCCAGTAGCTGCGTCTTCAAGAGGCAGGGCGACTGCACACAGATTGGGCCACTACAGGAATATATTCTCTCAGAGGAGTCCATCTTCTAGTTCCTCCCGCTCTTCTTCCCGCTCCCCATCCCCAACCCACGGCCGACATAGGGACCGCAGCAACCAGAGGCACAAACGCAGGTAAGACACCATCTGCCTGTCTTTTCTTTGAGTGTAGACGTCCTTTGTCTTTCCTTTTTTAAATGTCTTATGTCTTTATGCCATCAGTGACTCCGGCTCGCTGTCAGACAGCAGCATTTCCAGTGACCTCCGACCACAGCTGTCACGTCGAAGTCAGAGAGGTGCACGTGGTCGTGGTAATGACAGGGATAGAGGCCAGGGGGGGAGGGGACGAGGAAGAGGAGGAAAAGCAAACAGAGGAAGGAGGTAAATTAATAATTGTTACTTCACACATTTCTCATCAGGCCACTGCTATTTTCATTGATCACTGTTCTTGAAGAAGGCGTACTACTTTATTACTGACGTAGGGGTATGTTGTGAATGACCTTTTAACTTGTTCTCCCAGAAACATGGACGAGTCCAATGCAGCTGGTGGAAAGAAGAGGAAAGGTGGCAATGCTGGTCTGGACTTCCATGACCCCAACAGAGAAGCCAAGAAGCAGAGCAGAGCAGCTCGTTTCCACAAGCAGCTTCGCTCGGAGCCCCTGGTTCTCTCCATCAATTCCCTGGACTTGCCTGATGGGACACAGGAGGGCCTCAGCTGGGACGACTGTCCCATTGTGGGAACGTGCCAGGACATCACCAAGTCCTACCTGAGGCTCACCTGTGCCCCAGACCCCTCCACTGTGCGCCCCGTGCATGTAAGTTGTATTTTTTTGTCAGCCTCTCTAATTCAAGATATTGTATTGTCATATGCACAGTTAGCAGACAGTTACTCCGTACATTGAAAACACACTTTGCTCCTTCCTCTTTCCACACAGTATTACAATAACCTCACATTTAAAATGTAGGCTCACTGCAGTTGTATAATCCTAAGATAATGTTTAGGCTTTTTGAGATCGGCTGCTTGTTAAAGTTTCCTTCTCATTCTTTGATGATACTCACTACCATACAAATTGCAACACTGGACATTACATGGATGAGATTGATCTTTTTCTAAACTTGTTTTTCCCGAAGGTCCTGAGAAAATCTCTGCAGATTGTGAAAGTCCACTGGAAAACCCACCAGGACTACACCTATGCCTGTGAACAGATGAAGTCCATACGACAGGACCTCACCGTTAGTAATGCTAATACATGTTTTATCTGTCGCTCTGTTTTAGTCCTTTTATAATAACTTTCATTTGTTTTTCTTGAATTAAATGTTGTTTTCTTTTTTCTTTCCTGTCATCCAGGTCCAAGGAGTTCGTACTGAGTTCACAGTGGAAGTGTACGAGTGTCACGCACGCATTGCTCTGGAAAAGGTGAATCTGTTTTCCTCTTTGTGTTTTGGAGTAGCTGAAAGTGACAACGGGTTTAATACTAACTGAATGTTTGTCTTCAGGGAGACCATGCCGAGTTCAACCAGTGCCAGACCCAGCTGAAGGCCCTGTACAAGGACAACCCCTCAGAAAACATTGGAGAGTTCACAGCATATAGATTGATGTATTACATCTTTACTAAAAACTCTGGAGGTAAGCTGACGGTTTCTTTTCATTCTCACTCTCTCCGCCTTTTCCTTCAAATTCAAACTCCTTTAACTATTTATCTTCCCTTCCAGATCTGACCACTGAGTTGGTTTACTTGACCTCTGCGCTGCGGGCCGATGCGTGCGTGGCTCATGCTCTCGCGCTCCGTGCTGCCTGGGCGTTGGGAAACTATCGGCGGTTCTTTAAGCTTTACAAAGAAGCCCCGCGTATGGCTTCATACCTGATCGACAAGTTTGTAGAGAGGGAAAGAATGGTTGCACTTCGGGCCATAGTCAAAACGTAAGTAATAACATAAACTTTATTCATATAGCATCTTTTAAAAAACAATGTTTACAATGTGCTCTATAGAGAGTCAAGGCAAAACAAATGGAATAGTAATAAACAAAACATTAAAAAATATATATATATATTAAAATGTAAATAAAAAAACAGTTTCAGAAAGTTATATTTGTACATTTAGGTCCTCGTTGTATCTCCTTGTAACTTCTCTAATCTCAATTCCTCTGTTTCCTCTGCAGGTTCAGGCCAGACTTGCCGGTGGAGTATGTGCAGTCCAATCTGGGCTTCTCTTGTTTAGACTCCTGTATGGCCTTCCTTACTGGGCTCGGGGTCACCTTCTACCCGTGTGACCCCCATAAAATAGACTGCAAAGCCAGCACAACCGCTTTGGCCGCATCCTGAGGGGGTGGGGGGGGTTAGCACCATGAAAGGAGACGCTACGGGTCCATCATGGATCCTGACCTATTCGTTGTACTGCACTGCAGACACCCCTGCCTATTTAGATAGGGCAGTTGGAAAACTAACAACTGTAGAACAACCATTTAGAAAGATACGAGAAGATAGGAAGAATACTGCGCTGCAACTTTCAGATGCCATTTCTGACATGGATTAAAAGCTCTTTTAAACAAAGTCTGCACACACTGTCACTCAACTTATGTAGGTTAGCCTAATGCCCAGGTTATCTCACGACTTGATAGGGCCAGAAAAGTGAGCGAACGGTTTACATTTGGGATTAACATCTAGTTTCAGCATTTAGAGGCCCAGAAGTCACAGAACCAGAGCAGGGAGGCGCCCTCGTGGCTCCTGTTCCGTAACCACCGTCAGATGTCAACGCTAACGGTGTTCTGTTATGTTTTTCCCTCCTCAAGTCAACAGCTCCGAGACCTGAAGATTCAAGTCAATCAAAGGGAAATACAAGCCGCTGTTCAAGTCACTCATCCAGCGCTGCTGTTTGTCAACAAGCCGACGATTCAGGTCAACTCCACCTTCCTATTAGAGACTGTGAGACAACACGGGGAGAGGAGGCCTGCAGTTTGCCTACAAGAAGAAGAGTAAGAAGAGGAGGAGGTAGTGGTTTGTATATCCTATCCTGCACCTGCTTTCCTCAAGGTATCTACAGTTAGCTGTGCAACCTCTTGCTTGGCTGAAATCGAATGGAGGAATGGACTGAAGTCTCAGGTCTGCTTCCTGATTTAATGAAGCGGCATCCATTCGCTGGTCAGTCATTAAATGATTGGCCAAAGTCTCAATCTGATGAGCATTGACTTTTTATATGATAAAGAATATAGGGAAGTGTTCTTCATCAAGGTGATCGCCTCACGCCTCCGTTCCGTCAAAGCCGAGCTCCATCGCCAAAATCGAAGCAGTCGGAGGGAATCGGCCTCCATCGTCGTCTGGTTCAAGTCCTGGCACCACCCGGAGGCCAGCAGAGCCCGATGAGCGCAGCACGGAGCCCACCGAGCATCCGGGGGGCCGTCTTTACTTCACCGGCTGTTAATCCAAAGAAACAGTGGCAGCTCAGCTGCCGTCTTTAAGTGCAGCTCACGGTGAAGTGAGCGTGTCGGCGCGTCGGGGGGGAACCTGCTGCTGCTGCTGCTGCTGCTGCTGCTGCACCAAGGAATCACAATGAGTGGTTTGTATGCTCCGCCTGGCTGGTAAGCGAAAGGGACTCTGGAAGGAGGTGGATGACGACAGAGATGCTGCCTCGCACGTCTCCTCTGTGATGCTCTACGCCTCGTGTTTCCGGACCGCAGTATTGGGCTCGGCAAATTATTAGTGAGCGGCAAAGCAGGTTTTTTAATGTAAATCCACAGGTTGATTTACAGGTGAATTAAGAAGAAAGAAATTAAAAGATATACTAAAAATGGCATCAATAAGACGTGGAGATTTACTGCACATGTACTTGTGCTGTCTTAATGTCATATGTTGAGTATTTTCTATTGATTTAGACGATAATGTAATAAAGAGGGAGGTTAATGTTATTTTATGTCAAATGCAATACACTAGAGTTAGTCATTTCTGAAAAGGTTTTGTAAATTTATCTCCGAAAGATTTTCGCTGATTAAAATATGACTGTTGGTGGTGCACACTATTTTAGGTGACGATTGGTAAACTACTTGCAACAATACGTGTATTGTTGCAAATAGACGCATCAAATGTAAAACAACTTTCTGCCATAATCTCTAATCTGGGTCCCCATTTATGATGTTTGTGCTGAAATTGGAAAAAAAGTTGATATCATTCCTTGTAAATTGAGTTAAAATATATATTAACAGTATTAATTACCACTGTAGAAATATTGAGGTATTTAAGACTGGTAACACAGGTGCAGGCTGTTTACTTGTAAATATTGTACGATACTGCTGTGAGTTCCTTTCTACGGGGCGTCAGGCGGGTTTTGTTGACACACGGGTAAGTGTGATGGGGTTTCTTTCTGCATTTTACAAAACTCTTTAAATCCTTGATGTAAAAAGTAACCGTCGATGCAGACAGGTGTGTGTTAGGGTGTGTGTGTGTGTGTGTGCGCTCTGTCTTCATCAACAGGGGGTGTAGTGGTGGAGTTCAACACTGCCAAGTTCAGCCTGAACATATTTAATATTTATTTCTAAGTCCGAGTGTGGCAGGATATTGGGCTCAATTTCCAGCGATGTAACAAATGTGGTTATGCGTTGACCCGTCGGACACAACGTTTTGGCAGATTGTCACTTGAAGTCGATGTATATTTACTCAAATGGAGGCTGCGTTTCCAAAGTCACATTGACCGAACACTGATGGATGTTGTTGACTGTTCCGATCTCAACATGTTTTCTTTCTTTCCCCTTCATTTACCTGACCCCCCCTGTCCTCTTTGCCCCCCCCCCAGTCCCCAAACCTCTCTCTCACACATCACCAGACCTCATCCTTCAGCTCAGAGCTCTGCTGCTTTGCAGGAGCACAAGGAGCTCATGGAGCGATGACAAGTGGGCGGAGCGCCTCCTCCAGACGCCGGCCGGAGAGAGTCGAGTGTGAGCAATCAAGTCTTGGTTTGACCCTCGAAGCCTCACAGCTGATGAAATACATGGGAGCCATACTCAATGGAAATGTTGATGTTGTCGCTAACTTAATTTGCTGCTAACCCAAATAATTTAGATGTTTTCGATACGCTTTTAGTTTTTGACTCGATGTTTCAGGGTTGACATTTTCTGTTTGTTCAGATGCATTTAATCATTTACTTTTCTCTTCCATCGTTTGCTGGTAATTAAATTTTTCTTTCTTTTTCTCGTCCTATTTATTCATATTGTGTGATTTTAATTTGGCGGGTGTGTTATCGCTAGACGGAACAGTTTGAGTTTGTTAGAAAGGCAGTAGACTATATTTGACGGCGTAAAATAAAAAATGTGTCTGAACATACAGAATATGTTCTCCTCAAAGCTCACGGATATTCCGTGTCATTTAGAATAACTCCTTCGTATCGAGGCAGCGTGCTCCCATCCTGGTGTCTGATGTGAATGAGCTCAATCTGGTGTCTGCTCGCCTTTTGTTTGCGTCTCTTAAAGATTTTTATACACGTGGTTCAAGTATGTGTACGTCCGAGGTCTCAGGTTTTCAGCATTGACGCAGCCCAGGATGTTCGCTTTGTTTTTTTCTTTTTTTTTCTTTCTTTTTTTTTAATAGAATTTTCACCTCAGACGACTAACGATACACATTTTCATTTTGGATGTTTGGTTTTTCCTCTCCGATGCCCGAGTCATATTTTCAGTATTCTTTGCTCCCATGTGACCGTACCTCCCATCAGTATCTGTAACTCCTCCCTTGATATTTCCTGGCCCCCCCCCCCCCCCCACCTCTGCTGTGTTCATCTCCTGTCATTTGAATGACTCTTTTCTCTGTTCTCACTTTCTCTCGTCTCCCCTCCCTGCATGCCGTCCTCTCTGCTCTCTCTGACCCTAACCAGTATTTGTTCTCCTTTCCTTTTACGTCGAGTTTGTTCGTGGCTGTTTGCCGTGTGCAATTAGTCACTTGCTAGTAAGTATTGTAGGGTGTCTGAAATGCTTGAGTAGTTTGTTGTGGCTCACTAACAACTGAAGCGTTTATCTGCCTCCTCCCTATCTACAGATCTGACGTAATCTGCCATTCTGTAAATATTGTGTATATATATATTTTTGAAAAAAAATCTCTAATAAACTTCAAGTACAAAGGGCATCATACAGTGTTGTTGTTTTTATACCAAACGATGCATTCCGGCAGATTTCATTCAAAGGTTTAGCTGAATGGATCAAACAAAAGTGAGAAGAACAGTCGTTTATTTCTAATGTTTTATTGTGACATGTCATAAATATTGAGAGGCATTGTTAAAACAAGATGAGTTTGGTTACTTGATGGTGTTTTCACATCGTTACAGTTCTGATTGGCATGTGTATTGAGGTATAAGACAACATCATAATGAATTGCATGGAGGAGGTTAAAACATTTTAAAGAGTTGAGATTGTAGGAAAAAGATCAATAATACAGCAGTGCTAAATAATTTGTTTAGAAGAAATGAATAATATGTAAAACTACATGCAATTATTTAAAAGGAAGGAAAGCGCCATAAGAGCTTGAGCATTCGAAATGGAAGATTACACAAAGAACAGCTGTAAGAATAGTTTGAACATTTAGAACTTAAGAAATTAAATTGACAGCCCAAAAAATATGTGGAAGATGTTTTTGCATAAACATGAAAGCCTGACTACATGCCTTTGAATACCAATACAATTATGATTGAAATATTCTTGATGTACAACATTTGTTGAAATAGGCTTTTAGCTAACAGGCCGTCTAGATAGAGAATATGTTAAAAAGAAAGAAAAACTATTAAAGAGAAATAGAACAACGGATTAAAGCGAGAGGAGCAGAAGCGAAGCAGCAAAAGCAGCTACCGATTATGGAAATGAATGCAGAAGACAGAAAGAACAAAGCACTAACATGCAAAGAGGAAAAAAGCAGATATAAGGAAATAAAGCCAGACCTACGTAGTATGCAGGAACACAAAATAATTTGAGGAGAGAAGAGTTATAAACCATGCAAGCGAGAAAGCAAAAAGGCAAAGATGACATCATCAACTACAACTACGAAATAAAAGAATGAAACAAGTTAATTCAGGTCTGCAAATACAGAGAATAGAAGACAGACTGAGGCTAAGTTGTATATATATATATTTATATATAAATATATATATATATATATATATATATATATATATATATATATATATATGTATATAAATATTTATAGACTGGTGGGAACATTGAAATAAGAGAAGCAGGAAACAAGTTAAATATAACCAGAAATAGAAAAGAGGGAAGAGGCTGCTTTGGTTTCTGTGTAACCCAAATACAAGAATGAAGAAAAAATTGGAAAATGTTATGAATCAATAATGGACAGAAGAGGAAAAGAGAGAAAACAGTTTTATTTAGAGGTAACCATCAAACTCAGCAGAAAAAGACTGCAACAGAAACAAAGAGGAGAAGAAATAATCAATAAGTTGAGAAGTCATTCATCTGCTCTGAATGAGGAAAGACAGAGAATGTTACAGGAAAAGAAGACGACAGTAAAGTGTGAAATAAGGCAACGAGAGTTGGGATGGAGCAGAATGAGATACTTGCTACATCTGCAGCTACTGCCTGAAACAGTTCTGCAGAATCAAAGATCACAAGAACAGAAAAGCACAAGAAAAGCACAGAAAACGCTTCAGGATTAATAAAAACTGCTGTATTAAACGTGAAATATGTTTGAGAGGTAGACTGTTAGAAATGCAAAAAGAAAATTTAATTCCAACTACATCCAGACAAACATTAGTTCTGCTGTTCGTGACACCGACACCAGCTGTCTCTTGGTCTGCTAACGGATCAATATTGATGTGTAACCTCACTCAAATGCCCTCACACACACACACACACACACACACACACACACACACGCACACACATCTCCCCCCCCCCCCTCCGACACACACACACTCAAACTGTTTTTTTGTAAATAATCGCCATCAAAAATAAGTCTTTCAACATTGTATAAACTTTTTTTTTTCTCACAGTATTTATCTCCCACTTCCTTTGTGTGAGCCAATATTAGTGCTCCTTAAATTCAGAAAACAAGAATCCTGTAAAAGTTTGCAGCAACTGTCTATATATATATATTACATACACCGCATCCTCTTTCAGGTGCCGAGTATTCATCAGCAGAATGGACAATGGGTCCTACACTATGTACAACGTCAGTCTGTTTAGTCTCTCAAGGAGAGGTCGTGATGGAGGCAGGAGGTCAAATCATTTCCACATTTCCAATGATCTCCCAATCGGCGTCCGAGGATCGACCGACATCAGAGTCCATGAGAGCCGTCTTCCCGCCTCCGGTGGCGGCGCTTCAGTACGGGGTGAAGCGGTTGTATCCTCCTCTGTACAAGCTGGCCTGTTGACAGAAGCAGTGTGCCAGGTGTGACCAGGGCCCGCTGTTAGCCGCACATGTAACAGGAGCTCTCCACGGAGCAGCGGGTGTGTTCACTCACCATTGTACCCACTCCATATGTCGCCGTTGGTCCGACCGAGTGGTGATAGGGATCCGCAGCTGCCGCGTAAATGCGTCCGTATCTGGTCCAAGACGTCAGAAGCAGATGTGAATGTCATGCGCCACCGCTCAGATTCTAGAAAGGCTGAAGCAGCCTCCTGGCTTAACGTCTTTATGCATCAAGTTCGCTGCTCTGTTTTTATTATTTTAAACTAGTCAGTCCTTCATAATGGCCTACTCCACTTTGATTTAATTCAGCGTGGTCTCAGGGAAATACAATCTGTACTAACTTTCTAGCCTTCTAGTTTATCGATGTATTCAGTTATCTTTTTCACTCGTACTGCTTTCATGGTTTCAAGGATCGTAGAATATCCTGTATTCTGCCTCAAAAGTCACATTTCAGATTGGCTGTTTGAGGCAGACTTTCACAGATATTTGATTTTTCCAAACACCAGATGCAGTTAAGAAATACATTCGGACACAATCTGGATCTACAAAATAAATCCCACTATGTTAAAAAGACTTCCCAGCTTTTGGAGTAGAGTGAAGCAGTAACGGCTGATTGGTAATGGTACTGTGAGTGGTGACGGTCTGCCTACCCGTCGCTGTAGGTTGCGGTGGCAGCAGATGCTGATTGAGCCATTCTGTACGCCGCAGGATAGCCACCCTGCACAGGAAGAAATGAAAGAACATGAACAGAGCTCCAGCACTTTGAAATGACTTGAAGGAATTCAATTCAATTCAGTTTATTTGTCTAGCCCAGTTTCACAAATGACAAATTTGTCTCGGAGTGCTTCTCGGAGGAAGAAACGAGCACGCCTACTTACAAAGACCTCTGGTCCGTAAAGTCCTTCCTGATACACCATCCTGGTAAAAGTGATGAAAACAATATTTAGATGTAAAGCAGTGAGGGAAGTGAATGTGCACCAGGTACTGGACACAGGGCCTTACTGGGGGTAGGCGGGCACGGCAGTAGGCGCAGCCGCGGCAGAGCGGATGGTGTTGTAGACGGCCCGGCCTCGGCCGCGCAGCGCGGAGCCCCGGTAGGCCAAGGCGGGAGCTGCTACAGGATACGGGAAACTGGCAACTAAAGAAGAAAATGAACAAAAGGGAATAGTACAATACTGGTGTTGTCATTACAATAACAGATGAGTCTTGGGAAGAAGAAGTTACCTGTGTAGAGTTCTGGCGCGTACATCGCCCCCATGACGGGGTTGATCTTCCACCCAGAACCTGCACAGAAAATGAGAATAAGTTTCCCGGGAGACTCAGAAACCTTCAGCACACAAAGTGAAACGTGCAAAAAACCAGTGCGGCGTCTTACTTGCAATGTCCCCGTTGACAAGAGGCGTCTGGGGCTTTTTGGTCACTACTCTTGCAGTGGCGTTATTAACCTGGGGAGACGGAGAACAGAACAAAGGCAATGGTTAAAGATATGCAGAATATTAACGTGGAAACCTAAGTAGGGAATTCTTACTCACCTCAATCTTCCTCCCCTCCACAATCGTGCCATTCAGCTTTTCTCTTGCTCGGTCAGCCTCACACGCGGTCTCGAAAGTGACAAATCCAAAACCCTGCAAGACATCTTGTTTGTTACGATCTGTTTTTGTTCATGAAGTTGCAGCTCTTATGATTCTGCAGGGCTCACCTTGGAACCCCTCTCGTTGAATATTATTTCTACATCAAGGATCTTCCCAAATTGCTGCAAATGTCAGAATATGTATATTATGTGAATATAATAGAACATATACTAATACATCTTTTTATTTTAGATGTACAACATTGGTATGAATGTATTATGACACTGCATGACATTGACGAATTCCTACCCCAAACATCTGGCGGAGGTCCGGGTCCCGGAAGCGAAACGGGATGTTAGAGACATGGAGGCGTTTTGGTTGGGCCTTATTTGAACCCTCATCATCACTTCCACTTCCTGCTCCGCCCCCTGATGACACAGACACGCTCAGAGACTGGGGGTCAGAGGTCAAAGGGGCCAAAGCGTCCTCCTGACAGTGAGAATATGAAAAGAGGAGGAGGAGAGAAAACGAGCACAGGGAAGAAAGGACAAGAAGGAACAAACAAAAACAGAAAGATGGAAAACAAAAGATGGAAAAAGAAAGAGTATGAATGAGATGAGAGCAGATGAGAAGAAAAAACGGGGAGAGGGCATCAGTAGAAAAACAAAGAAAGAAAGGGAAAAAAATGTAATTTAATTAAATCAATTCAAGGAACAAATCCGGCAACATCTTTTAGAAAATCTTTCTTTTTTTTCAGTCACATAAGCATCACATGGCATTAGGCAAAAATCATTTTCATGAAGTGATTCACACCAAAGGTCAAAGGGCATTCAGCAACCAGTGATCCTTCTCAGGCAAATGTGAGGAGGCAGGAAAGGGCTCCATTTTAGTGAGGCATCCCTGAATACATGCCCGTCGGACAGTATAAAGACGAATGCACTGAACAATATCAATAAAGATTTAATATCTGACACGAAAACTACGTACGTTCACTCAAGCTGTGGCAAAGAGAGTTAGGTACATTTTAAGCTCCCCTGGAAAGCAAGAAAGAGTGTAACTTAGTCGTCATATTATCTAAGCAGTTGTAATAATCTTTATTTTGTAAATGGTAATATCTAACTCATTAAAATTGCCTCATGCAGAAAATTCCAATTACTAATGTGCCCAAAACAAAACACTCATTATCCCACAATGCACCACGATGCTAGTGTGTGCACGTGTATGTGTTTATCAACCAGCATCATCAACCACTGCAGAAGATACATGTTAAATATATGTTTTAAGTCCAAACAAGAAAGGGAAAGGCAAAGAATTAAGAGCATAAATACAGTGAGCTTCAGCAGTGAGAGCCAGAGAAGGAGCGGAGTGCATTGGAAAGAAAAATAAACATTAAAAAGCAAAGAAAAACGACTGGAAGAGTATTGATATTGCTCTCCTTTATGCAGAATGAGGACTTGAGTATTAGCATTCTAGTACCAAGAGGCAGATAGTAGAAAAGGCCTCAGTGCAGCCGGGAAGAATAACATTAAAACAAAGGAAACAAGGCAAAGAAGGTGCACAGACAGCTCGAGAGGAAGAGGGGGATGGGGGAGGAGGGGAGGAGGGAAAGAGATACAACTGTACGTTCCACAAGGGTCAGTCTGGGGTCACGGTGCTGCTTTTCTGCCAAGGGTTAAAGGTCATTTGTCAAGGGGCATAATTAATAAATTATTGAGAGACAAAAAAAGGTACAGAGACACATCCACACACAAACACACACAGGCCACTGGATTACACTACACTGGCTTGCCATGGCTGACTACTGCAGACTACCACATCCATCCACCCACACACACACACACACACACACACACACACACCACAGACAGGAGGGGAGACAGGGAGAGAGGGTTGAGGTGGGTGGTGTCATGTCACGATGCAGAATGGTGTTTCTGGACCTGAGCGATAGAGGGGGAAAGGGGGTCATCTGGTCAGCCTCCCCCTTTGACCCCCTCCCTCCGTGGCGACGTCTCAACTTTCCCCCCGAAAATCAGCACGGACCCGAGTATGTGGGCTCTATTAATAAAATATATAGACGGGGCCACAAAACACCATTTATGAGAGGAGGAAGAGAGATGTGCTGCAGCAGGACACAGAGCCGGCCAATCAGATCAGACTAAACAACTGTGAGCGGATCATTGTTGATGTGTCCAGATTGTATTAGTGTATGCTGCCATACAATAAGTATTACTATTTAAACCTAAATGGAGCCCTAAAACCGTTTTATCTTCATGAAAGTGAAAAATCAGCCAAACAAATATTTCAACCTGTTTTCAAATGAAATCATATTTTTCTAAGAATGATCCAGTCTGAGCTAAAATGCTGAAGATCAAGTAGCGAGTATAATGTTTTCATAATATTTACCAGGTTCAGCGTGCTGACAATACGATGAACTGTGTTTGCAATTAACTGAAATGTGTCCTCTGGGGACTTTTGGATATCAGTCGCAAACTTCATGACAAACCTGGAAACCGTGAAGTAGCATTGCATTGTTGAGATATTTATGTGGAGAGCAACATTATTTGTGATTTTAATAAATATTTTGAACAAGTAGATGTTTAATGGAACAAGGTTGAATGAATTTGACTGCTCTGGCAGAAGTTGTTACTTAAATGATGAAAGCAAGACACACAATTACAGACATAATGGCATGTGGAGAAGATATTTTTTGCAGTGTGACTTTTTAAATATCTATTTCTTTCCAAATTATTTTTCTATTTTCTTTCCCTACAGTAACACTTGTGTCCTCTATCACAAATATATGTGATTCTATAAGAGGCACTGCAAAAAAAATCAACATACAAAGTGTAAGTTATAATGTACATCCTCACCACACTTAACTATCAATATCATATTTATCAATTTATTTTCAACAACAAATCCCCACTCAGCTGCCGCCCCTCACTTTGAGTGGGAGCGACACTCCCATACAAGGACACAACAGTGGCAGCGGGTCTCTAAATATAGAAGGCCGTGTTCCCCTGAGACGACTTCTACCTGAAGCAGCAGCGTTTCGTGTGACACTCCGTGTATTCACTGAAGATCACATTTCATCGGAACATAAAATGTTTGTCACGATGTGCTTCCGCTCACAACTTGTTCTCACCGTGTTACTGGATATCAGAGCGTCCGCCCCGTCCAGCTGAGGGCCCTGGTATATCCTCAGTTGGGGATGTTCGGGGTACTCGGAGCTGTGGTGGGCAGAGGTAAAATCGAGAGGCTGCAGTCTGCCCGCTGATGTTGGTGGGCCTTGACCAGGGGGCGGGTAGGAGGGCGGGGGTGCATAGACCTGAGACAGGCCGGGGTCCC
The DNA here is from genome assembly GCA_036178185.1 of Liparis tanakae. Lineage (NCBI taxonomy): Eukaryota > Metazoa > Chordata > Actinopteri > Perciformes > Liparidae > Liparis > Liparis tanakae. Next base: position 15,327,435 of record CM070092.1, read on the forward strand.
CGCCGCCGAGGCCGGCCTCCTGAGAGGGGCCTCCCTGAGGAGGAGAGAGGGAGGCAGGAGTGAGCCTCACAGGCTATCAGATGTCAGAGGTGTAAACAAACGGACCACCAGGTTGATTCTGTTCTTTTGCTTTCACAATAATGAACCGTTCTGAGCTTCATTGTAGATTATGATGCATAAACAAACATCAGGTAAACACAAATCTGGGTTAGAGCGGCAGAAGGAACATGCAGGAACCCAACCTCTGAATGTCTTCATGCTCGTTTCAGACAAGGGGACGGACACTTCCTGATCAAACGCCAACATTAAAGGAACATTCACTGCCAGTGGTGGGACCTAACATTCACTCAAGTAATCAGTACATTTTACTTTACTTCAGAGTATTTCCATTTGATTCTTCCTTCATTAAACTTTTTAATCTGCAGCATTTATTTGAGAACTTTATTTTCTAAAAGAGAAAAAAAGGAAAAATATAATACATCTTTATTATATGTGTCCATCGGTTTTGATCCCTGGAGGGAAATTTAGGAACACAGAATTATATCAATTTAATTAAATTAACCTGACCTTTACCAGCTGAAAAATGAAAGCAATGTACACATTGATGTATCAATAGTGATGAACCAATAATTGAACTTTAAATTATTTTGACGCCATTCTGCATTGTAAGAACTTTCAGTAAAGTCTGTATTCACCATTGCTACCGATACAGAAGATATGTGTTGATTAATGAGTTATTTCAAATTCATTGACAAATAATTAGTGTTTTTTTGTTTTAAACCAAAGAATCTTAAAACAATGTGAGAGGAGTTTGTACTCATCATAATATATGGTCACTACAGCCTGATGTCAGTCAAATCACACTATAAAACTAAATGTTAACTCCTTCCAGTCAGAAACAGAAAGATTGATCAGTTGAGCTGAGAAATGTAAATAAAAAACGCTCCTAGTTTAAACCCATCTTATACAGCGTTGATATGAATGAATGATCCAAGTAAGGAGCTAAAAGCTTTGTCTTACCCCGTTACTGCATTTGCTTGATATTTGATGCATTTTCTAACAACTGCTGTATCTTTTAATGCAGCTGACCACCCGCCTCCTGCACCATAAGTGCTACGTATCCACCAATCACATCAAAAGATCTCCAGAGCAGAAAGGACCAAGACGCCACACCAGCTGTGGTCATCTGTAACTGTCAATCACCTCATCCCCCACCAACACTCCACTTTAAACACACACACACACACACACACACACACACACACACACACACACAATCTGCAGATAGAGCCCTTCCGTCAAGATGAAGTATTTCTGAAAGTAAATACTTCTACAGTTGCAAGTCAGTAAATCATGGTAAAGGTTGACTCTAAGAATACCACGTTTGAGATGCCAACATGGTTTCATTAAATAATCACATTAAATAATAAATAAATAAATAAAATATATCCCCCAACTACAACTCTGCTGAAAAAATGCTCTTACATTAATTTCCAAGTAATAATTAATATTTCATACTCAAATATTTAAGAATTACAAACCATTCTTTGTGGCAATAAAGATAAATACAACAAACCAGATAATCACATCATATCAAAATATATAGTTAGTGCAGTACTAGTTACTACCTACATGAAATACCTCATAGAAGTTGAAATATTGTCAATGTTTTTAGTGACCGATAAATACAATAAATACAAAGCCACTTGTTGGTTAGCTTAGCTTAGCTTAGCATAAAGACAGAGGGAAACAGTTAGCTTGACTTGCAAGTTTTACAATGTTTCTCTTCAGTATTATAACGAGGTGTATGTCTATCAGTGAGCTTTACAGATGCTGTCAGGTGGGTTTTAAAATGTTCACCTCATCAAAGGTTTATAAAAGTATTTGCATCCCTGCATCCAAACATAACTTATATCCACGTCTACATGCAAAATGCCACAAGTTTGTCGGCTGGCTTTAGGATGTAGACGGATTCAAGACTATCTCCGTTTTCATTTAATAATCTCTCAACTGTCTCTCTATCTACTGTTGTGCTCAAGAGGTGTGACAAATATCAGAGATGAAGATACAGTGCAATAAAGAAGGAATTAGAGGAAGAATGGTTAACCAATGGTCAAACACGTTTTCAAACTTCAAACACTAGTTTCCAGCTGGCCCTTTAATGTTTTCTGTTTTGAAAACCAGCTTTTACAATCCAACAGAATATTAACAGAGGGTTTACCAGAGATTAAACTGAACACGTTACTGAACTCTTTAGTTTCTCACTCAGTATGTTGAATTAAAGTATAGGTGCTCTTTCTTTATAAAGAAGTCAAAGAGGCTGCAGATTTGCTATCCTTTGGGCTAAATGCTAACGTCGACATGCTAACATTCTCACAATGACGATGTTAAAATGCTGATGTTAAGCAGGTTTAACGTTTATCATGTTCACGTCTGTGTTTAGAGTGTGAGCATGCTCCCGTTCTTTAGTGGGCACTGAAAACAAAGAACAGCTGAGGCTGATGGGGCCTTAGACTGTTGGGTGTTTTGGTCATAGGGCACGCGAGGCTAATGAAATGAACAAATGAATGAATGTAATATACTTTATTAATCCCCAAGGGGAAATTTGTTGCCAACAGAAGCAGCCTGATAAAACTAAACACAATAAAATATAAGTATAAGAAAGAAAGAAAGAAAGAAAGAAAGTGACAGTGCATAAAGTAAAGTGTGCAAAGTGAAATATAAAATACAAAATAACATAAAATAAAATATATATGTATATATACACAGCATATACACAACATATATGTAAATGTAAATATAAATAAAGCACTGTAAAATTAAATTTAAAAAAATATATATCTGGATAATGTGCAAAATGCAAGTGGACCAACACAGTTACTACTATTCATCCAGCGGGGGACATTAATGCGTGTGAACCTCATGGCGAGAATGGTTGTTGAGACATTTCACACAAACAACATCCATCCAAGTGACATTACCACCTCTAGAGCTGTGACCCTCATGTGGCTAAAAGACGTTCTGGGAGTCGGGCGATACGAACAATAAATGTATTCTATAGTTGAGATTGGTGCCGACACACAATATTTACAGTGAGATTTTTCATGAATAATTAGTACTGTGGGTATAATGACTAAGTGAGTTAAGGAAAATAAAAGATGAGCTAGAAAGATTTGGTGAGTTCAGAAGCCCTAATGGGATGTAAATGAATTAAAATTGACACATTTTAAAACTTTTTTTTTTTAATTCTTTCTAATTCTGGGAAAGTACCGTATAATGAGGGATTCTCCAGGTTGTGTAATTGACAGAATGGATCTGGAACATGTTTAAAAACATGTCAACACCAACCCGTGACTGTATTGTGTCGGATTCATTGCAAGACACAACTAATGTCGGACTGCCTCGACCCTCCTCGCTGATTAAAAAAGGCCGTGGAGTCAAGATAACACAATCTTTGAGATATCGTGACCAGTATCCGCACAGACTGTAACCACCAGCCACACCGTCTGATTCAGTATCAAAGTGTCAGCTGACGCTGCGTCCCCCCTTTTACTCCTTGGAGGCTTTTTTAAATGAGCATTTGTTCCTTTTTTTTCTCATCTCCCTCCTCAGCTGTCATTTTGTGGACAGAGGTCAACGGCTCTGAGCCAGGTGCCTGCTGGGACAGCTGCCATAGGATTTACGCACAGACGACACTAAACTGCAGATGTGGCATTTTAGTCCCGGCTAAGTTACAAATGTTAGTGAACATGAAGCTTATTGAGTGAAACTAAATATCAAATTAACAGCCCATTCATTATTGAAATATTGTAGGTTCCTTGATTGATATTCTAAAATATATTGTTGGGCTTTTGTCAGAAGGAAAGAAAGATGGTGGAGAGACAGAAGGAAAAGACACGTGACGAAAATCAATGATCGGATTTAAAACTTACACTATTGGAATAGATTTTTTCGATTCAATCATGCAAACGTTTCTACAGAAAACCCTTTGAAATATAAAATATTCAAGCAGTAAAAGTTCAGATTGTTTTAGAGAAGAATCTCATCGCTAAGGCTTAAAAACTATCATTTTACAGTCACCTCCAAACATTACCTCTCTTTTCTCCATCGAAACTGTTAAAATTGTGAATATGTGAATATTATGCTTGAACAGCTAAATACTCACAATGCACTTAAATGCACAACAGGCCAGATTCACACCTATTATAAGTAGAGTTGAGTGCAGAAAACAAGAAAGGTGACAGAATCTCCTCCTGTGATTATCTGCTCAGGATGGCTAAAAATACAGCTGGTGTGAAGCACAGAGACAAGGTAGAGATAGCAGATGCATAGTGGCATTAATGGTATGTCAGGGACACTTGAGGCACACACACACACACACACACACACACACACACATACACACACACATACACACACAGACATACACACGTGTACCGCCTTCTGGCATCCCTGAGACCAGTGGACTAAAGATAACCCCTCTTGTATCCTTACTATTAAATAAATAAGATAGTTTGCCATTAGTGAGCTTGGCCCAGCTCCCATCGAGTGTCTAATCTCTCAACTAATGTTTAGTCACCGTCAATACAACAAACTAAATTATATGTAATACAAGATTGCCTATATGTATTTTTCTGAAGCACTTTGTGAGCTTGTTCCATAAAATATGCTATAAATAAACTTGACGTGCACATTAACTGAAGGAAATAAAGGCTCCTTAGGTTTGTCCTGGAGAATTAAATGTTTACATTAAGTTATAACTTACAATAAAATACATTATATATAGAACTTGAATAACTAGTTGATTAACAAATGATAATATCCTTTTTCTCAATTAAAATATTTTCTATTATTTTGTATGCGAAAATTCTAAAAGATTGATTTGTTTCAGCTTCTTATGTGAACATTTTTAAATGTCTTACATTTCATAAGGATTCTGGTATAATACATTATCTTTGTTTCCCCAACTTTTGGTGACATGTATTCATATAATGAGACAATGTTCCAACCTCTGACTCCGTAGACACCTTTTAAAGTCCCAACCAACGTGACGTTTGATGACGCAGGGTTGTAAAGACAAACATTTATGTTAAAGCAAATGAAGGAGAGTTTTACCTGAACTATGCCGGGGTAGCATGAGGAGGTCTGTGGGTACATGGGGAGTCCATAAGGCTGGAGAATCACAGTGGGTGAGGACAGCATGGTCCAAAAACCACGCACAAGGAGGCAGGGAAAGGTGGAAGATGGGAGGAATAGGAGAAGGAGAGCGGGGGAGATGAAGGGTTATTATGCAGACAGGAGAGCAGGCGGTCAGGCTGGAAAAAAAAAGGAAAAAAAAACAACAGGAGAAAACAAGATCCAAGAGGGAAAGAAGGTTTAGACTCAATTTAACCTCAGAGGTGAGTCAAAAAAGAAAACACAAAGAAAGTCCACAAAACAACCGACGTCCTGTCCAGATTAGACAGGACACAAAGCAGTGAAAGAGAAAGCAAGTGAGGCTGTGTGTGACCATCGGTTGATCATGCAGCCTGACGGACAGAAACACATGCCGAGGGTCCCATTTCAGTTTTATAAATAGTCCCCCATGTCCTTCTCTCCGTGTTTACCACCTTACCACCCTCGCTCTTTAACATGGAGTCATGCAAGATATCACACCACGTTACACACTTACAACGTATTCAACGTGTAGGAGAACACCTGTATTTGCTACAACGCAGTTTATTTGACCCCTAGTGTAAAAATATGCCAAAATAGTCACAACAATGTTAACATTTTATTGTAAGCCTCTGAGACTTCCTAAATCATAGGAATGACACTCGTACGTAACTGCAGGCAAGCACGAGCACGAGCACGCACACTTATTTGAAACTAAAGACATGCATTGGGAGTTCAGCTGTGTTTTCCTGTTTGACCAGCAGAGGGCGATGAGTCCAACATGTCCACTTCCGTTCTGGCGCGAGGTGCATTGTGGGATATAAAGCACGTGCTCCGGCCATATAAATTGAAGGAAAATTCCGTCATCATTCTCTTTACTACGCTGGCCTGAGCGACACAGGTAAAATCTCGTCCTCGTCCTGCTTCACCTCACTGCCACAACATTTAGATATGTTTGGTCATGTGGCTTAGATATGCATGTAAAGAAAGCGTAGCATTATTAGTACTTTTAGTTAATTAAATCAGCCTATCATTTTGTAAGCGCTCGTAGAAGTGGAGAGCTAGCTCTTCTATGCTAACTCGTCATACTCAACAACGTGGTGCAGCTGCGGCCTTGTCGTAGTGTTTAACCTGTATTTATTTTATCTTTCAAGGATATCTATTGAAGCTCTTTAACTGTAGCTGATTGTTTTCCCTATACTTATATATATATATACATACATATTTGCATCTGTTCGAAGGTATGCAAAATCAATTAAAGCGTCGCTTTAAGTGTTGTATTGGCCGATGATTATGAAAAATTTCGTCAGACTTTGCTGGTGTCAAGAATTCCTCGTGAATGAGGCCAATAATGCAACTTTCAATATCAACATGCGGGTGCAACGTAACTTTTTTTACTCGAGTAATATATTGACTTGCCCTAGACTTGGTGGATGACTGCTAATTGGTCAGTTTAGGCCTAGTAGTTGTCTTTTTCTTTAACCTAATTTTGTATCCTTTGCAGGCCCCATAAAAAGCCGCCATGCCCGTTGCCAGGAGTTGGGTTTGTCGCAAGACTTACGTCACCCCCCGCCGCCCCTTCGAGAAGTCCCGTCTCGACCAGGAGTTGAAACTCATTGGTAGGCCGAGATTTCATTAACACCACTTTAACTTAAAAATGCACCTTTTTTTTTTTTTTTAGCCTTGACATTGCTTAACTTTGCCTTTTTTTTCTCCCAAGGCGAGTATGGTCTGAGGAACAAGCGTGAGGTGTGGAGGGTCAAGTTCACCCTGGCTAAGATTCGCAAAGCTGCCAGAGAGCTGCTCACTCTCGATGAGAAGGATCCCAAGCGTCTGTTCGAAGGTATGCAAAATCAATCAAGCTCGGCTTTAAGTGTTGTATTGGCCGATGATTATGAAAAATTTCGTCAGACTTTGCTGGTGTCAAGAATTCCTCGTGAATGAGGCCAATAATGCCACTTTAATCAAGTGGCATCATGCACGTGTTTTTTTTTTTTTTTTTTTTTTAAATCACTTGTGGTGTTTTACAGGTAATGCTTTGCTCAGGCGTCTGGTGAGGATTGGTGTGCTGGACGAGGGTAAGATGAAGCTCGATTACATCCTCGGCCTGAAGGTTGAAGATTTCATGGAGAGGAGGCTGCAAACTCAGGTCTTCAAGCTTGGACTTGCTAAAAGCATCCACCATGCTCGTGTCCTTATCCGCCAGAGGCACATCCGGTAAGTTCCAAGAGAACACGTCTCAAAATATCCAGGAGTCACAAGTCTTATGAGGGACTCATCAGAAACTCCATCCTTCCTCTTTCATCAGAGGCCCTTGAGTTCTCCCCTGAGAAGTTAAAACTCATAAAGGTCAATTCGGTATCAAAACCGTATACCTTGTCAATAAACATTACCCAGAGCTAATCCTGCCACCAAGGGCTTGGACTGTGCTATCTGGTTATGTTATGGCTATCGGGTAAGACATGGAGGATTACACTACTACGGGCTACATGTACGATGTACTTGACTACTGTATTTTAACATTATCTGTTGCACTTTCCTCCAGTTTATAGTTCATTGAAAAAATAGTAAATGTGTTCATAACATTTGACATGTATTCAAGTTTTCTAAAAGTATCTCTCTTACAGTGTGCGCAAGCAGGTGGTCAACATCCCCTCCTTCGTGGTGCGCCTGGACAGCCAGAAGCACATCGACTTCTCCCTGAGGTCTCCATACGGTGGTGGACGCCCAGGCCGTGTAAAGCGAAAGAACGCCAAGAAGGGCCAGGCTGGAGCTGGAGGAGCTGATGATGAAGAGGAGGACTAAGAAGGATGTCGTCCAGGAAGCATTCTGATGCTACCTGTTCTGTCACATTTTCAATAAAAAAAATGTTGGTCTTGCCAGAATACTGAGTTGTTTCATTTTTCTCAATAGTGGCTCTAATGAAGCCAATACTCATATATTGTATATGAATTTGTTCACACTTACATTGTGGCATAATTATTGTGTAAAATTGCTCTACTGTAGTTATACCTGAGGTTATGTAGTGCGTTAGGCATGCGGTTAATCAATTACCAGACGTGTAGTTAATCAGACAATTCTGAAGTCAATGGTCGATCCTCCCCTCCAGTTAAAATGGTACAGTCCTAGACAGCGTCATCGTTCTCCACCCAGGAAGTGAGTGTTGTGCTACTTGAATGGGTGTGTTTGAATGCGCGCTGTGCCAGAGACCGGAGTTATTGAACCGCCGTGATTAACAAGTGTGAGTACATCTTTAGCTGACGCTCGCTAATTAAACGGTTAGCTGCTGTGTTAACGGCCTGCTGCTTCGGGCTGCTCGGTGCCGATACACAGACGAGATCAACGGTAGTGGTTCAACCTCCGCCTTTCACTTTGTTTTGATTGTCACAATGTGACTTTCCCTTTTCTCGCTGCATGTTGCTGTTAGCTAACCTAACGTCTAGGCTCACCCGGAATAAGCTCTAGGACTACAGGCTGGTTTGTGGCGGACACATTGAGTCACCTCACAACATGAAACGGTCATGTAATCTGTTTTAACTCCGGACTGAAAGCGACCAGAGAGGCACTAGTTGAGCGAGTTCTCGGCTACTTCATATGTTCGCCTGTGGATGAGTTCCGTGGTATTTCCGTATTATGTAATATTGTACGTGTATAGTCCCTGGCACCTAACGTGTTAATGGACTCTCTCATCTGAGCTGTCAACGTAGTCCAGAGCTCTGCAACGAAGTTACGAGGCGCTCTTGCACAAGTGGCCGGATATGTTGTGAAATGCACCCTGAAGATGTTCTCAGTGTTGCTGGTTGAATTAAATAGATCTTATCAGGACTTATGGGCACATTAAAAAAGGAAACAATGAAATTCCAAAGATAAATGGTAGAGACATTAGCATATTTAGGATGAACGAATGTTGAATGAATTATGTTGCAAACAAATATGTCCCCCAACTATTGAAATTATAGGGCTATACAAAAATAACATAGATATGAGGCAATATTTCTTTGTAATTAACAAATACAAACGACCCCCCCCCCCCACACACACACACACACTTACTTACTTTTGGGTGGAGTATTCCCTCCACTTTGTCATAATATGTGATGAAGCTGACAACATCCCTTGAATCAATATATCTGTGATGTAGTCTCAATGAAAATAGAAAATGTTAGCTTCACCAAGATTTATATCAGAATATTTGAATGGATTGTGTTCATAATTTTGTCTGTGTTCTGTTCCCTTATAATTATGGATTGTCTATCCAAACGTTTTCATATATATGCAGTTATTTATATAAGTTCAGGGCTGACCTGTGTTTCTGTGCCAGCAGAGCAATGTCTCCTGATGAGCTGGTGTACTTGGGAATTCTTGCTGCCTCCATACCTGTTGGATTCCTCTTCCGTTACCTCAGTCAGTATTTTGCAACATGACATAATAATAATAATACATTCATATTATTTTTTTTACTAAAGTTGAACAGTTGTTTCGGTTTTGCATTGTGGCACAGAAAATAAACTAGCATTTAAAATGTTTCACATTTAGACAAAGATTAAGAAGATTTGTTTTAAATGAGGTTTTTGTCCTTTAACATCGTTAAGTTATGGAGAAATCGACATTCTTCTTTCTTGTCGAACCCTGGTGCCTCTGTTACCCACAATGCAAGTCATCTTTTTTGTTTTTTTTAAATTGCTGAAACACACAGATTCCTTAAGCCTGGACGCTGTGTCTCCAGTGCTTCCCCCACCCCAACGCTGCTCCTTGAGGTTGCAGGAGGCTTCATTGTTTATCTTTGTTTTCACTTCAGGTCCTCCTGTGAAGCAGGGGGCGTCCCTCCTTCTGGGCCTCTCGATCGCCATCGCTACTTGTCACATCCACACCCTCCATTCTCTTGTGACAGTGATTGGAATATGGATTATCATAAAAAGCAGCTGGCGGTAACGTATTTCACTAAAACACTTCACTGTTGTACAAAAGTCAGGAAAGTTGGCCCGGATACGTCATCTTTGAGATGTCAACAATATAGAAAAAGGCCCCATACAACTTCTCAGAGCCGAATATATCTTCAAAGAGCTTGTTTTACCAAAGCACAAAGATAAAACATTTCTCATTAGATATGACAAAAAAAAGCATTAAATCCTCATATTGGAAACAAATCATTTTCGGCATTTTATCTTGTGACTGAACTAGTTTATCTAGTCTTTGCTTTTAGCTTCTCACGTCTCCTTTTGTTTATTCAAAATTCATGAATATATAATTTATTTCTGTCGGTAAAAGTTATTTTCCATAAAATATCGTAATCATTTTATTTATTTATGTAAAAAAAAATAGATACATGGATTAGATAAATGACCATTTCTAGTACTATTTGATTTCACTGCGATGCCACACAACAGGAGTCAATAAGTGCAAAAGGGACTAGACTGTAGAAAGTGTGCAGACAGAACATGTAATCACTCATCCCACCCGTCTCTGTCTGCTAGGCATGCCCCAGCACTGAGTCTCACCTGGACCTTCCTCTACCTCCTCTTCTTCCGTCTGGTCACTTGGTTCGGTCTGCCACCACCGACACCTTTTGCCAACGCCATCCAGCTACTTCTCACTCTGAAGGTACAGCGCCATTGTCAGATCTCTGGACGCTACCGTGTCCTTTCAGTCCGGGCATCTTTATTCATATATTTCCCTGCTTCTAACTCAGATGGTGAGTCTCGCCAACGAGGTTTACAGCTTCCACGTGGAGAAGAAGAATGAATTGAGCTCTTTTGCCAAGTCTCCCATCATTGGTGGCCTGTCGCAGGAGCCCTCCCTCTACGACATCCTGTCCTATAGCTACTGTTATGCCGGTATAATGACCGGTAAGTCTGTGGAAACGTCCGACGCTCTGAATAATGTTGGTGGGAAGAAGTTGTGTCCATTCTGATTTTCTATGTGAACTTGTAGAAATCAATCTTATCTTTGTGTGCAAGCTGTATGTATTTATGTCTGTTGTTGCTGTTGCATGCATTTGAACTGTTGTCTCTCTTTGTCTCACTCTTGCTACTTGTCCAATATTGTGAGTCCATATTGTTTATTCCATATTAAATAGAATACTTCTGGTTTTTCATATACCTCTACTCTCTTTTTGTTTTCTTACTCTCCTTTCCTTTACACCACACTGTCCTCCACCGTTTCCCTTTGTGTCTGACATTATCCCTGTTGTCCATTTCTCTCTTTCACTGTCTTCTCAACGCCTTCTTTATTCCATAATCTCCTTCCTCTATCTCCCTAAAGGTCCGTTCTTTCGCTTCCAAACGTACGTTGACTGGCTGAAGCAGCCGAGCCCGCAGGCTCTGCCCGGCTGGGCGCCGTGCCTGCAGCGCCTGAAGCTGGTTCCTGTGTACGCCGCTTTGTTCGTGGCCGTCAACCAAGTCTTCCCACTGGCCTACGTACGCACAGAGGAGTTTCTGGACCAAAACCTTTTCTTTCGGTATTATTTACCTTTTATTAATACTAACAATGTCAGTAATAGGAGTTGTAGATTTATGATGTATAATAATCATCATAATTTCATGAATATGTATCAATAATGTAAATGCTGTAAGAAGAATACACTGAATCAAAGCAACTAATATAATGAAAAAATAGAATAAAACATACTTCTTTTATGTAATGGAAAACATTTAAATGTGGTGAAAACCCATCATAATATAATGTAGACATATTTCAGAATATTTCCTAAAATGTCCTGGTAGCCAGTTAACTTTAATGTCAGTGTAATGATTGTACAATATGTTTCTACTCATTTCTTTTCAGGAGTGTGGCTGCTGTTGGTCAGAAGAAGGCAAATGAAATGAGACAAATGAATGAGAACAAAGCACAGAGTACGATTCACAGTGAGCTAAATACAACGGCGCCAAGGTTTAGGATAGTCGTAGAGGGCCCGGTAGCAATTTAGGGTTGAATGTCCTGGTAAAATCCCGACAGTCGTTTGGTCCAGTAGAGATGAATAATGCGCTCTCCTCTCCGTCCCCAGGATGTTCTACATGGTGGCGGTGTTCTTCGTGTTCAGGATGCGTTTCTATGCAGCGTGGTGTGGAGCGGAGGCCGGTTGTATCAGTGCAGGTCTGGGCTGCTACCCCGAGAAGGCCCAGTCCAAACCTGGAGGAGGACCCACAATCAACTACAGGTACACAATCACCAGACTAACACGTATATTGAATGCATCAGTATTTGTGTATTTTGTCAAATGCGATCACATTCCGCTCTAACATCTCAGTGTATTGAGTTCATATTTTTGTTGTGGATATTTATACCAATGTTTTTTTTCTTCCCTCGTGGCCAGTTCTGATCCCACCAGTGAAGAGAAATATGACTTCAAAACCATCCAGAACATCGACTGCTACAACACAGACTTCTGTGTGAAGGTCCGCCATGGCATGCGTTACTGGAACATGACGGTGCAGTGGTGGCTGCACCACTACATCTACCCCAATGCCCCGTTCAAAGCCTACGCTCTCAGGTCAGGCTTCATGTGTGCAGCCGTTTCTGCTTGTTTCACAGGCATGCATCCACTAACTCACCCATACATCCCTGTCTCGTGCATTGTGGCATTCAAATAATGGACCTGTGCAATGAGATGCTATTTAAATATGTTAGACGTGATGGTGTAGTCATGCTTCTCTCTTGTTTCTGAACAACTTTGATTTTTAAATGTGAAATTCCCTCTCCGACACACATATTAAATAATCCTTCTGTTAAATTCTATGCAAGTCGTTAAAAAAGGGTCACGATTATATGCATTGGTTGTTTTAGTAGAGCATGAATCCTTTCTGATTGACATACTTATACAAACTACTTTAGTTTTGATCAAATAAGAGTAAATGGTGCATTGTTTGTGGCTGCTGTCATGGATTTAGTTCACCGTGAGTAGTAAAGGCAACAGGATGATGTAAACTACAGGTAATTCTCTATAGGAATAGAGGAACAGGTCTCCCGGTGCAATAGTGTGACTTATTTGTGTGTTTAGAATATTTTTGACTAATACTTCATTAGGATAATTTTTGGTATTTGTTGAAAATAATTCAAATACAGAATATCACCAGATGTGTCCCTTAAAGTTAATTTATTTTGCCCGTAATCCATTCTGATCCTGCGCCAGCATCTTGAAATCGTTTAACCTGTAATATATGAGACGACAGAAGTCAAAGCGGGTCCGTATGACTTTAACCTCTCTCCTGTTGGTCTCTCAGGGCCGGCTGGACCATGTTCATCAGCGCCTACTGGCATGGACTACATGCCGGTTACTACCTCTCCTTCCTCACCATCCCCCTGTGCATCGCAGCCGAGTCTGCCATGGAGGCCTCCGTTCGAGCTAAACTGGGTCCTTCTGGTCAGAACATCTTCGACTGGGTTCACTGGTTCTTGAAGATGAGGGCCTACGACTACATGTGCATGGGCTTCGTGCTGCTGAAGGCCTCCGACACCATCGACTACTGGACGTCCATCTACTTCGTCATGCACATCATCGCCGTCGGCTGTATCATAGTTGGCTGGGCTCTAAAGGGAGGGAAAGAGGAAAAAAGAAGAGGGGACAAGGAGGAGAAAAGAGAGGGAGAGAAGATAGAAAACTTGAAAACTGGGGAAAAGACGAGCAGAAAATAACTGGGTGGGTACTTTTTGGGGTTACTTAAAGACTAGAATTTATAAACATACATCGCACCATCTCTCATCTTCCTAGACAAAAACGTCATACAGGTCCAATAAGATCAATTGTGGGAAAATGTGAAAGTTATTGCAAATGTGAGATAAATCAAACAAAAACGCGACAACAATAATCTGGTAAAAGACATTCCACATATGTACATAGACATACAAGTACTGGGAATACTGGGAGAGGAATGTTTGAGCTCAATGAATGTTACTTTTATAGTGTGTGTGGCAACTGGGTGGAGGTAACAGTTAAACAGCATCTATACAGCCCGTGGGCTTTTACTTCACGATACCTTCCCCGATTTATTACCACTCAAATTTAGGATGTTGAAATATAAAAAAAATCTCTTTTATAAACGGTCAGTACGGGTTGTCAAGCATTAATAAATCAAATCCTCGTAATGGTTTTAAAAATAGTTAAATGAAATAGGATTCCATTGAGTTTCCATAACCAACCAAACATTCCAGCGGCGCTCAAGATTATGTTAAAGTTTATCTACACTGGAGTACAGAATGGAGGGTTGAGATTGAAAAGAACCTCATGATGGTGTCAGTGTCAGGAGTCAGACGTAATTATATTTATTTGTTTTTTCGAAATGTCCTAATTTTACATTATAAAATATGTTCGCTGCCATTTGGCGTCGTACATTTGCTCCGGACTGTTTGTGTCCACAGTAAACAGTCTGAGTATAATTATGTTTTTGTGATGGTTAAGTGCTGAGAAAATACAACGTGGAACTTGCTGGGCGCTCAATAGTACATGTGCATTGTTGTCTTATTACATAAGGAGCTTTGTGTTTTAGATCTGGTGTCCAGCATTACAAAGTTCCTCATTTTGTTTGCTAAATATTCCAGTGCTTTGTTTACTCCCTTGATGAATCCAAAATGTCTCTGTTTGTCTCGGAGGAACATCTGCACTGACAGCTGTGCCGTGCTATTGTGTACGAGTGAGTGTGTGTAAGATACCAACTGCCAACATGTCTGTCCTGCCATCGTGGACCGGTCCGGGTCGGGACCAAACATTTGATACAACACGTCGCCGGTTTCACAGAACTATAAGCTGCCAACGAGATTCAGGAATAACAGCACAGCTCGAGCCGGGATGAGGTCATCGGAAACTGTGTTGCTTATTTCCTGTGATTAACTGAACAGTTGGAAAACACACTCAGTGTCTAACAACTCCACTGTGTGTGTTTGACACGAGCACAACTCACTGCACAATTAAGGTCACATGATGCCTCAAACTGAGATCATTTGAATTACTAACACATTTAGTTTCACGCCTTCACCCGGACCATCTCTGTGCCACAACCCAACCCTTGTAGAAATGAGTCCCTTTGTTTTTTATAATTGCACGGTGGTTATTGTGTCTATTTATTTGTCAGCCTGTTTATCTTCCCGCGCTGCACCGACTGTAACACTCCCTGCTCTGTTCCTGTGTTACTTGTGGAATACATATCAGCATTTCCCCACAATGTTACTGTCTGGCCTATTCTCTCTCTCTAAAGTATACTTTATAAGGATGTCTGTGAATTTGTTTGTTTATTATATGGAGTTCTTATTACCTTGTGTGAATCAGCAAGACAATGCTTGTAGAAAAAGGCTTTCATACATTGCATTGTTTCGGTTGTCAGACTGGGAACCATTAACTCGTGAAAACACAGCTGCCTGGTCTCCTCCCAACACGGTTTCAGGGCTTCTTTTGAGACTCTTTAGGCGAAGAGAGACAGCACCCCTTTGTTAAATCAAACATGTTGTACTTACTTGTAACATTTAAATTATACATTGCATTTATTCCCATAACTGCCCACAATTTAAATTCACTAACATGATTTCTGAAGTTCACTCGTCTTTGAACTCCACAATAACACAATTTAATTTGAAGTATAACCGGTTTTCTTGCTGAATGCAAATAGTAAATGAATGGCAACCTTCTCCATGGAAATAATGGGTTAAACCACACAAGGAAGTGCCTGTGTGGTCATTCAGAGGGTTTAAAGTCCGTGAGAGAAAACAACTGGGAAGGTGTTCTCGGATCGGCAGCATTTCCGTATGACCTCATCGTTCGTTTAGTTCTGGACGTGTTGCTGGTAAAGTATTATTAGTAGTTACAGAGGACCGTCTTGAGAAGTCGTGTTGAGCTGCATTAGAGAAATGTCCAGTGAGCCTCAGCCACCGGGCTCCAGACAGGTGTATGACTACATTGAAGGTGTGTCTCTTCTTACCTCTCATCACACATTTGTTCATTTTCAACACGTCTCAACTGTCTAAATATCTACATTTCCTCTCTGGCGTCATCATCTCGTCTGATTGTGTTGACTCGTATTACTTTGATCGTTTTCTTGGCTCACAGAGAACGGCCACCCGAGTGACCAGCAGCAGTCCCTGAGGTTACGACGGGTTTCATCTCGAGTGTCAAATCAAAACTATCCTCAGCACGACTGGAGCTCGCCCCCCGCAGAGGAGGATGACGGGGGCAGCGGCGGACCTCCCCTGGACCTCAAGGCCATCCCGCTGCCCATGTCCCTGAAGAGAGCCGTGAGGTACCAAAGTACTTTACACATGTTCTGCTTCAACATGGTTATAATATAAACCACTATACTTATAATTATAATTCTCCTTTCCTTTACACCACCAACCTCTCTTCTTTTGAACCACCCTGTCCTCCACCGTTTCCCTTTGTGTCTTGGGAATATTACTTGAAATAAGCCAAATTATCTGCCAACAGAATAGGAACATTTGACTTGCTGAGATTTCTTAAAACAAGTGAAATGCTCCAACATTAAAACTGCCTTGTAAGAAGAAATATCTTGTCAGTCGAAAAACAAGCAGAGATTGCCTTAATTTGAGATATTTCATTTTACTTAGATTTTAATTTTTGCAGTATAATTATATAATTTAAAGTGACTATAATACTATGTTATCAAAAGATAAAGTGAATGCAATGTAAAATTAGTCTTGTTTTGGTTTACACCTTTAATAGTTCACTCTCTGCTACAGCAGGCAGACACAGTTAGTGGAGCATTCAGCTGCAAAAGACTCAGATATATATTTAAGTTGTCTGAGACCCAATGCAGAGCTGGAGGGACTAATGAAAGGATACATTACTGATGTTTCACTGAAACAGCTGTATGTGTAAAGCAATTCTCCTTTATATGTCAGTTTAGATGCCCCCAAGTGGCCAGAAATCTGTTATTGCAGGTTCAAACCCTATGTTCAGTTCTTAGAGCACAGTATGTGTGCGAGGCTTTAAGATCCCACATTCAAGTTGCATATCGGACCACAATTAACTGCCTGTGATGTCACAAAATCTTGCTCACACATAGACACATGTCTCCAACTCAGATTTCAGGTGAGCACAGAACACCTTATCGCCTTCAAACTCATGCACTCTTTGCACATACATTATTTTGCCCAGTTTTGGTCCAAGTGAAGTAACACTAAGTAACACACGTTCTTTAGTGGAGGTAAACTTTCAAAATGTAAATGGCACGCAGCTTTAAACAGGGAGTCCTAATGTGAAAGAAATGTCACATTTAATTCAGTCGAAATGCACCAATTGAACACTTTCACTAGTTTCCCTATAAAGTAATATATTTGAGGAAACATCTTAAAGTATTTGGCGAGTACGAAGCTATAATATAAAGTGTTACCAATCATTAAATCACACAGTATCCACTCCAGAGTCATTTAAAAGTGTAACGTGTCTCCTCCAGGCAGGTGCAGCAGATGCAGGTGCCTGTGATTTCCAGGAGACAGTCCTGGAGACGCAAAAGAAACAAATCTCTGCAGAAACTAAAACAGAACGCCAGAGGATTGCTCGACTTTTTTACACTGTGGAGAAAGTCTTTGCAAAAGATTGGAGGTAAACCTTTCATAGTTAAGTTCAGGACTACAGGTTGCTGCATACATCATAACGTCAAGAAAAGCGTTTATTAAATGTAAATTGTTTGCCCCCCCAGGGAACTTCGGAGGTGGTGTCCAGTCTTACTTCCTGTTCCTGCGGTTCTTGGTGGTGCTCAATTTTGTTTCCTTTTTACTGATTGCTGGGTTCGTCCTCGTCCCCAGCATCGTCTTCAGATCTGTGGGGACCAGCCTTGTTAACAGCACTGGTAATGTTGTGTTCAAGCTGCAGCTCATTTCACGTCACCTCGAGGGTCACACATGGCTCTTTGTTTTCATGGTTCTTCATTTCCAATTATTTCCTGCATTCTGACGTTTTAGCACAACATTTTCCAGGCAATCGGGTCTTTGAGGCTTCATGCAGTCGCAGGTATTCCCCTCGGAAATCAAGGGAAGTCACCGGTGCATGAGCAGAATATATAGCCCCCAAATTATATATAAATTAACATGTAATTACCTGAAGTTTGTGTAAAATATAGAAGATATAATATTGAAATATTTGATTATGCACTGGTAAGAACGACAGCTTCTTTCCTACCGACTTCTTAAAGATTACATTTGTTTTTGTCATTTTCCCATGAGAATGTGTCACAGTTTCTCTTTTTGTGAGATGAAACCCTTTGATATTTTCAAAGCTGTCTTATGTGCGATATCTAGATGACAGTTTAGGGATTAAGACCCTCTGCCTCGAGTGAGCTGCAGGCCAACATGTTTTCATCGCTGCAGCTTTCTCCCTCCTTCTCTTCTTCTCTTTCTGCTACTCTGGAAACATTAGGAAAACTACATGACCTATACGTTCAGAAAGTTTCAGGGAAACCTATAAATATCCTGTAAGTTATGATATTCTATGCAGAAATAATTAAGCTTTTATGTGTTCCAGGCGCAGATAAGTGCATGGTTTACAACCCCAATCCTCAAGGCTTGGTCGTGTTCTATAATTACTTCCTGGACTTACTTTCGGGAACGGTGAGAAACTGCAGCATCACTCTGACCTTTAGATATAAGAGATGTGCAGAATGTATGCAGAGACCAACACTTGTGTCTATCATTATTGGACATTGTGATTATTGAAGCATTCAATACTTATGATTGTACTGTTTAATCATTTCTAGACATACTTCTTACTGACATGCTGACTTCAGGTCTCATTAGTTGCCAAGAGTTAGATGCGAAGATTGATTTTCATGGTCTGTTAGCTTAGCGTAGCATACAAACTAAAAACAGGGGGGAACAGCTAGTCTAACGACTGGCACCTCCAGACTAAAACAACTAAACAACAAAGGTGTTTTTATCGACCTGGTGCCAAACTCCTTCTTGGATGGGAGCAGTGATTTTGTCCCTGACCCTTCTGGTGACGTAAACATAAGAAAGCTGGTGCTCTCGGCATGGCAACCGATTGTTGTATTAACACGCTCACACAGAAACTGCATCGTTTTATGTCCTTTGAGATTTCCCGATTCAGATCACACGTGACTTAAAAGTAAAAGTGCTGTTCTTCACCAACTTTCCAACCTGACCGTGACACCGGAACTTCAGAATATCATCGGTCCTGTCCAAGAATTAGTTCCACACAAACACTTTGCAAAACTACAATGTGTGATTTATGCACCTTTTTGTAAGCGTTAAATACGCACAATATAAATGTTAATAAATGAGCTTTAGGGATGATGCTCGGTGGATTTCTAGCTGTTTCCCCCTGTTGCTTTTCCTTACCATGGAAATGATCTCAGTGATCAATAGCTCCACATGCTCCTTCTATATTCTCCTGATAAAAATGATTTTTTATTTTCTTTGTTCAGGGTTTCATGGAGTATTCATACCTGTTTTACGGCTACTACAACAACACCAAGGTGGAGGACAGCGACTTCTCCTACAACATCCCCCTGGCCTACCTCTTCACTGCCGTCTTCTACTTCTTCTTTTGTCTCATTTGTCTCATTGCACGGTCTGTTCCAGAAGCAACAGGTTCAATATTAAGAGTCAAGATGGTGTGTGTGTGTGTGTGTGTGTGTGTGTGTGTGTGTGTGTGTGGGTGTGTGTGTCCAGCCGTCTCAGTGAGGCGTCAATGGGCTGAAATAAACAGAATGACATTTAAAAGCCTGCATGGACAGTTCAGTCCCCTTGACCTGCATCTGTATCCTCTACCCTGTCTGGCTCTTAATGTGCAGCATGGGGACTGCAGCTCGAGTTGCCGTGGCAACGGGAGGCAGTGCTGTGGGCAACTACAGCATTATAGTGTTCACCGGCTGGGACTACGGTTGCCAGGGAGATCGAGCTACCAAACTGAAGCAGAAGAACGTCCACTACCGACTGCAGGTCAGAAGGGATCTGCCCCACTTAGCAGGACGAAAGGAAGTCAGGAAAAAGAGGGCGGGGCCTTCTGCTCAGCAGCGCCTGCTTGTGCAACAGTCTCCCTGACCTCCTAAAGGCAACACAGACACTGGACTCTTTTAAGACTGGCCTAAAAACCTTTTTATTCAGAAAGGCATTTATCACTTTTAGTTGACTTTTATGACTTGTTTCAAAAATTCCTTTTTTATTATAGTTTTAACTATGTACTGGCTCTGTGGCACTCTGAGATTCTTGGATGACGAGTGCCTTACAAATGGAATCCATTATTATTATTATTATTAGTCGTTCTCTCAGCACAGCACAGTTTTGTGTAATCATTCCCTTTCAGATGACTCCTCGTCTCTTTTCTCTTTCTCCGTCAGGTGGATCTGGAAGAGGAGATTAGAAAGAAGAAGACAGCCGCTCTAACTTTGTGTCAAAAAATAGTGTTATACTCTCTACGTGTTATGATGTTTTTGGTTTCATCGGGGCTCGTCGCAGCAGCTTTCTACGGCATCTTCATGGCCACCAACTTCAGCCAGGTAAATGAGGGAAAAGGTGTCTGGTGATGTCCATTTGGTTTCAGGTCTGAACGTCTTCGTGACCTTTTGTTTCCCATCTCTGACACACAGAGTAAGAGCGGTGAGGAAGGGATCTTGGGTCTGATTTTAGAGTACCTGCCTTCCATTGCCATCACCATTGGAAACTTTGTGGTGCCGCTGCTGTGTGACCAGTTCGCCCTGATTGAGCGATACACCCCCAGCACCACTGTCATCGTGGCACTCTTAAGGTTGAGGGGTTTCTGTGGGAAAGTTATTTTATCAGAGCATTTGCATTTAGTCATTTGTTTTTGTAGCGGGTTTGGGGTTCAGGGTTTAAACTAATATCATTATTTTTTAAACTACTTTACATATAATTTAAGATATATAAGGGTGGCACTCCTCCAGAGGGTAACAGGATTCATTTGAAAGGTCATGACCTTTCAAATGAATCCTGTTAAATGAGAGTATTTGAAAGGTTCAGAGGGGAAATGCCCCATTAACCTGTGACAAGGGGCCACATGTTTAGTAATCTACTTTGGAGTTCAGCTTTTACAATATAAAGTAATGTGGAAATAATTCACTATTCCATTCTGCTCCATATTCTTTAAACACTGCTTAACCAAAAGCAAATGACCGGTTCAGTCCCACAGCTGCTGACTCGTGTGGTCTGTCCCACGCACAGGGCCGTGTTCCTCCGCCTCATGAGTCTGGTTATCCTTCTCTTCACCCTGTGGCGTCAGATCACCTGTGAAGGGAACTCAGAGGGTGAACTCTGTAAACTGTGCCAATACAACTATGAAGACTACCCGGTAATTATACTTCTTGAGTCCATCTGAGATATTTAAAAATCCTCTCCAAACAGTCTCCTCACTGCTCGACAACAGTTTAAGAACAAAACAGAGAGAGATTGAGATAAATACATAGAAATTCTGCAATTATGAGAGGGCAGAATATTGTTTTTTCTAAATTAACGTCTCTTTTACGGCTATGTCTGCATAAGTAGAGCAGTCTGTTCGCAGTATGCATCATTGCAGACAGAGAGTCCCACGTTAGCTGGATCAACTGAGGACATAAGTGCAAGAATGAGAAACAAACAGATTGATGAGAGTTTTGTTTTGCTAAACGCCTATGAGTCACCAGAATAAACAGAGAATAGGACATGACATCATCTTGAAGTATGTTTTGAATCTGCTACGACTGACCAGGAGAAAGCTGCCAACTGTGTACTCAATAATGTATGACATGCAGTATAATAGCAGCTTTTATGTACAATGGAATAGGAAGGAAATATGATGCCGACATTGAGCAACACAGTCCTTAATTAAGAATGTGGGTGAAACACCAAAGAAAGTTCATTTAACATTTAAACATTGTCAGACAGATTCAACCTGGATATAAGAATGGTCAACTAACTTTGGGTTTTCAAAAGGATTATTTATAAAACAATTTGTGAGGGTGTTATTGAAACATATGTATATGGAAGATATATGTATATATATAAATATAAATATATATATATATATATATATATATTTTAATTTTCTTTATTCTTCTTCTTTATTTTATATAAATGTTCTGATTTATTTGATTATAATAATTTAGGATAGGAATATATAAGCATTTTTGCTTCTACCTATACCTTTTCAGTCTTTCCGTTTTGTATATTATATAGAATAATATGGTATTGTATTGCAATGATTGACTGAAGAATATACACAACAACAACAACAACCTTCCATGTTGTTATCACTGTGTAGTGCTGGGAAACGCGTGTGGGGCAGGAGATGTACAAACTCACGCTGTTCGACCTCATCATCAACATCGCCGTGCTCGTCCTGGTGGAGTTTCCACGCAGGTACAAATCCCTGTGTGATTGTATCTCTGTTAATACAAGAGGTGGAAGTTTTAGCAAATGAATACAGCACATGACAATGTACTGTGTTTGTGTGTGTGTGTGTGTGTGTGTATGTGTGTGTGTGTGTTTGTGTGTGTGTGTCAGGATGGTGGTGGACAACTGGCCCAATAAGCTGACTCAGTGGGTTGGTCGACAGGAGTTTGTCGTTTCCGCCAACGTGCTCGGACTGGTTTATGGTCAGACTGTCGTCTGGACCGGAGCTCTTTTTTGCCCTCTGCTGCCGCTCATCAACACCATCAATTTCATCCTCCTCTTCTACTTCAAGAAGGTGAAGATGTTGCTTTCACAAAGCCACCATTTAAAACCACGCCAGTTTGTTGGTCGAGTGAGGAGAGCGTTACTCACCGTCACTCCTCTTTGACTTTGTTCCCTATTGACCCTTTCCTACTCAGATCACACTCTTCTCTAATTGTCGGCCAGCACAGAAGACGTTTCGCTCCACCACCTCCACCTTCTTTTTCCTGGTGGTGCTCCTGTTTGGCTGGGGCTTGGCCACAGTTGTGATGGTTTACAGTGTTGCTGAGTGAGTGCTGATGTCTGCTTCTGCCCTGTAACAATGATAAGTGCTTTTTGTGTTTAGTGCTTGCAGTGACAACTATTTGTTTTTTAATAGCAGTGAAAGTGGAAATCTAAGTCAAACACTAAATAATAGTCAGAGGACTGGCAGGTTTAGATGTGGACAGTAAAGTAGTCAATGTTATATTACATTGTTGAAGACCAGTGTGTCCTTTCTTTCCACCCAGGATCCGTCCTTCTATGGGTTGTGGCCCTTTCCGTTTCTTCCCCAACATGTGGTCGATTGTTCCGACATCTTTCGAAAGCCTCTCTAAAATCACACAGGAATTTCTCTTCTTCATCGGTTCCCAGTCGTTCTCCATCCCCCTGTTTGTGTTATTTTGGTAAGTAACCGTGTGCTATCTGTAAGAGTGTTATTCTTGCGTCTACATTACTGCACTTAAAGCCAAAAGAAGGCAGCCTATATGTTACTTGCATAGTATGTGGTATTTAACTGTCTGTTTTATGATGTATAATCCCAGCTCCTTTCTCCCTGGCAGTGTGGTGATGTGGTATTTCATAGCCTTGGCATCTGTTTATGGGAAAACCGTTGCCCTGCTCAGAGCGCAGCTTAAACTGGTAAGCTGTTGGCATTTACCTGAATGGTGTATTTTAATATTGCTAAGACTACAGGTGTTTAGTGGTCTAATACAATAATATGTGTTTGGTTTACAGGAGGGCCGCGACAAGCAGTTCTTGGTTAAGCAGATTGCGAATCTGAGTCAAATTCAGATACTAAAACACACTGCAGCAGCACATGAGTGACAGCACAAGGACCACGTTTCGGTTGTACGACCTTCTAAACATTATACAATTTAATCAGGCTGATTGCTCCCTATAAGGCAGTGTCATATAATGCTGGATGGGGTTTAGAAGATAATCCTGCAACAATAAAAAAACATAAAGATGTTGTTCTAGACAGATCAAACGTAAATCAGTTTTCTAGGAACATGTGAACTAATTTGTAACCAATACATGGTAAATTATTAAATTACATAAAGCCAGGTATACATTTGCAAATGGTGTCTTTGTTATGAATGCAGTGTTTCCCCACTTACTGTATTTTTCCCTTTTATATAATAAAATGAGGACTTATAGCCCCCTCTAGAGTCAGAATTGTGGTAATGCAAAAATGTGTAATGTTTACTTCCGGTTTGTGACTACTAGTTCCTGTTTGCTCCTGCAACCGTAAGCAGGAGCAGCTCTGACTCCATCAAGTTAGTGGTGGTATGTTATATGTTACTAGTGTTGAAAAGACGAGTTTATAGTGAGGGGGCGAGTTAAACGTCTCTCCTCGCAGCTGTGTCATTAACGTGTTGTGTAAGTTGGGAAAGAGCTAACCTCGAACGATGTTAGCTTAGCTAGCGTTGTTTGTAAAAAGGTACCGCTGAGTCAACAGCAGCTCCAACACGGCCCGTCGCTCTGTTTACTGACTTCACGTTCAGCCCTCCTCATTTCTCCACTTCCGCTTTCTCCAAGCGCGACTGTTTCATTATCACATTATTGTGTGTGTGTCCGCGCGCGTTCACGCGGAAGTGGCAGCTAGCCCGACTGCTCCCGTGCAGCATCAACAGTCTCCGAGGCGACGATGAACATCCTTCCGAAGAAGAGCTGGCACGTCCGCAACAAGGACAACGTCGCGCGCGTGCGGAAGGACGAGGCCCAGGCTGCCGAGGAGGAGCGCGAGGCCCAGCGGCGCGTGGAGCGCGCGGAGCAAGAGGTGGGTGACCCCCGTGTTGTGACGTCATTCCCCGGCACGGTGATGAGACTCATGAGGAGCAATGATCAGATCAACTCCACAAGCCCATTATTGTCGTCATCATCCAACACATGTTTACTCAAACACATTCATCAAAAAGATGTTGTTATTTACTTCATGCATTAACATACGTCAATAGGGCTCCAACTAATTGTCCGTCTGGTTATGTACATTCATACATTTATACATAATGTTATATCTGTTTCTGTTATATGCTAACAGTGGTCATATTTATTTATTTCAGTCATTCTTGAAGATTATAAAGTAGTTATTTGGAAATCAGAACTAAGCTTGTAGTTAGTCTTCATTTCATATTTTGCTATTATAACTCCTATACTATATAACTATAGACTTACATTTGTGCTATAGTATTTGTATAGTGTAGTTGTAAAGTACCACAATACGGATGCATTAAATGACAGTAAATCAATAACAGCCTGTGGAACAGCGGTATGAGGCATTATGAAGAAGCCTTTATATAACGACTCTTCCTCCCCACAGGCTCGCACAGAGTTTCTGAGAAGGAAATCCCGAGCCGCTCTCCCTTCAGCTGAAGAAAAAGGGGAAGATGAAGAAGATGAACCACCGACTGGAGGAAGTGGACCTCTGGAGCATCTAAATCTTTTTCCCCTCGAGGAGTCCTCGGAGAAGAAGGGGAATGATGAGTATCTCAAAGATAAGAAAGCTGAAACGGTAATGGTTCTACATCTACTTAAAAACCTTGAAATGTTGCACTGAATTCTGCCTATGTCCTACAATAAGACCCAATAACTTGGGTAACCAGAGCTTTCAGCCACGTCTTGTCGAGAGACAGAGTTGGCTCACTTTTCATGGGGACGGTTTCGTTGTCATCACTTAGCCTACAGTGAGAGGATTTAGGGGTTACAGTCTAGGGATGATAATTAATCCCAAACCATCAATCTCACTGATCAACTCCATCTGAGTCTACGAGATATGACTGAAACTCCAGGGAAAAAACAAGTGGATATTGTAATAATTCTTCGGTAAACTGTCACAGAAAATTCAACCTTTTGCTCATTTGATTGTCAGTGTTTTCCTAATTTAAGTTATGTGTATCATCCATCAGTGTTGTAGAGATCATTATAAATGATAATGGCATTGAAGGCCTTTTTAATGTAGAATTACCTCTTCACACAAAGGTGTTGAGCAGGTAACCGTCGGCTATGAACGGTCAGGCACAAACTGATCTTGTGTCTGGTTTTATTGAGCTGGTGATCACATGTTGAGTAAACTGTGTGCCTGTTGTGGCTCGTTTATTCATTGAGATGTTTACACAACAGCTGCACTTGTGTCTGTAATACCGTGATCATCTTTCACTTAAAGATGCTGGCATTTTGAATTGGATGTTTAAAATCACGGGAAGCGGTCCGTTTGTAGTTGTGGACCAGACGCATCATATATTGTGGATGCGGTTCAGCCACGTCATGCACACAAGCAGAGGAAACGGATGGAGCGGGAGAGTGGAGGGAAACTAATGCAACCACAAGAGGCTGAGAGCGCTTATTTCAGGGCAAAGGACGTTAAACAGTTTTATCATCAAGAGATGAGTCGAAAGAAGAGTGACTCATTTTACTATTATTGACAGTTTCTAAATCTTTTGACGCTGCTGTCACCACACAGGACATTTTAATTACCGTCTTCTTTCCTCATGTTTTCTTCAGGAGAAGCAGGAACGGGCTATCGGCTTGCTGGTGTCTCTCGGACCCCAACCGGGGACCGAGGTCACGCCGTGGTACATGAAAACCGGCAAAGAAATAGAAGAGAGCAAAGAAAAAGAAAAAGAGGAGAAAAAAGACAAAGACAAAGACCAGAAGAAGGGATTAAGTGAAGAGGAGAAAGAGAAGAGAGATCGCAGATTGAAAGATAGTTTGGACCCGTTGAAAGAAATGAAGAAAGCACTGGCTGTAAAGGACAGGAAATACCGAAACGGCAAGAAAATGGAGAAAAGAGCCAAATGGGTGAAGAAGAGCATTGGAGAGAGGTAAGAGTCACTTTCCCTGGTTCCCTATAAGATTATTATTATTAACACAGGTAAATATTGAAGTATCTGATATGAGATCATTTAGTAGATGTTGTTCAAAGATTTTAAAGGGATACTTCAACATTTTGGGAAATACAACTATTCATTATTTATTTTAGAGTTAGCTATGAAAACTATACCACTCTCTGTAAAACCAAATCCGTATGGAGGTAAAAACAAATGTTCTTTTTCTTTCTCAGCTCCATAGAACGGTTACGAGCGGAGCGCTTGGAGAGGGAGGCTGAGGAGAGGAGGAGGACCAAGGCCCTGCTGGACCAGAGGAGCGGCAAAGGGAAGGAGGCGGGGAAGGACAACGAGAGGGAGAGGCCCTACAACAGTGCCTATTTCCCAGAACTGGCTCGAAAGCGTCAAAGGCGGGATCGAGATAGCTGGAGAGATGAAATATTAAAATCATGAGATTTCTGTATTAGTCGAGTGTGATACGAAATGGATGTTTAGTTTACAGATATTGGGCTACAAATGCAGCGTTTCGTGACCTCGTCAGCGGGGCAGAGGGTTGTCCTCACAAAGGGCTTGAAGCTATCGGCAAAGAAGACCCATGAACAACTGGTAGACTTGTTTACACTCTCGCTTAGTTCCAAGAGATTGTTGGATGACAGAGAATATACAAACACTTAATAAGTTGTTTAGTAAAGAAAAGGAAAACTGGAGAGCAGAGCTGAAACAATTAAACAAGATGAGGTAATTGGAAGAACATTTCACTCATTTATGAAGCTGAATTTCCAACAATTATCTAGTTCCAGTTCTTCTGTCATATATTACTTTAAGATTAATTAATTTGGATAAAACAATCTGGCTTTAGTAAATTCACTTTGTTCCCCCAAAGTTGTACATTTGTATATTTTACTTTTAAAAGCCATATAAATGTGTTCCCAAACCCAGTTTGAAATGTCACAGTAGGAAAAGCCCAGGTAAAAAAATTAAAAAAACTGCTGATTTATATTTAGTCCTAGTATTATTTATTAGTATTTAGCTCACTGTCGCGATTGACTGGGACAGAAGATTGTATGACACTATTATACATTTTATTATTAACACCTGTACAATCTTTTTCCTGTAATGTCAATTTAAATGTATGATATTAACTTTGATTAATCACTGTAAATTGTTTTACATGTTAGGTACTGAAGAGTTCAATTAAGTTTATTTGGTCCCATATCACAAATTACAACTTTGCCTCCGAGCTTTACAATCTGTGCACAGACATCCGGTCCAGGACCTCACATCGATCAGGACTATTTATTGGTCCACACAAGAACATTTATTTGACTCTGTCCTGCAGTCTTCAAATTGGCCATTAAGTTGAATCACTGCTTTCAACAAAAACATTACATTACAACCTCCATGAAAGCCGAATATATTGCACGTCTGTTTTAAACTGCATTAGTTTTGTGTTTCTCATAAACTTGCAACTAACTAAATTACCCATGTCATGTTGTTGTTGCCCGAATTGGATTTTAAACCTTTATTACATTGTGTGCAGTTCACGCCATATCACATGAAATACATTCAATAATGTATCCAGATTAAATGTGTTTTTCTTTTGTTAATAAAATGAAGAGGACTTTCACTCCGTGTAGGCGTGGTGAATTAACACGTATTTTATCACATTATTTAATATTTTTAATAGTAGTCGAATTACGTCATACTCCAAAGTCCTCATGAAAACTCAAGTGATATTTTAAAAGATTACAAATTCGATATGAGATCGATATAAACCCACTGACCAATACCTCCCTGTGGGAATATATATATATATATATATATATATATATATATATATATATATATATATATATATATATATATATATATATTTATATATTTATATATTGATCCCCTTCTCCTCCGTGTCTGAACACGGAGCTGGACCATGACAATGCGCGCCGCGTGTCTGACGTAAGCTGGCGGAGGAGAACAACACAGAGATAGAGGGGAAAATAATTAATTAAATATACAGCCTATATGCATATGCAGCAGCGGGTTGTTTTCAGCCACGCTCCGCACACACGGAGCAGAGCGCGGAGCATGTGCAGCGCGCGGCGGCCCGAGGACGCACAATAGAGCCTCGCGCGCACCGTGTTTAATTGCAGATTAGAGCAGGAGGAAGAGGAGGAGGGGAGAGAGCGCACCGAGGAAGGCAAGGAGACGCTCTTTATTATTAGGAGCAAAGCAGCCGGGGTGTTGGTGTTTTGGAGGAGGGGGCTGGTGGGGGGGGGGGGAGAGACACAGACAGCGTGAGCCCGGAGACGGCACAGACCGTGGCGGGGGTGACGGGAGCGTGGAGGACACCTACACCGACAGTCGGCAGCGTCGCTCGGATGGTGTTGTTGTTGTTGCTCCGGACGCGGCGACGATGCGGCCACACTGCTGGGTGATGGTAGCGGTGGCGGGGATGATGTCGTACTTCAGCCCGGAGAGAGCCCTCGGAGCCCCGCAGAGGGAAGGTGAGCGGAGTCGGAGGCGAGGAGGAAAAGGAGAAGGGGGGCGGGGGTTGAAAACATGTCAGTGATGCTGGAGAAAGGAAGAGAGAGGGGGGATGTTTATGAAAAGGCCTCTACATGGGGGGAGTGCAGCCGATATAAATACGAGACATAATGCGAATTATTATTGCAGCCGTCTACGTGGCGGACTTAAACAAAACCGGAGCGGGGCTGGTTTGGTGATGGGTAGGGTACCACATTTGCATGCAGTGATGAAAATATTATGGGGGGGGGGATTTCGGGCCTCACATCGATTGCATTTAAAAACAGTACATATTAGAAGCAGGCTAAGCCCGTCAGTCAGTGCGAGGTATCGTCTATAAATAGCCTCCGCTTGGCACGGGAGATCATTTAACCTATTAGCCACTGCTGGCATCTTTATTTTTCTCAATCTGAATATGCCTCCTCCCCCCCCCCCCAATCTGCCAGAGTGTTGTGTTTGTGTAATGTGTGCAGTCATTGTATTGTGGTGTGTTGTTTTGATGAGAGCTGCTGGCACCGGGCTGGTGGAGAAGGCCGTGTGTTGGGCTCCTATTTATATGCAGTGTCTGTCTGGACATCTGTCTGGGGAAAGATGAAAGAAAAGCGCTGCACAGGAATGGTTCACCGGGACAGAAGCCCACAGTTTATATGTTTGTGTTGCATATAGGGGAACGCATTTCCACAAGGGTTATTTATACTTTTCATATTCAGCCCCTGTTTAGCAGTCATTAGATGTATTTCTCTGTTTCATGGGCTAAAGCTCACAGGTGATTAGCTAAACATTTATTGGAATGCAGAGTGACACTTTTATTTTAATTAGCAACAGATTGGACCGTTCACTATATATACAGTTTGAAATGAAGGTGGTTTTATATGCTGAACACATCTTTCCTTACCTTTGCGCATAATGGGTGAAATGTCCTCTTCTGTTTGTGTTGTAAACACTTAAAATACAAGAAAACAAGAGAGGAGACAAGTGTTAATCAAAATGAGGCCATTTCTATCTCAAATAAATATTTATACCTGTTATATTTTTGCTGATCCTCTCTTTACAATATTTATTAAGTTGGTAAATTATTAAATATACTTTTACATTTATGTATGCAGTGTTTACAGTATCATGCCCTTGTGAATGAATGTATTTTAGGATTTGGGAATGGGACACAAATGAATTTGGGATATTTTAAGACATATACACATATACAAAATATAAAAGGCCTACATTTTAAAGGTTTGGTTTTAATATCATTGTTTAGCTGAACAATGTCTACAATGCATTTGTGTTAACCATTTAAAAGGAATATATTGTCATATCAGTGAATACAGCTTTAAAGGTTTATTAGGAGAGTAAACTTCCTACTGAATACCTTGCACATGTTATGTTATATAATAACTAAATGCTGCTATATTAAACACAGACTTAGACAAGATAGGATACATTAAGATTTGAATATTGATGTTTATTGTTTAGTTAGTATATAAGTCCTTTATGTTTAGCACGAGTTGGTCACCTTCTGACTAATCCAAGGTGTCATTGTCACTCTCTCTTGTCATCTGTCATAAATAATATAATGTCTGACGTATTTTGGCTGCAGTATTTAAATGAAACCTAAAAAAAAATACCTGAAGGGTATTTAACCACCCTGCCCTGCCCCTTTTCTTTTCTACAGATGGTTCACTTCCCACAATCGACTACGTTGAGGTACACAAATAAAAATGTCCCAATCCCTCCCTCTCTCACCTGAGTAGTAAACCTTCCTGATTTGAGTAACTCTTTTCCAGTTTCCAACCCTTCCCGATTAGCACTCCCCTTTGACCTCAATGACAACCAGCCATCCCTCCCCTGCTTCTTAACTGTGTTTCCTCAGTGGAATGCCATTTCCAATATTCCCCCTTTCCCTCGTGCTTTTTTCCTTACTGGAATGGTATATTATACCACTTTCAGATTTTAATTCAAGTCTCTACTTTCTTATAATAATCCAACAATCTCATTTTAATTTGTATCTTCAAGTTCATTTTATTTCCTGCTTTTCCCCTCAAAATCCCTGATGCAAGCTGTTCATTGGGGTTCTCCACTGTTTCCCCAATTCTGCTGCTAAGAAAACGCTCCAATGGTTTCCCTCTTTACAAAACACCTGTGTAATAATACTTTACACTTTCCTTCTGATTCAGTGAATCCTCTCTTTTCCTTCTCACTGACTCACACCTAACAATAGGTACCCTCATATGTTGGTGTTAAACCCTCTCCCCTCCTGTATTTGTCTTCTCTCTCTTCAGTTTCTCAGACCAGAGCTGCCTCCCTCTCTCCTCCACCCTATGTCGTCATCCTCATCTCTTGCTCTGGGCTCGTCTCCTTTGTCCTGCTGCTCCTGACCTGCCTGTGCTGTAAGAGAGGAGTGGGGTTCAATGTAAGTCTTCAACATGTAAGAGATCTATTCACCTCTCTCTGCTTCCTTTGTTGTGTCACACCTTTTGTGCGCGCATGCTGGTATGGCTTTCATTTAAGTTTGGCTTGATAAACCGCATGAGGATTCAGTATAGAAGTTGAAACAGGCCTCCTCAATAGCCATCTCTCCGTTTAATCTTGACTTTGCCTCCATCCTTTTACCTGACATTGTTGTTGTTGAGCTGGCAGACAGCGTGTCATTACTTCAGAGTGGCTGCATCCTCATTGTCGGTCTCTTATTGCTAAATTCCACGTACTATTAGTTAGGAGAGCTTATTTCATATTTTTAATTATATGTGCTGTTGTGACTCAACCAGGAGTTTGACAATGCAGACGGGGAGGAATGCTCCGGAGGCTCCAGCCCCATCCAGGAGGACAGCCTGTCGTCAGGCGCCTCCCTCCCTGAGGTCTACACCCTGCCAGTCCGAGAGAGGCCCACCTGCGCCGCCCTGCAGGACGCAGCAGGTAATAACAACCGGAAACAAGTCTCCCGTTCTCTGGCTCTCATTTGAGCACAAACCTCACAAGGAAGCTGAAGAGGTTTTAGGTTTGCTGCTCCTGCGGCTTGGAATTTGCTGCAGACTGACCTGAGTCTCCGGGAACCGGTCTCTTTAGGTGTTTTTAAAAATAGATTAAAAGTATTGGAGGGAAATTCATCTAGTTGTAAATGTTTTCTATGACGGAGGTATGTGCTCCTGTGTGAGCTGGGTCGTATTGACTTGAGTCTTAGTTTTTGGTTTTATTTCATGCTGTGATTTTGTTCTTTGTTTTTTATATTGTCTATCACTGTTTTATGTTATCTTGTCTGAAACTTTGTGTGACGTACTACTGCTACCGTCTTGGCCAGGACACTATTGTAAAGGAGATTTTTAATCTCAATGAGGCATTTCCTGGTTAAATAAATTTAAAATTAAAATAAATAAAAGCCCTGCTCTGAACTCCCTCGCGGTCTGTTGCCCGAGTCACTGATGTGGATCCATTAAGGTCTCAAACTGAGTGGACAACCAGTTGCGCTGGAATCCCCACTGACGCTCAGTGGAGTGGAAACTGATTCTGCATCTGTGCTCCATATGAGCACGCCATGTTGGACATTTGGTCACAGACATGGAAGGTATCATC
This sequence comes from Liparis tanakae, assembly GCA_036178185.1. Lineage (NCBI taxonomy): Eukaryota > Metazoa > Chordata > Actinopteri > Perciformes > Liparidae > Liparis > Liparis tanakae. Next base: position 15,360,365 of record CM070092.1, read on the forward strand.
ACCCCTTATGAATGTTTGTCTCAGATGAGGTTATCATTGTGTCATTCATTCAAGTCCTCCTCTACTCGGCACCATGTTTCGCTTCTTATTACTTCGCGGTGAAGAGAAATGCACGAGCACGAGAAGTCTCTCTTCACATTTGTCTGCTGAAAGGTTCTCTTTCTAAGAGGTGTGTATGGAGGATGATTTTGTTACATCACAACCGGTTTGGACGCCAATTGTGGTTAAATACACACAAAAGTGATGTCGAAAGAAGCCATCTTCTGTCCAGTAGTTCAACTTTTGAAATGAGCAGATTAAGAGCAGTAATGAATGTATTTCCCCTTCTTTTTCATCTGATTCCTCTTTCTGATCTTTACTTATTTCTCCTTTTTTTACAGACTCCAGGTCTCAATGGTTCAAAAGACACACTTTAAACTACCTACAGGAGATAGGAAATGGCTGGTTCGGAAAGGTAAGATCATTGCCTTCTTCCTCACAGCAAGGATGTGGGTCATATGTATGTGTTACATTCTGGTCTCTGAACAGTTAAGTGACTGTGGGTCAGTGGGTAGCAGGCCTGTCTTTCAATCACGGGGTTGGAGGTTCGATCCCCGCCCTAGTCGATGTGTCCTTGAGCAAGACACTTAACCCTGAGTTGCTCCCTGTAGCTGTGTCTACAGCGTATGAATGTAACCGGATTGTAAATTGCTTTGGATAAAAGCGTCAGCTAAATGACATGTAATGTGATGTAATAAGGAATCTTAACTCAAAATGCATATGTATTCTGCTTCTCTTGGGCCCCTCTCCATGTCTTTGCCCATCGATCTCTCCCAGGTGATCCTGGCTGAGGTGCTGTGTGACTGCAGCTCCTCTCAGGCTGTGGTGAAGGAGCTGCGGGTCAGTGCCAGCCCTCTGGAGCAGAGGAAGTTCTTGGCCGAGTCCGAGCCATACAGGTGGGAGAAACTGCTGAAACTTGGGCCGCCAATTTGGTGTTAAGACTGTGTTATTTTCGCTTAACAAAAACCATTGTGGCCACAGTTAATAAGAATCAGTTTAGCATAGCAGCACGAGAAGAGAAGACACACCTGAGTCTGCCTGAAGTCTGTTATGTGGGGAAACATAACATTAGCGACTATAAGCTGGTCATACCAGACCATTTGCGGCTGTATTTATCCATATGTCTGTCTGTCTGTCTGTCTGTCTCTGTCCTGTGATCTGCTCATCTAGTGTTGTCCTTCTCCCTTCAGGAGCCTTCAACATCCCAACATCCTTCAGTGTTTGGGGCAATGCAGTGAGAGTATTCCCTTCCTCCTGGTTATGGAGTTCTGCCAGCTGGTAAGTAAAGACATACAGGAGGGCTTGACAGAATAACAACCCCTTCTTAAAAATAATACACTTGTATTGCATAATTTCTTGTTTAATTTTTTTTTTTTTTACATCTGTAATTTGTGGCAAGAAAGCTATTATGTCCCACGTTGTTCCAGTTATTCAATCCCATCAAATCCCACTGAAATCTGCTTTCCTTCGGTACAATCGGTTTGTTTTCCTTCCCTCAGCCGGCTCAACCACTGATTAAGAAAGCCATTTTGCTCTCAGGCCAAACAGAGACACAATCAGATCAATTACAGCCACACAGCAAGAGATGCCAAACACCACTGGGGGCCTCACTGCCATGTGATCAAAATCTCCTATTGTCCTTTCTTCGTGGTTGATTTTCATTATTTATATAGTCCTCGTTTTATTTCCTTGCCCTTCCTGAAGCCTCAGTGACTAATACAAAGGCTGCCAGCTCATTCCCCTGCAGCTTTTGAGGCCCTGTGGTGGAAACCACCTAAAAGGGGACATATTTACTGCCAAGGTCTCACATATTCTCTTTGCCTGCACACTTAATGTCCAAAAAGGTGTTAACTCATCTTCTATTTAAGCCTCCATGCATTTCACTGCTTACGTTATTATTGTGATGTACAACTAGGGTGACCTGAAGCGGTATCTGAGAGCCCAGCGCAAGTCAGACGGGATGACCCCCGACCTGCCGACCCGGGACCTCTTGACTCTTCAGAGAATGGCGTTTGAGATCACCTCTGGTCTGCTGCATCTCCATGAAAACAACTACATCCACAGGTCAGTCGTGACTGTACATAATTATCTCTCAGATAGATACAGTATGTGTATCTGTTCAATGCGGTTGATGGTTTGAGGTTATGTTCTACTCTCTGCAGTGATATGGCTTTAAGAAACTGCCTGCTAACCTCAGACCTCACTGTTCGGATAGGCGACTACGGCCTTTCACACAACCATTACAAGGTGAGTGGGCCTTTGGTGGGAATTCTCTGAAAAATAAACCCACGTTTAAGATAGATCAATGTATGCAACCAGATGTTCTAATCCTATATATTCCACGAAGTAAAGCCTTTGTTTTCTCATGTAAATGATGACATAATAATGTCATCACACACTTTGCATTTTGCACACTGTCTATATATATATATATAGATATACAGTCACTTTCTTTCTTTCTTATATTTATATTTTATTGTGTTTAGTTTGTTGGTGCTACTGTGTCAACAAATTCCCCCTTGGGGATTAATAAAGTAGATTTCTATTCTTCTTCTATTCTATTCTTCTATAATACATTTTGTTCTCAAGATGAAAAATAAATGTTTTTCTATGTCTATGTGAAGGAGGACTATTACCTAACTCCAGACAAGCTGTGGATTCCACTGCGCTGGATTTCTCCTGAGCTGCTGGAGGAGTACCGAGGATCTCTCATTGTTACGGACCAGACCAAGGCCAGCAACGTGTGGTATGTTTAGGGTCAAGGTTCAAGGTTTTTTATTTGCCATCTGTGCCTAGACCAGCAGTCCAGACACATCGGAATTATTTTTGCAGGGCTCTCCGAGTCAGCAGAGATACAAAACAAACACACCATAATAATAATAATACTAATAATAATAATAATAATAATAATAATAATAATAATAATAATAATAATAATAGTAACAGTAATAGAATATATGAAAAATATATTTAAAAAACACTGTACAAAACAGGAACAGGAACAGGTTATCAAAAATAAGAAAGGAGTGCAGAGATAATAAATAACTAAGAAGGCTAGTGCTGTACCTAGCTTGTAAAAGAAGGGAACAAGGGGAGGGGGACAGTTGTATGGGGGTATTGCACATGTTGGGGGAAGGTTGTGTGGGGGTATTGCACTGATTGTGGTGTTGTTTAGAGCTGTTGATAAGGAGTGCACGCTGGACTGATTATGGCAGTTCACCTGGTCATTTTACAATCATGCGTGTCACCTGTTAAATCAAGTTAGAGCTTTGATTTGGCCCAAAATGTTAAACCACTTTTAAAATTGTTATACTTTAAGCAGAGTGAAAGTACAAATCAAACCACAAATACTTACATTGGCCTAGCTTTACATGTCAGACTGGCCTCGATGCAGCTGGACTGCACCTGTGACAATGTGTTGCTATAAAAACTTTACCTAATAAGGTATGTCTCTACGTCTTCTTTTCATCCAGGTCCTTGGGGGTGGTTATATGGGAGCTTTTTGAATTTGGCTCTCAGCCCCACAGACACCTGAGTGACGAAGAGGTGTTGACCTTCGTCATTAGGGAGAGACAGATCACCCTGGCCCAGCCCAGACTCAAACTCTCCCACGCAGACTACTGGTCAGTACTCATCAACTAATCCCAGCTTTGCAGAAATTACGATTATATAATTAAAAAGTGAAAATGCCCTAAATCTGTCTCTCCCAACTTCAAATCCTCCGTCCTCAGGTATGAGATCATGCAGTCCTGCTGGCTTCCTCCATCTCAACGTCCCCCTGTAGCAGAGATATTCCTTCTCCTTTCCTCCCTCCTGGCCGCCGAGCGAGGAATGTCCAGGCGGAGTGTCGGGGAAGAGGATGAAGAGGATGAGGAATATGAGGAGGGGAGAGGAAGGAGAGGGGAGAGCGAGGAGTCGTTTGAAAGACGCTGGGACTTACTTCGTCCGCCCGCCTTTCAGACGGCAGCACACGAGCGGAGAGAGAGGGAGTATGGCAGGGAAGACCACTCCTACCCCCTGCTGGACCCTGTGGGGAACTGTATCACTACGTCCTCGTCTGAACTGGACGACATCCTGACAGTCACTGAAACCAGCAAAGGTTTGAACTTTGAGTATTTTTGGGAAAAGGCTCACGCCAGACGAGGCTACAAACCTCTCCCTCCTCCTCAGCCAATCCCCACCGCGAACAACAACCACAGACAGTCGTTAGACACGCCCACTGTGGTCCCAGTGATAAGCGCCCGCAGCCCCTCCCTCGCCAGCGAGTACTACATTCGATTAGAGGAGCACACTCCCCAGGACAAATCGCCAACTCTCAAAGGGAAGAGCCACTTGTCTTTCCGCTCGGACTCCGTCTGCCCGGGAGACATGGAGCTGGTGGAGATTCGCAGTGGGATGCTGGGAAAAGAGCGTGTCCCTTACTGTTCCTCTGACAAGTGTGTAAAAGGCCTCCAGACGATCAGATCCAGCGAGATTCAACTCCAGGTGACCAACGCTGGTGTGGCTGAATTCAGAGACGCTTCGAGCAGAGTGACAGACTTTTCAGTAGTTGATTTGGGAGATGAAGACGAAGAGGAAAAGATACGGAGCGGTGAGGGAGGTAAAAAATCTCAAGCCCCGGTCCTCCCTCCCAAGCCTCGCTCTATGTCCATGTCGTCGGCCAACCACCTTCACTCACGCCCCCTCCCCGCCCCGCCACTGGGTTACAGAGGACTGCCTCACTACAACATCAGTGGGAAAATCGAAACAGACCCTCATCACATGAACAGCTGTCCGCCTTCTACCTTTGATCACCTGGGGCTCCATCGGTCCCGACAGACTCTCCCCCCGTCCCCGTCCCTCTCCCCCTCCCTTCCCCCATCAAGCCATCCGATTTACCCCCAAGCTCCTCAAATGTGTCCTCCGCCCCTCCCGCCGCACGCCAAGCCACAAAGAAGCTGCCCCAGCTACAACACCGCGGAGACGTATTCAAGATACAGCAGGCCGCAGATGCAGAGATCCAGTAGAGACCCATTATCCTGTGACTTGTCCGACAGAGAGGGTGGTAGCAGGCACTTAGCGTCGTTGCACAACTCCAGGGAGACTTCGTATTCCCGCGCGAAAGACTTTGACTCTCCCATTCGTCGAGAAAACCCATTGCGCCCCATTTATCGCAATTTACCCCGTCCTCAGCCCACAAACCCCCTGATGGACCGGCAGTCTTCATCCAGTCCCACCTACTCCGATGAGGATGACTCTCCCTTCATGTCCCCTGAGAGACCCAGTGCCGGGACTCCCGTCACTCACTCCAGCCTATCCGAAGATGCAGACCCAGCCTGTGCCGAGCTTTTCTCCAGGGGAATGAAAAGGACTCAGTCACGCCTTGACACCATCCTGCCTGCCATCTGGAGGGAGGATGCTGAACTTCATGCAGAACGTGCGGCTGCTGCCAGGAAATCCCCCATGCATCTGTTCCTGACTGAGATATCTAGTGGGACCGAGGCTAGTGAGTCCAAACCAGAGGCTTCGTGGGAGGGAGAGAAGGAGGAGAAAAGAGATGAGGAGAGATGGGGGAACTTTGTGCTGCCCAACAGAGGGATGCGCCGCTCCCAGTCGCTCATCACGGAGCTGGGGTCGGCAGGACAGTCATGGGGGTCGGAGAAATGCAACAGGACAGGAGATAAGGAGGACAATACAGTCACTAAAGAATCCCTTCAGAGGGATCTCTTCCTCACAGAGATCGACACAGGAAGGATGGACACGGATCTGGAGGGAGGGTCAGACATTGACCCAGTGACATACCTCTACTCAGGATCCAGATTGCGGCCCTATGTCTGTGCTCCAGGACTTCCCTCATACACAGAGGCGGAGGAAGCCTATTCAAAGGGTATGCGGAGATCCCGCTCCCTCCTCTCGGAGATCACCATCGGGATGCAGGAGTCTGAGTCGCAGCAGACTGAGAAGGAGCCGCGGAGAACAGAAATGACCAGGGAGGAGTTCCTGAAGGAGATCCAATCAGCAGAGACCTTTCTCACTGAAATCATATCCAGACAAAACACTGCCACAAACAAGATAGAAGCAGACTCCTCCTACTCCCCTACTCCACTGTCTCCGGAGTACGAGTCCATATGCATTGACCCGAGCTCCGCTCAGACCATCAGCTTTCAGTCGGAGAGCTCCTTACGAGCATCCAACAAAGGCAAAGACGAAACCACAACTGAGGCCATCTATGCACAAGTGACCAAGCGTGCTAAAAAGAGTGAGATTAAGGTTTCTATAAAACCTGACATCCCAGTCCTTCATATAGGATCGAATAAACAACCTGTGAAACTGGACAGCGAAGGAAGCGATGCTGAGACCTGCCAATCTGATGAGTTTGTGTTTTCAGAAATCATGCCCAAAAATGGTCTTCTGCACAACCAAACACTTACATGCCGGAAAGAAGAGGAGAGCGCTGATGGGCCTGCCTTACCTGCTAGAGGAGAGCAAACAGCTCACTTAGAGAACTCCCCTTCTGAGTCCACTCAGGGTGTTAAAGCATCCAACATAAGCCAGTCGCTAGATACACATGAAACAGATGCTCACCAGGCTGCTGTATTAGGCACAGACACCACGTCATGTGGACCCGACAACGTGTCTGCAGTGGACTCAGAGCACATCAGAGCTGCTGATTTGGAGAACTTTGGAGAATATTTGGGTTATCAAACTGATGATGAGACGAAAATAGAGAATTTACTCCAACACAATGAGAATGGGCAAGAAGAACACTGTCACGCTGCCAATAAGGCACCCACTCCTGCTGCCACTCCAACCACTCCGGACTGGGACCCATCTTCTGACGCCTCGCTCATCACCCCGACCGACTCGGTCCTGTCACCCATGACTTTCAACTCAGCCGACTGTCTCACACCTAGTGACTCATGGACGAGCGGCGAAGGAGGAGTCGGAGGAGGAGGCGGGTGGCGAGCTCTAGGAAATGAAACACCGCATCGAGACTCTGCCTATTTCTCAGACAGTGACTTGGAGGGGGAGGGGATGAACAGGAGGAGCAGCGATGGACTTTTCTCCTCCAGGCCGAGCAGCAATCGAGGAGGGGACCGGGGAACGCTAACAGGGATAGAGGAAAACACCGAGGAGGAGGGAGAGATGAGAGAAAAGAGCCCCCATAGAAAAAGCGTACAGCTGACAGATAGCAAAGGTAAACTTGAAGAAACTATTGAGCTGTGTGAGGAAATGAGGACTTCATCCAAACATGTTCCAGGAAATGTAGATGATGACAAAGATATTCTAAACAAAGGGCTAGAGTCAACACAGAGAGACGATACTGACGTTTTCCAAAATGAAAGCAAAAAGTCAACACTGCTGTGTGACGATCCGCAGGCCAAGGACTGTGTTCACCTCATCGAGAAGTTGTTTTCCAAATTAAACGACGAGCCGTCGAAAGCACTCCCACGCGGCGACGGGTATCCGATTGACGACCACTTCAGTGAAGGCGTCGTCTCTCGGGTAGCAGATCGCAAACACCAGGAACCTGCAGAGAACGACCTGAATCTACAATCCAAGAGACTGGGGGACACAGACGTGTTGATCGAGTCTGTACGCGGCAGCCAGTCAAACGATCGCAATAAAGAACACACGAGTGTTACGCAGACGGACATCGCTCTCAACTCCCTCAAATGTGAAAGCGACTCCCAAGTTGACAATAGAGAGTCGAGATTATCTAAACTTTACGCCATTCAAACCGGCGAGGCCACGCTCAGCGATGAAGCCCCGGCGGTTGTCGAGCCAAGCGATGATGTGAAGTCTCCCTGTGATGAAGCGAGCGATCCGACATGTCCTTCTTGGGTGGAGGAGGGTGCCGAAGAGCCCGAGGGAGGCGAAGAGAGGCCCGGACTGGACCACAACGAGCTGGGCCTGAGAAACCTGCACTGCTCGGACGGCGGCGAGCACAAGAAGGTCACGACGGAGACGGAGAAACAGCTGGCCGCCACCGAGCTGAGTAACGCCATGAAGGAGAAGTCGCCCTTGAGGGCCAGCCGGGTGGACTGTGCCGCTGGAGATAAAGACTCCTGCGAGGGCCTGGATGTGAAGACTAAAGAGTTATGGAGCGCTCTGGAAGACGATGAAGAACAAACGGAAACGGGGGTCGTTCGGGGGGAGTTTGACTGCCACCGGTTCTCACAGTCAAAGGACTTACGCTTGTGGCCCGATGAAAATGACCAGTGGGCTTCTCCGGAGAGGAGATGCCAGGACATTGAACTGAGATCAGAGTTTTTCTCTGGGTTCAGCAACAAGGCCTGGGAGGTGGGGGAGAGGCTCGTTGTGGGTCAGGAGTTTTGGGAGACGGAAGAAAACGACGAACTTGCGGGGAGAGAGCCGCACCCTGCCATCCTGGAGGGCTGCGAAGAAACCTGGAACGATGAAACACAAGGACTTTCCGGTAAACTTGCCTTGAAGGAAACGTGGGACCCTGCAGACGCTCATGACCAACCGGCTGTCCAGGTGTTAGATGGACTACAGGAGGAAAATATTGAGAACGTAGCAGAAATTGTCTGTTTGAACAAAGACCTAGAAAGTGAAATCTGTGATATAGAAGTAGAGAATATAGAGATTCCAGAGCAGGAGTCCTTGGAGAAAGGAGAGAGACAGACTGTGTCATGCACAGACACAGTCGGGGAAGCTCTGCTAGACACAGAAACAGAGGGAAATCTGAATTTTAACAGATGGCCTCCGAGTCGCCCCGACATGATTCAAAAAGAGGGACAGACATCAGCTGAGCATGTTGACCAAGAAACGGTCTCTACTTTAGAGAACTGCTTCAGCCTCAAGTTGGAGAGCTCAGATATAACCATTTGCATCACCGAAGCTCCTCGTGAGAACATTTCAGACACGGAAAATGTTGAATCAGGTGAAGATTCAGAAGCTGAATCGAGGCCGTGGCCTGCCGGGCGATACGTAGAAGAGAGAGAAAGCATTGTGGACGAAGAAGAGGATTACAGAGGCATGCCGCCTCCTCCCAATCCCACCTCTTGTCCAAGTGACCTCGGTGTACAGGAGGACATAGATCAGTCTGATTCACAGGTAGACAATTTCAGCTCAGTGGATTTTCCGAGTCCTCCACCAAGCATAGACCTCGATGTGCAAGAGGATAAATTGGAGAGTTTAGACGACTCTTTTCCTAGTCCTCCGCCATCTGTTATAGAGACAGAGGAGTTTATTAGTCACATTAATCTGGAAGACTTTATTGCTAGCACTGAGACAGAGACGTGTATTTCTCCGACTCACAACGCAGATGTCTCAGAGACACCTCGGCAAGACTCATCACCTGCCACTCAAAGTAAAGGGATCTCAGCCAATCTGGACCGTACCTCTGTGCACATAACCCCGGCCGATGAGAGCAACCTTGCATCCAACATAGAAAAACAGGATGAACATAATAATCTGTTCCAGAAAAGATCATCCGCTTCACCATCTGCCTCCCCATCTTCATCATCTGCCTCCCACTCTTCGCCCCAAGTTCCTCTCAACAATCTCCCAGAATTACTGATTTCTGAGTGGAAAGATTTGGATGAGGAGCCCCTGGAGGATTTTGAGAAACTGGAACAGCTGTGTTGTATATCTGGGGATGAGGAGGAATCTCTGGGTGACCTTTTTCTGGGGAACCTAGAGCTCCTGGAGTCTTTGAAGAAAACACCTGAGCAGAAAAGCAACAGTGTTGGTGAAAGCAATACAGGTGAGGAGACCACAGACTCCTCAACGCCCGAGGAGCGCAGGGGGGATTCGAAGGAGGATCGGATCTCTAAAAACTCTGATAAACTGGCAGAATCTGCATCACATCTGATCTTGGACTCTCAAAAGAAGAGACATGACGGGCAGAGATCATCAAGCCAAACGCCCGATGTCAAAGACCAGGGCTCTCTCTCTAAGATGACAACTAAAAATGGCCTCATGATGCAGGTGAGCATGTTTTTTTGTGATTTGTTGGTTGTAAGAGTGCTCCTTATAATCCCTTCTGAATGTACTCAATCCTCTTGGTTGTTTTGTTTTCTTGCTTCAGGTGTGTGAGGAGAGGCTGCAGTTCTCCCTCAGTGAAAATGTGAAAACCAATGTGCTGTGGGGGTCGACTGGTATTAAAGACACGGTGATGCTCCGGCCCTGGGGCGAACAACTCACCGAGAGCAGCAGGGAGCTGGTCACCGTCTTAGAGCAAAAAGAGGATGAAAGGTACGAAGAAGGCTGAACTTGGTTATCTGAGTTTACGTTGAACAAATGAACCCAAAACGTAAGGGTATTGTCTTATTGGAGCCCTCAAAGTCCTGAAACATGCCTTTTATTCACAAAAAGGATCCTCATTAGTGACCTTGGGGGCTCCGTCGTGTCCAGCTTTTGAGACCCCTCTGCGACACATCTTCAGTGGGAATATTTATTTTTTAAAGTAATTCCATTGAAACCTTTTGACAGCAACATCTGTGGATTACAGTAACAGGGATACGACGTACAGCACTGTTTAAATGTCCTTTTCAAAGCTGGGAGCACCCAAATTAAATGAAAAAGGGATGAATAATACACAACATGGACACATAAAACCAAAGCCATCTGCCTGAGGTTAGAGAATCCTTTTCATATTCATGTTTTGATGAAGTTGTTTTGTTGTTGTTGAAGCCAAGAGGAGCTTGAGAGTTCCCCCATCATTCAACCCCTCACCCGGTCGGATGAAACTAGAGCTGAGCCGCTCACTGTGATTGAACAACCTGAGGTTGCGACCCCTCAGCCTACTGCGAACCAGGCAATGAAAGGTACCTTCATGTCAAGTCAAGTCAAAGTAGTCAAAGTCAAGTCAAAGTAGCTTTATTGTCAATTACTTTGCATGTTAGGATATACAAGGAATCGAAAAAAAAACGTTTCCCACTCTACCACAGTGAAACATATAAGTGCACACGCACAAGAACAGATAAAACCAGACATATAGTTATACATAGAGTTATAAACATACATATACAGCAGCATAAGTTTTCTAAAAAATGATGGTAGTGCAAAAAAAGGCAGCAAAAAGACATCCTGTGAGATGTATTTACATGTTGCACGTATTGCTAACATTCATGACTGAGATTATTAAATATAATATTTTTTTACTTTTCCCTTTTAAAGTTTGTTTCCCCATGTCTAGCCACACATTTAATCTGTTAATAACCACAAAGCAGACTGGTCTTCCTGTTGAGGAAACATTTATCCAAATCTTTAAAGAGTTTCTGACTCACGGATAACTCTTTCGGGGGGCTTTCTTACGTGACGTCTCTTCCCTCTTTTCATTTTCCCAGCAAAACTAGCTCGTCTGTCTCTCGCCCTCCCTCCTCTCGCTCTCACCCTTCCCCTCACCCCCACTGGTAAAGGAGGATTTGGGGACGGTGCGATCGGAAATCGGATCGTAAGACGAAGATGTCTTTCCTCGGGAAGCGACCCCGACGATGAGGAGGAGGACGAGCAGGAGGACGAGAGCTCCCGGAGGATGATTGTTGTCACGGAAACAGATGTGGACAAACGTGTCGGGCTGAGGAGTCTGCTGAAATCACCCAAAGAGTCGATGGACAGAGAGAGGGACAAAGGAAGAAATGTGTCCTTTTTTGATGATGTCACAATCTATCTCTTTGATCAGGTATCTCCCGTTCTTTCAATAATCGATTTATATGCGACTCTTTTTAACACGAGGACAGGAGGCCTGACTGTACGCTTTCATTACAACAGGAAACTCCGACCAATGAGCTGAGCGGTTCGGCGCCCACCAGTCCAGCCCCAGCATCTGTCAAAGGCACCAGGCTGGATTTACGTGGTAAGATCATAAAGATTCAAAACATCTAATCACCTCCCTTTCAGGATGAGACGCAGAATGAGTCGGCAATATTTTTACGACACTGTCGGTCAACCGTCTACCACTTTCTGTAGTAAAGATAGATAGATATATAGATAGATGGATACTTTATTAATCCCGAGGGAAATGTAGGTCAACCAGTAGCTTAACTTAACTCAAAAACATACATACACAACTTACAGTAGAATCACAGTATAACAACAATACACATAGGGGGAACATGTACACAGGGAGTAGGGTGTATACAGAATTTACAGATGTTAGTGTGCATTGATTGAGTGTTGATATCCATGAGGACAGTGCAAAATGCTATAAATAAACTGTGCAATGGGCTTGTATAGCCAAAAGAGTAAAAAAGATTGTCTGCATGCTGCAGACTCTTCTTATCAGACTACCGATAAAGGGCATACGTCTGAAATGTGTTTCTTTTTATCACTGCGTCCCACTGTGAGCCGGAGAATCTGACAGCCACTAACTCATCCCCACCCACCCACCAAAATGGAAACCCTCAGTTTAACCAGCTCCGCTCCAACCCTGCAGCCACAACTAATCTTCTATAATGATCCCCCCTCGACACTGTGACATGTAGAAATGAACAGCGACATAAATCCTGCAATCAACAATAACAGAAACTCAACAAGCCTACGCTGTGTTCTCCAACACAATTTAATCTGCTCTCTTGACTCACTCTCCCTATTTTGGACAATAATGATCTCATTTCAAAGAATAAGGAAAGTTAGGGCTCAGAATTGCCTTTGGGCTGTGTGTGCACACACACGCACACACACACACACACACACACACACACACACACACATACACAGAAGAACTCCAACATTAGATGCTTTCATGATATTTCGTAGCCTTAAGAGTTGAAACTTCAAAGCCTTAAAAGAAGAGGCTTTGTCCCTTTGAGTTATTTTAGACTAAAAATCTGCTTTGCTTCAGTTTTATTAAATTAATAGACAACAAACATTTATTTTCTGACTTTCTGACATCAGTTATTTGTTTACTTATTGGGCTTTATTCAATAGATAGAACAGATTGACTGTGTGTGTGTGTGTGTGGGGGGGGGGGCTGCGCTAAGGACAAGGGTGCCCACTTTAACAAAGGACCGGGGGGCCCCAATGTGTCCCAGAGGATTATGAAACAACAGGCCCCTGAGCAGCGACATGTAAAAGGTCTTCCAAAATAACGTTTATTTTTACAATCAACACTTGAAATGATCATTTTACTATCTTTCCATACTTTTAATATTTTACTATTGATTTAAGAAACACAATCAGGACTGTCTCTACTTTTAACTGAGTTGTTGACATGTTGAAATGAAAAAATGCACCTATGGGACTTATGACATTCGCTTCATGTATTTATTTATTTTTCCTTCAGGGCCCAACATCAAGAGCAAAGAGTCGAAAAGGAAAGAGGATTTATCAATCAAGCCAAGGTCGCCTGCGGGGGCCAAACCAGTGACATCATCGCGCTTCACTGTCAGTCCTGCCAACGACCCCCACTTGGTGTGATGTTTCATGTCGTGGGAACCTTTAGAGCTGAACCCTCTTGGACTGGCCAGTGAATTAACCACAGCAACCAGCCATTCACCCAGAGGCTATTTTTTTATTGAAGAGGCATCTTAAGGAATGAGACTCCCGTTCTAGAAGCTGGACACATTCCAGGTTTTACCAGCGACAGGATTTTGTACGACAGGGGTTGTTGTGCTCCTGCTTGCCACTATTTACAGAGTTTATTCATAGCCTTCAGCTACTAAAGTCTTTGGAAAAGGCAGCATACGCTAGGAGAAGAGGAGCCCGGAGCTTTGTAAAATTTTAAACAGATTTGACAGCTATGCAGTGGGAGTCTTGCTGTGTACCAGCTTACCTTCTCTTTTTCTTCTTCATTCTGTTGTATTATTCCCCAAATGTGCGGGGAATGCACTTTCTTTGGTTATTCATCCGTCGATGTGAACACTTGGATTCCAGTCCTCTCTTTATTAAATAAGTTTTTCAATGCAGTCAGTCAGTTGTTCTTGTAGGCAGCTGTTTGGAACACACTGCTGTATTTGAGAGAACTCATTTGCATTTGTACAAACGTCATAATACAAGTGAATCCAATATCATTTTAGAGCTGTTTAATTTTAGATGTATCCTTAGACTGCACGAAAAATGAAACAAGCTATGCTTCTTTATACTTTTATTTATTTAAAAATTGTCTCTTATGTTATTAATTTATATTATATATATTTATTACATTGTTTACATTATTTATGTAAAGCCTGTTTTTATGCAATATTTGATTGATTTATCTGTTTATTTATTTGCTTTCTGCAATTAACATATATTAACTTAGCTATAATTTGTTTGGGACTGAATGCATCTAGTTTTACCTTCTCTAAGATCTTCATAACAAACAAAATCAGAATATTTTCCCAAATGTGTTAATTGCTAAAGAAGTATTTTATATAATTTTACTTGTTAATATATGCCAATCTGTATGAAACTATGTCCTGTAATATGTCATTATTTTCCAATGTCTAGGAATCTTTAGCTGTCTTGTCATTATTTCACCTTGTTTAAAGACCGTTAATGTAGCTTAGCATGAAAAATCAAAGCCTTTCAACTGTAAATAACTCCATTTGTTTGTGTATCTGTTAATTTACCCCATTTTCTACTAATAACAGTTCATCCTGCAGTCAAGGTTCAACTAGTCCATTTGTTTAGTCTGTTTAAGTGTTGGTTTAAAACCTGTATTGTTTAAAGAATGGTTTTCAAGGGGTAATGTATAAACAAGGGGAAATAAAAACTTCAAAATGTGAACCTCTTACTGAACTGTTTCATGAAAATAAATTGTATTGTTTTGTAATCGTAAAGCGCTCTATTTATAATCAAGAAGACTTCTATATCTCCCGCTGAAGCACCTCCGTTTGTGCAGCTTATTGACTTTGAGGTGTCTGAGTTGCAGAGTGAGCATCGCATCATCGACATATATTTATGCATCGCAGATGTAATTGATTATGGCTGTGTGTGGTAGGTTCAGCTTCTGAGTTTGTGCTGTCATCTGTTATTCAGACTAGTGCTCTGAGGATTTACTTAATGTCAGTGGAAATGGCACCAGTGTGTGTTCCTCAAGTTGAGCAGGAGAAATGCTACTGTAGCTCGGTAGGACACAGCTGATGCCCAATTACTGGATACATCTAAGGGGTCACACAAATGTCATCCAACTAAGAGGGTCTTTAGCGCATGTTGGCGGAGGGGAGTACACACACAAGTTGTGTGTGACATCTCTTGCACCTGTCCATCCGGGGAGAGGGATCCTCCTCTGTTGCTCTCCTGAAGGTTTCTTCCCTTTTTTCCTGAGTTATTCCTGATCCGATGGGAAGTCCTGGATCAGGGATGTCGTCTCCAGATTGAAAAGCCCTCTGAGGCAAATTTGTAATTTGTGATAATGGGATATACAAAATAACTGAATTGAATTGTGTGGATAGGCAAGGGTATACCAGAAGAAATTAAACTTAATTAAATAGAATTTTGTCTAATTGTCAAATGGAATTGACTGCTGCAGAATGTGTGTGTGGATACAGAGCTACTGAATATCAAGCTCAGAAATAACAGCAGACAGTCATAATGATGGATTGTACAGTGATTACATGCAGCTTTATACAGACGTCCATCCAAGAACTACTAACAGAGACAAAGGGGAAGCAGTGAAGATTCACAGTCATATTTTAACACATTGAGTTATTTTTTTTGATTTGAGTTAGACTGCGTGGGAGATGTGAAAAGTGAAATACTTATTTGTAGAGACTCAGTGTCAGCATTGCCAAGCATTAAAACAGGAATAGGTGAAAGCGTCAAGACCTAGTAGTATATCAAATATATTATTTTCTAGTTCAAGATATCTGCAGATACATATCAAACTTTTAAAATCAGTGGAGAAAACAAATGTTGGAGGAAAATAAACAAACTGGCAGCACTATTGGGATGGAAGATGAAATAAACAATAAAATCAGAGGGGTGAGAAGCAGTTGAAACAATAGAAAATAACAAGTAAACACGAGTAGATTAAGACTTGGTCGCAGCAACTTGAGCAGCAGACGTAATGTAAGAAGACGAAGAAGAAGAAGAAGAAGAAGAAGAAGAAGAAGAAGAAGAAGAAGAAGAAGAAGAAGAAGAAGAAGAAGAAGAAGAAGAAGAAGAAGAAGAAGAAGAAGAAGAAGAAGAAGAAGAAGAAGAAGACTTCATTTCCCATGATGCAGTTCGGAGGATGTGACGTATATAGTCTGCGTCAAACACGGTACCGCTCAGCCACAGTCTGACGAGGAAAACATCGTTTAACAAAGCAAGTTTTTACCTGAAAACCATACAATACATTTTACATTTAATTGTTGTTTCGTCCGGCAGCCGGGGATTGAAGGTTGAAGGTACGTTTGTGTTTCTCACGAAGCGTTTCTCATGACGTCGAGCCGACGTTTGCTAACGCTAACTAGCGAGCACGAGCGGTTAACGATACAAGCATGATTAGTGTAAATGTATATAGGTTAACGTGAATTTAACTACGTGCACCTTTTTTAATTAGCTGTTGTTAATGCTATCGATATATATTTACTCTGTGCTGCCCCGTTGACGTAAAACGGTTTATGTATCAGTGGTGAACTGAAATCAGCCTTCACACTTATCGAGTTACTTTCAAAACGTCCCCAGTTTCTCATGTTTTCATCACAATTAATCTAATTTAAAGTTGTTGTAATGATTGTAATAAATTAGTCACATTGTTTTGTTAATTCAGTGACCGATGATTATATAAAATGGCAAACTTGCCAAATACAAACAGCGCGAGCACAACGCGGCGACCTGAATTGCTTCTATTGTTTACGGAAGGCCAAACTATGATTAAATAATTCTAATGTTATATTCCTATTTCATACTGTATATGTTTCCACTAATACATCGTTTAATAAAATGTATAACGTTTCTTTATTTTCTATATTTAATTAATCGTTTTCTATGAAATGTGTAATTTATCTGATTTGTTTAGTGCTGTCATTTCACTCAGCTTTAACGATTACAACAAATTATATATATATAAATTATTATTATTTAAGGTCATAACACAAAAAATAATTTGGATTTCATTACTTTGCTTTATCCAGACGTTTCTGACGCCATATAATCTTGTTCTAGTAGACCGATAAATTGTGATGCAATTACTAACACTCATCGGATTAATGTTGGAGACGGATCTGATCCCATCCGACCAGTCCCCTTAAATGTCCTCAAACCTTCTGCTGCTAATTGCAGATGTCTTTGGCGGATGAGCTCCTGGCAGATTTGGAGGAGGCCGCCGACGAAGGGGATGATGGGTTGTATGGAGATTTAGACGATGAGGAAAGTGATGGAGAAGTTGCAGTGGGAAGGCAAGATGGAGGGCTGGAAGACATCCCAGAGGAGATGGAGGTGGACTACAGCAAAGCTGAGAGCGTCTCGTCCATCGCCAAGCTCCGCAATAGCAAACAGGTGAGTTGTATCACATTTTTAAACTGATCTTTGTAGAAATACTTTTGCTTTGGTCAGTCTAACAACATTTTGATTTTGTCTCCAGTTTTCAGAAATTATGGACAAAATTACATTGTATAGTGGAAAGCAGCGCAAGAACTCAGAGGGTAAGGGTATATTGTATTTATGGCCTTTGTTTAATACGTTCCTCACAACATTTAATTATACATACATACATACATACATACATACATACATACATACACGGCATCTGAATATGGTTGGTATGATTTGGTTTTCTTTTAGTCTCTGGCCCAGTCGAGTCTGACCCAGAATACAGACTGATTGTCGCAGCCAACAACCTCACAGTGGAGATCGACAATGAGCTCAGTGAGTTGGGCGTTCTAGCTTGGTTGAATAACTCAAAATGTAACGAGTTTAATGTTTTTTCTGCTCAATTTAACACTTTCTTTCTACCTGGGTTTCAGATATCATTTACAAGTTCACTCGGGACAAGTACTCCAAGAGGTTCCCCGAGCTCGAGTCTCTGGTGCCAGATTCTCTAGATTACATCCGAACAGTCAAGGTGAGATGAGTTGACATTATTATTTTAAAATGAAAGTACGACGCCCCAGAGTTGCTTTTGCTGCACTTCAGATTATGTGTATATTTAATTTGACAGGACTATTTTGTGTTAATCAATGTTTGGCTACACATCTGCAGCAGGCCAATAATAATTTTTTTAAAGCGTAATAAGTCTGACTTGAAAATATTAGTCTCCTGTCATGGGAAGGCTTTAATTAATTGTTTTCTAATTTTAACAATCCGAATTGCTACGCTCTGATCTGAAGCATCATATATTCTTCTTGTGTGCTTCCTGCTCAGGAATTTGGAAACAATCTGGAGAAATGCAAGACCAATGAAACTCTGCAGCAAATCCTCACCAATGCTACGATAATGGTTGTCAGTGTCACAGCCTCGACCACACAGGGGTGAGCACAGAACTTATCGATGTCATCTCTCCCGTCCGCGTGACGGAGAACATTTTAGTGCTCATCATGAAGTTTACTTTGTGTATGTCTTTATGATTTCAGGATACTGCTGAGTGAGGAGGAACTGAAGCAACTGGAGGAGGCATGTGACATGGCTCTCGAGCTGAACCAGTCCAAACACAGGATATATGAATATGTAGAGTCCAAGATGTCTTTCATTGCCCCAAATCTGTCTGTCATCGTTGGAGCGTCAACAGCTGCTAAGATCATGGGTGAGATTGAGAGATCTGTTTTAGATTGAAATTGTTTAGATTATTTATTGCAGTACGCTTATGTCATTCATATTATGTGTCTGAAATACAATATGTATTGATCAGTCTGGCTCTCTCCGGTTCCCCTCCGCTGCAGGTATTGCTGGCGGCCTCACAAACCTCTCAAAGATGCCCGCCTGTAACCTGATGCTGCTGGGAGCTCAGAGGAGAACCCTGTCTGGCTTTAGCAGCGCCTCCCTGCTGCCCCACACCGGCTACATCTACCACTGTGATGTTGTGCAGTCACTGCCACCTGTCAGTACATGCATCAACATCAACCTAATGCATTGTTCTCTTTCTGTACATTTGAATGAGGTCTGTGTAGCTAACGCGTGTCTTCCATTGTGTCTTCAGGACCTCAGGAGGAAGGCAGCTCGTCTGGTGTCTGCGAAATGCGCTCTGGCTTCCCGAGTGGACAGTTTCCACGAGAGTTCAGTTGGCAAGGTAACTGTCCAAATGGACCACATGCATATTGTGCTAAATTTGAGCTGTGTGGACACTAACAAGTGCTATAAGATATACATTGTACAAACGTGCTAAATTCTGTAATATTTTCTCATTTAAATGGAACAAGGCTCAACATGTATAGAAATACCTGCTTTGTAGTTAAGCTGACACCTCTGAATGTTTTAACATTTAGCTCTTGGATGGAGCTATAATCAAGTTTTGTTTTTTCTTAATTTTTGTAGGTCGGCTACGATCTAAAAGAAGAAATCGAGAGGAAGTTTGATAAATGGCAGGAGCCTCCGCCAGTGAAGCAGGTCAAACCGCTGCCCGCCCCTCTGGATGGGCAGAGGAAGAAGAGAGGAGGAAGGAGGTACAAATCATGCCACCTGCAGAAACTCGCTGAACAGGCCACAGATGCTCAATATTGAATACTACATAGTAGAAGTGCAGCCTTTTTATTTCAATACAAACATTCTGCAACACCTGAACACGAGAAGCAAAACTAAGAAGACGTGGCAATAAACTTGCACGATAAGAATATCACCATCAACTCTGTTTCTATCGCATAACCGTCTCCACTGCTCTTATCTCTTCTAAAGGTATCGAAAGATGAAGGAGCGTCTCGGTCTGACGGAGATCAGGAAACATGCCAACAGAATGACCTTTGCAGAGGTCGGTAGACATTTTCCGTAATGCTTCATAATGTTCAACTAGTATCATGAAAATTTGTTGGCAATGTTGAATATTAATACTTCTGGCTGAATTATCCATATTAATTGTTTGCCTTTTAGACCTCATACTCGAGGAATGTGTTTCACTTAAGAACAGAAGCTAAATGTACAAAAGTAGACTTAAAATACGTAGAATTGACACGTTGGATAGGCTTTCCCTTGTTGTCCTCTCAAACTCTTGCTTTAGCCTCTGAAGAACGGTCATTGTTTGACATATTACACAATATGTTTTCAGTATTTATTTTGACTCATTGTACTTTGACATTTTTCCAACATACTATAAAGTTGTGATGTGTTTTTCAGATTGAAGACGATGCGTACCAAGAGGACCTGGGCTTCAGTCTGGGTCAGCTGGGAAAGAGCGGCAGCGGGCGAGTCAGGCAGGCTCAGGTCAACGAGGCCACCAAAGCCAGAATCTCCAAGTCCCTACAGGTAAACATTCAGCTTCCCTCCGACATCGGCTGATTCATTTGCTCCGCCTGTCTCTTAAGTCCCGGTACGCTTGTGTTGCACACCACAGAGGACCTTGCAGAAGCAGAGCATGACGTACGGAGGGAAGTCCACCGTCAGAGACCGCTCCTCGGGAATCAGCTCCAGTGTGGCGTTCACGCCGCTTCAGGTAAGAGTTGAACCTCTTCTGTCGAGCAGCCCGTTGCACTGTGACGGCCCGCGTGAGCTCACCGCTGCTCTCGTCTGCAGGGGTTGGAGATCGTGAACCCGCAGGCTGCAGAGAAGAAGGTGGCTGAAGCCAACCAGAAGTACTTCTCCAACATGGCGGAGTTCCTCAAAGTCAAGAAAGAAGCTAAGCCGTGAACACGCGTCATTGGACTCAACGCTGTAAAATGATAGTATATTCTCAATCTCGTTTCACATTGTGCTTTGTCCTGTATCTTGTTTTTACTCATTTCTTCCTCCATTTTAATAAAACCTGAAGATTTCATGAGGCGTCCTGTCTTCCCTAGGGATGGGGGGAGGGGGAGCTCGTCTCAACAAAACAAGTAAATGCATTCATCAAATCTCAACTTGTTATAGCTGGAAGTTGATACTTGCCCACCAGACTTAAATCTACATCGGTACCAATCAAAGCCAAGCTCATATCAATTGGTGGAAAATAAATGTATCTATTGAGGAATGACAAGACTTTACACCACACACTGACTTGTAATTTCTTAAAAGTATTTATTGAAATTTTACAATCCTCTTTATACCCCCGTTTTATGACATCTTCCATGCAGAACTGAGAAAAAAATTGTAAATACGTCTTGAAATTCACATTTGAGCAATCTCCTGACTGACGGTCCCTTTCTGAATACCTTAAAAGCCCCAAAAATAGATTCTATAAAAGGCAAATCTCATGACTTTGTTGTCGTTTCCTTTTTAAAATTTGTATTAACACATCCTCAATCAAACCCTTCCCCCTCCCTCCCCCAAAAAGCCTGAAAACTAATCGCACACATGATATTTGAAATGCAGGACAGATCCCAAATTCTCATGGTGGCTTAAATGGAAAAATCTGATTCAGTTTAACACTCCATTCAAACTGCCAAGAAAAGGTGTGACCTGTCCCACACTCGTCAACCTCATTGTTCTTCAGTGTAGCACATGAACCACGGCAAAGTAGACATTCCTTACAAGTTAAATCTACCACCAGAATGTTGGGCTGTGTTCCATGGCTCCATGTAAACTGTTTCAGTTCACATTCACTGTATAGGGTTCACTTAAATAACAGGTGGTAAATTAAACGGTGGATTTTTAGGATGAAGTAACATCAACAAAACTTATTTAAGGTGGGAAGGTTGACTCGAACCAATCAGATTTATTTTCTAATGCTATTGGTGTATTTGAGTAAGTAAAAGGTGATTTGGGCACAGGTACATTCACTACTGTTACCGTGGCATTTTTGCATCGAGTGATAATTACTTAATGGTGTACAAGTCAAACGTCACATATATAAAATGTCTCAAACCCTATTCAAGATTTAATTTACAAGTTTATTAATTTGTCACAAACATTAATGCGCCAAAATAATGCATTTGACAGGTTAACTTAAAAACATTTTATTTATAAAGAGGGAGTCAGAGACCAGTTCAATTGCATAGCAATTTAATCCATGTCCAATAAGGACTCTTTCCCGGTCACAGGGAGAGGCCCTGTGGTCACTCTCAAGCGTTTTAATCGACCAAGACAATATCAATAAACTATTGATAACCGCTCACTATCTCTAATAGTGACCATATTCAACAGGCATTGTAGGGTCTTAAAAGAAGCCAGTCCTACACACCATGACTAAAATGTCCACTGTACCTCCCCATTCTACCAAATTACAGTAAATACAAGATGGCCAGTTTACTTAATCAAATCCAAGGTTTGTTTTGTGTCCAGTCGAAGGCTTCCAGGCTCATGTTGGGTAGGTGGTATAGAGAATCTTGTTGAAACGTAAAAGAAAACATGCATGGGGTAGGCTTTCCTAATGCCACATGAGGAGTGTGCACACAGACAGGCACAAACGCAGATCTCTGGTGAGAACCCGAGCGGCTCGAGCGGCGCCATGCATCGGATCGGGCCCACAGGGCATTTTTGTCGAACGCGAGGCGCCGCAGGAGGAGCGAGTCCTTCACGTCGAGATGCAGCCTATACAGACACCGGCCTCCATTTCCGGAGACGGTTTCTACTACACATCACAATCTCTATCCACAGTTTGAAGTTCAGTCTCGGAATGTCAACAGCAGCACTTTTGTCTCTCTCTGTCCTTTTGTGTCACTCCGTCCGTCACTGCAGGTCTCTGTCTTCGAGGTACCTGTACTCAAAGGTGAACCCCTCCTTCTTCCTCTGGCCCCATTTCTCATAGTCAAAGTAAATGTAAGTGCCCTGGAGAAACAGCGGGGCGGAAAGAATAAGCATTCAAAACCTCAAACCACAATCCCTAAACGTTGAGAGAAAATGTGTACTGTGGTGAGTCTGCACCTGTTCAAACTCATCAGTTATAGTCTTTGGCTCCTCGTGCCTCTGGAACCACATCATGTACTTGGTATGAAACCTCCAGGACTGTTTCTTCAGCGCCTTGGCAGACAAATACTGAGCCTTGGTGCCCTGAGAGCGGGGGAGGGGGTCAAATACACCATCAAGCTGACATCTTTGGGAGACAAACAACAAGGTGTGTGGGTTGAGTGTTTTACCTCCAGGTAGTAGAAGATGAAAAACAGAGTTTCTGTGGACAGCCTCTGGTAGAACTCTATAGAGTCCGAGTGGTGCGGTGGTATCTGATGGTGGAAGGGCAGCGTGGGACACGGATTCCTCATCAGGTATTGCCTTCAGGACCGAAGCACAGAGAGATCGTAATACATCGGGGGGAAAGTACTCAGGGATCCATCTCAATACTTCGTCAGGATACAACCACACCAACAAACCAGAGCCGTCGTCAGTGTGTCACATACAATGTGTTGAAAAGTCCTTAAAAGTCATGTTTTTAAAAAGTAAGTGATAATATAATAATGCATAAGATTTATGTGGCGCTTTTCCAGGTGCTCAAAGACGCTATATATATATATATATATATATATATATATATATATATATATATATATATATATATATATATATATATATATATATATATATATATATATATATATATATATATATATATATATATATATATATAGTACATAAAAAAGGTTGTGGCCTAAAGTCAGTATTGTATTCAGATAAAGTGATTTAGGAAAGCCCTGGCATTGTACTGTATGTTGAACAAAGTTCTAAAAGTCCTATTGTATGTGAACAAAAAAATTATCTTGGTAAGATATCTCGCAAAAAGTCAGTGTAGTGTGTTAAAGAAAGTCATTTATAAAGTACTATAAGGACATAAAGTCATTATGTAGTAAATCTGTCAGTTAAAATACTGACATAGCAAGTTATTGTTCTAAAATAGCTGGTTTTAAGCAAATATGACTCTCATAGGATTAATTATGTATTTAAAGATGACAGTAAAACTCCTGCAGTGGCCATGTTCATCGTAGTGAGGCAGACGTCGCCCAGTGCACTGACGTAGCTCATTTATTGGTTTCCAATAGTTCCAATAGAGCTCTCTGACGGAGAGAGAAGCTTCATGAAGCTTAAACTGCACAGATTAAACTTAGTCTATTCGTAGGATTCATTTATTGTTGCTTTTGGTTTTAGAAGAAAATAGAATAACACTATACTTGTTCTTCAAATAGGTCGTGCAAAAATGTAATATTTGTTGTTGTCTAGAAGCCATGAGGGTGTACAGTAATAAATAAATACAATATCGTTAAAGCTGTATTTTCTAAAGCAGGGTTGACCAGTGGATTTCCAGGACTTTTCCAGGACTTTAAACCAAATTTTCATGACCAAACTGAATTCTCGGTGTGTACATGAACATTTAAAAAAATGTAGTATTAAAAGAATGAGAATTACAAAGCACACAATACACCTTAAATTAAACAAATTACATTATCCCGACCACTTCCTGGGCTATGGGTTGCTATGGCCAGCAAACTTTCCAGTTAAGGTGCGTTCACTTGCAACGGGAAAAAATAATAATTGTGCCGATAGTATGAGTGTGTATGCCGGAGTGTCTTCCTTTCAAAAACATGTGAATTATTTTAAACTCGCCGTAAATTAACAAGTGAATATAACACATTTCCATGACTTTTCCAAAACTTTTGAGATTTAAGTTTTTTCCATGACTTTTCCAGGCCTGGAAATGACCATTTCAAAATTCCATGACTTTTCCAGGTTTTCCATGGCCGTACGGACCCTGCTAAAAGCACATTTGTGAAATGACAGACTTAAAGCTGCATCGCCACAGCTCACCTGATCCTCTCAGAGTCAGAGGGGTGTGGCATGTGAGTCCACGCAGATTCCTGCATGGCCTGCTGGTAGAGCTGGTCTTTGGGGAGAGGGGTGGGGCCGAGCGGACAGACCCCCAGCGAGGGGGGGATGCTGACTTCCGACACGGACGGCTGAAGGGCGGCAGGCGTGCCGGGCGCTGCAGACGAACTCGAGAAGATATCTGCAGCCCAGAGAAGTGAACGGTCGAGTTTGTCACATGGTACAGTACAGAAGAGTTTCTTTTAAATTAAGGAACCACCCGACCTCACTCTCTAAATGTACTGCTCTTTTCTTGCTAAAGGAAATATTTAATAATATCTGACTTGGAGGGTATGTGTGTATATGGATGTATGTATGTGTATGTATATATATATATATATATATATATATATATATATATATATATATATATATATATATATATGTCTGACGTCTTTGTAATTGTTTTATGTTTATATCACTAAACAAATACAAAAAAATTGACAAAGAAATAAAATATATCTGACTTCTTTCCTATTTATGAGTTCACTAGCAAAACACATGTATTGCATGCTGAGTTTTATGTCTGCAACTATAACAGTTATTTTCATTATCGACTTTACATTTTCAGTAAAGTATATTCACATTCTGGAGAACAAAAAGTGAGAGAAGCAATAACTGTATTTAAGGTTGGAACCAGTTGATGTTTCTATTGATACGTTTACTTAACGTTTATTTAATAATTGTAAACTTTAAATTCATTTTCTGCCAGTTGCCAGAACTGGCAGAACTTCAGTACTTTTTGGCAATTTTAACCCTACTTATGTGCTGTGGAGCAAGAACAACCCCTGATAATCCCACATGTCAAGTCAGTGTAAGTCTTCTCCATTTCAGTAATCAAGTCGCTGTACAAGTGACAGATGGTTTCCAGGGTACAATTGTGAGTCTTATTGTTCTTCACAAAGTGTAAATGAAGACTCTGACCGTGCCGACCTCTGTCTGTTAGGTGCATGTTGGGAATCTCTCCATCCAGACCCGATCCCAGTGCGGCTCGCTCAGCCATCGCCTTCAGAGAGCTGAGAGGTTCAGGGGCCTGAGGTGGGGATAACATATGAACAGGAGGGGTTACGGTGTAAGTTGGGAGAGGAAAACCTAGTTATGAGCACTAGAGAACGAAAGGGCAATGTACATGAAATACCAAAGAAGGAGATAAACAATGAAAAGCAACAACGATCACAGCTGCTTCATTGACCTACGACAGGCAGAGAGGTCAATGCATCCACAATTATCTCTAGGTTTTATGGTGAAGCCTGGACAACCACCGGTATGGCTTCTCTGTAATTGGTATGCATGTAATAACTGAATCATTATTAGGTCTTAAGCACCATTTGAATAAAGAAAGGGGCGCTGGATGCTTTAATATTCACTCTTCAAGCACTGGTCAGGAAACAGGGATGAGAAGCATCCTTTGTGCCATGGAAGGGCAGAGACTCTATAATAATTGGTGTAGGAGGCTGCCTCCCACATTCTGACATCGGACTCACAGTGTCAACCATCTTCTTTCATTTGTCTCTCAAATGTCTTCATGCAGTCCGCTTAAGAGGCTGCAGATACAGCTGCAGATACAGCTGCAGATACAGCTGCAGATACAGCTGCAGATACAGCTGCCATACCAGGTGTGGCGCTGACAGAAGACCAAAGCTCTATTGCAGATGGTATTCAACACACCGTCACGCTCCCTCACCTTGAGCGCCTCGGAGGCCTGTGTGTAGGAGTGCGGCCCGTTGAGAAGACTCCCTCCTCCGGGTGTGCTGTCTGAGAATGAGGGGGACGGAGAGCTGGGAGGCAGGGTGATGGAGGTGATTAAACTGGGGCCATTGTCCATCCTGCAGAAAGTAGGGTGGGAACAACAACGTTAACAACTATCGTGTAAAAGACAAAAAAAGAAGAAGAAGAAGCGGTCAACTGAGCAACAAATAACTCACAGTTGACTGGTTGAAGAACTGAGAGATGAGGGTTGGCTGCTTTGTGACTGGCTCGGTGTGCTTAGAGCTGATTCTGTTGAGCTTTCTGCCACTACAGCACTGTAACCTGCAGGCAGACGAGCAACAAAACAGAGAGGAACGTTTATAAAGAAAGTTAACAGAAAGCAGGTCGTAAAGAGTCACACAAGGCCCATAAAATAACGTACTTGTACTACCATTTTGCTTCAGTCCACTGGGTGGTCTCGCAGGAGCAGCGTTCACTCCTCCTCCTCCAACCACGCTGACGTTCCCTCCATTGCCTCCCATCATGCCAACGACTCCGGATGTGGTGCTCGGGGGCAACTGAGAGGCACCAATGTCCACATTTTGCCCAGGAACCAGTCCCAGAATACTCGCACTTAAAGAGCTGTGGGCCGGGCTGGACCCGAGCAACCCGAGCCCTACCAACGCCCCGTTGGTGGTGACTCCACTGGAGCCAGAGGTGGGTATGGATGTGCAGCTCTCGACTGAAATGCTGGACTGTGTGCTGCTGCTCAAACCCAAGCCTCCTGATGCTGCTGCCTGGGCGTAAGCGGCAGGCGTGGGGCCCGAAATGAGCCCTACCATTGTGTTGAGAGGAGACGAGTGGAGACCCAGGCCCAAACCAGACATCTGGTTGGCGCTGCTGGTCCCCATCAGGCCAATTTTGCTCAGTCCCAGCCCAAGGCCGAGTCCCAAACTGGATGTGGGGCTGGGCATGGATATGAGCTGAGACTGAGAGATGGTAGCTGATAAACTGGGCGTGCTGGCCATGGGGAGAGAGGGTGCAGGTGAGGCTGGGAGAAGAAGGTTGCTGGGTGGGCTGGGGGTGTTTGAGGGGGCAGAGGGCTTTGTCTGAGGCGACTGCTGCTGTTGCTGCTGCTGCTGCTGCTGCTGGCTGGTTGGCTGAGGTTGCTGCTGCTGCTGCTGCTGCTGCTGTGCCGGTTGATGCTGATGTTGCTGCACCGCACTGCTGAAGCTCCCTATGAGGCTGCAGCTTGTGGGAACAATGGGAATGCCTCCGACAACACTTGCCATGGACACGAGAGAGGAGGATGAAGAGGACCCAGAGGTGGTGGAGGATGAGGAGAAGGAAGATAGCAAGGACGGTGTGCCATTCTTCACAGGTGACTGAAAATGAAAAGGCACCAGAAAAAAAGTCATTTCAGACAAACTGTCCAGTCGCAATTGCAGCTGTATGAGTGCGAGGAGCAACGTGACATAGCACCGATGAGAGCCTCTCACCTGACTGACTTCGCTGTCTGTCGACCGTCCTCTTTTCTTATCGTCCTCCGAGCTCTCCTATAGGAGGAGAGATCTGGATATTACAATCCACTTTCGAAATGTTGATTCGGCAAAATTGGACATATGTGCACGATTGTGTCAGAATGTACTTTTCCTACCCAGCATCCCTTAAACACACTGACCCAAGTTGTAATAATACCAACACAATAACGTACAGCAGTGCAAGTGGCCGGGTATGGTGGAATAGGTGAAGAGGAGGTTGTGGAGGTGGGAGTGCTGTTGGAGTGTAGATACATCTCATCCTCCAAATTGCCCTGACCTGATGGAGAAGTTGCAACTAACACTGCAGCTACAAGAGAAAGAGGGGACAGAGAAAAGTATGATCCACCTGCAGTGTGAATGAAAGCAGCATCATAACACTCCACGGTGCTCTACTTACGAATATCTTCGAGGTCTAAGTCGTCATATATGAACTCGTTCTCTTCAAAGTCCGGATCTTGGGAGGAATCAATGTAGTATTCAACATCATCCTTGATCTTCAGGATGGCATCCACTGGTATCGAGTCATTATCCAGCATTCGTAGAATGGTCTCCAACATGAGAATGTGGAATCGATGCCTCTCGACCAACCGCTTGAGCTCCTCAATACGTTCTTGCTTCTTTATGAAAGACAGAATACAAGTGTGTGATCTATGACAAACGTTTACTTAAACTGTTACCAGATTACATTGGGCTACACTACGCTGGACATTCAAAGGAATTGCACTACTTTTCCAAGTGGTCAGGGGAAAAAAGAAGTCCTTGAAAATAATGATGATCGACTTACATCTTTATCGCCTTTCTTCTTTCTCGTCTGAACCGAAAGAGATTCAACCTCACTTTCAAACTGATCCACCTGCATATTTAGAGTGTCTATTGTATTCTACGGGTGAGGAAGAAGTCAGAAAAAAGAGCATTAATGGTTTCAATCAAAAAAGGTCCACCTGAAACACATTGTTCAATCAAACTGCCTTGTTATTAACCCTGGGGTGAAGTTATTGTTAGTCTTTGACAAATATTGTAACTATTACTTTATCTTAAAAATTGCAGGCAAACAATAAGTACATTACATTTCATTGATGCTTTTTTCCAAAGCAACTTACAATCAAGTAACATTCATACACCGTAGACACAGCTACAGGGAGCAAGTCAGGGTTACGTGTCTTGGGGATTGAACCGCCAACTCCCCTGATTGAAAGACAGACCTGCTAAACACTGACCCAGTCGGCCCACAACAGGTATAGATAATAGTGGATGTATTACTGTTAGCCACTGTCCCGTTTCCTCTTTTTCCCGCTGAGCTGGATCCACTTTCTGAGCGAGCCCCAAGCCTTCTTTCGAGTAGGCTTTTGTTTTTGTTTCCCGTTCCACCACCTTGAACCGCTCCATTTGCTACGGAGGAAATAAAAATCACATAAACTGCGTCGAGTTGACTGTTTTGATGAACTGATGTCCAAATGTTATACTTTATAGAAACAATAATAGACCTAAAACAAGAAATAATGGGAGAACCATACCGTCTCTATAAGTTTGCGGTTGTCGACTAGCTGCCTCTTGTCTTTGATCTCGTTTGAGGCCACCCATGTTTTTATCTGATCTCTCAACCGCTGGGAAGACAGACAGAAAAATATATTTTCAAAAACAGGTACTGTAGTTGAAGAGCATATACACAGTCGAGGGACAATAAATACGTGCTTGGTAACTTGGCTTACCTGTAGTTTTTTTATCTCTTTCTTGAGGTCAGCCTCATATTTTTCCTTCTGGTTTGCATTGGCTGCATTGTGAAGCTAAAACATAAACAAATAAATGAGAGACCTTCAGTCATGCTGCATACATTTTAAAAAGAGCAATAAAAAAAAGATGCAAAGATCTCTTACCTTTTGCCAGATGTCTTCAAACTGTTCTACACCTTCAGTTACTTTTTTCAAACATCTATCGATCTCCCCTATTGAGATGAAAGATGTAGTGCAACATCATTATATACAAAATCTGTGCAACACAAAAGAACTTTGCTGGATGAAGTCAGTCTGAGTCTCTGCAAGATGCCAGGCTGGATAGTGAGATGCATCCTGTGCAACATTACGGATGAATGACACCAATAGTCTTACCTTGTAGTTTTCTCTTGTCAGCCATGGCTCTGACTACGACTATGTCCACATTCCGTCTGTCACAATGTTAACTATGTAAAGAAAACCAAACGTGCATTCAAACATAACTCACATCCCTTCAACAGAGCATCAATACATCTGAGAGCTGAGTGGAACTGACGTTACCTCCAGCTAGCTGCACAAACATCTATACAACATTGTAATGACACTTTAAACCACGTGTCTGTTCATTTGTCTCGTTATATTTACGCTGACGTAGCTGATCTTGCTGTTACAAAAATGACTGACATGATTATCTTCTCAAACCTAGCCAGCTATCGCTCCTGTTAGCCAGTCCCTTAGCTCGACCACCTCGCCCGGTCCAACCATTCAAAACAAATACCGCCGAGCATGTTGATGGGCGGGCGTCATATGCATGCATCATTATTTTGGGGCGCAGAAAAGCTTGTTTATGGTGGTGTTGCATTGTGAAAGGCAGACTATATCAGAATCCGTTGTAATCGTTACCCAGCTAGCTGCTGTGGCTAACTGTCTGACTAGCTTACCTATTGCATACAATGCTAGCTAGCAGCTTAGCTAGCCCAATTTAGGTAAAAGGGAAACTGGGTCAACCCGAGCATCTAGATGTATAATTGTTTACGACATTTACCTAGGTTATGGGCTTTCGTTTGTCTTTTTTCAATTACAGCCAAAACTAATTCCAGAAAGTCTTCTTTACTTCCAAATTGTGTTTTCTTTTCGACAAGCTCGCTGACTGTAATGTAACGTTAGCTGAAGATGGACGGTAGCTAAAATCCCACCTCCGCGTGGAGGCCCCACCCTAAATATAATCCACGCGATCTGATTGGTCAGCGCTCCCGTCTGTCATCAACAAACATCCGCTGGAACTGGGTCAGGCCATTGGTTTGAGCCGTCTGGGAAGAATGAGACGAAACAAAAGCTGCATCTCCCAGCACACATTCCCAATGTTTATGTACTTACATATTTCTGTATAGTTTAGCTTTATTAACCCCGGACTTCGTAGTGTGTATATTTATACTACGATACCATATATGTATATTTTAAGATGGATATTGTATCCCTTGTTTGTTCATGGTGATAAGAAATGTAAAGAAAATGATCTTCATGATAAAGAAATAATGTGACAAGCTGAAAACTCAACATGGCAAATTGACCTGCAGTTGAGATTTGTAATTATAATTATTTAAAAAAATTCTGCCTGACATCTGGACTTTTATTTAGAAACATAATACATAAGTTTAAATTGTGTAGATGTGAACATGAATAAATGGTTGTTGTCAACTAAGCCCCATTTTAAAGCATCTTTAAAAATGCAACAAAACGTTAAAATGAAACCATAGACGGTATCCAGGAATGTACTGGGAAAGCTAATAACACAAGTATTAAACCCCACGATCATTTTATTTAGGCGGCCAAATATTTACCAAATAAAGCTTTTGATGACAGCATTTACGGGTTGACACTGGTCATACTAATGTTTCGTCATCATTTTCTAGGTACAAAAAGTGACAAAAGAAAACAATATATATATATATATATATATATATATATATATATATATATATATATATATATATACAAAACTTAATTTATGTGTCAGGTAAATAACATCTAATTTTACCGTACTTTAATTATTTTGATTCACAATGTTCAAGTAAAACTACAAACAGTGCAATATCTGGCTGAACAGAGGTAAAGTAACTACTGAACAGTTAAAGAAACGGTGTGGTCCTTCATCATCATCATCAGGGCTGCAGTGCAAGCTTAGATTAGTGAGACAAAGAAGTTGGACTGGGCATTTCTCCGAACTGTGCCTCTGCCAGCACCGACATGTCAGGTTCAGTCTGGAAACAAACAATAACAAAATAGAAAATAAATTATTCTAACATCAATGACACCTTTCTGCACTTCTGCACCACACATTGATAAATCCAGAATTATATCTTTATCCAAGTCTCACACACACACACACACACACACACACACACACACACACACACACACACACACACACCCACACACACACCCACACACACACACACACACACACACACACACACACACACACACACACACACACACACACACACACACACACACACACACACACACACACACACACACACACACACACACACACACACACACACACACACACACACACACACACACACACACACACACACACACACACACACACACACACACACAGAGGAATTCACCCATGTACGAATACACTCAAATAGACCACAGCAGTCCAGAAGAGTCCTTCACCTACCTGTTGGTCTTTATCCTTTTCTTGCCGTGGGATTCGGTGCCGCCTCCTCTTTGGTCCAGCAGCATGAGGCATTGCTGCAGACAAAGTGGAACCAGACACACCGTTGAGGCGTTCATCCTCCACTCCAGACGCAGGATCTAAATGAGCTTCAGCATCATCCTTCCAAGAAAGACAAAAGGTATACAATTATACTTATATTTATAACATATTGAGCATGCATATTTTTGCCGGTTTATCGAACAAATCAGTATACCTGCTGGTGCCTTTGTATAGAGGACCCAAAGCCACATATTAGCTGTGTGTATTGGGCTTTAGTCATCTGAACTCGTAGATATAAACTAAACAATTTCTGTCTTGTACAAGAGTTCTGTGTCAAAATCCAGATTAAGAGACATTCATTATTTTAGTTTACGTTGTCCTCGGATGCTTAATTTCTTGTCAAGAAAGGCTTCCATTTTTGCCCTGGGCCCCATCCATAGTGAACTACCATAGTAAAAATACAATTGTAGTATGCCTTATTTTAAAGATTTCACAACATTTAGAAATAGGGGATAATTATGTTTTTCAACTGGGTGGGTACTGCACAATTTGTTTCTTATAAATGTCTCAAATACGTGGACTAGTATAGTATGTCGAAAAGTCATAAATGACATGCGTATCCATCTAATTCTTACCTCAAGAAGTATAGTGAGCTGGGCATTTCTGTAGTCATCCCGATGACCATCTAAAGTCCTCATGAGAAACCTAAAATAGTAACATTATAGTCAGATAGGTCATTAAGCGGGAAACGCCAAAATGTAGTTAATATAAGGTTTAGTACCGTCTTTCCTTCTTCAAGCGCCGTGTAATTCTTTGTACTTGATGAAGGCGACCTACAATTTTCTGATTCACCTGAAAAAGACACAATGTGAAGTGATCACAGATGCACCATCCTACTTTTAAATATGAATCAGTGTTAGTCCAATAGATGTTTGTTCAATTGGAATTTTAGTTTTTTTCAGTTATGTCACATCATAAAACAGTGTAGAACAGTGCCAGTATTTGTTAAAAAAAAAAAAAATCATATACGGTAATAATAATCTATCTTTGTTACCAGCCTGCCCTCCATCCAGGACGTGTACATTTACAGTTAAGAAACGGGCAGGAAACATTACTGCACCCTGGACCCTCTGGGAGGTGCTACAGCAACACCAGAACTGCTTCTTTCCACTGGCAGTCACCCTGATAAGCACTTGATACTCTACTGAAACACTACCTCCATTCTGAGCAATTATTTCCATTGTATGGTCATTGTTGTTGTGATTTATGGTCAGAGATATATATATATATATATCTATCTTTGTTTATTTGTCTATTTCTGTGTATGTACGTTGAAAGAAAAGGGAAAACCGGAGTCACGTATACATGGCCAATAAAGTTCATTCTGATCAGTAATCCGTGTTCAGAAATGATGTAAAGCACCCGAACATAACCCGTATGCCAACCCTGACACACTTGTATGCATGCATATGCAAGCTTGCACAAACCTGTTCAATATCTTTACATCTCCTGTTCAGAGCCAGGCATTTCCTCTTATCAAGAGCCCTTCTCTCTTCATCCTCCTGTGCAGTACTCTCCAGCAGCTCGTTGCTTCCTGGGCCCAGCTCCACCTGGACACAAAATAAACTAGGGTCTGTTTTTGTGTTTCAAAAAGAAGAACTGTTGCAACAACAAAAAATCCAATGGCTAGATCTATTATCGGTGCTCAGTAACACGTATATAAAACACATGTTACACAATAATTGTGTTCCTAATATGATCAGAAATACTATTACACTATTCAGAAATGACATCTAACCCCAGCAGATCCTTGCTCCATCCATTAGGCTCCATACCAATTAGCACTTTTACACAAGACACTCTGAATTAATATATCTTTGCTCACTCTTATTAGATGTTTAGATTTTCTTTGCCATTTATAGATCACATTCATGGGATCATTAAATAGATAATGGATATGACTGCAGCTTCTTTCTTTAAAGACAGAGCTGATGAATTAGGTGGTGTTGAATCTGGCAATAATAGTTGGTACAATTAGCAGCTCTCATCAACATAAACATTACCATAATCATTAACATTACCTCTCCTGGTCCCAGTTCCACACCACCAGACTCCAGCTCGGCCTCCAGGATGTGTCCTCCAAAGAGAGGAGGCAGAGCCAAGCCAGAGAAATCCTCCATCATCTGGGAAGGGAACAGGAGAAGATTCCATAATGATAAACAAAACAAACTTTTAAAGAAGATTATTAATGCCCATGTAGGGAGAACTATGCCTCGATTGACAATTTGGATGATAATTGGATTTTATACTGTTGGAAGATGTAAGTAGGAAAAACTAGTCCTGCTTTCAAACTATCTAAAAGCACTGAAGTAGTGAGGAGTAATAAAAGGGAAAATACTCATGATGCAGAATGGCACATTTCAGTATTATATCTTTATATTATTTTATTCTAATCAGTGATGCAATAACGATGCAGACGGAAAAGGTGCAGCCAATAATAAATACTTAATATACCGCTTTGTAACTTCACCTGAAGTACCTACTAGCTACACAAGAAATGTAGTGGAGTAAACAGAACAATGTCTGACAAATGTAGTGGTGTAAATGTATAAAGAGTAACACCACAAGGACCCAGTTGACTCCCACAGTCGGTCCCAGTCTCCCTGGTACTCACGTTTCTGAACGAGGAGTCCAAAAACGTTGGTGTCGCTCACGAATCCTGCGTGTTTGGACGGTTTCTCCCGGTCAGTCTACTCTAACGACGGCGTATTACTACATAGTTTACACACAGCTAGCGTCCAGCCCGTAATAACATTAATATTTGCTTAAATAAAAAGCAAACCAAAGAAATTGCAGCATCTCTGCCAGTCTCGTCGACTAACTCATATTTGTATTGCGACCGGCGCAAGATATATACGTCACATAGTAAATACTACATTTCCCATGAACACCCGCTGGATTGAAACTACACGGGACAACATGGCGAGTATGTTTCTTTATATTCATCTTTCTTACAAACTTCTGGTGAAATTAGCTTTATCACGACCTCCAAACGTCATAAATGAACACTTAAAACATGTGAGAAGACTGTATTTAAGTCTCAGAGGGACTTTTACACATTTATATCCACTCGAAAGTAAAAACGTGACCTTGGATGTGTTGCTAACGTCAGCTAACCGTATGCAACTGGGATTGAACTGTTTGTGTTTCTGCAGAGATCGGAGCCTTCCTGAAGAATGCCTGGAACAAGGAGCCGGTTATCGTGACGTCCATTGTCATTGGACTGTCGGGTGGGTAATCACACTTGCCTTAACAATGTGGGCGATAGAAAGAGCACAACACTGTATGTCATTATGACCACGATGATAAAGCAACGTTTAATATGAAAGGGGATTAGAAGTATCATAACTAGATAGACCCACGAGACAGTGGCGTGTATTTACTGTGACTTCAGTCCCATTCGGCTTATTGTGTCACATATGTGCCTTAAATTAACAGTAAAGATAACAAGCCACCCTTTAAAAAAACATTTGACAACATGTATTTCGATATAATGTGGTTAACATATATCATTTAAATCATATCTACACATTAAAACAGTATTCTATCTTTATATTTATAACTATGCAGCTGGACAAGTTGCAGCTAATAATAAGGACTTAATATACTGCTTTGTAGGGCCACCTGAAGTAAACGGAACAATGTTTGACAAATGTAGTGCTGTAAAAGTATAAAGTCACATTATTTGGATACACTCGAGTAGAGTAACATCACAAGGACCTAGTTGACTCTCATTGTTCTAAGATTAGAACATGCATATTACATATTCAAAGACTGCTGTGAAGTAATGCAAGTGTATAATAGACAGTTATTGATCCTATAACAAAAAGCAGTGCAATTGAAGATGAGCGGAAGGGGATCTCTCTCTCTCTGTTCTATATGAAGTTATGGGCAACTTAACCCATGTTTTCTTTTTGATTGACAAATGTTGACACAAGAGTACAACATTAAGTGTAGTTAATATATTGATTGTAAACATGTTCCAACTCTATGTCCTCAGCTCTTCCTCTTCCATTCATCAGCCCCTACACGGCATACTCGGGAATGATCAACTCGGCCGTACCGTACAGCTACCCAGGTAAACACGGTCGCTGATAATTTTATAGCAGCTTTGTGTTTGAGTGTCACTGAAAGATGTTTCACAATGCAGATGCCTGTGACACCATATTTCAATCATCTACTTCTACACCCATCTAATCAATTCTTAAAGCTCCTCCTCTTTTCTTTCCAAATGCAGTCCCTGTGCGAGATGATGGAAACATGCCTGATATCCCTGCTCATCCAAGTGAACCAAAAGGAAAAAACTTGGATTGGCTTAAAAACTTGTAACTTCATGTTTGCATGATTGACATGTGCCGTTCCTCTTGTTCACGTGTCTGCAAAGTTGCTCTACCTGCTCTACCTGTCCCACAATAAAGATTTATTTAATTCTACGTTTTTGGTTTTGATCCATGTTGTGTGTTTGGGTCCATTCCAACATCGCATGAACATCTCAGAACATTGCCTGAGTTAAACACGGCTTCAGTCTTTTTGATTTAGCTCTCTACTGGGATGGAGGACCAACATCTCTCCACACTAAAAAAATGTCAGAAAACAGGATAACGTTAATATTTTTATTAGATTTTCCAGAGCAGATTGTGATAGTTTTGAAACTAAACTTCAACACAGCCCTGCTCCTCAGAACAGGCTTGAATTGACAACGCTGAAATCAGATTAACGCTGTTTAAATATGAAGTCCTTGCTTCATAACAACATTATTCTACTTGTGTAAGTAAGAAAAGAAGTAACCCTTACACATCCAGACTCAGCTGCTAAAGCTAGATTATGTGACTATTACTCGATAAGATGTAATGCTTTTCAACATCTGGGTTTGTCTCAGGTTGTGCATGTTGTGTGTGCTTCACCCCGGAGACGGACCAGAAAATATACACGCAGAGCAACAGTGGACAACGATTTCCTTCATAGAACCTTTATTTCACAAAACTTCAATATTCCGTGTTTCGGATAAAGAATGTCCTCCTCAGCAGTATTCATCACTATAATATCTTCTGCAGTCACCAGGATTGGATGTTGATGCAATGCAGAGAACAGACCTGACAGTACTGTTAATGTCGCTTCATATTTCTCACAGAACCTAGGAACTGTGTAAAATGTGTGCAATGGAAACTAAAATGTCACGTTGGAAGAAGAGTTGTGGACATACGTTCCCGTTCCTGATGTTGCAACATCTCTTTGCATAAGGTTCCAGCATCTGCAGTTGACAATGCACAGACTCCAGGTATCTTTGAGACATCTACACACATTACTTCCTGTTTACGACATTCCCTGTTGTTACATATTCAGCAGTTATATTTTTTAATAAACAAATGTAATTATTACAACATATTACACACTTCAGATATATTTATATGTTGTTCATACACACTACATTTCTCTATCAATTTCCCCCTAAAATATTTTTTTTTCAGGACAGAATTGCATGTTTTATAATATACGACCAAACTCCACTCAGATGTCATTCTATTGTATGACTCACTGATGCACTACAGCCACTAAAACACGTTTATTTTCATCGGTATTCTGAGTTTAAAATGCATTCAGACCC
Organism: Liparis tanakae; assembly: GCA_036178185.1. Classification (NCBI taxonomy): domain Eukaryota; kingdom Metazoa; phylum Chordata; class Actinopteri; order Perciformes; family Liparidae; genus Liparis; species Liparis tanakae. The sequence continues at coordinate 15,398,447 of CM070092.1, forward strand.
ATATAGGTGAAAACATTTGTTTCATATTATCACTGTGTCTCTTTCCTGTTCAGAGTCAGAGAGAAGAGTTTGATTTGTCAGTCAACATTTTCGACCAAAAAGAAATATGATCAAAAGAAGTAAAACAAAGGTCATACAATAAGACATTTTCAGCCCTATTTACAAGCATGAATAACATTAGCTACAGCATTTTGTTATCACTTTTATTAATAATGCTGTACTACTAAAAGTGATATATTTGCCATTAGAGAGGATTTACTTCAATTCTTGTTGCCGTTATCTTGAATATTCAAGGTAGTAAAATATCACAGACACTCACAGCAGTACATTAAGTATTTTGTTTGTACAAATACACATTTTTCATCTTCAAACCACAGTTTTCTAGAGGCAACTATAGAGCTACAGAATATTTTTTGGATATTTCTAGTTTACCATAAACACTTTTACGCTCAGACGTTGGTCAACTTCCCATAATACTTTCTTCATCACTTCCATGGACACATTTCCCCATTTAAACTAAATCCTATCGTATGTCTCAGCTTTCAGATCTCTCTTGAAGATTCGGCTCAGTCTGATTGGTAAACATACAACTGTAATGAACTAGCCCAGATGTTGTCTAGCTTTCTATTTAGGACTGAATAGGAATCAAGAAGACATCAAATCCAAAGACTAAGCACCCAAATCTCTCATTCTTCACACTTTTAACCCTCCACAACATGCTACTTTCTAAAAAAATATTCTTTAAACCCACTTTCGGTAATAACACTCATGTCCAAACGTTCAACTGTCACAGTTTTTGTCCGTGAAGCTCATCAGCTTTTCTGTTTCTATGTTTTCAAAACTCCCTCTGTATTAAAAAAGTATTCCACTCGAAAGCTAACACTTCTCAATTATCAATCATTTGAATTATAACATTTAAGGTAAAAGTTGTTTCCACAACAATTTTAAATCCAGTTAAAGAATCAAAAAATCTACATCAACCAAACATGTAACTTTACAGCAGCTGAATACTGTATATTGTGTTAACTGGTGAATTTATGATCTAATAGACAAGGACGCTTAAAAAGCTTTGCCCATGTTCAGTTACAATTAAACAATAATAACTCACTGTGCCAATTTCATAAAAGTATGTCAAGTATCTCTCAGCCAAACAAACCACATCTTAAAATAGAAAAGACCCTCTGAATAAATGTAAAACCCTAACCCTTCACTGAAACCAAGAAAAAAAAAAAATCTGGCAACTTTTCTAAAAAATATATAATATTGTCCTAGCACTTTTAGAGTAGGATCCTGTCCTCTTCCTTACAGTGAAAGTCAAAGGAGAAGGAGCCAGTCCCGAGATAAGCCCCACAAAGAAAACAAACAATAGCTCTAGCAAGGTTATGTTGAGAAAAAGAATCACTGTAAAACAGTCGAAGATATAAGCGGCATCTTTCATTGGCCGGGAAAAAACTAAAAATGTTAGTTATTCTGGACAATACAATAAGTCGATCTCAACCACTAAACTTTCTTCTGTTTCTTTAACCTAGACTTTATTTGATTTTCATTGTTTCACTCAAACATAATTTTACGAAATCAAAGTAGTCTTGTTTCATATTGTAATCATATTTATAACGAGTCAGCATATACTTTTATACTTCTATAAGATGTTCTATTCCTGCACAAGAAACACAATCTGTATATAATTCATTTGCAAAAAAGAACATGCAAAGTAAAGAATCAACATCAGCCAATGAGCGGTTTCCAGGCCTCCACCTGAGGTTTGAGGGACTGACGGACCTCAGAGAACACAGCTGCTGCCGTGGGAATAATCTCTTACTCAATGATGGGAGCGGAGCGATCGTTGGTGACAGTTCTTCTGAGTCGGACGTGAGCAAAGGGATTGGCCCTGAAAGAAGAAAAAGGAAAGGTATGACAGGTGCACATCAACTGGTGATTAAGGGAGCTTTTGCAAAGAAAGGTACTGTACATACAAACAGTAGAAAATGCAAAAAAGATGACAAAATAATCCTAGCAGTCAGCTGCTCTCTGAAGCTAACGTTAGCATGCTCATAATGACAATGTTAACATGCTGAAGTTTAGCAGGTATAATGTTAAGCTTGTCCACATGTCAACAATTTATATGGAGCTATTCTTTATTGCATTTCACCTCATGGGGAACATGAATACTAATTTCATTAATAACCAAACAAGACGATCTCATTATCGATGAAAAGTCAGGTGATCAGCAAAGTCATTAGGATTCATCCTCTGGGCACCATGAACGTCGATAAGAAACGACATAGATAGATGTATTTCTTCTTTTTTTTTATTGAAAGTAGGCATCAATTTGACATTTCCGAATGTCTTTCAGACAATTGACACCACATGTGTACAATCTTATCTATAGAAAAAAGTGCAAAACATAGGACGAATAACAAGACAGGGACAGACCAAAACCCCAAAAAAGTAAAAGAAAACAACGTATAAAGAGATCCATTCTCTATTTTAAATTCATCAATTTATGAAAACAAGGTCTACGGGGTGTTACGTCTTGTTCCCAATATGTCAGAAACTGTTCCAATTTGTAGTAACAGATGCCGTTATCTCCTCCATGTCATAAATGTCCGTTGTAACGTCCATCAATGGATGCAGAGCAGGACTTTCTTGTAATAGCCATTTCCAGGAAGATGTCCTGTCTTTCAATCTCTGAGCTCCTAGTTTGTAACACTGCCTTTAGTTTTAAATTGTTGCTCCCTGAGCCCAATGTGACTCGTAAATTGACCGTGACATCTAAAGCTGGTGGAACGTGCCTTCAATAACAAACAAAGCCCCTTTATATTGTTAAAAGTTACCTGGTTGGAGAAGGTGGGGGAGAGACCAAATCTGCGGTGATCTGAGATGTAAAGAAGAGATCATATTTATTAAATGTCCATTCTTATGAAGCGTCTATATCTCCTCCATTAACAATGAGGCTCGGTTGGGAGAAGACATTGACCTTTGACCTCCTCCTAAAGGTTTCATGTTCCTGACCTTGTTGCTGTCGGCCATGCTGAACGGGCGCGGGCGGAAGGTGCTGACCCTCTGGGGAGGAAGGGAGGGCTCCTCCTCAGATTCGGGGGTGAGGGCGGGGAGACCTGTTGACACCAGCTTGTCGAGTTGGCCCGTACTGGTGCTGTTAGCCTTGGACAAGAAGAGAGAGCTAGAGGGAAGGTCCCAGACAGAGAGGAACAAGACAAAAGGAAACACGAGTTGAGAGATGTTGGTTCTGTGTTAACTCATCCACATCAGCTGTTGCTGTTGGAAGTGAATGTGTTGGTGAGAGGACATGCAGTACGGGTCACTCTGCAGTTCATGAGCTCTTGTGCACTTTCTGCGTGTCTGGCTGAGGATGTTTTGATTTGTTGAGAACAGATTGGGAAAGGTATCATTATTTTCCACATGCAAATTACCTCATTAAAGCCCCACTATGTAGTTTTTCCCTTGTAGCGCCCCCTTCAGGTATTTAACTATGTAACAATTCCTGCCTTAAAATAACAGCTTGAAAGAAATTGTGCCGCTACAATTACTTTTAATATGGAGATTTGCGCCTCCGTCACTCCCATCGGGGGTCTGTGGGGTTTTAACTTCACCATGTAAGATTTTTGAGCCGCCCGGATGTACTTCAACCTGCTTTCTGTCAGTGATGACCAACGTCACATAGTCCAGTCCACGCTCACAGGTGACTTTTTATTGTCTCCGCTACGCGACGCGTACAGACAGAGAGACATGCTGCTGTGGAGACAATCAATAACAGACGTTTAGTTTAATAAAAGAACAAAGACGTCTTTAAGAAAGGGACCTGACATTACTGCTGCTGTCATCTGGAGGAGAGAGAAAGTTACAGGGGGGCGGGCGGAGATTTCTTTTTTTTTTTTAACTCAAACTCAAAAGAGCCATATGCGTCACCGGAGGAGCCATATATGGCTCAGAGCCAGGAGGTTCACGACACCTGATCTATCGTAACTGGGTATTTACGACACTGAAGTAAACGTTAAATACTTGAAGGGGGCGCTACAAGGGAAAAACTACATAGTGGGGCTTTAAGTCTTCTGTGAATCAACCAATTTCACTTCCTACTTTTAAATGATCGCTGATTTAAGTTGTAAAACAACTTATAGGAAGTGAAAGAAGAAGATCTGTCACGAACAGAGTCAAAAGCCATCAACTCCTTCTTTACTTACCTCTCGAGGTGATCCATCTTACTGTGGTGGGACTGAGTGTAGGAGAAAGGGAACCAACCTTTCCTGAGAGGGAGAAATGTACAACATGCGCCCACTGATGAATAATATAACAAGAGTGTAGAGCCGCCAGGGTGTGCTATATGAATATGTGTTAACCTGGCGAAAGAGAGAAGCACACCGCCTTGTCTTATGTAGAGAGACATTTCAGAGTCTTCTAATGTTGTGAATCACCCCTGTGATAAACATCGTAAGGCTCCTCAACTTACAGAGACGCTCATTCTGTACAACATACCGTCCAGTTCGGTCATTTTGACCGTAGTGCCACCCGTCTCTGGGCTCAGAGATGAGCAGGGTGATGTTGTCACCAGGCAGAAAGTGCAGTAAGCAAGCCCCGCCCCCTGAGCCGCCGCCCTCTGATGCTCCGGGAGTGTGAGCGAACATGGCTTCCACACAAGAAGGTCCAGATAAAGGCAGCATCCTGGGGAGACTGCAGCCTAGGGAGAGGAGGAAGAGAACCACACGTTATCATGGCTGAGGGGTGTGAGTAACAACCGGTGCCCTCAGAGATGGAGACATTCAAACATGTACAAGAGACACATCTCACCCTGAAAGCCGGCCGGCCTCATTTCACTGACAGGCCTCCTCGGCAGTGGAAGTGTAGCCGTTGCGCACATGTCCGCTGTCTTCCGCAGCCAGGGATTATGTGACGGTGTTAACGTATTGCTTCCTCCTGGTCCCACCTGTTGGTGCAGTAAATGCACAGGTGTCATGGCCCGGGAGAGGGGCGCACTGTGGGGCAGCGGCGGGCTGTGAGGAGCACTGTGGGGGATGGGGAGAGTCACGCCATGCAGGGAGCTGCCGGCCGAGGAGATCTGGCTGAGCGTCATCACCGTGGAGGGGATGAGGCTCGGGGAGAGGTTGAACGTGTTGGTGGCCGGGAGGAGAGAGCCGTGCTGGGCCGAGGCAGCGGGGCTGCTGTCGGGGAGGGGGCTGGCTGAGGCACTCAGGGGGGTGCTGGTGTGCTGAGGAGACGCTCCTTGGGATGAACTTCCAGCAGCTCCGGAGGAGGAGAGAGAGGAGAACGTCTGGGGGGAGCCCAGAGGGGGACAGGCTTCACTCTGGGAGGAGGAGGGGAGTGAGCGCTGCTGGGAGCGACTGGAGTCTCCATTCAGCAGAGGAGGGACTTCTTGAACAGAGAGCCTCTGAAATATCAAGGACAGATCCTGTCAACCACCAGAAGCTAAACATGTCATAATGTGAATGTCTTATTAAAGTTTTTAGTATTACATTTCTAGGTACCAAAAGTGTAGATTCGAGTCACCCGACTTAGATTTGTAAAGCACTCCGAGACAAATTTGTAATTTTGAACCTGGACTATATAAATAAACTGAATTGAATTTGAGTCAGACAAAATCAAAAGGACTTTTTTTTACTCTTGGACTTTAAGCCTTTTAACTTGGAAGGACTTGAAATAATCTCCAATTCATAAAAAAGTGTGCAGACAACAAATGATAAATGAGGACTTACAGACTACCCATCCAAGATTTTAATAGCCTAAATGTTTTCTTTTCTAATCAAATTAAGAATCAGCAATACCTCCGCTACAGATCTGTCAATGATGGGTAACTTACTGTTCTTATTTCTATAATAACTGATTTAAGAATGAAATTCCGATTTAACTTGAGAATTACAATCACTTTGTCCCAACTCTCTATACTGTTTTTGTGCCATCAACCCACCATAATTTCCACCATTCTGTTTGAAACCACACACGATGCTGAGATTAATATGAAATCCAAAGAACCAATCAAACACCCGACACGGTATGAACTAAATGAGCGCACCTGTTCCGGCTGAGCGGAGCCGATCTTGGCGTGGCGCAGGCCCTCGGCTAACCCCGCAGCCCCGGAGCCTTGAGGCGCAGTGTGCCGCAGCAGGTTCAGAGCGCGCTCGGGGAGTTTAGTGGGCTGAGAACACGACTGCTGCCAAGAGGAGAGTTTCTGGGAGAGAAGCTCCCTCACCTGGATTATAGTCAGAAAGATACGAATGTTACGGGAGAAATGTTTTCCTTTGTGTAAACACAAGAGGAGACCATAAAAACAATCAACGTGTTATTTCATCCTTCAGTACTGTCAGGGTTCTTACACATTTGGACCAACGGATTTCCATGACTTTAAACCAAATTTCCATGACCAAACTGAGTTTTTTCCATGACTTTTCCAGGCCTGGAAATTACCATTATAAAAATTCCATGACTTTTCCAGGTTTTCCATGACCGTACGGACCCTGACTGTGCAACTTCTCAGTTTACACTCTTAGCCCCCAGCTGAGTGAATCCTACTGAAGAAGTGACTCTTCAGAATCAGGTTTTATATATAAAATGTCAAGTAACTTCCTAAAACACCTGTTTTTAGCAAACGTTACTCAAACAGGAGTAAATAGTTCATTCGTTGGGGACTATTTTCAGCTCTGGATGAATACATCTGGATTTCCTAACGTTACCTAATGAATAAACAAGTAAATGTGAGCCCATCACCTTGGAGTGGTAGTTGATGAGCAGTTTGGTGACACAACACTGTCTGTCCACCAGGAAGCAATACCGCCTCCTTTCCTCTGTGAGCGCGGACTTGTAACCCGAGGCAACCAGTGTGTCCAGCTCTCCTTGACGACGGCTCATCAACTCCACAAACTGAGGGAAGCGTTAAAGAGATTTCACTGGCAGCCTGAACATCCGTAAACATGCACACACAGTCCCGCATTCACAATCACCTGCTACGTGCAGCACACAGAGACGGAGTGACCTTTCATGTACATTGTGCGTGGAGAGGAATAAGTGAGGGCATATCCTGCCTGCTGCACAATGATAACCAAATCAGATAGATCTCGCCTTTTGCCCCGGTGACCTTTTTGAACCAACTTAACCCTCCAAGTGGCTAAACCATTTCACTCTCTCATAGCAATCAAGTAAAGATTGTTCTTTAATCGTTTCTTACACAAACACACCTTTTTTAATCAGAGTTTTTAATATATTTCTAAACTGCATTTTACTTAAAGATCTGCGTATTAAATATGTATTTCTTCACCCTTACCTGCATCTCTCGGTCTCCATATTTGTTGGGGTGGCGGCTGCCCTGGCTCTTCCTGCGCAGCTTCTTCAGCTGAGACTGGCAGCGCTCGATGGACTCGGATTTAGACCTCCGCTCACTCTGATACTTCTTGAGAGTGGCCTGAGAGAAAAGCGAGAAACTATTCAATAAACATTGGATGGAAAGAGGGTTGATATATGTATGATTCAAGTTTGGTAGAGTCCACTTTTATTAATTACGGTGAACTTTTCATTTGTTTTATCATCTTTACCATTCATAGCAGGGGTGTTAAACTCATTTTCCCTGTGGGTCTCATCGGCTTCATGGCTGCCTTCTAAGGGCCGGTTGTATAAACCACTCCCGAACATATTATTAAATAACTCTCTTTGCATTTAAATGATTGTTTATTTGAGTGTAGAAATATTATTACATGAATCCTTTTGAAATCTTCAGAATAAAAGCACAGAATATATTTTTCTTAGATTTCTTTTAAAAAAGGTGATCACATGTCTTTCAAGCCGTCGGGAGCCACATAACATGATGTGTTGGACACCTGTGATTTATAGGTTACATTTAACACAATTACACTTGTGTAATTGCCAAATATGTATTTAATAATTTCCATTATTAGTTTAGAATTAGCTACACAAATAAACTTGCCTTCCAGCCAAATGAATTAGACTTACTGTGAGGTATTTAATATCCAGTTCCAGCTTCTGCTCCAACTGGGCCAGCAGCTCAGAGTGAAACAGCTTCAACTGTTGATGAACGATCCACATAAAGCATACTGACACTGTGCAGTCCTCTTAAAAGGCTGTTGCACAATTCAGCAAAACAATATCAACCTTTGTTAGAAAATAGACTCTAAAAGTGGTGTCCCCTCTGGCTACTCTAGAAACAGTATATCTTTTTAGTTTTACCACGTCTTCCAGCTGCACCTGGATCTGTCTGTGGACCTCGGCCATCTGGAACAGGGTGTCTCCTGTAAGCAGTAAAACACAGGACTGAGAAGACATACATATCATTAAATAAAGTATTAAATAAGATTAAATCGGTTTATTAGTGACCGTGCATCGTTGACCTGTGCAGAAACAGTTCCATCTGTGCTCTAATGATGTTCAACACATCAACTGGGAGGCAGGACAACACAACGTCATGCAACTTGCTGTTTTAACACAGTTTCTCATTTACAAAGTGGCGGTCAGCTGTGTGTCCCTCCCTCGGTCACACAGCTCTGTAGTGGCTGGCATCTCGCCCTCCGACTCTCCTGCCCGCCTCCCCCGCTGTTTTCAGCATTACAATGAGATCATGTGGTGTTGTTAATCTCCCAACAATGACCCTACTCTCTCCCTTTCCCTCTGTTCTCTCCCTCCCTCTCTACATTTCCTCACTCCCTCTTGTCTTCATCTCCTCCCTCACTAGCACAGACTATGTTCAACTTCCCTCCAGCTGTCACATCAGCTCTCTTTACTTTATTAGCTCCATCATAAACTTATTTGTACTTGCTCTTCCACCCAGTCCTACTCACCGAGCTCTTTGGAGCCTTGGCTGTCGCTGGCCAGCTCTCCAAGTTTCACCAGAGCGTCGAAGTACCCTTTGGCAGCCACAGTTACTCCTGGAGACGAGAGTACATGTTAGGGAAAACTGAGAAGTATCTGCTGAGTTTTTCAGAGGCCAGCGGCTCCGTGTTTGACTTACCCGTCAGGGCTTTCTCATAGTGTTTCCCCATGGTCACAAAGTTCTTCAGACTGGGGTTGAACTGGTCCAGGATCCCCTGTTGACAATGATACACACAAATAACAAGGATAGTCCAATTATGACGAACATATTGCTGGAGCTTTTTCATATTTCAAACCAGTTGATCAGGTTCAGAGAGATCAATAGAAGAGGAGACACACCTTGTAGACATTTTCTGTCATCTTGTTGACTTCTTCTGTTCGAGACATATTTCTTCTCTCAGTTATTTGCTGCCGCAATGTAATTTATGTTGTTTATTTCTGTTGTTCAGGGTTGTCTTAAGCTTTGCAGCAGACAGCTACCCCCTAAAAGAGGAAAGACAAAAGATACAGTGAGTGATGATCTCTAACAATGACCCATCGGATTTACCCAAAATGTGATGAGTACGACCAAATCAAGTGTTTTTATCTTTATATCAATAGAGGAAAAAGCCTATAAATGCACTTGTAATGTCATATTTGTACATTAGTTTTGTGCCACGTGTAAAGAGGATCACCTGAAACAACTGTACTATAAAATAATTGATAGTACAGACTGGGAGATTCTTCTTTTCCCAACACTATAATCTCTCCAGTGCCATAGTTATCTCTATGAATGACTGTAGGGGTGATATTTAAACCAGCTGGAGGGTTTGTGATGCCATCGAACCATCACGATAAGTGGAGAGGATGTCAGCCCGTCTCGTGTTTTGTCTGAGCCCTGTTATTTCCACATGGATCTCCTCTGTGTCTCTGCTGCCAGTTTCTACATTATCGCTTCGCAACATTACGGCAACCTAAATATTTCTCCAAGATACGTGTGCCAGGCGAGTTATACCATTTCAGATAAGAACAATAGCTCCTCCAATCCGAGTCACAGATGTCAGAGCACTGAATAAACACGCAACAACTAAGTTTCCTCGGCCGAGAGGGCGATCGAAGACGGACGGCTCGGGGTCAAAGGATTGAACGTCTGGATTTAATGGCAAAATGCTCATCGGGTTTTCCCTGTGCGGTCCTCTTTTGTTATCACAGCGAGATTACAGAGAAACGTTGACCCAGATCAACTAATGGTATATGACACAAAGAAAACATTTCCAGTCTTGTGCTCATTAAGGCCACCCTGGTGTTTTCTGTACTGTGTCAGAGGAGATGTATCAGCCTGCAGGAGGAGACAGAAAAGTGGGAGCTGCATCCAAACGTTGCCTCTTTAGTTTAGTTCGAAGGACTTTTAAGCTTTTTACATTAGTTAAAACGACTAAATAGAATACTGACAATATTGGCATGTGTGTATATTTGAAGTTAATGTGGTTTAATTCAGAGATATAAAGTGTTGCTTGTTTCAGGATGCAACAGGAACAGTCTGCAGGTGGTTGGGAAACCGATACAGAAGATGCATTCATGCGCTTTGGCCTCTTTAAATGTCTTCAAATGGTTTGGAAGCCATTATTGCCTTGAAAACCCATAAATTAACCGTTAATCTCACGTAATTCGATGAGCAGAATAATGATCTTCAACCATTTTAATAAGCAACAATGTCATTAAAAACTGTGTGAGGATTCAAAGTTTTTCTCTGTAATGATTGATAGTCAACGTCACATCTTTTAAAATGATGTTTGTAGAGCAAGTTATGGTTAGTATTTTCTCTGCCATTACAAAACCAAACACAACGTTGTGTTTAAATGAGTTTTAAAAGAATTTAAGGTATTTTCATGTTGTTGATTTTGAAAGTATCTTGATTGTATGATGCCAGGTGATGAGTGGATGAGAATGAATGGTGCAACATTGAAGATAAAACATTACTCCAGCACTAAATGAGCCTTTTCTTCTACACTACCCCAGTCTTATTTCAACGAGTACATTCTTTGGAACTCATGCAAAGGCAATATAACCACAAAAAAGTACAACATGCCAAACCTGCGTGATGTGCGCATGAATAAATAAAACGTAACGACCCAGTGGAGGTCTGCTGAGCCGGAAAAACGAGAGATCAAGCACCCTGCTCACACGGTGCAGCGCGGCGACAGATACCTGTTGATCTCCCGGTCCCATGTCCATGTGTTAAACAGTTACACATAATTCAGCTTCTCTGAAAACAAAGTTACATACCTTTTCCGATCTCATTGTGGGAAACGATAAAGGCTTCCAGCGCGTCTTTGAGTGCGAGATGAAGAGTACAACACCCCCCTCTTCTTCCTATTAGGCTGCTTTCCCTCTCGGTTAGTTAGTGGGGGGTTGTTTCATCCAGCAGAGCACTAAATCTCCCCTCCACCCCTTTTTCACATGCCCCTCTTTCTCTCGCTCTGTCTGTCTCTCTCTCTCTCTCTCTCTCTCCCCCCCTTTCCTCCTCTCTCTTTCTCTGCCTCTCTCCTCTCAGGCATCGGGGTCAGATATTTGGTGCCGTTCAGTACCTCTCCTCATTACTGAGCCGATTATAAACATGCCTTCATGCCCGCAACAACCGGACAGAAACGGCACCGACAGAACCCCCCCCCCCCTCCTTCCCCCTCGCCCAGTCCAGCCAGCTCCCTGCAGTCGGAGGCCAGTCCGCCTCCCAGTCCGCCTCCCAGTCCGCGTCTCCCTCTCGCTCCGTCACTCGGGCAGAATAACAATGAGCCAACGGGACCTCGTGTGAATGGGAGCAGGAGAATAATGACTTGAACTTTTTAAGCCAAAGACAGAGCACATGCAGGCCTATCACTGGCCTGCATACCCGGACCATCACATACTCCTGCTCCCCATTCTCAAAGGGGGGACATGAGGAGGAGGAGGAGGAGAAGGCATTTAGTGCAAAACAATGCTGAGAAGATTAGAGGTTCATGCCCAAATGAAGGTGCTTTAGAGGTTAAAGTGGGGGGAAAGTCCCAAAAGGTTGAGGGTCCATAGGGAGTAATAAAGTGCATTTGCCCGAGTGCTAAAGCACCAATTTAAATGTTACTTGTACTTTATTTGAGTACTCTTTCCCCCCCCCCCCCCACACACACACACACACATATGCTACTCCACTACATTTCAGAAGCACATATTGTACTTTTTACTCCACTAAATGTATTTGACAGCTTTAGTTACTTTGCAGATTAATACAATATGTAACTAATCTAATACATTAAATTATACCATTATAGTTTAAGCCACCAAGCAAAGTACAAAGTAATTCAAATTAGCTCCACCTTTACAGCAACCAACTTTCATTAGTACTTTTGTACTGTTACTTAAATTAAGAATTAAGTCAGAAACACTTATGCACAAACATGTACAAAGAGCGCATAAAGCTAGAGAGGTGGACTTCATGGAGTCATGTCGGCGTCTGACTGAAGCCTCTTTTGATGCAGTTACATGTTTCCCCACGTGGTGGCGACAGTGTGACATCATGTCCTGCAGCACCTCTGCATTCGACCAACAGCCATAGTTGTGCAACAAGTGACGACTGTAGACATTAAAGCTGTGTCTTTAAGCATAAAAAAGGCATGAAGAAACAAAAGTACACATTTAGTTCATAATAGTTTAAAATTCCCATGAACATGAAATAAAGCATGAAACAATCAGCACAGCAAGCATGTAAATATGTCCCTCTCAGGTGTTACTTTACTTCAAACCTCTCACCAGCTCACTGTATCTCCACACAAACTGTGCCAACACAATACTTTGAATAAATGGACAAAACTAGAACAAAACAACAGCAGAACAACTGATCAGAGTGCGTTGACTCAGCAGGGTGTCCATCCATCTCTCAATTCAAAAGCCCTCTTCTCTCCCCGCCATCAGAGGAGCCTCCAGTCCGCCTGCCAGAGGAGCTCTTCGGTGTTTTCCGGGTGCCCTCCGCGTGACTGTATTATCTTAAATAATGTATCCGGCATATTAAAGCTAAATAAACAAAATATGTCTCTTTTCTGTGTGATGAGATGACATCATTGATCTGATGAGAACACAGACAGAACATGGTATGTCATATTCAGACACTTATACCTGCATGTTGGTAATTAAGATGTAATAATAACTAAAGAGTGACGCAACCAGGGCACCAATTTTGACTTGTCACCTCTTTCCTTTTAATCCTTCATACTGAACACGTGGCGCACTGAGCGGACATCTCTTGTAATCACGATGTTCGAGTGCTCTTTTGTCCAACTGCTCTGATTGTTAATCAGATTTCAAGCTGTCAATTCTGTCATGGAAAAGTCCACGACAACAACATCGTATCCTAAAGGTCAACTAAAACACTGCCTGCAATTTTAAGATCATGAAGAATAAAACAAAGTGACCATTGTCTGAAAGTGCCCATGACTTGAATTGTGCAACCAATTACTTTAGCAAGTGTTCAGTTTCTGCTATTAAGGTTTTAATACCCAGAGGCCCGATATCTGCCTGCGTGTCTAAAACCGGTTTTCTGACCTGTAATCAACATGCTGGCGCTGTTATTTGGTGTTGTGTGATTTTCTTTGACCTTAAATCAGCCGTCTGCTGTCCTGCCGCTGCCTCTCTGGCTGTCAGTCAGGCTGGAAGAGATGACTAATTAATCAGGCCAATTGCTCCCCGAGGCCGAGGTGAGCTGTGTGACGCCTCGCTGGAGGAGCTGAGCCATGCCTGCCTTAGAGCGCATGGCTGTGGAGGTCAAATTAAAATACAAAAAGTATTTAAGGAGGTTGTCAGAAAAGGATAATATATATATAACCAATACAGGCAAATCATCATTAAGAGAGAAATAAAGTTGATGGAGCAGCGAGGAGGATGTCCAAGAGTCAAAAGAGTCTGGCAGGAAAAGAGGGGTGGTCTTCCAAGAACAACACAGCAACGTTGAAGGAGGGGAGGAGGAGGAGAGAAAAGAGAGGTAGAGGCAATGAAGGAGGGATAGAAAGAGTTGAGCTCTTCTCAGGAGTAAATCTCTCTCAATCTGATCAGTGTGTGAGGTGGACTGACTCACTTCAGTGGACAGGGACTCACAGGTAAGGACGCTTTTACAAGGTTAATTTAACTGAACTAATGTGTTAATGTTGTCTTATATTAGTTCAATTATTTCCACGAGGTGTAACAGAGGACAGTTAAGAGCCGTAGTGTGGCGGTTTACCTTTTACCATTTAGAAACAGAGGAACATAAACCTTGAAGAAAGAAAAGAAGAAAGAAAAATGAGTGCAGATTGCCGGTATAAGTTACTAAAACTAGATGTAACTGCAGCATCACGACGTTAAGACATCTCCAAAGATGTGGCTGTCGATGGATTCCTGAATTAATTCATCTTTATTCACTAGATGTAAAATAGAGTTTATACATATTTGAGATGTTCTACTAAATGTGCATCTTTAAGTTTTTTAGGAAGAGTAAGGAGTTTGGTAGTGGGTAAATTAAATAGTTAATCTCACATGTTGTTTCATGGAGGTTTCAGAGGCTGCAGTTTAGATTCCAACTAAAGAGTGTTCAAATCTGTCATAAAATACATATTTTCACTCACTGGTGGCCGTGACAATGAAGTAGAATAAAGGTGCCAGATAAAACATGAAGAAAAAGAAAAAACATATGCTTATTATTATAATGGACGACGTGACTGTAGTTAGGAGAAGAGGTAAATGGCTTTTAAAGATTAATCATGACATTTAATGCTCCATTTGGCCTTATCTTTATTGTTCAGTTATATTGTGCATTTCCTAAGTAAATTAATTCATTATTCAACAAATAATAGAACATGTACAACTAAATATAATGAATTGGCAATGAGGAGATGCTTTTTTATGGTTTGTAAACTACTAAATCTGCTGTTTTTGCATCTCACAGATTTAAGTAAAAAGGTGTTTAAAGACATAAATACAATTTTACACAAGAAGATAAGTGGATGAAGCACCAGCAATCAGACTTTTCCTTAAAAAAGTGTCTCAACCACATTTGGGAGAACCACTCACCAGAGAAAATGATGCTGACATTACTCTTGTGATGCACTGAGATGTTAATAGTTTCAACGCCATCCATTCTCATCTAAACTGTTTTTTAAAGCGCAGGTCGAACAGCTGTTTTCAATTTGGGACTAATCACACTACTTAAATATTCACCTTGAACATACGGTGAAGCGATGTTGCACGAGCCGTGGATTAACACACACACACACACCCCACACACACACACACACACACCTCTCTGGTTTAGGTGGCACAGCTGTGTGTAATCAGGTTAATTGAGTGGCTTGAGGTTAGTAATAAACTTGTGGGGCTGAAGGCTGCTGACTGGCTGCGCCGCGGTGTTGTACCTCGACCATCTGTCTCTCCTGTAAGCCGCTGATCAGAATCAGGACCGCAGAGACGCAACGTATAAGTTCAAAGACGGTTTCTTTATCATAATGATAATAAGTACATTATGACAAAGATGATTCTCAATGAGCTAAACAAGGAATTATTTATAAATGAACTATGAGGCTTAATAACACATTTAAATTGCCGTTTGTTATTGTTTTTTATTCAGGCAGAAATGATGAACATCAAACAGCAGACTGTGTTTGTAGGTATTTTTACACTGTGTTTCATTATTGATAGAGTACAGTGTGTCATGTATGAACTATCAACACACACACACACACACACAGTGGAGGCTGGTCACTGTGAGCAGCAGGTGGTCGAGGAGGTTTAGCTGCCATTTCAAAATGCCGACCCCGTATAATGAAGGGCACGGTGCGAGTGGTCAGCCAGGCCTAATGACGCGGAGAGGGTGAATAATGCACGACACGCCGACGTTTAGGGATCATTCAGGGATTTAGATTTTAAACAATATACGGCTTTTAACACCATCCTCCAAGTATACGACTTAAATAATAACACCAAATTCAACAAAAGGTTATTTTGGGCTTTCCGGAAGTCAAACCCATCAAAGTAAGTTCCCACCAAAGGTAGCGACAAAGGTCCTGTGACGCTGCCGGGTCCGGTCAGGATGTCCCTCTCGTGATTGGGACTAATCCTCGTCGTTTGGCCCTGTGAGGTCACCGGTCAGCCAGCCTGCAGCTCACTGGGGCCGGAGACGCGTCGCTGAGCTGTTTGTACACGGCAGCCGGGTCCAGAAGGGTTTCTTCTCAATGTCCTGGTGGTGGTTGGAGGAAATTGACTAATAAATAAAAAACAGACATCACTGTACATATTCACATTCATACTTACAATGTGTTGATCTGCACTGCACACATTTAATTTACACTAAACACATACACACACTTTGCAGTTTGCACACTGTATATATATAATTTAATTTTACATTGCTGTATTTACATATATGTTGGGTATATATACATATATATTTTATTTTGTATTTTATATTTCACTTTGTATACTTTATGCAGAGGTCACTTTCTTTCTTTCTTATATTTATATTTTATTGTGTTTAGTTTATTGGTGCTACTGTGTCAACAAATTCCCCCTTGGGGATTAATAAAGTATATTTCTATTCTATTCTTCTCATGTCAAAAGATGAGAAAAAGCTAAACATTAGCATTGTAATCAGGAATAGAGCTGAATCAGCACATCTCAGACTGAGTCTCAATACGAAAGCTGCCTTTCAGGACACGTGATGCTTGTTGATATTTATAGAAACCCTAAATGTAAAATCTGGTGTTTTGTTTTACAGGTTTTCATTTTTCAGTGACGGAGGGGGAACACTGTGCTTGCTGTTCGTGATGGGTGGATCCTCTGACGATGGAGATCTTTGTTATCATGCTCCCTGATGTCTCCTCTCCAACAACAAAGAAGTCAACGCAACCTTTACTTTAACTGGCGTCGCACATTTTGATGTGAAGCCAAGCTCCTTAGACTTACCGGATGGGGATTATGAGGAACTCTCAGTCTCGACTCATGTTCCTTGTTCCCTTTGGCTTTTCTTTACTTCTCCTTTGCCCTTCGCCTGCCAGCTCAGGGTCTGACTATGACTACGGGGCTCACCCACGCTTTGTTTGCACCCCTATTCCTGTGGATGCAGACCCCGCCTGCTTCCCTACAGGGGGTCCAGGCTTAGGGGCAGGGCCAGGCCATCAAAGTGCACCTCCTGCTGGCTGGTGGGGGGCGAGCGATGAGGCCAAAGCCACCATCCTCCACCTGAGGGAGAGCCTTGTCCAGCAGAAAGAGACCATCCTGGACCAGAGAGAGACCATCAGGGAGCTGACGGCCAAGCTCGCCCTGTGCGAGGGCCTCGGCGCGACGCCTCACGACGAGTTCCACGGCGCGGCGTCGCACCCCCATCACGCGGGGGCGGCCGGGCACTATAGCAACCAGCAGGGTCACCATGGAAACCTCATACCGGACTCGCCGCACTCCACCTCTGTGGGGGGGCAACCGGCCGACGGGGGGAAGGATAAACATGTGACACCGGGGGACATCACATCGTCCCCGGAGCAGAGGGAGAGGATGCTGCAGGCCCTGAAGGAGAGGCTGGACAACCTGCAGGTGAGCGACTACAGGCACAACGTTTCCCTCATGGCTGGTAAAACTATAGGCGGAAAGAAAAAGTGGATTAAAGTAAATACAACACAGTTAAAGAGTAGGAAAGAGGAAGAAGAGGGAGGCTTGTGATGTGCAGAGGGCCCTTATCAGTCTGTCGTCGCCAGATTGCTAAATAATTAAGTCCCTGCCTGGTAAGCCCACTAAGTCGTTAGAAAAGAGAAAAGAACAATCAATTACCTAATTGCATAAAGCCACTCACCACATTGTCAAGAGAGTCCCTCAGAGCGACGAGGGGCTCACAGTTGGACGTCGCTCTGAAGCTTTGGATCCACTGGCCACATTTCATCTGAGCTGGTCCTGTTTCAATTCAATTCAATTCAATTCATTTGTATAGCCCAGTTTCACAAATTACAAATTTGTCTCAGAGTGCTTTACAGTCTGTACACATAAACATCCCTGCCCCAAAACCTCACATCGGACCAGGAAAAACTCCCAATTGTCTCCTCTAGATACTCACTGCTTTTACTTTCCAGGTACATCTATCTGTTCATTTCTGCTCGCTCTTCTCCCTCAAAGGGATCACAGACTGGAGCTGTTTAGTGTGTAGCGGAGATGTGTGTGTGTGTGTGGGGGGGGGGGGGAGTAGTTACTGTAATCTCCCCGACAGACGTTTAATCAGGGCATGCACAGCAACAAAGCCTGGATTACCTGAAGAAGAAGAGGAGCAGAAGTAGACACAGGAAGACACAATTAATACCCGACTGCTACATTTGACATTGAAAGATTAATAGTGGATGTAAATGGCGGCAGGTCCTCTCTTAGACGTGTAGGTGACAGAGCGTGACTCCTTGAGGTCAGTCTGGATGTCTTTGTTCTCCCAGCCTGAAGGAGGGGGAGGCCGACTCATCGTGACTCATGCTTCACCGCGTTCTGCTCCTCCCTCCGCAGAAGAGCAACACGTCCATCACCTACTCCAGCTCTCTGAGGGAGCTGCTCCAGAGGAAGATCAGCGCTCTGGAGCAGCAGCTGCACCATCGCACCTCCGCCCACCGCGGCCCGGACCACCACCACGAAGACGGACACCCGGATGACCGCAAGGACGACCACGGCGATGGCGGTCACAGTGACCACGGGCGCCAGGATGACCGCCACGATGATGACAGTCACGATGACGATCGCCACGGTGATGACCGCCACGGTGATGAGCATCATGATGATGATCGCCACGGTGATGAGCATCATGATGATGACCGTCATGATGATGATCGCCACGGTGATGATCGCCACGGTGATGATACGGACCATGCCGACGGTCACCATGACGATGACGGCCACCACAGTAATGGAGCCGATAGTTACCTTTCACACACAGGCTACAGAGAACCCGGCCTGGGGACTGGTTTCCACTCCAATAAACTGGAAGCAATGCTCCACCAGCTGCACCTCACAGGTACACCACCAGCATGGGGGCCTGAGCCAATGAGACGCGTTCAAAGTAATACCAGTAATATCAGATTCTTATATTACATCACAACATGTTTCTACAAATTAAAAAATGCCCCCCAATATGTAAGAATTCTGTATTTTGGACGATAGATATTTGAACATAATTCATTATCTTCTCACATTCTTATCATCAAGAATGAAGTAGAGTTTTAAAGTTCATTGTTGATCTTGTTTACGGCTGTTAAAACTAAACTAAACTAGAACGGGCACTCGGTTGAGCGCATACCTTCGCATATCACAAGATTGGGCATTGAATTATGAACATTTTGGCATTAGTTGCCAATTGGATAAAAATGTACGGTGCTATGGTAAAAAGAATATTTTTACCTTTTCATGACCTTGACATTGACCTTTGAACCAATCGATCCCAAAATATAATCAAATGGTCCCCGGATAATAACCAACCATCCCACCACATGTCACGCAATTCGGTTTACTACTTTTTGACTTATGCGAATAACACCCACACACACACGGCGATCAAAACATTACCTTCGCACTTATGATCAAACGCTCCAGAACAGATACTAAATGGATGTTTATCTTATATTGTTTAATGCACTGCCAACGAGAGTGAGCCTTGAATTAAAAAATGTTACGCTAAATACATTTAATGTTAAATTGCTCAGACTCAGCCGACTCTCGGTTGCTGACAGGTCCGTGATGTACGGGTAGACGGTTTTCTCCAGGTTTTCTCCCGGTTTGATGTCATCTCTCTTTAAAACAGGCTCTGGCAGGACGAAGCTTCACAGCCCGGACGCCTTCCAGATCAGCTTCCCTATAAGAAGCAACTACATGTACGGCCGGGTGAAGAAGACGCTGCTGCAGGAGATCTTCGCTCTGACTTTGTGTCTGTGGATCAAGGCGGGCGTGGGGCCCGGCCTGGGGACGCCCTTTTCTTACTCGGCGCCCGGACAGACCAATGAACTGGTGCTCATCGAGTGGGGGGACGAGCCCATGGAGCTGCTGATCGATGACAAGGTAGGGGGAGGGGACACACAGTCCTCACAGAGCAGCCTGGCTGATTGTATACGATTTAAACTCTTTAAAAAATATATCTCTACGTATTATCCTACTTAATATTATAAGGAATTCCTTTTAAATGACACATCTTAAAAGACTTCCCTGCCGCCGAAGCAGCTTCGACCATCTGAAGTGTGGTTGCGGTTGAAATATGCAGCAGATCTCAGACATGTAATGTTTAAGAAGTGTTTTTCCAGGATGTATTTATATTACATTACATTACATGTCATTTAGCAGACGCTTTTATCCAAAGCGACTTTCAATAAGTGCATCAACCTAGAGTACAAACTAAGAACAACAAGAATACAGAAAGTAACATTTCCTCAACATAGTCAAACTACAAAAGTACCATAATAAGAGATATTTAAGAGCCACTTGAAGTGCTAATCTGTGTTTTAATCCAGATATAGTCGGAAAAGTTTCCGGCGGAAGCTGTAGAGACTTTCTGCTGTCCTGATGTCAGAGTTATATGGTCGTCTCACCCTCTCCCATGGCTCGCCCGCAGGCTGTGGCGCTCCCTCTGACGCTCGCCGATGCAAAGTGGCACCACGTGTGTGTGACCTGGTCCACGCGGGACGGCCAGTGGGAGGCCTACCAGGACGGCGAGCAGAGGGGGTCCGGGATGAACCTTTCTCCTTGGCACCCCATCAAACCCGGAGGGGTCTTCATCCTGGGACAGGAACAGGTAAAGACAAAGAGACGTCTTCTCTGTAGATGCAGAACAATGAGAATGAAATGAGCTAAATATGAAATAAATACCCCACTAGGAGCTCTGAGCTTGAATCATTTTACAGTCCAGAGTTTTTTCAGGGGGTTATTTAGGACATTAAGTGACTGCATCTTATGTCAGAAGTTGAGCATGACATTCTCACTGCTCATGGAGAACGTCCTTCCCCTCTTCTTCAGGACGCTCTGGGAGGCCGCTTCGATGCCACGCAGTCGTTTGTGGGCGAGATGTCCGGAGTGCACATGTGGTCACACGTCCTGACCACCAGTGACATCTTCAGCCTGGCGTCCTGCGGCAGCCACCTCAGAGGAGACGTGGTGGCCTGGTCCGAGGCGGAGGTGGAGCTGCTTGGAGGCGTCGCCAAATACCCCTTTGACCCGTGTCACTGAGAGGCCATAACATCAGTGATAGATAGATAGATCAAAAAGTGAGGATAAAACAAGTCCCTTCGGCTTTCAGGTGATTTTTAGGATGATCATTCAGCGGCACCAACTCAATGCCTTCCTCTAAACTTAACCAGATACCTTTTATTTAAAAAGATCAATATTAATAAGTGGTATCTGTGTTTACAGAGACTGTGTAGGGACTTAGCGGCCTTAGCTTTTGGGCTCCACTGTAATCCTGAGCTAGTGTTGTGACATATTGTCATATTGTTAATAACACGTAGGACTGTAGGACTGTGGTGACATCAGACCGTACATCTGTCCTGTTGTGGTGACTAACTGTTGTTAATTTGGATTATAGTCATAGAAATGTGTTGAGGAATCCATTTGTAATCTGGATACTTTTGGTGTACCAGAACATACAGCTAATGTACCAAAGAAAACGTAGAATTGATTTGTGTTACACATCTCTAATAGTTTACGTGTCATAGATAGATTTGTCTTTTGGGTGAAATACTGCGGAGCCTCTCGACTGAACTCAGAGTTTTACAGCATAAACTCGACAATGCATCAGTTTGTTCATTTAATCTGTGACATGCATCACTTCCCCCCCCACAATATATTTGAATTATCCATTTGAAACTGTATTTTGTGTGATTAAGTCATTGCACTGTGGCTTCTTAATTTCTCCCATGATCTGGCCTTGACTGTATATTCGTTACTTTACTGTATATAAACACTGAGATTAGGCCAGGTTAGCTTTTTGACATTACGAATTGTGTGCGTTTGTGATTTTTCTCTTGTAAATGTAAATAAAGGTTGTTGTAAATAAAGGTTGTTTTTCATCACTTGTGGGGGTCAAACACAAACAGGAAAGGTCAACTGGCAAAATGACAACAAATTATATTATTTAACGACTTAAATCTCAGTCAGACACACATTCACAATGCAGCTGCAACTACAATGAACTAATAACTTTATTTGAGCTCAGCTAACGTGAACTAGTTACAAAGAGCCAGTTACCAGGGTGTGTCCTTGTTTTAACGTGAACTCCGATTCAGCTCGTATAATCTGCTTATGCAGATAGAAAGAAAACAAAAACAGACCCCCTCCTACAGAAACGGTTGATTTGTATTCAGTATAATGTGAATGTTGTTTTCTACGTTCCCCGTCTTGGCTCACAGGTCCACATTTAAAAACATACGCAGCAATCATGTCGGTTTACCATTTATTGTTACACAGTAGTTTACTGGCACCAATGTCTCGTTTTCATTTTGCTACATTTACAGATGATCTATCAATCTTCACCTCACAGTAAATAAAAATAAATAAATACAAAATTAACACATTTTCTGAAAAGGGCGGAATCAGAAACAGAGGTCCAGTTTCAATCTGATCATTCCAGTGTTCAATATTCAGATTTAAGGAAAATATTCGTTGACCCAAGTGTTTTTTTTGGCAACTTTGCACTTCAAGAATACCCAGAAAGGGAAGGCCTACAGACAGACCGTGTTTTGAGTGGACGCGCTAACATGGAGGTATAAATTTAGGCCGTGGTTAGTTTGCTGGAGGAGAGTCAAAGGCAATCCGTATCTGTATTTGAAGGATTAATCACTTGCTGTGTCTTTAAGGGTCTACATGTTCTGATCAGAGAGAAAAGACCTCATTTCACTTCAAACAACATGATCTTATCATCAGGTGAACAAATACGGTACAAGTCGTTATAAAAAACTGCTAAAGATGGCCCTGACCGGGTGGTGGCGTGACGCAGTAGTTCTACACAGTTCGTGGTTCATCCTTCGTCATATTGCAGTGGGTGAGGTCGCCAGTAGAGGGCGAGAAAGAGTACCGTCAGTCAAAGTAACAGCATTTTCTCCAAAATGCTAAAATTGATAAAGTGCAGTAGACAAGTATTTTCACTACAATTTAAAATGCCAAGTCAACAAAACTACTAGTAATAAGTTCATGAACCGGATGTCAAGCAAAACTATCACTGGACACAAATCTAGACTCGTTACCGATTCATTACATCTGAACATTTGTATATTATATAATGAATCAAAGCTTCGTTAGTGTTCCTTGTTTGGTCGTCTCTTCATTTCTTTCACCGCGGTACGATGGGAAATGACCATTTCAGCTTGTGAGCAGCTCAACAGAGAGAGACTCATCCTGCTTGTGCTTTACAGTCGGGTTTACTCCAAAAACCAACAGGGAGGCCGGAGGTACATCAGACGACTAAACATCTCCTAAATATATTTGTATTTTCCAATAAAACTAAGATTAAAACAATTTACTCTATGTATAAATCAACTTTTTTCCATGTCAACAGGGAACACTAAAACTTTTCAAATCAGTGCACTAGCGTGATCAGCGCTGCGTCGGTACCTACGACCGACACCTCAAGTTATCAACATGCAGTCCTACAGCAGCTCGTACAAAAATCAGATTTGAACAAAAGATAAAGAATAAATTAAATCATTTCTATGTGTATCGTAAACAAAAATGCTAACATCTATTTACAAAATGTATACATCGTAATGAGCTGCCTTTGTGATTTCTCAAAGCTCTAACAGTTAAATGTCTGAGTTATTACTCGTGAGAAAGATGTCAATGTTCATCGGCAGGAAGGAAATCATTCGTTACAGCAGAGAGGACATGCTCAGTATAGTGGTATGACGGATTTGTAAACAAGTCTACAGACTGGAACTACTGTTTGCTCGGCTATTGCTCCAACGTGTAAAAAAAACAAAAAACATGCTATTCTCAGTAAGCTGAACCAAGCAGCTCTCTGGAAGGAGAGGAACAACTTTCTCCGGTAATTCTGCTCGTGAAGAAACCGTTCGGCCATATTTGAAGGCCAATAGTAACTTGGCGAACACTCATGAACAGTGACATTTTCCTCACATAACGGTTGAAGTATCGAAGGGAAGTCAGGAGCAATGAGTGTCAAAGCCATTCAAAATACTTTCGGAAGTGATGGACACGTCTCTAATCTGTAATCAGTTGCTGCTTCCACTTGACCGATTCCTCTCGGACCGACGTGGACCGAGCATAAATCTTGTTAGTGTTTGAATATTGCATTCACATTTTCTCTAGGATCAAGAAAGGCGATTTCTCATCCAGGCAGCATCAACACACGTGAAGGACGACTTCACGAGAACCGAAGCTGCTTGCTCCTTCAGACCATATCGCACTAATGCAGACGACTTTCAGACAGACTGTCCAACAGTTGTTGCTGCAGTTTTACTATTAAACTACAAGCGTTGTTTGGGGTTTACAGATTAAGTAAGATTCTCAGAATTAAATCCAGATACCTAAACAAAAAAAAAAAAATCATTAAATCCTCCATTTTCCCCAGTGTTGGCCAAATTTGTCCATATTGGGTAAGCAACATGTTTTAAATAAAAAAATCAAACACACATTAGTGTGGATATGGTCTCAAGGACATTTCACAGTTTACGTAAACGCTGAACGAGAGAGGAATGTGGTGAGAAGACGGGACAGCCGTGGTGCGCCAGGTGGTGTAGAACAGCCGGAGTAAGAAACAGGATTACAAGAGGCAGCCGCGGTGGGGGGGGGGGGACGCCTCGCTCTGGAGGTGGCTGTCAAGAGCCTAAAGGACCACAAGGCGCTACCAGAGAGAGGGTGCATTCTCAGGACGGTGAAAAAGAGGGGGAACAAAACCTGAAACAGGAAGTGAGGAGCAGGGATGACAACCTGTGTCCAGTGTTGGAAGGAGGGATGAGAATGACAACGGAAGACAGGAAGAGCTGATGGGAATACTCTAGGGTTGTTCCTCCTTCTTCTTCAGTGATATACGTTTCTTCCTGGCAGCGAGCATTTCATAGAAGGGATCAACACTGACAGCAGATCTGTGTAAGTGACAAAGAAACATTATTGAGTTGATCATAAAAACATACAATTAATAGACCAGACCGCAGATAGGGTTTTAAAGGAGGCCCTTACACCAGAGGGAACCTCTTGGTCGACCACGACACTCATTTTTCTTGTGACATTATCCTCTATTTTTATTTCCATACTTGATGCTGTGGATCCATTCATCCTTCTCCTCGGGTGTGGGGGCGGAGATACGATACACATTGTGGTTTCCTTCCACTACTCTCCCATCGGCCTCCGTCTTACACGCCTTTATCAGCTGACCGCGGTTGTTGGGGATGTACAACTCAAAACAGTTCTGTTGCGAGAAAAGAAAGAGACGTTTGATTAAAAATCATACACAGAATGTGTAAAAAGTACAATTACATGTGCTTGTACATCATTTTTAAAAGCTGACTTACAGGTTTTCTTGGGTCTTCTACCTCACGGATGCTGAGGTTTTCCAAGGGAATGATGCCCCGGGGTTCCTTATCCTGTTCGTGAACGACAGCAGGTTAGGGAAGCAACTGTTATTGTCTTTATTTAAATAAAAAAACTCTATTAGAAAACAAAACAAGTACAATAAGTAACAGTTAAGATATAATAAATGAATAAACCGAAAAAGTAAAACAAGATATACTCGGACCGAGTGGTTGAGTTCACATTATCGTACATAAAATATGATTTGTTTTTGTTGTCCCGATAAATATAAGAAAGAACAACAATTCAACCAATCAGCATAATTTCAGCTAAAAAAAAAATCACCAAATTGGAGGAACATTTAAATGAGTTTGAAACACTGGCATTTCAGTGAAGTGATGCATCTTGTATTTAATGCTTCACCTTTTGGCTCCGTGAGCTGCACTAGACCTCCTGGAACACGAGTTTCTTTTAATAGTTATGGTTGTATGTCGTCTCTTTCGTTACTATTGTGTCTGTGCCACTAAACCAGTCTGCCCTCTAGGGATGAACACCGCGATGCATCCAACCCTGGAGCTCACGCCCCAACTTCCTGTCACATACAGTATATTACTGACAATGTGAATTTACCTCTGGGCCCCAAATAAGCGTTCACAGACAATCCTAATTTTCCAGCGGCTTTGCAATCCTAAACGTCACATTTTATTTCCAGATAAAAACAATGTCACTAATTATTTAGCTTTTTTTATTTAATTAGAAAATCCAATGTTATTACAGTATTAACATCCTGTTTAGACTGTTTAATTCACTGGATGGAGTAGAAATGTAAAATTAACTCAAACGTGCCCCAAAGACTCACTGTGGTGTATTCAAAGTAATAAAGGCAGTTGTCTGTGAGGATGAACCATCGCCGTTTCCATGTTTTCACTCGTCCTCCTGAAACACAAGAATACGTCACGCTGATGAGTGAGGGGAGGAAACAAGATTTCCTGAGGGGGTCAAAGTTCAAAGGAAACTATTCTACAATTTCTACATTCTTACAGCCGACAACGTCGATATTTTGTATTTATTTTCTAACTACAACAACTGTAAGTACATACCTCCTGAGAAAACAAGCAGCGGCAGTAGAGGGTGGAAATCGCAGGGAAGAAGCAGAGACAAAGGGGACCAGAGTATTTAGAGGAAGACAGAGGACAAATAGAGAAAGACGGGGAGGAGGAGAGAAGGAGAAAGAGATTAATTAGTGACACAGGGATCACAGGTACCGCCATGCAAAAGAAAACCAGATGTTGCCATGTTGGAAGAAAGCGAGTCTCTTGTTCCCCATCATGCTCATGTTCAAAAGCCACGACACGTCCAAGAGGAGGCAAAGAGCAAACCTCAGACCACAGGGCAGGTAACCGAAAGCCTTAAGACAGAACAACGAACACCACCAGGATACAGAACACATCACTGTCTTTTCTCAATAGAAATGTGCAGTCCTGACATCTGTAACTTTTACATATCATGTTTATGTTCAACTGTAAATATCAAAGTCAACATGAAGGGTAGAGGTACTCCACCGCAAGGCAGCCAAGTCTCAGTGGCGTCATCTCACCGAGTTTAAGAAGCCAGCCCTCTCGGTCCGGGTTGAAGAAGGTGTGCGTCAGGTCGTTGCCGTCGTCTTCTGGGATCTTGAAGGGCTCATTCTTAATGCTATCGTAAAGATTCTGTAGTCACACATAAGATGATAAAATAAGCTCACTAAAAATATCCTCACTGGCTTCATTTTAATCGTCGCTTAGCCGTCTCCAAAGAAAGCGAAGGCAGAGGTCACCGTACCCTGAGCAGGTCCTCGGGCAGGTCTCCTCCCTCATTGATGCCTCGGTTCATGGAGATGAACCGGTCAAGTCCGGGCTTGTCCCTCACGTTTGGGTTGTGGAGGCTTGTATTCAGCATAATGATGGCAAATGACAGCACATAACACGTGTCTGTGAACAGGAGAGATAAGCGATAAGCGAAGAGAATGCACGGTGCTGAATTACAACAAATTAAATGATATAGTTGAACATCATTTAAAAACTATTTGAGGAAATAATTAATGAAAACTAAAGGAAACAACTGAAAATGGTAGAACTGAAAAGCAATGTTTATAAAATAGCCACACTGCATGCTTTCATATCTGGTCTAGGGGCTTGTTGTTTGTGTGAGTGAACGCCTCAAGTGAAATGCCCCTTTAATACCTCGTTGTAAAATAAAACTTGATTTAAGGGACAGCTGCCGACCACACACAGAAGACATCCTACATTAAATCGGCGCTCATTGTAAGGCGTTAGTGCTTACCGGTGCTCTGGAAGACCCCGGGGTTGCAGTGGCAGTATCTCTGAGCAAAGGCCTCCATCATTCTGTCAATCTTCTGAGCTTCACCAGGCAAACGGAAACTCCACAGGAATTGTCTGTAGAGTTTGAGGTTCAGGTCACATCACAAAGAAAACATTTGGCAATCAACGCAGAGTTAGACACTCGCTCACTCACTCCCGCTCTCTTGCATAATGTTCCCCTTCCTGACCCGTAGTGATAATGAGACTTTCCACAGTGGAGCAGGTTGTTTATCAGTCGGAGCCAGAGCACCAGTCAAGAGAGTGTGTCCGTGCTTCAAAACAACACACATGGTTTACCTGAGGGCCTGGACGAGGTTGAGATCAGTAAACTCGTGGAGGTCAACAAAAGCCTGAAGAACTTTGAGGTTGAATTCATCCCTGCAGAACCGCAACAGAGAGTTCACAGTTAAAAATATATGACACAAAAAGAGAAAGAAAGACAAGAGATATTTTAAGGCCATTCACCGTTCTCCGAGGTAATCTCCGATAGCGGTCTTGTTGAGCCCCTCTCCTTTGTAGAGAAACTGGGAGACATCCTCTGAAGTGTGTCTGAGCATCTCGTTGTCCACCAGAAACACAATGCCCTGAAGAGGGGGAAGAGCCGTCACTACACAGCTAGGACGGAGCGAGGGCTGACTACACCTCTTTGAGTATTCAAGGGTTTTTACCTTTTTTGGGTCCATATTGAATTTCTTCCTTCCCATTGCCACATGCCGACTTTTCTGGAGTGTTTTACTGCAGAGAGCCAAAAAGTCAAATTTAAGAATGTATGGCTCTTAACAATAATTATAACAGCTCAGAGAAACAAATCACTGAAGATCACAAGAAAATATTATCACAACACTTATTTAATATGAAATAACAATCTTAAAATGCTTTTATCAGAAGCTGAACAAAACAATGTCGGTGCTGGGCTTCGTTGGTTTGATAATATCAACAACAACGAGAGAAACTTCGAAGTCACTTTGGGAGGAGGACAAGTTCTGAATCAAAAGGTTTGGGCCAGTAACACAGAAGCAATGTGACACATTACAGGGTTCTTACACATGTTGACCAATGGATTTCCATGACTTTAACCAAATGTCCATGACCAAACTAAAATCTCTGTAAAAACATGAAGCATTTAGAACAATTTGAATAGTGAGAGCGTACGCCGGCATATATTTTTATCATTTTTCTTTAAAAAAAACATATGAATTATTTCAAACTCGGTGTAAATGAACATGTGATCATAACAAATGTCCATGACTTTTCCAAAACTTTGATGATTTAAGTTTCTTCCATGACTTTTCCAGGCCTGGAGATGACCATTTTAAAATGCCATGACTTTTCCAGGTTTTCCATGAGCGTACGGACCCTGATCCCAGTGCGTGTTGGTCTTACCTGCCCTCCGTGCTGGTCTCCAGCCCCTCCACCTCCAAAATGGCCTCTCTTAATTCCTCTCGGAGCCTCTGTATCTCCTGCAGCAGGACGCCCTTCCTCCTGCGGATGTCCTCCAGCTCAGAGCGCTCCTCCGGGCTGAGGTCTACAGGGACTGGAAGGGAAGAGAAGAAGAATGACTCCATTGCTGCTGCAGATAGAACAAATGGCAACTGTGCCCGAACAACACGAGGCAGACTGCGTCTTTATTAGTAACACAAAAAAACATTGTGTACAACTATTTTGAGAACTGCATTGTTGGTTATTATGAGTACTCTTTCTATCAATATCATACAGTGGAGAGGAGTGGAAGAAGTAGAGTAGAAACATTCGGTACTCAGGAGAGGCGAACACAAAACACACAGTGGAAAGGAACTGGGCGAGGACACGCGTGAAGATAAAATTGGCTCTTTTAAATCAGTTGCACTTATACCTCACCACACATTCAGCCTCAATCTTTCCCTTAATTGTCCCCCTAATCTTTCCCTTTCCTTATCACTTATCACCTTATTGCACCTGTTGTGAAAAAATAAAGACAATCTGCAGTCTGAGTGACGCACGCAAACAAACGCGCCATGGACTCAACAGACTCCTGCAGCCTGAACAACTCAAAGTCTGACAGTCAAGTTGAATTGGTAAAACATTTCTCCCACACAAACACTGGAATGAGAAACATCTACGGTTTGGTTCCATTGGCCAATATCAATCAATCAATAAAACATCCAGATCAGTCTAAAACGTGGTTAACACTAGCGCCATCGAGGCAGGCATTTCATTGAAGTTGTATTTATTGGGTGATGAGACATCCTCTTTGAGATGTTGTTCACCACCTAAACTATAATTTAAATGAAAGTGAATGGATTTGTATTTGTGCTGCTCACTGTGAACCCGTAACAAGTGTTCAAAGTGGGGGGCTGTGATATTTACTGAAAGCTGCTCCACCAGTAACATGATCACGTTAGATGAGTGCAAAACCAGAGGTCTCCTTACAAGCTAGAGAACCAGTGCCATGCAGTTAAAACAGGAATATATGGAGAAGATGTTGACTGAAGGATTTATATGGGATGAAAACATTGACATAATTAAATTATATCAAACCAGTTATGAGTGATGTAGCTATAGATAACTTTAAAATGGACATCTGGGTGATAAATAAAAATAATAATAATAATAATAATAATAATCAGACATGTTCTCAGAAATGTCACCTATTTTGTTTTTTCATGGTTTCGGACGCTGAATTACACACTCACCAAAACGTGTTGGCCTGTTTATTAAAGATATCTATTAACTTTCTTTTTTTAAATTGCTGCTCAAATACACTGAGGTGTCGACAGTTTACACCCAGGTGAAACGTGGGCAGTCACATATAGGTCAGGTATGCTCTCAGCCCCAGGTGTTCCATAATACACATTGCAATAGTCCATTCCCTGTGGGAGAGATGCTGATGCAGCTGTATTGTGACTTTGGTAAATTGTATTGTGCTCTAGTTTTTAACGTGTCAATGTGTGTCAGTGATACACAATATTGGAAACACATCAATGCATGAAGAAATATAAATGAATAGCTGAATCCTTAATCAAGTTTCAGTTGAACGAAACGTTCATATTGATTAGTGGTTATAGACTTCAGCTCAGTGAGTCACATAAACAAGGGTGGTGTCTGAGAGAAAGACCATTATATATTTATACTTGGCACTGAACGCCGTGATGATTTATTTTGAACAAACCACGCAGAGCAGTAGTTCGAAGTTGCAGCTCGAGCTGAGCCACAGCCTCCCAGACCTCCGCGTTTAGTCTGCACAACAAACCCCACCACGCCCACAGTCTGGATCAACAGGACGGGTCGGTTCATCCTTACAGCGGGAGGCTTGAGAGAAGAGGACCGGCTCGTTATTTAAAGCGATGTCCCCGTTTTAACAAGCTCGTGTGTCGCTTGAAGCCAAACGTGAGAGCTAGCAGCCTGACCAGCGTTAGCTGGGAGCTCAGGGAAATAATCAATATCGAGTCGGCGTGAGGCGATGCTAATGCATGAGCGTGGCGGATTTTAACCTCAACGTGGTTCACGTGCACAACCATAGTGTTTGGAAAAGAGGCCAATGAATGTCGTCCATCATTCCCTGACACGTCGGCTAACCGGGATGACCACCGTGTCACACCTGAGCTCATCTACCGAGTCTGGCTGTGCTAGCCAGTTAGCTCGAGGCAGCCCATGCAAAAGGCTAATTAGTAACGTGAAGCCCACTTACTGTAGTCCAGGTCATCCATTTTGGGCGCTTTACTTTTAGGCATAAATATTTCAGAGTCGACTGTCATTCAATATCAGAAAAAAATAGGATATATGTCAAAATATATCCTACAAACTAAAAGGAAAAAATAGACAACCCCTGGTGTCGAACTGTTGGGCCGGAGACAAAGAAGGTGGCGACACCGGAAGTGGTGTCTGGCTGTCGAGTGGGCTTCTTCCGGTCAGTTGTTTTTCAGACTACAACACCTGAAGTTGGACATACTTTATATTTGTTTCATATTCACAAGGCCCTTTCGCGATCTACTTGGAGTTGTTGCATTACAGATTACCAGATACATTTTAACAGTAAACTTTTACATTTTAATAAACACTTTAGTGTCTGAATGTTTCCAGCAAGGAGAGCTGGAAGATACTTTCAATTTATTGATAATAATGTTGTAGTTTTTGTATACAACAATTTTAATTTAAGAATGAGTCATTGTAAAGATGAAATACAAAGGGCATACCACAATGTCTACTCAGAGGCGGTTCTGGTGCTTTTGAATGTACCAGATTGTCCTCTTTATTTCCTTTGGGGCGACGGGTCCTAAAACATATTTACTCTGGGAATTTGATAAAAGGGCGTGTCTAAAAATGTATCCAAGAAGGTTGCGAGACAGTAGAATCTGCTTCTGTGAAAAAGAAAGCCTCAGGGAACAAGTCACAGGAATAGTGAAACTGTATCATCTCTGTTGTTTTCCAATAGTGGCCTGTGACTGAGACTAACTATGTCAAAGGCCAGTAGTGTAAAAATGTAATAACATACATGTGATGGATAAGACCAACCTCCCCTTCTTTTATCACATGACCACGTCTTGCTGTATTCTGAATTAAAAAGACAAATTAATGTAACGATAATACAGAAGATTTGGTCCAGAAAACTTAAGTTACATTTATTCAAAACCATATAACTATTAACTGTACATTGTGTATTTAAATATTTCATATATTCATATGATTTTAGTAATAATTACAATTTCAATACAGGCGCTCACTACAGACAACTTAATGGCATGATTATTTGAGGGGTCGTACCCCGACATTGTCATATCAAATTGGTCTAGAACACCGTAGTCCGAGCTGTAGCCATCAACAACAACATGTTTAGGAAGGAAAACAAGTCTCTTCAATATTGCGAGTAAACATTTTGGCAAAACAACTCCATTTAAAGTGTATATAGATTCTGCTATTTGGTACTGTTACGAACTTTAACTCGAGATGTTGTGCTCACATTCTGTAGCTGTGTACGCTCAGTGTCGTTGTGGTGGACTAGCTGCATTGTTTGCTCAATGGAACAAAATAAAAGAAGCAACATAAAGGCCTGGTGAGCAAAACGTTTTACTCCATTTTCTGCAGTCAGGATTTAACAGTTCATCAACAGCCAGAATTTACAGGCTTTATCATACAAAGGCATTGATTCGTCCAGGCAGCACTAAGACATACAGTATGTGGATGGTGACCCGAAGCAGTTGGCCTACTGGATGAGACGCTGCACATGCTCACGATTTATCCTTTCTCCAGACCAAATGTATCCTCAGGTTTTATTATAACATTTCCAAAACTTATTAAAAAAAACATGAATTCCTAGTGCAGGCTCCAAGATCTGCTGTTTAATTTTTACTCAGGAGCGCATCATCATTCGGAAGAAAAAAAACATTAAGATATTTTGAATTTAAAACCCAATTCATCACTTAGATCAGTTCTGCTGCTATTCAACGTTTCACAGTGAAGACATTTTACCTCCATCTGATCGATCAAAAGACCGACGTGAAAACACAGAGCTGCTGGACTTGGTCTAATTTGTATCTACGGAAGGATTTTAAAGTTTTCAAATGATTCAGTCAGTCGTTCCTTTCAAATGCTTTGAGTGTTCAGGCATTTGATTCCTTTAAGGCTAAGAATGTAATGTGATCCATATATTATAGAATCTGGACGTGGCTATTCATACGAGTGCAACCATTTCTAGAACAAGCATTGTATCAACTTCTTTGTTCCTCTGTAAAACTTACAAAGCATTCTAGTGTTGTGATTTTCTGCGCTGCCTCATCTCCAGTTATTGTGCTTAGAAAAAGCACTACTCACTACTTCCATAGTCGATTACTGAGAGATAGTGATATTTTCTAGACTTCTACGTGATCTTAAAGCACTGACAAGGAAGCTTGCTTTGTCCGGATACGTTTATGTTCAATATGTTGCAGTCTGACATCGTCGTGTATCCACTGGCTATGAAAAACAGGCAGATAATGCAGAACTGTCAGTAATAGTCACCGTTCAACAGTCCCATTGATCCTACTAAAGAAATGACCCTGAAAAGCTTAATCTAGCTGTTCTAAATGGAGTCTCTAGCATGAAAGAAAAAGTCATTGAAGTGTACATTTTTATCCACATTTTCTCCACTGATCTAAACACAGCGGAAAGTCGTGTGCTCAAAGATAACAGACGACCGATATAGACCCACCTACGTACTAGTTTAGTGTAGCTTTGATGTCGTGGATGGACCGTACGACACGGGGACGTACTTCGTTCTCATCGGACGGCGGTGACGGGAAACAAGGAAGTGACGCGGCACGAGGGACTTGCTACTTCTTCCAGCGCCCTAATGATGCAACAAAGCAATCGCGTGTTTTTGTTTCACCCTGCTTTTTCGCAGTTCCCAGTGCTATTGAACGACACGACTTTGTCAATGAGCGCTTGAGCAACTTCGATGTTCCCCCACCGATAAGGTGGCGGGTTGTTTTGTTGCTTCTGCCGCTCGTAGTGTGAACGCAGCATTTGAATATTTGATTTTCTTAAACACGTAAGAGCGAGTAAGGGCAAAGGTAAAGCTGTACTGTCCGGTGTCAGATAAGGCATTCCTTTCATGGACGGAAGTTTTTATACTCAAACATTTAGACGCTGGGGTGGAAGATAAAGGGTTAGGGTGCTTATGGGGCGTTTGTTCGAGTGAATCTCAATGTAGTTTTAGAGCATTTCATCTTTAAGAACATCTTTCTCATAATTGATTCTGATTGCTTCCCATCTCATTCAAGGACAAGTTCAGGTAGTGCTGCTCTGCATGCATACTACTATGTATACATCCAACACATGCACTAGCTGCACAAATAGATTCCATACACATTCGATTGTTCTTCCCTCTAACTATCCCAGGCTGTGCAGTTTTCATGCTTCTCAGGGTACGCTCTGCGTAATCCAACAGCTGTGCAATGAGGCGCATTTTTAGATTCGCTATTAATCCCTGCAGTCATGCTCCAATGATGCTTGGCTTGGCGGATTATCCGTTTCATTAAACCCCAGAAAAGCAGTTTCTGCATTCCCGGCTATTTCAAGTCTCTCAGATACCCCGCCCTCTCTTTCAGAGTATAGATGACAACAGAGATTACATAATTTAGTAGAGTGCTGTATCTGTCAATCAGCTCAAGCAATCCCTCATTAGAACCTGGTAATCTTCAATCCAGAGTCACCAACGATGAGACGAGCCAAGGAAGCATGAACCTGTGAAATAAAGAGAGAAAATACAATTATTGCCAATGATAAGTCTCACATCAACACATTAGCATAGATTACACAGCATTTAAACTGGAAAGGCATACAGTATATCTGGAAAAGATTCAAACACACCTCCTTACTAGTTGGGATTATGTGTAATTGTCAAAGACGAATGAATAACAATCAATATTTTTAGGCATATACATTACAAAGTACCTGACTTTCTGCTCACCAAATTAAAAACATTTATGATCAACCACAACCAGAATAAATATTATCTCTGGAGCTGAACTACAAAGTATATTCCGAATACCCGCGAAACATCCCGTTTCCCCTTTCTGACCTGCGCCTGAAGAGGCCCATAGGGCACCAGCTCTCCATCCACCGTCAGCGTGCCTCGTGTCGACAGCGGCTGCAGCCTGAAGGCCTTGCAGGTGATGTGGCTCACATAGGGCGAGCTGACGGAGTGGTGGTTTCCTCTTTCCATGGCAAAAAACAGTCTCAGCAGAGTCGCTCTGGAGATCCCCGCCCGCACAAAGGTCAGGTGGATCAGCCCATCGTCGAACCTGGCCTGGGGCGCAGCGTGAAGATCAGCCCCCAGGTGGGACTGATACAGGGCCAGTACCAGGACAAAGTCCCCTTCGATGGTGACCCAATCCCGGGTGGGAATGGGTTGGTCAAGGGGAGGCAACAAGTCGTCCCGAGGCATATTCAAAAGTGAGAGAAAAGGACGGCTCTTCGATGGTCCTGCTGGCTCCGCGATGTCAAAGTTAAAAGACGAGGACGGCGTGCGTAGAGATGGAGAGGGCGAGGTGGAATTTGGGGTATTGGGACGGGGGACGAGGTAGGACGACGAGTGTGGGGAGGCACATGAAGGGGAAGACGGGGGCGTTGGAGAAAGAGACAGAGAGAGGGATGGGAGTTTAGGGGGGAGGGAGTTTGAGTGGGAGTGATGGAGGAGAGAGAGGGGTCTCGGACGAGAAGCATTCTGGTTTTGGTCCAGGGCCTTGGGCTTGTGGGAGAACGGAGTGTGGCGAAAGGGAGAGGAGATGGTGAGCGACCGCTCACGAGCCACGTCCAGTTGGTAGGGCGCCTTCTGGTAGTAGGTCCCGTTCAGATCCACGTCCTCCACCCCGTAGGAAGAGCCCGAGTCTGTGTCCGCCTCCCGACTGAGGGGCTGGTTGAACAGAGTGGTGGCTATCTGGCTGGAAGGGGCTGAATTCTTCCTCAGGGCCTGTCTAGCCCCCTGGAGGCCATCTTGGCGAGCGGGAACACCCTCTTGCTCGTCATCTGCCTCTCGCCCCGTGGCTACCCCGCTGCTCTCTTCCAGCTCTCTTGCATGCAACCCTCTCTCCCCCTCTGCAGAACCACCACTGCCTTCGCCATCCTTTTCCCTGTCCTCCTCCTCCATCTCACTGGAGTCTTGCTCCACCCCACCCTCGTCTTCCCTTTCATCCTTGATCCCGGCCAAGCGTTCTACCGTTCCCATATTGCAGTCTTCCCTTTCATTTGATTCTGAACTCTGTGAACACGTGCCTGACCTCTTCTCCTCCGCTTCCATCTCCCGCTCCCTGTCCTCCGCCAGGCTGCTTGCCCTCACCACACCAGTTCCTCCTCCCCTAGCCCTCTCCCTTCTTCTCTCCCTTTCTCTCTGCCTCTCCTCTTTTTCCCTCTCTCCCTCGCCCTTACGCAGGCTCCTCTGTTCACTGATGCCCATGTCAGAGGAGGTGCGGTGAATGGGCGTTCGGCAAAAGCCCTCCAGGCCTTCTGTGATACTGCGGGAGAGGGGTCTCCTTGGCGGAGGAGGCGTGTCATCTGGGGACGGGGCGCTGATAGAGGGAGGCAGGTAGGACAGACGGCCCTTGTAGGATCGAAGAGAAGCGATGCGCACCAGGGTGCCCAGGGTGAAGCGAGCCGAGCCCAGGCCACGATACCTGGAGGAAGCAAACATTAGCTATCTTTTGGAAAAAAGCCAAGGACAAATAGAGTCACGTTTAGATGAACAAAGCCAATTGCAGGGTTCTTACACAATTTGACCGATGGATTTCCATGACTTTTCAATGACTTTTCAATGACTTTTCAATGACTTTAAACCAAATTTCCATGACCAAATTGAAATCTCTGTAAAAACATAAACAATTTATAACATCTTACGTATTGATTGCGTACGCCGGCTTATATTTTGAGCGTTTTTCTTTAAAAAAACATATTAATTATTTCAAACTCGGCGTAAATTAACATGTGATTATAACAAATTTCCATGAATTGTCCAAAACTTTTTATGATTTAAGTTTTTTCCATGACTTTTCCAGGCCTGGAAATTATCATTTTAAAATTCCATGACTTTTCCAGGTTTTCCATGACCGTACGAACCATGCAATTGTGGATGTTCTCAGTCTTAGTAATTACACACCCACCTCTCACTCTCGATGTCCACATCGGACACAAAGCCCCAGGCAACGGAGAGGAAGGAGAACAGTCTCCTGGGTGACGCAGCACGGCTGTTGATGGAGGGAGGAGGGCTCGTTGTCACAGAAACCACGTCCATGGATCGGACACCGCCGCGACAGAGCAGAAAGCAGCAGTTCAAAAGGAGGGGCTCCCGAAGGCACATGTCATACCTGAGGGAGATACGAAGAACAACACCTTGTGTGAATAGAGATAAGGGGAGAACTGTGCAAACAGCAGGTCAATACAGAGTCCTTCAGCTATTTAGATATCTAGGTCGAGATAACAAGGTCAGGACAAAAACAACAATGAAGCTATGACAGGGCGTCATTCGGCCAAAAACTAATAAGGCTGAGCTGTTAAACAATGTGTTGAATGTTTAGTGTTTAGTCTGTACAGCTAAGAAAATCAAAGAGAAACAGAGACTGAAAATAGTTGATTACTCAAGGAGTTGCCATGTTTGCCAAGAAAATACAGAGAAGATATAAATAAGAGTATTTGGCTGGAAAACAAGATTTTAACGAGTCTCACATATAAATATATGAATGAGAGACATGCGTACCCTGCATGGTGGTTGATGGAGCCAGCCAATGCATTTCCAGAGCCACAAGGAAGAATACCGACGGGTGTTTTTATTGCTTGTTCCCAGTCAGGACGCTCCATCAGCCCATTAATTACCTGCGGGGGGAAAAACGGCATTTTGTAAAATCATATATGTGGACACAATTTAACACACACGTGGTACTAAAAATACATATCTTTACTGTCAAACTAAATTCCCCCACGCACAGCCCAACAGAAACAGTCCTCACCTCGTGCAGCAGGCCATCTCCAGAGACGATGATGATGCCATCCCACTCGGGGAGCGATATCTCTCTGATGAGCTCTCTGGCATGGTTCTGACGCTCTGAGACAGATTAATTAAGTTAACACGGTTATGCATGTTGGTTATAGGTAAATATTATCCGTCTGTGCCCTTGACGCATACCTGTCTGTATAAGGTTGTAGCTGATGTTGGCCTCTCTGATCATTGGCAGGATGTGGGTCTGACACCACTGCATCGCTTGGCCTCTCCCACTGAAGGGATTGACCAATAGCAGTAGTCGCCTGGGACGAGGTAGCAGACTTCTAGAGAATTCTGGATGAAAAAGAAGGGCAAGGAAGCATAAATAAGTTTAAACTCACGCAGTGCTTGTTAGGAACAAAGAAAGGAACTAGAGGATCACCGCAAAGCAAGCAGGAGGTGTCATTACAGTGTTGCCCAAGCCTGCAGTTTGAGGACATTCAACTATTTGGGCCTCCTTTATTTTATCCCAGGATCTACTTCACGTTGTATAATACTGCCACCCAACAATGTGTCTGTTAATCATTTAAATGCAGACAGATGAGGAAGAACACACGTACCATTCAGAATATAGCAATGAAGTAAAACACCGTGGTGAAATAATAATAAATCATTCATTAATTTATTTGTTTTTTTATTTTAATATATACTTTTAAATGTAATATTGGTTTCTTACTATTCCACTTGTTTTGCTTTGACTCTCTGTGGAACACTCTGTAAACATTGTTTTTAAAAAGGTGCTATATAAATAAAGTTATTGTTATTATTAATAATATTATTATTATGGGTCCAACTGGAGTGCAGGGGCAACATACCCCTTCTCTACTCTTTCATCAGCCCAGGTGTGATGCTTCGAATAAATAAAAGGCGTCTATAGTGTCTATAACTCTATCTGAGATGTAATATAGTACAGATGGTTGCCAGCGGTGCAGGAAGGAGGTGAAACGATTGCGCTCAAGAGATAATCCTAGATTATGTAACAAACAAGACTAAAGATAATTAACAGAAAACCAAGCTATGTTGTCCTAAAGCACAACAACTCAAGAATAAAGACAGGAAGTGATTCATAAATGGAGTGATTATATGAGAAGAATATAACAGAGAGAGAGAGAAAGAATAAAGGCTGTGTAAGGAAAGTGGAGCAGACATTCAGGGAGAAACAGTAGGCCGGCCACAAAGAGAAACAATAGGGGGAACTGTAACGGAGGATGAATGAGGCAGGAGCAGACAAGGGGCAAACGGAGGCATGGGGAAATAAATAAAGAATGATTGACAGTGTTACCTCTGTTGGGGGAAGGAGACAATGATGTGATAGGTTAAGACTGAGGAAGACAAATGATGGCGAGATTAAAGAGTGTTATGGGTTTGAGATTATCTCTAAAGGAGAGGAAAGAGACAGGAAGAGATGGACGATGCTGGCAAAGTGTGGCACGCACACATTAACAAATGGTGAAGAGAAGCTAAACACAGAGCGGTCGTAAACACGGAGCAGGGCCTTGCTATCTGCTGGAGGATTGAGGCTGGGAAGGGGTGGCACACTACAGCAGCCCCACCCTCTTTGTCATGTGACACTGAATAGTCCAGACTGTGTGTGCAGGACAGATATGGGAAACAAAGATGTATTAGTTAAATGTGAGATGAGGGTGGAACAAAATATTCTGAATAATCTCCTCAGAATCCTCTAATTATTCAAATTAGATTTTTTTTCAACATAGCCACTGAAATGGTTCAATACTCTTGGCAGCATTTGTTTTCACTGTGAGAAATATGAATACTGTACGTACAGAAAGGTCTTAGGTCAGGGTGACATTAAGCTATACTTAGCAAGCCTTTCCAAAGGAGGTATAAATCACGGCGGCATGAGGCAACATCGTGTGGTTTCAGGGCTTAAACAGGAATATAAGGCAAGCCAAAGTGAATCACACGTCTACTGTAACATGTTGTCCTTTTGATTAAGCATTTCCCTGTAACTCCACACTATATCAATGTCCATGATTATACATAACTGGCGGTCGTGTCAATTTGTAGTTTACATCCATGTCTGTCTGAAATGTCATCACTTCTTATTTCATCCTATTACACACAAGTGTGAAACTGTTAAACAAGCATATAAATTGTAGAGTTATGACCAAAAATGTGTTTGGTGAGGTCACAGTGACCTTGACCAATTTCTAATCAGTTCGTCATGTTGTCCAAGGGAAAGTTTTGGCCAAAATTGAAGAAACTCCCTTCAGGCGTTCCTGAGATATTAGATTTGTGAGAATGGAGCGGACTGACGTACAAACATTGAGTGTTAGATGAATAAAAAAAACATAAAGCCTTCAGCATGGAGGCCTGAAAAGAGATTTTTTAGCAAACTTTGCCTAATCATGAATTGACAATTCAAACTAGGGCAAATTGAGGTGAATGGAGTACAACAATCACACGCCCTGGCCCTGCAACACATCCAACAACACACTCACCTGTGTCAGCAGTGACGGTCACCCCTCTGAGTAGACACTGCACGGCAGCCGACCACCTCTCGGCGTCACACCTGCTTTCTGCCAGGTAGGCCCTCACTTGCCTGCGCCGAGAGACGCCTTTCCGCCGTTTCCCCGGCGGGTACCAGTAGAGCACCAGGAGAGGGGGCGCGGGGGCGCGGGGGCAGCTGCACCCCACCAGCTCCGATAAAGGCAGCAGGAGACGGGCCTCCTTCCCCAACCTCGGTGACAGCCGCTGGATGTGTATGTGGGTGTGGGTGAGGGTCAAGGCATAGTTGGAGGCCGGAGTAGGGGAGGCAGCGGGGGAGAGGCCCCCCGGACCACCAGGGCTGTTGGGGCAGCTGTTATTGTTGCTGCTGCTGCCTGAACCCCAGCTGGCAAATTGTCCATGGAGGAGGGCTTCTGCTGTGGACGGCGAAGACGGCTCTGGAGATCGCATCCTCACCGCTGACGGGGACGAGGCGCGACGGGACGACGACGGTCTACCGAGCGTGAGGGACGTATTGTCTACAGTTTAGGAGCTCGAAGAGAGGAATCTGGCAGCTCTTAAAGAGTTGAGGTGAAAATCAGTCAGTCAGTCAGAGCTTTCCCCCCCAAACACTCCTAGAAGTCATTCTCCCTCTTCAGTGTTAAGGTGAGACATTGTCCGTGTGTCCAAGTGTGTGTTCATTTGAAAAGGAATAAAACACCTTTTCCAGTTGAAAGGCTTCTCTGGTGTTTATCCAGTGAAGAAAGGAACTGCAAAAGATTGATCTTTGTGTCACAGTTAAAAGCTCCCATCAAAGTTTGATCTGAAGGCTCTACACTTTACTGCCAGTGGGAAAAATTATGAGGAAAACTTTAACGTATTCAAAAACAGCAGAACTTTAAAAAATATATCTTCCACGGTGAGATCAGTCATTTAAACAAACGTGTTCTTCACAAAATTGCATCAGTTAAAAAAAAGTGTTTACATTAGATCCCAATGCCTCCTATTGTGATAACAATATAAGTTAGCATAGCAGCTCCTCAGAATTAACAATACATCTTTAAATAATTAAACAAATGGACAAATCATGAAAGTGATCTATTAAGTATGAATAAGACAAACAAACACACCTTGTTTAAACAAGGAGGCTGCAACAATTAAATTAAATGAACACACAAGTAATGATTTTTTGTTTGACGAAATGTGATTAATGCCACAAAGATATAATAAGTGCACGCTTTTTCAAGACCTTTGATCCCTGTATTGCTATCTTTAATCTCAGTGATATAGGAGGCATACCAAAGGAGTGATCACACCACTCCTCTGGACAGTAGTGCAATAAAATAAACGTTCAGTCATAAAAATACTCCTGCATACTACTTCACAACAAGAGGGTGAACACTGGCTAAGACTGGTGGAAACTAGATAACGAAAAAATAAAACAAAACAAAAGACAAACAAGGAGACAGTTCCAGGTGGGTCCTTAGTTTATGTCATTGTCGTGTCCTTAAATCAAGCCTCACGTTCCTTCCCTAAGATCTTTGTTCCTGTACGAACACAAAAGGAGTAGAGGACAAAAGTCAATTGTCGAAATGTTATTAAAAAAAAAAAATCATAGCAGAACTTTAATGTTTGGGGGATCCACCCAAGCATATCTTTGGAGCAGGTAGTTAAGAAATCAACATGAGAGGAAACTTAATAAATTGTGTCTGTATTTCTGAACCACATTTTGACAATTAGAGTAGAGAAAGTACAGAGAAGGACCGATAATGATAAGATAAGGAGGTGGAGATTAAAGTTATAGGGTGAAGCAATACATGGCCTACCATGCCCTTTGACCCCGAGCGTGTCTTACCGCATAATGACTAACAGTCACACATCCTCAGCCGCCTTGCTGAGACACCACATTATTTTGCAATGAAGGTTGAAAGGATGACCACGTCTGGTTGGTGTTATTTTCCCTTTATTAAAAGGGCTTTTACGAAAACACATTTGGGGAAACAGTGTCTCTTTCATAATTGAAATCTAGGCTTGAGATTTTACAAATTGCTGACCTAAATAGTGCTGAAGTAGAGGTTTTGCAATACGCATTAGCGTGCAACAATCGTCCTCATGTTAGAGATTAGGATACACTGTATACACAACATAAACATAGCAACGTAACAAAGTGCAACAGTGACATGACATGTTAAAGTAATGTAAAAGCTCCAAGCCAGCAGGATCCAAGTAATTAGACTTTAATGCATCAAAGAGCAACAACTACTACTACAGTTAATAAAATGTCCACAGCTTTCGTTCCAGCCCATAAACATGATGCCTGTTGTGGTGCAGACCAAATCAATACTTGGCTGATGTCCTGTTTTGATAATAAACACACACACCGGAGCTATCTGGTGTCCATTGTTGCACCTCACGTCCTTGAAGTGCAGGGCGGGGACACCAGCAGTGAGACCAGCGGCTCACGTCCCCCACACAATGAGCCTGTTGTTGAGGGACTTCGGGGTATTTTGGGGCAAGTTTCGGTTCCCTTATACTTTGGCTTTCGGAGCATTCACAAACCAGGGGCACGTAACACCGGTAACAGCGTATGACACCGAACTATATAGTTACGTTAAAAAACAGACTAACCGTTCAACTTTAACGGTACCGATGACGTCACGCAGTTAGCTAGCAGGACGGCAGGCTGTTAGCCGGTTGAAGTGCTTCACTCACGGGCAGCAGCAGTCCACTGCAGCCGGAGCTCCACACACTGTCATGGAGGCTGCAGCTTCTGAAGGAGCCTCACGTTATGAATCAGTGAGCCGAGCTGATGTCCTGACGACGGACGCGAGCGGTTAAACAACGGCTGCCCGTCTCAGTTGTACTAAACATGAAACCGCAACCACCGCAGTGTTTAGCAAATCCCCGCACTGTTACAACTTTACTCTTTAAAATGACTCCACACCACCGCCACGGGTGTGCGGAAACATCCCCATTTGATATTCGGTTAATTTACCGGCAGGTTACCAAGTTAGCGGCGGGTGACAGCGTTAAGCTAACGGCGTGACTGGATTATTTCATAAACTAACCGCTCACTTTTACCATTGTATATATCTTTCGCCATCACCAGTTCAGGAGCCAAATCAAAATGTTACGCATGGGAGCAAAAGAAGCCATTTACCTCATCGTGTCTCTGCCCCACTCACGACCAGTCGTCGCTGCTCTGGAAGCGGCGGCTCGGTGCGGAAGTGTCTGGAGGCGCAGCGGCAGCAGCTTTGAGCGGCGGACAGGAAGTCCAATGGCGATAAGGAAAACACTGAAACACCCACCGACATTCTCCAATCATCGACAGACCACTTCCTGGTCAAGTAATATGCCCACCCCCTCCAGCCAGCCAACCATCGATTATTATCCAATTATTAGTGACGACAGATATACGTTGGGTGCGGAAATGGTAAGGGGTTTAAGTAAGAGGGGAGGGGGGTAAATAAGGGATGTTTAAGCTTAATGTTGATCCTCTAGGACAGTGGTTCTCAAATGGGGGTCCGCAAAGGCACTCTAGGACAACTAGCATGTCATCTTCCGTTTAAAATCACCGATTTATTTGTAAGAGCATACAAGCTTCACATTAAAAAACACAAAAGGCAACTAGTTTTGTACAGTCCATCTTTTATTTGTATCAGATTGCATGGAAAACAAAGACACAGACACAGACTAGTTCTTGTAGCCACGGCTGGCTCTGCGAC
Organism: Liparis tanakae; assembly: GCA_036178185.1. Classification (NCBI taxonomy): domain Eukaryota; kingdom Metazoa; phylum Chordata; class Actinopteri; order Perciformes; family Liparidae; genus Liparis; species Liparis tanakae. The sequence goes on from CM070092.1 coordinate 15,442,801, forward strand.
CACGAGCTCTCTCGAACTTCCTGCCCTTGGAGCGGATGTAGGGCCTGGAAAAGAGGAATAGTTTAGTATACAATTCACACAATACAATTGTAGATATAATGTTTGTATAAGTTATCTTGGCTCCACCAAAGCTGCTTTACAAATGGTCACAAAGTGAACCTAACACATAATTTGCATTCAATAAACATCTTCCACCTCTCCCTTGGGTGCCAAATAACTCCTCACTCCGTTCTAACAAAGCACTGATTAAAACCAAGATATGGTTTGGGTTTCTTGTCAGATATAGAAAAGGATGTGCAGCTACAGAGTATACAAAGAAACTACACATTTTAAGCATAGGGATTCAGCCAGACATTATAGGCCTTTACCCTAAAGTAATTGTACATGTTACAATAGGAAAAGCACAAGACAAATGCCGTATATAACCTTTTTGACTAGACTATTAGACCTCGTTGATTGCTGAATATATAAACCTCTTTTCCAAGTGCAGTTTCTATAAGAAAACCCTTGTCTATTTGGGTGAGTTTGGTAGCCTGGTAGATTGGTCGATATTCTGGTCCAACAAAGTTTTTTGCGACAGCTTAATGCAAACATTTTGCTTTGTGTTTGACAACAGAACCAACTATACACATACTTGGTGTGGCTGTGGGGAGTTCCAGGGGCCTTTCCAAAGTGCCTGTACACCTCTCTGCCTTTACGGGGTCCTGAAATACAAACATGTTATAATTAGAAGCAGATAAACGCCATTGAACAAACATGCATTCTAAAATATAACGTTCCACATTTAGCACATGGATTGTCACGTGTATTAGCGATTTAATTAAGCACTACATCCTCAAATTACAGTGTTGAAAGTTTAAGATGCGACAAGTGGTTTATATTACAGTTTAGGTCACTAGATTAAAAACTAAAATCTGAAACTACTTTCCTAAAGAATACCTTTAAAATTCTTAATCTACTGACGTTCACTTGTGACAAGCTAATTTGCAGTCTTGGCAACTCGGCACCATTGCTTTATTTTGGACGTATATGGATAGCCATATAGCGTGTGTTTACAGCTGATTTTTTTAGGGATCATTTCCAGGAAACTTACTCGCACTCAATGCTTCAGTTTTTAGCATTTGGTAGCTTAGCATTTAAAAAAGGAGAAGCCTGTCAGAATATGACATTGAGACATTACGTTTTTTTAAGTCAGGCAAATTCAAATGAACAAGTGCTCAATAAATAAAACAAAGCTTAAATTGTGTTTAGCTAGTAATCGATTGCCAACCATCAGTGCATAGTGCAAATAAAACATGCTTTCATAATGGTGCATTCCCATGGAGTCAGGCAGACGAACATCTTCTGGACAGCTCAGCAAAGAACTAAAAACGGTCTGACCGAATTGCATGATAAACTGAAACACGCACGACATGTTGACGAGGTGTGGCATGAGGGAGCTCCGTCACATTGACGTTATAACAGAAATTTGGAATAATGGGGCCTTTTAGACAATCCTTGCACATATAATTGCATATAAGTAGCACAAGTAGCCCTAAGATAAATGTCACCTGCTATTCTCAACTGACTACATTACAGGATTACATTTGTAATAGATGCAAGCCTGATTTGTAGACCACCTTGGGGGACGAAGTTCACCCAGCACCTCTGGGACAGCACTGGCTTACTTTTTTGGCTCTGATGCATCCTGGGATAACAATATAAATAGAAGCAAGTTACCTGACAGCAGCACTGTGCCTTGTCCTTTGGGAGAAGCCAAAGCCAGCTGGTCAAAGGTCATCACCTCACCGCCTGCCTTTAGGATTCTGCGACGGGCACCATCGGTTACCCTCAGAGCGCAGATCTGTAGGAGAACAGACAAAACACAAGTACTATTTTAGAGACCGTCACAGAGAACACAGCATTGAGAGAGAATTCAGTTGTTTTTAATACATCATATTAGGCGATGTCTGTCAAGCCAAAAAATAAAACGAGGAGCTACCTTGAGCTTGGGGATATCCTGGATCCTGACATCATCAGTAACCGAGCCCACAACAACAGCGGTTCTGTTCTCACGGCCGGGCATCCTCATCTTACGGATCTGGATGCAGTGGAAGCAAAGACAGAAATTCAGCATACATGATCGCATATCTAAACAACTGACGGGACCGATACACCGCCAACATCAGGACTTCCGATTGGGGGAATACCATGCAATCAGATAACTTGTAATTGTGCCACCAGTTTAACCTTATTTCATACAATTCCATTTAGTATTGTTTCGCAGGAATACAACGTAAGAGCCAAATGAACACTGACCAAAGTTCTATACAAATTTGTTAACCCAGAATCCAAATGACATGAAAGTCAGAGCATACATCTCTACATCTTTTTCTTTACTTAAACCAAGTAGTCCATCACAAATTGATTAGTATTTATATATTAGTTAACATAACTAATAATATATATTTTATTGATCTGTGGGGAAGCTTTGGACACATTATTACTTGGGCTGCAGTGAAGCACCCAAGGAGCAACTGGGGGTTCAGTGCCTTGCTCAAGGACACTTTGACATGCGGGGAACGAGCCGGGGAACGAGCCGGGTACCGTGCGGTTACGGGACAACCACTCTCCCCACTGAGCTACAGCTGACCTAATAAGACCAACCAAAAGGATTCATAAGCTGTGGGCGGGATGAGAGAGAAGTGAGAACTGACCAGGCGGGAGATGGAGATGGGTGGCCTGTTGGTCCGGCTCATGAAGAGCCTCCTCAGGACGACCTTGTTGAAGGGAGCATTTGAGCGACGGGCCAGGAACCTGTACAACTGTAAGAACCAAGCAGGAGGGTTAGAAATACCATTCCAGGTAGGAACATCAACTGAGAAGTTACTGTGATAGGATGACAATAATAACTGTGTCTGCTTTTATTCCAATGAGTGATGTATAATAGGTAAATATAAGTTACCTTGACCAGGAGCCTCAGGTAGATATCCTGACTCTTTGGCTCCTTCCTGTGCACCTTACGGTCCTTGTTGTGTCTGATGTCAACTCCCTTGAAAAGTAAACAAAAGACATGAATAGACAAGAAATAGCAATAATACATCAACCAGCTCCTAAAGTATAATCTCAAATCCAACACTGAGACTAGGGGCACTCAGGCTCCACAGCTACCCTTACATTGTCGAGTTACATTAAAATCTCCAAAACAAAGAGTACATTACGAGCAGAAGCTATAACTCTGACGGTAATAAAAACAGTATCGTCTCTCGAGTAACAGGAAGCTTAACACGAAACGTCGTCTCAGGCTAGTTCACACGTTTACTCTACCGCTAGCTGCTATCTGCTATCACGAGCGACACAACCAACGAACGGTCGGGTTTTAAGAGTCCGAATTTGACATGTGGGAACTAAAGTTACATTTGGCGCAAATAGAAAACACGAGCATAATATTCCGCTCCCTGAACCGCTTTTATAGCTCGTTTCTCGTTCATTGTGAGACGTGAAGCGGCCGCTGGGCGACACCACATCGGCATCAACCAGGGTGACGTGAAGCAAGTATCATTTACATGGTCTAATAACAGGAAATCTTGCCGGGACTGTAACGCGAATTGTGTTTAAAACAAAAAGAGAACACCACTATGAACATGAGATGTTTTAATTCAGAGGATGGCCGTGGATAGTCAAATTATTGTAGTCAACATTGTCTACTAGCGGTACCTACCATCTTGGGCTCAGATCGAAAAGGGAAAAGGAAGAGCTGAGGTCTCGCGATAAACACTGCGCTGAAATCTCGGGTCTCTGATTGGTCACAAAGCGGGCACTTCCTGCGAGACAGCGCCTCCAGTGGCGGAGAAGAAAAGTGTACCACTCACTTGACCTGGCCTATTGTTTGGGTCCCTAAACCATGAATGGAAAGTTTGCGAACAAGCATACATTATAAATATAATAATTATGCGTACTAAATTATCTAGCAATACATTATGAATAAATGTAAATCCCCATTATTATGCTATTTAATTATTAATCCATTATTAGACCTGCTCTGTCCTGACTTATTAAATACTGACATTTACAATACAATTTATCCAAACTTCTAATCTTCATGCAATAAATAGTGTCTGCTCTGTTAAACATCTTCTCCATCAACATGAGGTGCCAACAAATATATAAGTTATGTTTCAGGTAGTTTATTACAGAAATAGCTAATTATTAAATTATATACATTAATAAAATATATTTTTTAAAGAAGAATCATCGTTCGAAAAAAATTAACAATAGCTTTTTACTTAACTTTTATTGGTTAAAGTCTAGTAAAAAATCAATTAAGTTAATTATCACGCAGGTACAAAACATAATAACAGCTGCTGGATCATTGTCATTCACATTTCGATAAAGTATTCTGTCAGGAGACAGGGAAGTCAAAATTACAGCTGAACAATAACCCATGCAGGCTGATACACAGATATGTGACCGTTATCTTGTTCCATTTTTTTTGCAGTTAATAGCTTTAACAAAAGTATGCCCATGAATAAACCTTTTCAAATGTCGCGGTCATTGGAGTTCTCTCCAGTTTGTTCAGGTTTGTGGTCACTCTGCTGTCTAAGATTACACAGGAAGATAGTGAAAGCCAGTGAGATGACTCCCAGAAACACTGTCCGTGCCACAGGGGGGACCAGGGAAAAGTTCACTGCCTGAGATGGAAGGAGAGATGAAAAATCGTCATTGTACATCTGTATATGTACTGTATATGTACATGTCTGTGAATCTGTGGCCTGCAAGTCACAAATGATGGGATGAATGAGAAAACCACACCTGCATTGTTGACCAAAATACCACTCCAGTCTAAAGAGAGGGTCAGAAGAGGAACATAGATAAATAGAATGACAGAGAGATATTGTGCATGGCATTAGGAATAAATTATAATCTACGGTCTACGGAACCTTGTAAGATGTCCAGAATTTCTGTCTCCAGTCTTCAAGCGGGTCATCTTTGTTTTCTAATAGACTTAAACCTAAAAGGTAGAGGTGGCTGTTAGATATTTGATCCATCTCGGAAAGCTTGTATAAACCAATTTTGAGTAATACATATCTGATTCATAAGTGTGTGTGTGTGTGTGTGTGGGGGGGGGGGATATTGTGAGATGTAGTAAAAATTTAAATATGCAACATTTCTTATCATCATCAATTTCGAATAAGTTCTTTACAATTTCCTGGAAAAAAAGGTCAGAGGAGCTCACAAAAACTAACATAGCTAATAACGTAGCTGTAGCAACAATTTAGGACACTATTTTCAGAATAAGAGGAGAGCTTCATTTGACATTACCACACATATAATACAACAGCCACATCTTTTCATGGGGAGTCTGATTTTTGGGGTTTAAAATACGTGGGACTATTTTAGTTATTTCCCTAAATGCTAAAATAGTGAGAGTATTTTATTCATGACTTGAAGAAGCTTTGTACTTCACATACCAATATAAAAGGCACTGATAGTGAGAGGAGCCGCGATCAGCTGATCCACCACAACTTTCCCCATCACGGCCTTCACGCCGCCTCCGGGCAGCATCCTCTCCAGCCCCCGGAGCCAGTGGTAGTTGAAGTTGGCATGGAAACAAAAGCCGACAGTTGCCACTCGAGCCGTCTGCCACCAGTTGATGCCGGCTGAGTCTCCTGCAGCGCGTTTCCCGCCCAGCACACGCTGCTGTATGAGGTCCGCAGAGGCAAACAGCGTTGTGTATCCCAGGACGTTGCTGATGTACGGATGAGCCTTGAACACGGTCCAGGCCCGGTTCATGGTGCAGACTCTGATGAGAGACAATTCAATGCAAAGACAATAAAGCCTCTATGGTTGACTGAGTTACTGTATGGTCATTAGGTCAGGAATGCTTTAAATAAACATATACACAAATTAAGCAGATGTTCATTGAAATTAGCAGTGATGGCCAAAATAACATGACATAATGTGTGCCACTCACTACTACTAAAACCACTCTAATGTCCAGCTTTGACCCAAGAATAAGTTAAACCTACCTTTTTAGTGGAGCTCTTCTCACCCCCTCCTTCTATGTCCAAAGCCAAAGAGACACAAAGCTCTTTTCTGATTGGTTCTGTTGGACGAGGAGGAGGAGGAGCTGAGATGAAGGTCTTCTCAACGGTTCAAAGTTCTGCCACTTTTGTAGAGAACGAGTGATAAGACCGTTATCAGCCCGCTGGAGAAGCGAACATAACGTGAGAAACCACAGCAGGAAGAGGTCCGTCGATCTGTTTTACCGACGCTCATGCAGACTGACATACCTCATGGAACCTCCAGTTGCTTCGTCCACTGCACATATTACCTCGTCAGTTTAACAGCCACTTGAGTCACGTCTGTGTGGAACAATAAATGCAACTCACCATTGATCTTTCTCACTCGGTGGAGAGCTGGAGTCGGGACCGGCAGACGGTTTACGGTGCAGCTCTCTGGTCGGAGGCACATGTGGTGTCACTATAAATAGAAGGCACTCCTGCAGCAAGGCTGCCATGCTTTGAGTAAAGCCCCATAAATACACAACATGTTCCTTTTATTTGAGTTAAGAAGGAAGACTCCAGATTTGAAAAGCCAACAAAAAATATAGCATACAAAATATTACAGTTAACCAGTCACAATAACACATTTAACCCTCCTGTCACCTTCACATTTACTAACATATTTTACCCTCGGGGTCAATTTGACCCCAGCAATTAAAACCTCCAGAAAATTATTAGAATTAATTTGGTTAATTTGGTTAATTTATTTCTAAAATAAATCATATATATATATATATATATAATATATATATAATAATAATAATAATAATAATAATTTGGTTTCCCAAGTTTAAGTGTCAGTTACTTTATGTTTGTTTGTTGACTACCTAAATAGCCCTTTAAATATATAAAAAAGTTGATATTTCTTATATGTTTGACACAGTGAAAAACAGCCTGGGGTCAAATTGGCCCTAAAGGTAACAGGAGGGTTAAGAAGAAAGATAAAGACACATTGCTCTGTGGGGTGTCAGAAAATAAACTAAATCACACTGAATATCAGAGTGAGATCCTTTTAAAAAGTGTAAGCAAAAATAAAAGCAAATGCACAAAGACTTTTATCATTACTCTTCATCTGAATCTTTGTGAAAAGGCCCGCCCACCTCGGCTCCCAGCTGCTGCCGTATGTTCAGTTCTGTAGGAGGAAGGTTGGCTATTGAGTTTTAAAGGTCAATTAAAGCCACTAGCAACCATCTTAGCTCTTCCCTCTGAGAATGTGATAATTAGAGCCAGAGTTTAAGCTGATCAATTAAGGCCTTGTTAACTGCCTCAACTCGTGCGTGTGTGTCTCCCAGTGGTTTTCAAGCTGCCTTTAGTGAGACACACAATGGAGACGTGTGCCCACAAGTCCACGAGCCGTTGACTCCTCAGATAATTGCCTCTTTCCTTTCAGAGCCTCCCATCGCGTCTCACTTCCTGTACCGCAATCAATTCTCCAAGTCGTTTTCTATTCATGCTGCTGGAAAAAAAGAGGTGGATTTGCATTGGACGCTTGTGTCACTTGACTTAATTTGCGCAGGCAGACACACACAATACATGCAAAGACACACATCAGCAATTACATGACCACACATCTCTCTCCCTCTGAGGCAGTCCTCAGTGCAGTCAGGAGGACGAGACGGAGACACAGCCGAGACGAGGAATAAGGTAAACCCGATTTAATCAGATTTTTATCATGAGCTAAACTTAGTGGAACAAACAAAACCAATGTTTCAATGTTCTAGTCTAACAGTACAGATGGTGAAGAATTCTGATCTTGAATCTGAAGTAGAAATACCACTATGTAAAAAATACTTTATTACATGGACAAGTTCTAAATTTCCAAATTTGAAGGAAAATATATTTACCGTAGAAGTAAAACGTAATTAGTCATATCTTTTTAGGAATAAAATGGCTGATATAGTTGTTGTATTACTATTCATGTCACATGTATATTATTGGGTATTGCAGTTAAGCAGGCTTTTATGTTGTAGCTGTTTTTTGGTAAATCTGTTGAGTAGATTAACCGATAGCAAAGCTTTGCATGTTTTAAACTCAGCATGTTTTGTGTTCTGCAGAGTAACTAACTACAATTGTTTCACTCTGAAATGTGTTTGTTAAATGTAAAATTGCCAGAAATTTAAAATTGAAAAGAGTCTCCTTCATGTTGAAACTTGTTTATTTTCAAGAGATATATATGCGGTTAGGTTGCTTTAGATTGGTAATACTTATGAAATGCATAATAAATGTTAGAGGTCAATGGCATTTTTCTCATGTTGAATCCCTCAAAGTGAAATTCTCTTGATCTGATAAACACAGTATTGTCTTTTTTCATCTTTCTTTCCGGTTTCCCGTCTTCCTCCTTTTGTGTCTCCTTCTCTTTCACCGTATCTCTCGACTCCCTCCCTCTCTCTTTCAGCCATGCGCCCCTCATGTTCTGTGACACTTGAGCCCGGGCTGGAGAGAGGTGTCCCGTGGGGTCGTGACCTCTACACCTTTGTAACTTCAGCAGCGGGTCACATGATGAGGACTCTGCAGAAACCTCGGAAGAACCGTCCGTCCAAACGACAGGTCAACCACCGCCGCTTCCTGCACAACATGATCCAGAGGTGTGTGGCCGCATCGGGCGAGCAGCGGTCAACGTTGTGTTGATTTTGTCAGATTTTTCTGAATGTGCTTATACAGGATTCTTTTCTTCAGTGGCTTTGGAAATACTTCAAATAAAAAAATCTGAGAATGAAGAATCATTCTTGGCTACAAATTATCGGGATGCCATTGCTTCATTTTTAGGTTCAACGTTTGACATTTTGGGGCAATACAATTATTCCCATTTTTGTAGGCGAGAAGCCCAAAACCGCTCCCTCATCTGGTGAACATGAAGATACATCCAGCTACCTGTTAGCTTAGCATAAACACCAACTGTCACTGCTAAGAAACACCCTGTATGTAACCCTCTGTAAAACCACAACAATTGTTTCACTTTTTTTTATTTCCATAGATTAAAGAAAGATTAAAACATGTTCAAAAAGTACCGTGATGATGGTCAACAGGTTATGTAGCTAACCGTTGGACAGAGCCGGGCTGTTAACAGTATTTGTGCTAAGCTAATCTGCTAACAGACACGAGAGTGGTATCAATCTTTTCCTCTAACTCTCGGCAAGAAAGCAATATGATTTGTCCCTAAAATGTAGATTTATTCTTTTGAGGTTACAAAGAAGCTGTTTTTCTCCTCGTCTGTTTCTCTCAACAGAAAGTTTGCAGACATTGAGGCAGCGAACCACCGGCTGGCATTCGACCAGCCGGGTAGCCCACATGGCGGTTATCTCCAAGAGCCCGACACATGCAGCGCTCACACAGACGTAGATGGCATCTCTAAGGCCAGGAGGGACGCCTCTGGTGCCTCACAGGAAGCTGAAACCAGTGAAAAGAAGCAGCCCGACTCGGGACATCTTTGGAAACGGCACCCCAAATCACAGAGAAAGAACAACCAGAGCAAAGAGAAACAGAAACAAGAGACGAGAAATCAACCATCATCCTCATCATCATCTATGAGCCCCCTGAGAGGAACAGACTGTGAGCTCGGGGCAGAGCTCCTTCAGGCCGAGGGTCCCCACGATGAAGGTCCTCTGAAGACCTCCAGCAGCGTCTCAGAAGACTCAGAAGACTCAGAAGACTCCCTCCAGTTCATCCAACACGTGGACGCCTCTCCTCCCCTCTCGCCGTTATCTCTCGACTTGTGCGACTTCTCGATCCAGATGTTCACTGACATCTCGACCCGCACGCAGGACGAGAAGAGCGCCGCCGGCATTTCAGAGAGCCAGTGGACGGACATCATGGATCTGTTCGGCGGCGGCGGCGGCCAGGACTCCGGAGGCGGCTCGGATGTGGAGGCCTATTTCGAAAGTGTCGGGATGGAAGTCGGTGCCGACGATGAGGGATTTGCAGATCGGTCACAAGGTTGTAGCAACAGATGTGAGATGGAGGAACTGCCGTGTGAGATGGGCGATTACAGATATCAATACAGTTGTCAGGGAAACCACGTACAGAGTGATCAGAGGAGCTCGCAGGAGACACAGTTTAACCATTTTAAAGCGAACCACGAGACGGACGTCCTCCAAAACGAGTTCCCCGCGTCGCTCAGCTACCACCAGTACGCCTCGGAGCTGCAGGCGTACCAGCGTCCTCAGGTGGAGGGCCCCTGGATGCTGCTAGGTTGTGATAGGAACCATCATTTTACTCCATTTGAGGGCGTGGCTCAATCATTCTCTGTCCCGCTTCAGAACGCAGAGCGACGCCCCATACCCACACCGCCGCATGAGGGGTGGCTGTTCACTGATATCTTAAAGGACAGGAAGTCACTGGACTGCGAGAAAAACACGTCTTTTTAGTGAGTGGTTTGTTACTTGTTGAAGGCGAGGGAGCCGACCATCTCGTCCTCATTTCATAGAAGGGCACGACCACTCCAAAGGGGACTTTCCTCATCATTTATACTTTGCAGCATTTTTTTTAATCTGAATGTGTTGTTTGCATTTTGCATGTGTTGTTTGCATTTAATGCATTGTTTGCATTTAATGCCTAAATGTCGTGATTTGAAAAGATTTCAGTAGAAATTGGACAACGTGACTCCAACAAGAGCTTTTCAGGATGTCAAAGCATTCCAGTTAAATCTCAAGCCGTTTGTTGTGGTTGTAAATACTGTGACATTTAAAGCTTTACTTAATAAAGGGGGGAACTCTTGTTATTATATTATACAAAAAACATGATTTAAAAAAAATGACAATCACATATACTATTCACTAATATACTTCTTAGTTTTATATTTAATGACCGTTTTATTCTGTATTGTATGCATAGGAGCAGCACTACATTTATTCAATCGCCTCGTGTTTTGTTCTTAGCAGCAAAAAGATCTGAAAGCATGGTAATTAAAATCCATTAGAAATACGTGTCAGATTCAACCTCAAATTCAACACATTCATCATTTTTTTAATAATTTAAACACAATTGAACGTCAGTTTATGAAAATATCTACTCACATACACAAACTATTTCCTTTTGCTTCCTTTTTGCACCAAACCTTTTATGTGACTAAGTGAAAGCTATGAACTGTTACTGCGTCTCAATCGGTGTATTGATTACAGTGGTATTATAAGTGTGGAATGTTGATGTTTAAAGTCGTGAAACATATTCAGAATGTTAATATGTGAAAGATAAATGCTGTTATAACACCACTAACTCCTCTTTTCTTTTGTGTTTGTTTGTAGAAGTAATGGAGGAAGTATTTAGATCCTTTACTGAAGTACTGCAATATAAAAATATTAAATTACAAGTAATGGACTCGCATTGAAAATGTCATGCATATGTATTATTAGAAAATTGTAATGAAAGTATCAAGTAAAGATACTTCTTATTTATGAGTGTTATACCATTAGTCATATGGGGGCATGTTCTGCAGCATATTTATGGAATATTAATTATGTTGCATTTATGTGTCCTGTGTACAATTTAGTTGTAGTCGGTTGAGGTATTTAAACAACTTTTTATAGTTTTGTATTCAATCTAAAAACAATACATCATATCTTATAAATTGATGATTATCGGGCAACATGTCTACAGCAGCATTGACGTAAATGTGCTCGGCTCTCAAAGAAACACACACAGATCAAACCCAACGACGTATATTAAAGTTAACCCCAGTCAGATGTTTTATAATTACAGCATCATTAACAAAAAGAGGCTAAAACAATAAACAACATTGTTTCCACAATATTTCAAGTTCCACAGTAGTCACAAAGAAACAAAAAGTGAACCGTGCCGCCGTGGAGGACCACCGCCTCGTCTCACAGGGGGTCTCGTTCCAGCAGCTCGACCTCGCGTCTTCAGGCCCATCAAGGCGGGAACATGGCGGCCACGTTTAGACGTCGCCGCGACGGTCGGAGGATACGACATTTAACAGTTGGGAGTGACGGATGGCGTCAGCTCATTTGGCTTAAATGCTCCATGTCGACCTCCTCGAGATAAATTACAAGCTGCCAGCGCCGCCGGCTCCTCTCTATCTCCAGTGGTAATGTGTAAAGTGCAGCGTTTACACAACATCTCAAAAGAATGAACCAAACAACACAGCGTCAAAATAAATCAGTTGCATATCGCTAAAGAAAAAATAATTGTACAAACAGAAAAAAAAACAAGATTAGACCCTTCAATAGAGCGTTAAATACCAGTAGTCAAACTCTTTCTTCACCAATCACTCGGCGTGATTCGTGGTGAAACAAAGCTCAGCGCGTGTCGCGCTTACGGTTCTCCTTTAGCAGAAGTCAGATCTGCATCGCGGTTCCTTAAAATAAACACCTGTTCAATTTAAACAGAAGGAAGGGGCGGCAGCAGAGATGAACCCCGATCACCGGAAATCAACCGCAATCATCCGTAAACACCGGCAGGATCGTTGATCCGTTGCCGTCTAGTATACATTATATATCACCAGAACACAAAGAAGACATTCAGAGAACATTTGAGATTTATCTTTATCTTCCTTTAGTTCCAATTGAACGTTAAAGCTTCAGTGACAATCTTCATCCTTTAAAGAGATAGATCTACATTTGGGACTTATTTCCTTTTTCTGTCAAGAGAGAAGATGAAAATCGTCCTCATGTCTGTAAACGTGAGGCTGAACGGCTAGAAGACGCTTAGCTCGGCACGAAGACTGGAAACCGGAAACAAAACGACGACCGACATCTCTAAAGCTCGTTAGTCGACACACTGGACGTCGCTTGTTTTATCTGTCGGGAGAAAAGTGTCATGCTGTGTGTGTGTGTGTCGGCGGTTAGATGCCAGATTATTGTCTGCTGACTGCATCGTTAAGAATGAAACGTCTTTGTTTTGGAAAATGAGTGAGCTTTAGAGATGCTCGCAAGTTGATTGGTTCCCAGTCTTTATGCTAAGCTAAGCTAATCGAAAGCCGACCGTCGCTTCATATTTACCGTACGGACATGAACGTGGCCCCATCGTCCCTCCACTAGAAAGCGGATGAGCACATCTCCCAAAACGTTTCACTACTCCTTTAAAACATCGCCGAAGTCGAGAGACCACGTCGAGTTCCTGGACCGCCGTAAACGGGTGCTGAACAAGGTCACGAACAAAATATATTCAAACAAAATGAAGACCTGTTAAAATGTCTGTTAAACAATAAATACGACATGCTGAGTTGTATCACCAAAAGCAGGTTTCACAAAAACATCGTCTCCCACGTCATTCTGAGTCCATTAGACTCGTATCCGAATGCTCTGAGTCTGGAGTCGTGTCCCACCGGACCGGGGAGCCGCCATGGAGTTTCTTCTACGGAGGATCATAGAAAAGCTCACGTCCTCTACTTCGGTCATCTATTCTACAGCTACTCTACGTTGACTACTTATTTAAGTCCCTTTTTCTCATCCATACGCCCACCATTTGGTTAAACACAAACGCTTTGTTTGATCAATAATTTATACAGATAATCAGTAAAAATCAAAATTACAATGTACAATATGCTTACCCCCCGACCCTCACCAAAAAAAATCAAGTGTCGCAATTAATTCTGCTTTTGATAAAAGATATTAATTAATAAAGTTCTCCAGGTTTTTTTCTTCTAGTTATGTTGCTGTGGTAACCATCAACAAACCAGTAAAACCAGTTTCCCACCAGAAAGATATTCCATGCAAATTCATCCAACACTGACTGACCAGATCAGGCCAACATCAGCACCAGAATAACCAGAATAACCAGAATAAACTGAATAACCAGAATAAACCGCTTCCCCACAAAACGAGAAGAGTTGCAAAAAAACAGCGATCAATAATTTCCCATCGGATATAAATTATATAAATTCAAATTCTGAAGCAATATGTTAAGACTTTAGTTAAAGAAACTATCTAATACTACTTATCGCTTTCTCTAACAACATACTGTTTTTCTAATCTACAGAAATATTTTTGTTACGCTGCTTTTAATGGTCAAATATTTGTCTTTACACAAATACGTCAAATTATATGAAAATGATGTAATATATTATAGAAGTTAGTGTAATGCTTCCCAGTTTCTGATCAAACATTTCCAATAAAAAGTTTAATTAAATATTGGTTACTAATTGCCATTTCTCTTTTGTTAATTGAACATTTGTTTAAATTTCTCTGAACATGTGAGAACTCACATGGTTCCATGTGTGTATTTGACTTATCTTGTTGACTTCTTTATGTAACAGATTGTCTCAACATTTCTCAGAAATATTTATTTTCACCCTCCAGCAGTCCTTTATGAATAATATATATATCTATATATTCCTCATCAAAGGGGTAAACATGGCTTAAGCTTTTAAATACTTCCGAATGCAAAAGACGAGCCCACCACAATGTTTCCTGCCCTCTAAGTACTGTACAGCATCATGAAATTAGTTGATAAGAACTCAACTTTCCCCTCAGAACTCTGGGAAATGTAGTTTAGTTTATCAGAAATGCACAGCAGAGATGTATTGTAGAAATGTCTTTGTCGTCATTATTTATGTCACAGTTCGTTACAAAATAGGATTTAATTCCAGTTGCTTCTTTGTAAAATCTAATTTCTACACTTTTTTCCCGTTTTGCAGTGAGGTTGTTTTACAGGTATAGCGCCGGATGTATTCATCTTAAATGTATGTGCTGTGTGCGTGTTACGCCTCCACCCCCTGAGTGGTGGAGGCTGTGAGGGGTCGACGTCTGACTGTGTGTGTGTGTGTGTGTGTGTGTGTGTGCGTTACGTTGGTAACTGAGTCTATGTGTGCGTCACTCTGCGTTGTTGACGCTGTACGGCGGCGGAGGGTCCAGGCTGTGTTCGGAGGAGGGAGTCGGGGTCCTGGGGAGTCCAGAGGAAGGGGTCGGCGAGGCAGGGAGCTCCTCCGAGTCCGAGTTCTCCAGCGAGAGGTCGTCCACCAGCGCTCGGCGTCCACGCAGCGCCAGCGGCAACGCGGCGCGCCTGACAGGGAGAGAGGCGGAGTCACAGTTTGTCCTGCGGAGGAGGAGCCAGTCCAGTGTATTTCTAAAAAAAACCTTATTGGTCCAAATATCTACGACACTGATTCTGAGTCAACGCACTCTTGATTTTGGAAAACGACCGTTGGAAGATAAAAAGCACCCGAGACTTTTTAAGCTTCTCTGGTTTGTCTCTGAGATCCCGTTGGTCCACGGGGAAACGTTTTGGTTTTGAGAAAGACAAATACCAAATCCTTCCATTAACGCAGAATGTAAATAATTTACTTACTTAAAACCAAGGCTGCTAATTCACGGTTATATCTCTTAATTGCTCGGTCTAAAAAGGGAAATAAAGCGATGACTCGTTTTTTCCAACCAAAAGTTTCTCAACTCACAAACGCATCAAACAAAGAACGCAGCAAATTGTATTTTTTTTTGCTTGACACATTAATCAATTACTTATTGATTGTTGTCTATTCAAATAGATTAAACGACTAATTGTTCAGTGCTTTTAGTTCTTAAGCAACCAGCGAAATAACAGTGTAATAACACAGGTCAGACAGATGAAATGCAAAACACAAATGTAAACAATAAAAAACACACACTTAATGTGCGTGAGGCCTCCACCCTTACACAATATAATGAGACACACATTGACCTACTGATCTGCCTTCCATTCAGGGATGCTGAGTGTTGGTGTGAAGGACACAGATGGACAGTTTGTCAGTGTTAGATGGACACAAACGGATGCAACAAAAGAGCACAACACAACAAATCATATTGAGTTAATGAGGGGTTAAAACAAACAAAACAACAAATTATAATTCAAGCACAAAAAATACACACACAGACACACACACACCCGTCTACCTGAGCTGGTTGCGGAGAGTGGTGATCTCTCTTGCGTTGTTCTGACCGCTGTCGGTGAGCTCCTCCAGCTCTCTCTGCAGCTTCCTCTTCTGGGCGTTGGAGCGGGAGTTGTCCTCCTCCACCTCCTCCAGCTGCCTCTTCAGCTGCTTCAGGCGGACCATGGATTTATCCAGCTAGGAGGAGGGAGGAGGAAGAAGAGGCATGATGGAGGGGAAGAGGAGGAAAAGGAGGGAGCATATTGCAGAGGTCAGGGTGAGGCGAGAGATCGGAGGAAAGAGGGGAACAAGAAGAGAAAGGGGCGGGTGTATAAAAAGAGAGATTATTCCGGGAACAGGAGGACTGATAGGGATGATGAGTCAGATTAAACCTGGCAGATTATCACCGATGATGTTTTGGTAGAGGAGCGTGTCTCTGTTGGGGCCGATGGATTTTGCCTGAGTGGAATACGCTCTCGCTTCCCAATGAGCACGCAGATGCCAGGTGGAATTAGGATTAGGTGGGATTGAGCCGGATGAATCGCTCATTTCAGGGTTGGTTTCTCAACTCTCTCTTTGTGCCGTGGGTCACGATGAGAGCCGCCCTGACCCCCATTAGATTCATACGTAATGGCTATACTCTTCTGTGTGTCCTCCTGTGGATGAAGCTCTTGTTCCTACCTGTTCTCGGTACTGGTCTGCGTGCCTTCGCTCGTCTTCTCCCTGCATCATCACCTCCTTCAGTTTCTTCTCTGTCTTCCGCATCATTTTGTTGGCGATGGCTCGTTCCCTGAGAGATGGAAATATTCATTTTAAGATAAATGTTGCACCGAACAATTCAAGACCTCTATAAAACATTCCAATCTAATTGTGTTTTAGGACATTTAATAAATAAATAAATAAATAAATGAATGCATATTTTCCACTAGGACTGTTTTTTAAATATTTAAAACCATTGTACATGTTTCTGTACAGAAGCTTACAACGAACAAAACAAACACTGTCGTTCTTCTACACAGACATTTCTGTTTGTTGCAATCAAATCCTACACAGAGTACCTTTATAAGTGGCACATTCAATTTAAAGTGTTCATTAAAATACAAGTTGTTTAAAATCGTGTCTGCTGTGTGAGGTCAATATAGCTGGAAGAGCCAGAGTGGCTTTAATTATCTCCCCCCCCCAATATGATGTTATTTCAAGTTTGGGCACCTGCATTTTTATGTAGATTTCACACATTTATACTTGTCACTTTATCGGTACTGCATGAGAACATGACTACGGGAACATGTAACGTCTCTCACTGTCTCTCCTGCTCCAGCTGCTCCTCCATGGAGTCTATCTTGGCCTCCAGGGCGGCGACGCTGAGCCTGTGCTTGCCCCTCACGGCTCCCTCCATCTCCCCCAGCCGGGTCTTCAGGTCCTTGTTCTGCCTCTCCAGATGCTCCCGAGCCGCTTCTGCCTTTTGGGCCAACGTCCTCTCTCCCTGCAGCTGCACCGTCATGGTCTCCACCTGCAACGCAAACAGTGCAGCGGTGAGGAAACGTACACGACACACATGCAGGGTTCTTACACATGTTGACCAGTGGATTTCCAGGACTTTTCCAGGACTTTTAACCAAATTTAACGGTATATACTAGAACATTTTGCGTATTGAGAGCGTATGCCGGCTTATATTTTGAGCGTCTTTCTTTAAAAAAACATATTAATTATTTCGAACTCGGTGTAAATAAACATGTGATTTTAACACATTTCCATGACTTTTCCAAAACCTTTATGATTTAAGTTTTTTCCATGACTTTTCCAGTCCTGGAAATGACCATTTTGAAATTCCATGACTTTTCCAGGTTTTCCATGACCGTACGAACCCTGCACATGCCATTTCATCAGGTTACATAGAGAGAGTCGGATGTGTGTGTGTGTGTGTGTGTGTGTAGTTAAATCTACAGTACCTGGAGAGCAGCCTTCCTTTGTCTTTCCACCAGCAGTTCAGAGTTACTCTGTTCCTCCTCCAGCTCCTCCTCCAGCTGACTGACTCGCGATTCCAGCCTCCTTTTCTCTTCAAACATTGCGGTCCTGGACAGACATTATATCTGAGTAGAACCAACACAAGTCCAGACACCAACCAACAAGCGTGAAGTAAAGCGGTACTGACTTTCCTGAGCTGCTGTTGACCATCTCGTCGGCCACCTCGTCTCTCTCCTGCTGAGCCTGTCTCTTCTGCCTCTCGGATACAGCGAGCTCCTACGCGGACACATGAAGGCAGACCGGCTGTTAAAGCCACTCACAGCATTATATCCACAGAGTTATGCTGGGTTTCAGTTAATTACACGCACTTCAGTGTACTGCAGGACTTCAGCTTCCAGAATTTGGATCTTCTTTTCGTTGTCTTTCGACTGTGAGATGACCTCATCCCGAGCCAACCGACTTTCATCCAGCTCGCGCAGAACTTCCTTCATTTGACTCTGTGACAAATAGAGACGTCGTTAGGACGAGAGACATTCACCAGTACAGAAAATGAAGGTTAATGCGGGGGGGATGTCTTTACCTGCAGCCTGCGTAGATGCTTCACGGCCTCCTCTTTCCCGCGGCCGGTGGTCTCCACCTGGGCCTCGTATTCCTGGAGCTCAGCCTCCAGCTGCTTCTTGGACGACACCGCCTGAGACCGCTGAGTCCTCTCCTCCTCCAGCTGGATCTCCAGCTCCTTCACCTGGCGGGGGGGGAGGAGGATGAGAATGTTCTGCGTGATTTGGAGAAAGGGGAACAGCAACGACACCTGTTCCCGTCTCTCCCTCCTCTCTCTACCTGTTTGCTGAGCGCCCTCCTCTTCTCCTCTCCCTTCTCCTCGCTGGTGCTTAGCTCCCTCTCAAACTGAGCCTTGAGCGCCTGCAGGGTGACCTCCAGCCTCAGCCTCGAATTCTCCGCCTCCGTCAGCTCCTCCTCCAGCTCCTGCGTCTGGACCCGCAGGTTCTGGGCTTCTGCATCCAAGGTCCTGCGGGTGCGCTCCAGCTCGTGGACCTGATGCGGGGGCAGAGGACCGGCGGTGACTCGCTGAGGACCGAGATGGAGAGACGACCGAGGAGTCCCGAGAGGAAGGTTCTTACGCTCTTGCCGACGTCGTCCTGCTGGTTCACCAGCTGCTCCATTTCCAGACGGAGCTGCTTGTTGGCCCTCTCCAGCTCTTCCCTCTGATCCTGGGCCTCCTACACACACACACACACACACACACACATCAACGGCAGCATTCGCAGGTACATGATCAGGGTTCCTACACAATTTGACCGATGGATTTCCAGGACTTTTCCATGACTTTTCCATGACTTTAAACCAAATTTCCATGACCAAACTGAAATCTTGGTTTATGAATGAAAAAGTGAGAATATTTAGGTATTTAAACAATGTGAATTCCAAAGTATACAGTATACATTAAATGAAACAAATGAATAAGAGACAATATTTTGTTTGAAAGAATAAACACTTGGCCGACGAACTTTCCAGTTAAGGTGCGTTCACTTGCATCGCGGAGAAAAAAAAATTGCGCCGCCAGTACGCCGGATAATATTTTGAGTCTCTTTCTAAAACATATTCATTATTTCAAACTCGGCGTAAATGAACAAGTGAATATAACACATTTCCATGAGTTTTCCCAAACTTTTGTGATTCAAGTTTTTTCCATGACTTTTCCAGGCCTGGAAATGACCACTTAAAAATTCCATGACTTTTCCAGGTTTTCCATGAGCGTACGAACCCTGATAATGGAAGTAACTGTACTGTCTGCTCTCGTTTAGTTTACCTGCAGAGCTCGAGAAAGAGCCAGGTGTCTCGTCTCCTTCTCCCGGCTGTCTGCCTCCGCTCGGTCCCTTTCCTCGGCCAGCCGAGCGCTCACCGCCTTCTCCTCGGCCAGACACTGACGGGGCGACACACACGGTCAGAGGGTCTCGGAGACAACATCTTTGCAGCCGGTGCACGGCGGCAAATCCTCGAGGCTCGAACCTGGTCAAACTTCTTCTGCCTCTTCTCCAGGGCCGTGCAGTTCTGCCTCTCTCTCTGCAGGGCGAGCGTCATGTCCTCTATCTCCTCCCTCAGCCGCTCCCTCTGCCTCTCCACCCGGTCCTTCTCCTCCTCCTTCTGTCGCTCCCTCTGGATGGTGCTGTCAAGCTCTCTCTGGAGTTTCCTGCGTATCTCCTCTCCGGATTCGACTGCAATGTTCACCTCCTCCGACTGCTTACGAAGCTCTGCCAGCTGAATCAGAGAGGGGTTGATGATTCATGGTTACCATTAGTTTGACCTCTTTACTAAGTATGAAGGGATGTTAGAAACACTTGGAAATATGAGAACGTGGATGTTTCGATGTTTCTGTATGTGTTTGGGTAGCTTTGATGTTTTACTGCAGTAACATTAATGGCAGTTCAACGAAGCCTGCGAGGGTCTTTTACCTGCTGGCTATGAGTCTGGGTCTGCCGGATCATCTCTTTATCTTTCTCCTCCTCCTCCTCCAGTCTTTCCATGAGTGCATTCTTCTCCTCCTCCAGCGTTCGTACCCTGGTGCCCAGAACCATCTTTTGGCGAGTTTCATCCTGCAGCAGTTCCTGAGTGAGAAGAAAAGACGAGAGTGTCAAACGAAGTCCAGGGACAGGCTTGTGAATGTGCTTTTGAGAAAAAGCTTCCAAAAGCTGCTCTCTTCATTGCTAAAAGTGTCTGTGGCTGCATCAACCCTGGTCTGTGTGTGTGTGTGTGTGTGTTTGACTTTGTTACCTTTGCATCGTGCAGCTGGCTCTCCAGGCTGCTGACCTCTTTAGTGAGCCGAAGGGTTTTGGTGTCAGAAGAGGACACATTGGTGGAAAGATTCTCAATTTCACACTGAAAAAGCCAGAGATGAAGACAAAATATTGTGTGAGGTTCAAAACATACAAAGCAAAACACATTTGTATATTCGCAGTGTGTTTATCTCCATATCCACCTGTAGCTTGTGCACTCGCTCTTCCCTATCCTCCCGCTCTCGCTCGGCCTGAGCCAGCCGGGCGCTGACCTCCTGCAGCTGACCCTCGGCCCTCTTGCGGCCTCTCTCGCTCTCCGTGCGGCTCACTTGGAGGCTCTTGAGCTCGGTGGTCAGATTCTGCCTCTCTTCCTCCAGCCCCGCCTTGGCCTTCTCCAGGGACTGACGGGCCTGGGAGAGAACACGGACAGCACCCGATGAGCGACACGTCTACACATGCGTGTGTGTGTTTTGCGTGTGTGTTTTGCGTGTTTTGCGCGTGTTCCTCGTACTCTCTTGCTGTTGTCCAGCTGCTCCTGGCTGCTGTCGATGGCGGCGCTGTGCTTGACGCGGAGTTCTGACAGCTGGGCCTCGTGGTGGCGAGTCTCCTCTTCGACGCACCGCTGGAGATCGTTCAGCTCCGCTTCCCGACGAGACCTGCGTAGAGGGAAGAGGCAGCAGGTCAGAGAGGAATCCTTCTGGCCCCTTTTCTTCTACTCTCGTTTTCTGAAACTGAACTTTAAAAAGTTTGCATTCATGATCATTTCTGTGTGTGTATTTGACCTTAGCTCCTGCTGCGCAGCTGTGGTGTCCAGAGTGTCCTCCAGCTCAGTTCTCAAAGCCTCAAGCTCCTCCCCGAGGTCTCTCCTCTGTTTCTCTGCCCTTTCCCTCATCCCTCGTTCATTCTCCACTTCCTCCTTCAGCTCAGACACCTGTGACATGGCCTCCCTCAGCGCCCTCTGAGCTTCTGCGCGACGCGCTCCTTCTTCCTCCAACCTGACAAAAAGACAAAGGTGAATTAGTGTCGTGTGACAGAACTATGACGCGCCTCTATTTGTGGTACTGCGTCACTTCCACGTGGCCCTGCGTCTCACCGGCCCTGCAGGATGGTGATTTCCTTCTCTTTCTGAGCCAGACTGCCCCTCAGCTCGGCCGACAGCATGCCCAGGTCAGACAGCTGCTCCTGGGCGTCCACCGAGTCGTTCTCCATCCTCCTTCTCCACTTCTCCTGCTCCAGGCGCCCCTGCTCCTCACGCTTCAGGCGCTCTTCACACATTTGTGGAAACAACGGATTATAGATTGCAGTATTCGAACAGTAAAAACATTGAAAAAAAGTTGGATAACAAGGATAACAGTCTCTATTCACTGTCACGCTCATAATTCACGAGTAGTTGACCATGTTAGGAGGTTGATTTGTATTGGAAAGGTGGCGCTAAGATGTAATATTAGGTTAGCTTTGGCCAAAATGATGCTTACATTTAAATTTTTATAATTGTGCATGAACGATTCTATTCAAAATCTTTCAAATATAAATAATATAACCCAAACGTTACAAAACCTTTCCACATAGAATCAGCGTATCTCCTATATAAATTTGAATTGTATTCCAATCATAGCCTTCAGCAGGAAACAGTCGAGCTGTGGGATGAGGGATGACGTCGGGACAGTTACCCTCCAGGTCAGCGATGACAGCTTCCTGTTTGTTCTTCAGCTTGTTCAGACTTTTGGTTTTCTCCTCTTCCTCGGTGAGCTGATCCGTCACTTCGCTCAGACGCTCCTCCAGCTGTTTCTTCTCCTGCTCAGACAAACACGTCAACATTGTATTGGATCACTTACACCATATTGAACCTCTACAATGATGACAGTGATGATGTGATGCCCACCTTGCTGAGCCGGTCTCTCTGCTCTCCTGCATTCAACAGGTCGGTTTCCAGACTTTTCACTTTGGTCTCCAAGGTAACCTTTTCTAGCAGGAGGCGCTGTCGGGCACTTTCCTCCTCCTCTAGCTGCTCCTCCAGGTCCTGAGAAGGAAGAGGACACAGTTGAATTAACAGGGAATGTCTTTTTTTTTATGAACAAAGGCCATCTGGCAGAGAGATAAGACGAGTCGCTCAGTATTAGTTTTTATTTAATTATTAGAGACTCTCCTAACCTGAACGTTCTGCTGCATCCTCTTCTTCTCATTGGTGAATTGCACGCCCCTCTCGTCCTCTTCCTCCAATCGACTCTCCAGCTCACCGATCACCTCCTCCAGCTCCTGTTTCCGGCTTGCCAACCTGGCCCTCATCTCCTCTGCCTCGGCGAACAGCTCCGCCTCCGCCTGCAGCTGGTCGGCCAGCACCGACTTCTCCTCTATTAGCTAGAAGGTGACGACGTGAGGATGAGGAGGAGTGGTGAGCGAGGCCCTCGCAGCAAATGGATTCCCGCGGGGTGAACAAGATGGAGGTTTATTACCTGAGCGTGTTTCTTATCCAGGTCGGTGTAGTCCTGCTCCACCCGGGTGAGGTTGTCCTTGGCCTTCTGGAGCTCGCTCTCTCTAACCTGGATCTCCTCGTCTTGGCGGGTCACTTGCAGCAGGGGCTTCACCTGGTGGCCACAGGATAGGATCAGAGGTCAAAGTGAGGGACGTCCCCATTCCTGCAACCCTCTTCATTTGATTTTCGGTATCCGGCTTATTTAATTTATTTCCCTTATCGAGGCTCTAAGGTCATTGTATTAATTGTACAATTGCAAGGTTGTTTTTTTGTCCGCAAATCAAAATAATAATAACAACAAACATTTTAGAAAAAAAGGCCCTCTGAATAATTCAGTGATCGAGCCTAACAACTTTACATTATATATAATATGGTTAAAGTCTTTCATAAACCAACTTCCTTTTTTTTTGACTCACTGAGCGTTGATTCTGTTCCATGATTCTGTTCTTTCCTCTACCTGGTTGTCACGATCCTAACATTATAACTTCTATACGATACCTTCCATAAATATCATGATACCCGATACCAGAATTCAATACAATACCATAAATACGATACTGGTATATTAATCTACAGTAGTAATAAAATAAAATAAAACGTCGTAAAGCCGAAGACGGTCTCAAAAGCTCTGCAACTTAACGCCACTCGCTGTGAGAGCTGCGCGGCGCGTTGCGTGGACGTCATTTAACGGAGCGGAGCAGCGTGTGTGCAAAAACAAGTCATTCTTAACGTACGGGTACTTTGTTAGTATCGATCCACCGGGCAACATCACAGCAGAAACCCGAAACCCCCAAATGCCGTCGACATCTTGACGCTGATTGGCCAAGACTCGACACGTCCCATCAAAGATGTTTTATTTTGAAGAGCATCACATCATATTTTCTCCGTGTCCCACTTCAATCTCATAAACGCCGGCCGCCCAGTTGACCCCTCCCCCCCCCCCCCCCCCCAACAACAAAAACTCTTTGGATCTACAGTATTCACGTGAATGACCTATTTTTATTTCAAAACGTTGAATTTTGCCGCACGGTGACTAGTTTGCAGGTACAGTATGTGTTCATCATTTAGTTTATTGTGATCTGGGATGTCAGATATGTTCCTTCCTGCATCAACTAGTAATTACAAATCTTGTTCTACATTTCTATCTTCACACTACAGCACACCTTTATAAACAATGCTAGTTTGAGTACAAAGAAACTAAATACCTTGGTGAACAGACGCCACCACTGCCAGTTCCTGAGCTTGAGGTAAGCGGAGCAGTTCCTCTGCATGACCCTCAGCGCGCTCATCTGCTGCTGCTTCTTTAAGAAGGACCTGAGAAGTAAAAGAAATGCCACAATAAATATACAATAGTACCACATACGTGAGTGTAGGACATCTCTGAAAGGGTTCAAGGCCGAGGAACGTCCTCTCAAACACAGAAACTACAGAACTAAATGACGTCAGGTTGTAGCTCTCGACCCAAAACGCATGACAAGCGTTAAGTGGAATTAAATTACAACTGTATTGAGTTGACGGGGTCATTAATAAACAGCTTAATGATTACTCATTTAATGTATTTACTGGTATCACAATATATTGATATAAGATATTATATATGACAAATAAATCTTATTAACCAAGGCCACTGCGAGTGACATTTAGTTTGACTTTGCATTTTAATGTTGTTAATGAATTATGTAAAGCACTGTGAATTGCCTTTGTTCCTGAAATGTGCTTTTCAAACAAACGTGCCTTTAATTAGTTAGCCGCCATTGTCAAAATCTAACTTTATTATTGATGTCTTTTCGAGGCCAAACAGCTGTCACTGATAGGGGCTTACAGAAGATTAAATATTAACGCTCCTTCAAGAGTGAAATTCAAACCTGCAGCAAGTGAGTGCTCCTTATGGAGAAACACCATCACTATTAGATGTTTGTCTTCTCCTCCCTTTCTTTGCACTGACTGATGACTCAAGTTAAATAAAGTCACTTTATGTGGAACTAACGTTTACAAATGACCAACAGGAACAATTCGACCTCTTTCTGCTTATGTTTCATATGGTAATGCTCTTACTTGCGTGCGAGATAGCCTCTGGAGGCGCTCTGGAAGCGTATGATGGTGTCAGTGATTTTGAGGTCTCTTTCTTCTTCCAGATGAGCCAGGACTCCGGCTCTGAAGAAGACTTTACTCTGACCCACCCGGAACAGGTTGTGATCCAGCTCCAAAGCTCTGATCTGACCCAGGAAAAAGATGTTGGAGATTTCCATCATTTGATTCATTTTAACAGTGTGTTGAATGTTGAATTCCTCTAACTACAGAACGTTGTCTCACCATGAGTTCAGAGGCCTGTTTGCCATCCATGAAGGTGCGAGGAATAGCATTCGGAGTCAGGATCTCATATCTGGAGGAGAAATTTGATTTAAAAGATGCACATTTTTGACCAAGAGACACAAAAGGATCATCAGGAGGAGGAGTGCTTGATGAACACGCAGACCTTTGTCTGAACTCCTGGAATGGGATGCGGTTAGGGAAGCCTTGTCTGCAGATACGGATCCCCTCCAGAACTCCATTACACCTCAGTTGGTCCAAAACCAGATTGGGAGACAGTTTACCGGCCTGATGACATGCAGACAAGAGAAAGTAAAGAGTGGAAATAATTGAAAGTTAAATTCAGACATTTCTCTCTTCATCTGATTTAAAAGCGTGTCCACATGCCTATCCAGCCCCCCGTCTTACCCTCTTCTCGTGGTTGGGGATGATGCAGCGAAGGAAGTTGGGGTTAGTGTTCCTCAGCGTGGCCATCAGCTTCGTGAGCGACTCCTTGTACAGCTGACCGACGGTCCTGAACATTCCCTTCTTCGTCTTTAGCCCCGACGCTCCGAAATTGACCGGCCCGCTGTTGTCTCCTGAGGACACCTGGTCCAGACCCACGATCCTGTCCACTGGACCAACACATGGAGCAGGGCCTCAGTCTCAGCAGCAATTATCAGTTTGGGGCAATGAAAAGAGTGTTTGCCCGACTTGGCATGATGATGTGTGTGAAGGCCACACTAATGCCATGGGCATGATGACCTCACAACGGCTTACACATCTGCTACCAAGCTAGCGACAGGTGATATCAGACGGTAGACGATGGAGGAGTTCATTAGAGATGCAATGATGTGGATTCAAAGCCAATACCAACAGAATATATGTGCCAGTAAGATACACAGTCGTGGTACAGTGCAGGTGTCTAACAAGTTGTCCAACCAGTTATTAAAGTTTTAAAGTATTAAAGTTTGAAACATGTCACGGCAGGTTTGTCTGCCGATCCTTTCAAACACAAAGCAGAGTAAGATGATTGATTATGTTGCTGATTTGACAGTTACGTGAAATACTCTTGGAAAAATCAGCCAACCATCTAGATTAAAAAACAATTAGACCAATATTGTGGTTGCTGTTTACATGTTAGGACTGAATTCCAACATGTTGCATCTCCAGAGCTCCTTCAGGATCACATTAGCCAGGCGGGTTTTCATGGAACCACGACAGAGGCAGGTGTGTGTGGCAGTATTGTGCAACACAACTCTCATGTGATCCTAGGTTGAATAGGACTAATAATGAGCATGCTGCTAAAATGACACTATCGCATTTCTACACAACTATGGTGGATTACTTCTTTATACACGGAAAAAGCTACATCACACAAGCACAGCACTGTCACTAAATGCAAAGACTTGGTGAAAGAGAAAAGAGAGAGCTACTGAGCAAGCAGCACAGCGACAATGTAAGAATACGGCACACATACAAACGAAAATGGCACACCACAAACAAACAGCGGGCAGACGGAACACAAAGGAGTAATGTAAGCAGAGGTGGGAGTGAGGAATGTGAGAGTGACACACAGAGGAGGAGAAAAACCTACTTTCAGTGCCATTAGCCTGTAGTGTGGCAAACGAGTCAAAGAAGTACACACGAGGAAGAGTTTGAATATCTGATGCAGGAAGAAGGAAGGCGAAGGGAGAAAGAAAAAAAAGGGAGGAAAGATGAAGCCCAGCACCGAATTAGTGGAGGGGGAAGAGAGCAAGTGGACGAAGGAGAGAAGCAGAAGGAGAGGAGATGAACAGAAAGTGAGAGACAGCAGAAAGATAGTATGATAAAGAAAGAGAGATAAATACAGTTAAATTAGTACATTATGCACCAGAAAGGGTCATTATTTATACTTGACAAACTTTAAAAGAAAATCAGGTGATACAAAATATTTAGTTTTTCAGTTAAAAGTACATTTTGTTTAAATGCTTTAGCCGTATCAAGTCTACGCTTTGAAGTTTCCTACATATGGTGGTGAAGGAACGTGATCGTAAAGCAGTCTCACCCTCCTTCCAAAGCTCTGAGACAAAATGATCAGACGACTGGTGGACCAGAGACGCCACGTTGTCGTTCAGAGGATCCATGTTCTTCACCAGCCAGTTGTGAGCCTTGTAGTCCACCTGAGACACAACACAGGGGAGTTGATGACTTTGAACAGTGAAGCTGGCGGACGGGGATGATGTCACCGATGGGATACCTTGCCGGCGTAGTGAATGATGGAGAAGTCAGCTTCCCCGCGTGGCTGCTTTGGTTTGAAGAACTTTGGGTGGCTGCCTTGCTCAGTGGACAGCTTCTCCACAAACGAGCGGTCCGTCGCCCGCGGGAACCAGCACTCCTCATCCAGCAGCGCCAGAACACCAGGCGGCTGGGCCTAGCAGAGACGGGGAAACGACACCAATTGTTGGGAGTTCAATTCTCGGCAACAGCCAACCGACTTGTGACTCCTGCACCTCGAGCTAATCACTCTACATCTGACTGTTTGTGTCCTGCTCCTCAGTGGTGGAACCAGCTCCCCACTGACATCAGGGCAGCAGAAAGTCTCTACAGCTTCCACCGGAAACTAAAAACACACCTTTTCCAACTATATCTGGATTAAAACACAGATTTGCACTTCAGTGGCTCTTGAATATCTCTTATTATGGTACTTTTGTAGTTTGACTATGTTGAGGAAATGTTACTTTCTGTATTCTTGTTGTTCTTAGTTTGTACTCTAGGTTGATGCACTTAATGAAAGTCGCTTTGGATAAAAGCGTCTGCTAAATGACATGTGATGTAATGTAATGTCATTCAAGATGACAACAAACCAAAGCATAGTGTGTTCCATCATACCAATGGACACTATTTATATGATAAGTAAATGTGGACTATACACAGTATATTAGAATCATTTAACAGGTATGTGTGATCCTTTAAACAAACAACATTGGCTGACTCTGGATCAGATTTCTTTCAATCAGAGGGTTGGCGGTTCAATTCCTGCCCTAGTCGAAGTATCCTGGAGCAAAACACTTCACCCTGAATTGCTCCCTGTAACTGTGTCTACGGTGTATGAATGTAACATGATTGTAAGTCACTTTGGAAAGGCGTCAGCTGAATGTAATGTAACATGTGTGTTGTTGTGAGTACGTACTGGTCTCTCGATGAGGTCGATGCAGGGCTGCAGGTCCAGGCCAAAGTCGATGAAGTTCCACTCGATGCCCTCCCGCTGGTACTCCTCCTGCTCCAAGATGAACATGGTGTGGTTGAAGAGCTGCTGCAGCTTCTCGTTGGTGTAGTTGATACACAGCTGCTCAAAGGAGTTCAGCTGCAGGGATTTGGGAAAGCAAAGAAAGACTCAATAACCAATGTGAATTAAACTCAGGGTTCTTACACATTTTGACCAATGGATTTCCATGACTTTTCCATGACTTTAAATCATCATTACAAAACTAAAATCTTGGTTTAAACATGAAAAATGTAGAAAATGTAGCGTATTGAGAGCGTACGCCGGCTTATATTTTGAGCGTCTTTCTTTAAAAAGATATTAATTATTTCAAACTCTGCGTAAATGAACATGTGAATATAACACATTTTCAGGACTTTTCCCAAACTTTTATGATTCAAGTTTATTCCATGACTTTTCCAGGCCTCGAAATGACCATTTAAAAATTCCATGACTTTTCCAGGTTTTCCATGACTGTACGAACCCTGTAAACTATGCAACAACATGAACATTTGTTAAGACAAAGCACTGGAGACAACCCCGGCAACTACATGCTTGTAATGCTTACCAAACCTAATACTAAATGTAAGCGGTCTTCAAAACAGTAGAAATGAAGGAAAATGCTCAGGCACAAATATCCCTCATCAGTTCCAGTGTTACAATTGTAAACATAACCTACTTTAAACACACAATCAATACATGAACAAACCTGGAAGATCTCAAATCCAGCGATATCGAGGATGCCGATGAAGGAGGCTCCCTGCCTCTGCCGGCGGTCCAGAGCTCTGTTGATCCTGTGGACCAGCCATCTGAACAGACGCTCATACGTGGCCTTAGCCAGGGCTTCCACGGCAAAGTCAGCCTGCAAGAAGAAGGAAAGACAGTCGGATACACTCCACAGGGACAAATGTCCGCTTGGCGGGACGAGAACCAACAAACACGGAGCGGAGCCTACCTGTTCTTTGGTCTGGGCCTTCTGAACATACTCTCGACCCACTTTGATTCTGGGGTTGAGGATGGCCCGGGTGAACTCCAGCACGTTGATGCCCAGCAGATGGCACAGTTTCTGAGCAGCCGTGTTGTCAGGCATCGAGGCTTGGTCGTGATTCTTCTCCTTCATGAAGGAAATGTTCCCAAACTGGAGCACAGCAGAGATCACCTTCAGCATGGCTGAGGAGGAGAAGAGACGGGGAGAGGGAAGGGGATTTATAGCAAAGATCAATGGACGGAAAGCCGACTACTTTCTCTTTTCTCTTACAGAGAGACTCCTCCGGGGTGAAGCCCATAATGACCATGGAGTCCATGGTCTGGGTGAAGTTCTCCGAGTCGCTCTGACCGGCAACAGGGATGGAGCCCCCGCTGAGAAAGCGGTACTCATCAGCAGTTCCCAAGAGCAGGTCCGCTGGGGATGGGAATAAAAACAAAAAAGGTGAAGCAGAGAGATAAGCAATTTAAATAGAAAAGACAAGTTATTACAGAACATAGAAACATTTTCACCAAAATAACATACAGTATGTTTTGTACAGGGTTCTTACACATGTTGACCGATGGATTTCCATGACTTTTCCATGACTTTTCCATGACTTTAAACCAAATGTCCATGACCAAACTGAAATCTCGGTAAAAACATGAAAGATGTAGAACATTGTGCGTATTGATTGCGTACGCCGGCTTATATTTTGAGCGTTTTTCTTTGAAAAAAAACATATAAATTATTTCAAACTTGGCTAAAGTGAACATGTGATTATAATTAATTTCCATGACTTTTCCAAAACTTTTATGATTTAGGTTTTTTTCCATTACTTTTCCATGACTGGAAATGACCATTTTAAAATTCCATGACTTTTCCAGGTTTCCCATGACCGTACGAACCCTGTATGTAGTTTATCAATATTTAATCGCACTTCGGTCGATATTGTACTTTGGCTCACCTTTTGTCTCGTCTGAAGTTCCACACAGCAACTGGTAAAAGATGTGGAACGTCCTCTCGTCTTTGGCCTGGCGGGTGGCGCGGGACTTTTCAAGGAGGTCTGGTTTAATATGGTTATGGACATATCCATATATATATGTGTGTGCACCTTCAGAATATGCAATTTATTTAGCCATTTCTATTAAATTAACACCCTAAAAGCGAGTACTCTATAACCCAGTTTCATAAATCACCGTAGGCTATCAAAAAGTGTAACGACAAATGGACAAAGTTGCCAAACGTTGCTGTAAATGAAGCAGCTTACTGAGAGAGCAAGAGTTCATTCATCTTTCAGAAACATTGGAGTCATGTCAAGGATACAGGTCTCGATGTTAGCACCAACGATATAGCCCGCCACATCAAAGTTAATGCGGATGAATTTACCCTGGAGAAGAAGAACAAGTGTTATGTTTCGGTGGGTTTCTATAAAGAACGATCAAAGGAGGTAACACACGTCATCTGTTTGTTTTATGTATCTTGTCTGTTCTTACAAATCTAGAGGAGTTGTCGTTCTTGACCGTCTTTGCGTTGCCGAAGGCCTCCAGGATGGGGTTGGCCTGCAGGAGCTGTTTCTCCAGCTCGCCCTGAGAGACAAAAGACACATCAGGTAAGATTACCAGCACTAACACAACAGCCGTCATCTAATTAGATGGTGCATGGGATGGGAGTTTTTTTTGGTGACTGACGGATAGGTTATGTAAAACAAAAGTGTGACTCATCCTCGAAGAGCAGTGATACAAAATGGTGCATTTTAGGGCCCAAAATAGCATCAACAATCACGCACCATTCCCACAACTGGAAACAAATGGTTCTCAACGTCAACAAAAGCAATGGGCCCTTATTATGTTGGCAATACAAAATAAGGGCTTAAATATGGCTGCTCTGAAAAAAATTAAGAAAATATCGTATCGTGTAATAATCGTTTGTTATAACAAGATGTTTTTCACGTTATTTCAAGATATTTTTACATTATTACAATATGAACATATCACATTTGAACATGAAGCATATTGTTGATAGAAAACATTCCTTGTTATAAAGTGAAAGATATCTTTGTATTACAATAAACATATGACATTACAATGTCATACTGATCTGTTTTTCTTTTTTCAGGCGGCAATACGCCGCTGTATCAATCTTGTTTTACATCGTATTACTTAAAATGAACCTCCTACTTTATTAAACAGGCAATCTCTAGAAACCAACAAACGAGAGCCAGTTGAGAACCACTGTTGTGGAACAGCCACAGAGCGAAGCTGCAGATTGAAACGCTAACATCACACAGCGAGTGCGATGCAGTGCTGCAGCTGTCGCATCGCCAGTGCAGCTTCTGATGACGCAGCAGCAGCAGCAGCAGCAGCAGCAGCAGCAGCAGCAGCAGCAGCAGCAGCCAGTGTGGGGAGTGACTGTCGCTACAGGAGGCGGTTCTACTGTAACGAACTGCCGAAGGATGCAGACAAGTCATCCCCACACGCACACACACACACACACACACACACACACACAAACACACACGGTCAGCCCTTTTTACAGTGCACACTGGACAAGTGAATAAAACACTTGTTCACTTGCTTCATACTCACATCGATGGCTGCGGCAACACTGCCACACCCACATCTGCACTCCATACACACATACTGTACACTTCATGGGAATACTTTAATGTAACAACCTGAGTTATTTACAAGCCACTGGGAAGGGGATAGCCAACCACCACGAGAAGAAAAGACAACGTGACAAAACTAGGCACGAAGAAATGATTCTTGTTATGAAGCAAGAGAATCATTTAAGCATTGGTAGATATTCTGCAATATGTACCAATACATATACCCCGAGGTGTCTTATATAATGCTTTCATACTCACATATTGCATACTCTGACGAATTGGGGAGGTTAATGAAGTTTTAGGAGGGAGGAGAAAGGGTGGATGGGCGAATATATGGATGGGATAAACAAACACACAAACACAAAAAAAGACAAATAAGACAACAATAACAACAAAGAAAGCAATACAAACAACAAAATTAAAATACACTGTCCAAGGCCTGACAGTTGTGAGGAACCAAATCACCACTGGTGTTAAGGTTTAAGGCTACTCTGTTGGTTAGTCTGCGTCGGTGTAGAGTTCATCAAGCAAGAAATAGGAAAGGACAAAAGCAGCACAGCACAAGACAACAGGAAGGAGCGAACTCACCTTGTTCCCCAAGGAACTGCCTCTTGTTAAGGATCTAGAACCGTCCATCTTAGTGTGCAGGAACGAGAAAGAAGCAATGCAGAAAGAAGATACAGTGGGGATTTAATGTCAGCGTCCTACACTCTCCTGCTATGTCATTTATTTTCCGTATCTTTTTTTGTTCCTCCTCAATGCTCCCTCATCACTTCATCACTTCTTCCCCATCTTTCCTGTCATTCCTCACTCCTTCATTCTAAATGTTCCGAGAGGGCCCTTCTTCTTTTTCATGCGGTTTTTCCAGCTGCTTTATTACATTTGTACCCCTGTGGTTACACTCCTGTGACATACCTGTATAGCTTCCTTGTTCCTACCCAGAGTGCCACCCTTATGGGAGGAGGCAACATGAGCCAAGTACTGGATGACTTTCTTTGTGTTCTCGGTTTTTCCAGCTCCGGACTCGCCTCTGAAACAGACAAACAATAAATACCATTATTTTTGCAAAACGGTCCATCTTTAACATATACAGTATATGTATATATACACATTATATATACGCACACACACACACACACATACATACACACATATATGCACAGAAAAAGAAAAATCCACAGGAATAAGAGCCTAACACTCATTCATTAGGCCAATAAATTAGAGTCCAGAAGCCACAGGTCTAAATTCAAAGCAGGTGTGGAGGATACAGGCTGTGTCAGATGTGTTGCTTTTGGAGAAGGATGAAGGCGAATGGAGTACAAAAAAGCAACTGTAGAAGATCTAAAAGAAGCAGACGCCTCATCCCTAATTCAAGAGGAGTCTAAAGGGGGCTCCTTGACAATAACAGGAAGAGTCTGACAGGAAGACGTGATGTCAGAGACGGATGGCTAGCCCTCAGGCGAGCAGGTAGGGTGACAAATTGGCAGTTAGCCTTTCAGTATGACTTCATGTGGTTTATTTATTATTTTGGGGATAATTTCATCCACGTATATTTGCGTGAAATCTGACTATGTTAGAATGACATGCATATGTGCATGAAGGCACCAGTGCACATACGAGACACACTGGAGTCCTGCAGGAGTGTACTCACGTGCAGAGGATAGCCTGGTCTTCTCGGTCTGTGGGAGAAAAACATTGGGAGGACAAATGAGTGACAGGTCGATGAGATAAGTGTTAAACATGTGGTTTAATGGATTGCTGACAAGCCAGCAAAGTCAACATGAATCAGGTACAAGTATCACAACTATTTCAAAGTATGCGCATGATGACATTAGTGACATACCGGCTGCTAAACCACACAACACTGGTGTTCTATGGGTGAGCATTGTTTTGCCTCATTGCCATGTATTAATGAAGATTCCCACACTTTCAGTGTATAATTCATACTGGTCCTACAGGTTCAGTCACTGTGCTAACACACCTACAACCTACGCTGAGGGGGACGGGAGAGGGCAAATACAGACCGTCTTATCTGGCCTGTTTTATTATTTCAGGAAGACACCCTGAGGCACAGACAGTCCTCATTTGGATCGTGACAGTTTTTTTTCTCATGAGCTCATCGTGACAGGGAGGGCCTCAAGAATGTCAGTCATGCATCCTTATAAGATGTACTATCATCACCACAACAAATATTCCATACAAACATTTCTTTGAGGGTGCCTCGCCTTGTTGCAAAAAAAAATACCATTTGGACGATTTGTTTTCCCTTTTAAGGCTTTTTATAACAGCCACGAGTCAAGAATACGCCACGCCTTCAAATAGCGCTCACGGCGTGGCTCAGCGATCAAAGATCACAGACGGGATCCAGCGTCACGTTTCAGGCCAGCTGATAGCAGATGTACAGGTTAGCTACAGTGTCAGAGGTCCCAGATAGCGCCGGGTACCTTGTAGCATGCTGCGATAGGCGGCCTCCGATATGGCGTAGATGTGGGGGGGCATCTCGTGGCGTTTTTTGCCCCGGTACATCTCCACGATGGACTCTGTGTAGATGGGCAGGTGCTTGTACGGGTTCACCACCACGCAGAACAGCCCTGAATATGTCTGGAAGAACACAGGGCAGAGAGCTTCACATTGACCCAGTCCTCAGAGCGGTCCCTGGAGACTCATCAGTGCAGTCAGAGTAAATCTGCATCACTTTGCAATAGTTTGATAAACTTCTGTTTTTGACAGATCTCTGCATCCACATGCTCAATCACTGGAGTTAAGTGGTTTGTGCTCGATTCGAGGAGGCGGTCAATAAGTGTGGGTGGCTTGACTCCTCCTGTGTCATAACTGCAGGAGTAGCATATTCTTAGAAAACTCCTGTTTCGGCAGAAAGTACAGCGGCAAACCAAGCGTGAGGAGATCAATAAACTGTATTTGATTTAATATATTACGCAAGCCAGCACCATTTTTCTCATTACCATAACTTACTTATTGTAACGCAGGAAAACCGCTGCATCATTAACCAATAAAGATACATGTGCAGATTGTTTTAGGTTTAGAAATGTCAGTTCATTCAAAATGTAAAATCGTATTCTAACGGTGGAGCGGTATATGTCTCCTCACGATAAACCACTTTATCTTATCTGAATGTAACACGCCTCTCGAGATAGGTTGTTGGAATTCCAACAACCTTTCCCTGCTCGTCCCTTAATCTTCACTCTCAGCATGGTCCTCCATCAATCATCGCATTAAAAGGCAGTTTAACGATATTTAATTGCTTATGTATTATTCTACTTTACTCTTTTTTGTGTGCAGGAGAAACTGGAGATGCCTCCCACTGCCACCACGCGGACAAACCACTCGGTAAACAGACTCCTCCTCTCGCTCACATACCATATCGGTTACACGGGAGACGTGCTTGTCCTGTACGACAACAAAAATGTACGCGATGCACACATGTGGACATGTGCTTGAGCCGGAGAACCGTGTCCACGGGTTCTTTATGAGTTATGCGCCGTGAACGAGGTCACCTTCTCGTAAAATTCATATTTTCCGTGGACTCACATAAATCAAGCCCGAGTAGTATCTCTCTCTCAGGTTGTGCAGCACGGAGGCTTCGTTGAGGCAGGTGAGGTCGGCCATGTCCTCCACTTTGCTGAAGTGCGGGGGATTCATCCGCTGCACCTCCTCCCTGGACAGTGTCACCTTCCTCTGGCTGTCCGTCAGCTCCACCTCCACCTCATCGCCGCGCTCCTCCCGGATGCTGGCCGACTGGGGATGGAAGCACGGAGAGATTTATCAAAGACAGAATGGTGGATGAAGAGAGAAAGAGAAAGAGTTTTTGTACTGCACTGTTGTTGTGTTGTTGTGTGTTGTGTCTTGTTTTGTATTGTTTTGTGTTGTAATGTACAATTTGTGTATGAGTCACTTTACGAAAAAGAAAAAATCCTTGTTTGTGAAAACCTACTTGGCCAATAAAACCGATTCTGATTCTGAAAGAGTTTCTGTTCAGTGCAAGATTAAAATCGCGGGGACTTTAAACTTGCTTTAGTGAGGTTAAACACCACAGCGAACACAATGTCTGCGATGTATTTTTATCATCCTTTCAGTTAAAAATAAAACAGACCAAACCGTCTCAAGCGAGTTCAGAGATTCTGAAAAAGTTCATTCATTCTGCGCCAGAAGTACTAGAAGCTAACAGGTATTGAGAAGGCAGACCATCAATTAAAGAAAAACGTTATGTAGCATCCAAGAGGAAACGCAGCCATACGGATTATTTGTGAGTACTGGGCTGTAACACAAAAAATGACTTTATCCTAGTCATCCAGCCGGCATGCATATACAAAAAAGCAAACATAAATATGTGTGTGAAGATGTTTGATAGAATCTCTAGCAGAGAGCCGTGGAGTAGGAGCAGTCATTGTATTTGACAGCAGACAAGAATAGATGGCGACAGAAAAGAGGAGCTCTCTTGTCCCGCTGTTGGTCTTGTGCTTGGACAGGAAGTAGTAAACTCAGATGTCGACCAGGTCACGGGACTCTGATCTGCTACACGTTATTCTGTCTACTTAACATGCACAACACACAAAATATGTGCTTGTTTGTGTGTGGGTGTGTATTAGCCACAGATTGAGCTGCATGGTCAGAATGTTTAAAGTGTGTGTCTCTCTCCGTGTGTTATACTGTATGAATGTGTATATTCGGTATGCGTGTGCGTTTGTCCTACATTGTCATTCTCAGATCATGAGCGTAAAATGAAGTCAGTGTCGGCTTCGGCCTTCGGCCTCCTAACATTAGGAGGCTGAAGGAGAGTATTGTTCTATTCATAGAGCCTGCTGTGCAGAAGAAGGAGATTCAGATAGGACATCAACTTCACATGTCACATCCTACAATATGCACCAATGAAAACTCTCAAAGTGCACGACACAAGTACCCAGTGGGAATGTAACAAGCGAATATTACAACACGGGCCTTGTGATAGTCATTAGGCCTAAATGTGTTATAGAGTATCACAAGGCATATTAAGGAATCTAAAGGACGAGGGACAGCATAGAAAACAGGGCATTCATGGGAAAAGAAACCAAAAGACAACGCTAACTCACACTGACAAAACGTTCACACACCCTGTGCTGCTCTGCCTCACCTATTTGACACACCTTCAATCGAAGGCACACACTTGGAGGTAATTATTTACCAGAGGATTAATAATGAGATAGTGGAAAACGGGAAAAAACAAGTTTCATTTCGTCCTCAAATTTTCTTTGAAGTCTAATCTATTTAATAATATCTTTAGGTTGTGCTTGTTGGAAACAGCACATAGCAGAACAACATGCAGTCACCCGTTGCTCTCAGTACCCGCCTTACCTCAAAGCCGTGCTTCTCTGACGGCACCCACACC
Source organism: Liparis tanakae (assembly GCA_036178185.1). Taxonomy (NCBI): domain Eukaryota; kingdom Metazoa; phylum Chordata; class Actinopteri; order Perciformes; family Liparidae; genus Liparis; species Liparis tanakae. The sequence goes on from CM070092.1 coordinate 15,480,359, forward strand.
AGCCTTTTAGCCGCCCAGTCGGCCTGGCTGGCGCCGGAGAACATGGGGTTGGAGGTGGGAGACCCTGGAGGTGCACCCCCTGATGCCAGGAAGTGGGTGACATCGTTGACGCCGCCCCCCGTTGGCTTGGACATGGCTCGTTCTGCTGGCACTAGAAAGAACGGAACACAGAAAAGATGACAGTAAAAAGTGTGCCTGTGTCGAGACACTTCTTCTTCTTCTTCTTTTTCGTCACTCCAATACTTAGTTGCGGGAGGGAGGCTGAAAACTGGAGCACAGACGATAAAGTGCAGGACAGTCGGACATTGACACTGATGTGATTCTGTGTCAAGCAGACACACACACACACACACACACACACACACACACACACACACACACACTCACGCACCCCATGTGCACGCAAACATTAAAAAAAGAGCAGTAGTAGCACGCAAATAGCATGCAGCCTAGGAGTGGGTCAGGGATGGCCTAATTGAAAAAACAGCACATCAAGGAGATGGAGGGAGGAAGGAAGATGGAGAGATCGGTGGGTGGAAGAAGAGCGAGACCCATCAATCGACTGAGTAAACTGACATGACAGTGAGAGGGGGATGGAGGGCAAGGAGGGAGGAGGAGATGAGCGGAATTTATTGTTAACTGTATGAAAATGAAGGATGCTTCTCCTGCAGGCCACTCAGGAGAGATAACGCTCTAGTGAAGCCCCCGCTGAGAACTAGTGGACTCAGAGGATCCAGGATCCTGTGAGAGAGGAGGTGACAGGAGCTAGCAGCTTCGAGATTTACTCTGACAACTAATAAATGACGCTCAGTGGTTTTGTGAGAGTGGTTTTTTTGTACGTTTGACTTTAAAACTTTCCATTAAGGCGAGGAGGAGTAACAGTCTACTGATGGGCTACTGCAGCTCGTCCCACGGTGGCACACAACGCTCAGTACACAGCATTAGCAATAGATCAAGATATCATGCATATCTTTTTTTTTTTTTTTACATAAATATATATATATTTTTTTTAAAAGTCACTATGTCACTATGGTCTCTTTGAACTTATGTTGGGGATTTGTTGGAGACTTTCAAAACACAAAACAATGAATCAAGGAGATAATCCGTAGATGATTCGATGATTAAAATGTTATAACTGAATGTTACACATTCATGTAAAGTTGGGCGATATGAAGAAAAAATATAATATATATTTTTGTTATCAAATACCTCTATATCGGCCATATTGTTGTGTTGAACACAGGTGCTTTTAAAATTAATTATACTGTGAGATTTTTTACAACAAATAATGAGTAATTTGGATATAATTATTAGGTGGGTGAAGGCCAATCATTGAACAGTGAGAACAGACGGGTTGGTTCAGGAAATGACTTCATTGTAATACAACGTTTAACACCAGGAAAAGAAACAAAACAAATACTTTTGGCCATTTTACCATTCTACAGTATCCCAATATCTCCCTCATATCACAATAAAAAATAAAAAAGACATTACCCAGCCCAAAATGAATGAAGCTAACAGTCTAATGAACTACACTGTTCGAGGGGGGCCAGGAATTTTTTTTTACGGAGAGGCTCATCTGATGACATGAATTCCATGTGGCAGCTACAGACGCAGAAATGTAATTCAACCAGTCCGACTGGAACTCTGTGACGTGCCACAATTGTGTCTAGATAAATATGTAGTTTGATGAGCTAGCTGGGGAAGTGTTGACGTCAACAAATAGTGTAACTTTTGATGATTCTGGTTATCAAAATAAGGAATGGTTTGACACTATGTCGTCTTCAGTCAACTCAGGGGATGAGAATGTCAACTGTGATCAGGCAGGTAGGCTATTGTGATGGCCTGTTCAATACTAGGCGTCTCCACGCCTCTGCAGGTATGTCATCTGGCTTGATTCCTGCTATGAGTCTCGGTGTCAGTTTTTTCCACTGTGTCTGTTCATGACAGGGCCCGGTCCTCAACCCTGCCTTCACCATACCCGTCACTCCAACACGACGCTGGGTGTGGATACACGTTGACAAAAGAGTTGCCACCACCCAGCTACCAAGTATGGAAAATATGTGATCACTCAGTGGTATAAAATAGTTATGCACTTGTTCTTAAAGGCTATTGTTATTTATTGTCTACAAATCCCTTGAAAAGACCAATACCAACAACATTGTAGTCCATCTTTAAATAATTTATGAGTTACTCTGTCTAAGGAACTGAATCTCAAGCCAATTTTTTTCTATGACGTTTTGAAACTGGTTACAAATATGTAGTTCTGTGGCCTATGATTTACTAGTGCAGTAAAGCACCACATTGTTTAGCATATATAAATAAAACAGGAGTAGAAAGTGCATTTGTTGGAGACTGTTTTCAGCTAATTTATTTTGCACTGCAGCAACTATTTACCTCACAAAGACAAGATATGTGGGGTTTGTGAATATTCTACTTCAAGATATTGAAGAAGCCCCTGATGTGTGAACAGTGGAGATGTACTTACAAATTAAATAACAATGTCAGGCTTTGGCTACACGGACTACAATACTTCATCAGTATTAACAATTAATTCGTGATTTAGGTATTTTCATAATAAGTTATAATCAGCTATAACAGCAATCATAAAAGAAGACTTAGCACACCAACACATAAGCTGCAGTGTAGGACACACACACACACACACACACACACACACACACACACACACACACACACACACACACACGCACACACACACAGTCACACACACACGTTGTCGCAGTACAAGCTGGACTGACCAGCAAACTCGTCCTGCAGCAGCTGGAGTTGCCAAAACCTGACTGCTCTACTCCATAGCAACAGCCCTCAGACAATAGCTTCAGAGTATGAACTGAGGTCATTCAATGCGGGGGTCTTGTGGTGTGTGTGTGTGCGTGTGTGCGTGTGTGTGATTAATGGGCGTGATTGTGCGTGTGTTAAACGAGTGGAGGGAGCAGGAGACGCCTTTTTTTCCTTCATCTTTGCATCGATGATCACATTGTGTCATCCGCGCACTTAATCTGACAGCGAGGAAAGGTGACATTAATAAGCCACTGGCCATGATGATAAGTACAGTGGCTGCAGCCCAGCACAGCTGCGACGTGACCCCTATGCATCGCATGCGTTTCAGGTCTGTAGCTCCAACACAGACGCCGAAGAAGGCAACCACACCTTGAACATAAGACATGGGGAATCACGAGCCCCGGCCTTTAATTGACTCTGAATCGCATGCATGTGGGAGCCACATAACCGAGAAATTTTCACTGGAGAAAAAAAAATGCTAGGTATGATTAATATATAACACAAAGATCACAATAGGCCATTAACTACCCTTTAATTACATGGGTCGCAATTCCTTCTAATATGGCCATTAGACAGACAGCGTTTCCCTTGGCCAGACCTCCGGTCATCTCGATGGACGCCAGTCTACGGAGGCGAACATGAAGACCACACCGGTGTGGACGCCTCTAGCCCCCCAGCAGCTTCATTTCTAGGCGTAATGCCACCGCATGTAGCTTGACCAGCCTAGCGAGGTTAGCCACTGAAATATGATCCGTTCAGGATATCACACTGGCTATTTACGAGTTGGATTAGAATAAAGGCAATTAAATATCTCACCTTCAGGCTCCGGTCTGAGTCGTTGATAAGGCTGTGGCGCGAGGAGAGACGGTTTTAGGGTGTTTCGTTGGTATTTTCCTGCCTGAAAGGTGAGTAGCCTACCGCATATGCGGCTTTTATCATTGCACCGCTCTGTCGCCGGAGCCGCACTCACACTTCTCGAGGAGAATAAAACGGAGAGCAGTTGGGGCAAAGCGACGGCTTCAGCGCCGGACAAGACTTCCTGCCAGTGGACCAATCAGATACGAGGAGACGGGTTTAAGTCACGCCTCAGGGAGAAATACATCCAATCAAAATCCCTAACTGAGCAGTAGCCCCGCCTTATGAATACGACGGGAGCTTCCCGCCCTAGAACTGGCATGACGCGCGAGCGGCGACGAATGGCGTTAACTGCAGCGCAGGAATTTCACCCGTTAACCAACGCTAACGGGCTAGAGGCGGGGCTACGTGTGATTGACGCGTCCAACGGCCAATTGGGGCGTTGCAGCAGGTGCCTGTGCGGCACTCTCGCGCTAGAGTTGGGAGATTTGCGCGCCCTTTGTTTACCACTCAGTGGAAGCGAGTGTCTGCAGACACCGATCTGGGATCGGATTTGTTCGAATCCCCAACCAAACACAACCGTCGGTTTGCTTGGAATGATCTGACTCCAGGCGCGTGATTCAGATCATCCCAGAAAATCCGAATGAACCCGAGTCCCAGAGGTGCCAGGTTTCTGGGCGTTCGGTAAATAGTTAAACTAACATAAAATATAGCGTCTTCGCTTAAGCTTCTGAAATGTTTTATACCAGCCAAATTCTAACATTAAAAAAATAAATTAAAAGTCGTTTTCTTGGGCTGCTCATATTTTAAATGACAATTTGCTATATAATGACAGGCTATATAATATATAAATAACATATATATTATAACAAAAGAGCATATGGTCATTAGGATGTTTGCACAAGGGGGGTTTATTCTTCTGATTTATCAACAGTGAGTTTTACAGGTCATTTTGAAATCACAAAAGAAATAAAAACTTGAACTGTCAAAGTTGTAAAATGTTCTCATAACTAGTTTTATTTACATCAGCAGAATTTTACATTCTTCCACTTGTTCCTGTAAAAAAACATTGAATTGTTTGGTTACAGTTAAGGTTCAGGCTGTGGAAATTACACAGGAAAAAGAAAGTTGACATTCTTTCTGTGATGAAACTTAGTCACCATAAGAGTCTTACTTTCTGGCAGGCAGGACATTGTAAGAGTGAGGATATTATAAACATGATCAGCATCCACTTATTATGATACAACATTTTGCTGAAAGATAAATTAAAACACTTGAATGTAAAATGCAAAGAAAGGGCATGATTACAAAAATGACATGTTCAAAATGCTCAGTAGATGTTCCCTGGAAGCTACTGTATGCGGAGAATAAATAAAGAAGCAACCAATAATTGCAATTCAATCCTCGTGTTTTATTTGTTCTACAACAGTTGTTCCATTTGGATGTATTCTGTGCCTGAGGCAGTTCTGAAATTAGATGTTTATCTTTCTCTTTACAAGTTTTACAGGAAGGTAGTCACAGCTTTTACTTCCAGTTATATGTAGTGTACTATGTTCCACTATGCATTTTATAAATACATGAGTTAAAAATGTGTGCACTGCTAGAAGTGAGTCCTAGACAACCTGTGAAATTATCTAATGGTCCAACTCTGTTTCTTTCAGGTTTAAAAAAAAACAAACCTCTATAGTTAAAGTGATGGAATAGTAAGTTCAAGTTACAAACGGAGGCAGGGTGAATGACATGGCCCACCATGTAGCTATAAATAGAACATGGAAACCATAAAGGAGAAGCGTATGGAGGACGCAAACATAAAACAGCATTAACACTAATTGTCACAGATAATGTTAATATCTCACCCTGCAATTGATGCTTTAAATTAGCATGTGCTGATAAAGGAACAATATTGTACTGCTGGAAAACCTTGTCAGTGATATTAGTATCCGTATAATACTTAAGTGCAAAGTACAAAGAACAAGTTCCCAGGATGTGCATTGGATAGGCTGATTATTGGTCAACACTTCACAATATAATGTTGCATTCCTGACACTCGCTCACATTTATACCAATACCCTCTATAATCAAACTCTTAAATACTCTGGTGGCATAATTGATTGCAAATCATCAAAGGATCTAAAATAAACATTCAAAGTGCTTTGTAATATGACTACAAAGTGCATATTACAGTCTTCAATATAATACAGTGAAAAGCCTCTTTATGTTTTCAGTGCATTTTTCTAATTAGCTCAACATTCTGCAAAAGTTAATGCAATATATATATATATATATATATATATATATATATATATATATATATATATATATATATATATTTGTCTTGCATAAGAGTTTAAGCATATTTTAAATGTGAAATTAACTGCTGCAGACAAAGGGAGGGCCAGTTGCAAAATATCTGGTTTGTTATGAAGGCACCACTCAATACACTGTTCCCACAAATTGTGAGAGAAACCAACTGAAACACATTAGAATTAGAGTAGGGCGTCACATGACGTTATGGGCACAAAAATACAGAATCATTTATATCAATGTGGTGTAGTTTCCAGTTCAACCCGTGTCCGTTGGTGCAGATGTTAGACCAATGATTTATTTCTCAGAGATGCAGATACGGAAAGCCATCATCACGACTTCTCTCCCACTCAGTTGCAGTAATGTCGTGGTGAGTTTAGGCCTCTGTGCGAGTCACTGGCCTCTTAAACCTCGGATTCAGGCCAAACCACCTTCAAAGTGCCAAGACACTCAGAAGATTACAAAGTCTTAGCTCAGTCTTGAAATAATACAATCCAAAAGCAACCAAAACAAAATAATACAGATTGGTAGTGTAGATACTGTAGATCATAGTGCAAGAAATAATGTAGAGTAATGAGCGTATCTGGACACAGCTAACATCATCTGTCATTGTGTATCACTGTAATAGTTTAGAAACACCAGCGGGCATTCAACTCAAAACATGTTAGATTAACTGACGTAAATGTTAGTGAAAAAGGTTTTTTTGAATAACAAACAGAACAAAAAGTCTAAAAAACAAACATACAATGAGCAACATGGAAAAGAAACTGCTCAAAATTGCTGCTAGTTTTCAGCAGTGTCTCCATGTTACTGTTACTACAAGTAGCCGACTATTCAACTACCTTATCAACAGCCCCCACCAAGCTCAAACTTTCCCAAAGTGTTCACCATACTTACCATACGAAAATAAAATATTCACATTTTAAGTCAGCATCATAGTGGAATACATCCCTGAGTTGTACCTCAGAAGGTACACTTCCCTTCGCTTCACACAGAAGCCACCTCAAGTCGAGGGAAAAAGTGTCTGCTCGTCAGTTGCGTGTTAGAGCCACCATGGGGCGCTGTTGTATGCTCTGCCGGTCGGGCATCAGAGACGGATTGGCGTGCTGTGGTAGGGATGGGCCAGAAGTGAGACTCGCAGGTTTTCAATGATCTTGAAAGATTGCCAGGACCAATCAGACAACAGCAGCCAGTGGAGTAATCCTTCTCTACAAGAGACTGACCCAAAATGTCTCATTGTCTATATCTGTCCATTGTATTTGTATTTATATTTATCAGTGCAGTCCTATCTGCATGGTACTTATCTACATCTTTTAAATGTGTCTTGTGACTTGCTCCTATTCTGGACTTTCTTTCCTAAACAATATTGCTTCCTATGCTTTATCGTGACCCTTTTATTCCCGTCTCAGTCGGCCTGCCTCGGCTGCGGGTCGTTGGGGAGGGACACTCGGGGTCCTGGTCGGGCTCGTCCTCCGGAGAGACGAGCTGCAGAGCGACTTCGTTCTCATAGCAGAACGACGAGCGCGAGCGTTGGATGTACTTCTGCTCCGCCAGCTCTTTAGCGCTGCACGAAGGTGTGTTTGGGATTTCAAGTGTCCGATGGAAGAACGAGTAGTCCACCTGGAAAAATGTTACAATGCATATTATTATGAGATACAAGCAGAGTATCGTTAACCATGCTCACTGTCGTACTGCAGAATGTTACCATAACTTCCTAAATGTGTTCATTAGCGCCACAAAAAAAGTACTGAGTCTAAAGGGAAAGTCAGGTTTTTAGGTGTTTGGTCATAAACCAAAGTACTGGACATATTCCAATATTGACTTTTACATTTCATTACATGTCATTTAGCAGACGCTTTTATCCAATGTGACTTGCAATAAGTGCATTTCAACCTAGAGTACAAACTAAGAACAACAAGAATACAGAAAGTTACATTTCCTCAACATAGTCAAACTACATAAATACCATAATAAGAGCTATTTAAGAGCCACTGAAGTGCAAATGTGTTTTAATCCAGATATAGTCAGAAAAGGTGCGTTTTCAGTTTCCGGCGGACTTGTTATGGTGCTGGATGACAAGCCAGGGGACCACACGTCTGGTGACATGAATGTCTGTACATGTCTTTGCCAATCAAACCATCAGATCGTTGAAATATTTAAATTTGGTCCAAAGTGGTGGTGGACCAATCAACCCACATTGCCACCCCCTGAGCCACACTGTACTAACACTTAGTATATGTACACTCCCAAACTACAGTAAAGTAATGGAAACCACTGCAGACACAGCTTCAAGGGGCGGAAAGGATCCATATTTCTTCTGTACCCATCTCCATTCTTCTTCCTACCTGGTAGCAGTCTTTCCTTTCAAACAGCACGGGTTCGAATCTGTGTCCCCAGAGTATCTCAGATGCCAGATAGGAGCTTCGGCACTGCGTGGTCATGGCGGTGGCCTCCACCATGCCCTCGAGTATGACCACGACCTCCAATTCAGAGTCGTTCTCAAGGGTCTTTCGGTCAATCTCAAAGAAGGGTGACTCGTCGTTGATCTCGTGGACGATTGTCACTGGTGAGACCAAGAAGATGCGGTCGATGCCAGTGTCGAAACCCACGTTGATGTCCATATTGTCCAACGGGAGGAACTCTCCCTCTTCCGTCACCCTTGGCTAAAGTTGGCAATGGAAAGAAAATTAAAATAACTATTTAATATATGAAACATTTCACATTAGACATTGTGATGTTGCAAACGTGATAAAGTAAAATGCGAATGTGGCTGTAAAATGCAACACAATAGTATAGAAAAGAGGGCATTCAATCTGTCACCATGAATATTGTAAACGATGACGGCATTTCCTACGGTCATCTTTAGAAATGTAATTCATCACCCTGACCCCAAAGCTTAGCATTGGTTATTATATTCAGATGAATTTCACAATACGTAAGTTAAGTTTTTAGTCTTGCCACCCATGCATAGGCTTATAATTCACGCAACCCTTACTATATGGAACACCATCCAGTCCCAGCATTCATATTGTATTTATTTAATCCCATCTGCCCTGTCTGAACTTTGATGTGGTCATGCTATTACGGGAGATCAAATTGTCTATGCCGGAGCCCCGACGTTCCTAAGATTTTGACCCTGTGGACGACTCAGCAGATACACATGTATAAACACAGCATTGTAGACAACACACCATTCAGATGGATAGGAAACATTTAAAACCACCAGTGTAAAGCCAGTTAGAAAGGTAAACATACAGAACAACCACCTAACCCACATACAGCACACAAAGGACAATGAGATGACGAAGGACAATGGTTTTCGGTTAAAGAATTGTGGGCAAGTTAATCCATGGTAAAGCTTCCCAGCCCCTGAGGGAAAATAAAACAAGGTCTGATTAACTACAGCCCACAGAATACAGGCCAGATGGTCTCAGCGCTCTCTTTCCCTCTACTGCAACCTTTTTTCCTCCATCGCTAAGACTCACAATAGCAGCCTATTTTTTGTATACAATCCTACCACCTTACCATCTCATTGACTTTTTTCTCAAAACAGAAAAGGGATTCCTCTTTTATCATTGCTAAACATTCGGATCTCTTTTTTTCCCCTCGTCATGGTCGTCATCCATCTCCCCCACTCACCTTCAGTAGTTGTGCTCGAACATGTGCCTCTACCAGGTGGCTCTTGCGTAGGTTTCCGACCCTCCACATCATGCAGAGTTTCCCGTCCCTCAGCGCCACCACGGCCGTGTCGGAGAACACCAGCGTCTCGTTGCGCTTCTTGGGCTTGGCAATCTTTGCCATAACCGCCCCGATGATGAAGGCGTCAATGATGCAGCCCACAATGCACTGCAAAACGACCGCCATCACCGCCAGGGGACATTCTTCGGTCACGCTCCTGAAGCCGTAACCGATGGATGTCTGAGTCTCTAAGGAGAATAAAAAGGCCGCCATGAAGCTGTTCACTTGCAGGAAGCACGGCTCCTCGACCACTGCCTCTCTATCGGACTCTCCTCCGGACCCGGCCTCTCCCGATCCCGGGGGGGAACCGGAGCTGGAGGCAAGCCGGATGGAGAGGTCCCCATGCACCGTGGCAATCAGCCAGAAGGCAAATCCAAAGAGCAGCCAGGAGAGAAGGAAGGAGAGGGTGAAGATGACCAGCATCCAGCGCCAGCGGATGTCCACACAGGTGGTGAAGAGGTCGTTAAGGTAACGCTGGCCCCTCTCGCTCATGTTGACGAAGGAGACGTTGCAGCGTCCGTCCTTGCCAACAAAGCGTTGTCGGGGCCGGCGGCTCGAGCGCCTGGTGCGTCGGCGGTTGATAGTGGAGAGGGAAGAGAGGGAATCCTGGTCTGAGGATGAATGGCCTTTTCCTCTTCCTCCTACACTACTGACTCCTCCACTCTTTAGCACCGAGCACATTCCTCCAGCGCTCACCCCGCCTTCTCCTGCGTCTCCCCCAACTCCAATGGCGCTCTGCTTCTGGGTGCTGTTGGCGTTGCTCTGGAGAGGTAGAGGTTTGCCGTTCAGGGCGTGGGTAGGGGAGGGGCTGGTCGGGGTTCCTGACCCGGTGGGACTCCCCCCCGCTCTAGCCGTATCTACAGCAGTCTGTGCCAGCCTCATGATCTCCTCCTCTTCCACTGGCACATCCACCACAGCACTGAAGCGGCGTTTCACACGTGCCGCTCCCATCGTGTACGATAATGTCTCTTTTGCTTAAGGTCCTCCGTATTTCTCAGCGTGCCTTGATTTTATTGTTAATGTGGCAATTAAGCACCTTGACAGTGAACTGAGTGTGTGGTGCTGACAACACAGGCGTTCAGTCCTTCTCAATGACGAGAGAGTTTTAAGTCCATCATGGCCAATGGTAACCAGGGGATTATTTGCTGCTCAGTCACTTATTTTCCCCACTTTAAATGATGTTTCCCAGTAGAGTCCATCTTTTCAATAATAGATCCCACAGCCAAAAAGTGGGCTTTCTTTAAGCAGGTCCACGGGGTGCATTCATTAACCAATGTCCTCAATAAGTCATACTCACTGAGTGAGTCGAGCTGAAAAGAAGGATGTCAGCAGCAGCTAAAACAGTCCGTTTCTGTGAACCCCAGTTTAGAAGAATTCTTTTGACAAGGAGTAGTGGGGGCTGGATTGACCTCGACAGACAACACAGAAGCATGCAAGATTGGTTCTCTAGTTAAAAACAATCAAGGGGAAGCCGCGAGCGTGGATCTATTGACAACAGCTATACACTGATATGCAATGGAGAAATGGGAAGGAGATGTAAAGGACATACAACTTGCTTTACCTTTTCTAATATTGTGACAATATGCATCCAAGACAGACAAATGCTCTAAATTAACTTGGGGATAAAATGATAAACATATTTTCAACATGCAGTCGAAATAGAAAAGAAAAAAAACATGCTAATTCTTACGGTCAATGTTCTCTCCAGTTTTAAAACCTCTTGGTACGGGCATGAAGAAACAAAGAATACAGTACTTTCAGCACATCAAACACCTCCTCTCATCACTTATCATAAATAATTCAGTGCCAGTATGTCTTGGATAAAGCTTTGAATAAGTGTTACGTTGCCACCTTAAGAGGGTCCCAACAGAAAGAACGTTTGGTTTTCCATTCCCTGTTCGATCAGGCCATTGACTCAACAATGTGCCATTTCCTTTTTAAGGGTGTGCACGTCTGTTTAATTGCCATTGTCACATTTGTTGGAGACTTGTTTTAGTAACTGAATAATATTGACCTGAAGTACAGTTCCTCAGACCAGACATACCTCGTTACAATTCAGCATTATGCCTGAGAAATCCCCTACGCCTGACAGAAAGTAAGAAGGGAAGAAAAGAAAAGACAGAGTTTACTTGATCTCCAACAATACTTTGTCTTTTAGCTTTAAATGGAAGATGCACACAGGTCACCTGAGGAAGTGTTCTATATTTTTCTGGAGGCCCTTCTCCAAAGTGGATAGATCAGGTGTGTGCCGCAGAAGGAGAAGAGCTGAGAAGTGCTTCGAGCTAAAGTGGCTGAGAGTGTAACTTGGTTTGCGGATTGTAGTCTCTTACTCATCTCTGTTTGAATCACCTGAGCATCAGAGAGTTTCCACAAACAGAACAGAAGATTAATCTAAGCATATGCAAAATGGAAACAATAACACGTGAGAATAACTTAGAAGTGCACCAGAAATACTAGCTGAGAAATGTGCAAATATATATGGAAATGAAAAAAGTATGCCTCAAGAGTTCGTATTTACCTTTCCCAACCATTCCCAGAGAGCTTTACTGAATCCTGTCAAGTACACGCAGCATCCACATCCTCTTTGGAACGGTGGACAGAAAGAGACCCTCACCCGTAACCCCGCACTGCGGTGAGTACAAAGAGAACTGGAAAATAAATAGACAAGAGCTACCGCTCTAACTGTACAAATATGGAAGAAGCCATTTCACTCAGCCAGCAAGAGCAGGGTAGAACAACATCTACAACAAATGGAAATGGGGAAAGAGATCCCTCCTGAAGTGGGAAGTGACATAAGGGTTCATCTTTGCTCCTGTGTTGACCTCTCTTGAGGACACATGTTCAGTGAAAGCACCGCGCTCCCAGAGAAAGTCGAGGAAAGTGTCAGCTGGTTTTTTGATCGTCTTTACAGAGATGTGGGTTGTGTGTGTGTCCCTTTGGTTTAGGACCTTCTTGTTTAACACACCGCCGCCAGTCTTGAAAAGAAATGACAACAAAAAAAAAGAGAATGACGATTAAAGGCCAGGTAGAAATAACACAACTGTGATGAAACAGATACTTTAGTAGTAATCTTATTGTCTCAATAGAAACAATTCTTGAAATAATATATATATTCACATTTCAAGTAAGGATAATATGATATAGTTCTAAATGGATGGAGATCAGAATCAATGTGTAGTGTACCTCCTAGGAGTCTCTCATGCAGTCCTTGAGTTGTTATTGGATTATTTGATCGGTTATTCCTTTAGACTGCCTTGATTCGAAGAACCACAAGATGTCATGACACAGGAAGAAACCTCGCCGAGACGTACCTGTGGAAGCCTGTGTCGAGAAACAGAGAAAAATTATTAAGTCATTTTCAATTTGTATCTTCTGAAACACAATTAACAGTGTCTGAATACGAACTGAACTGCTGGGGCCTCGATTCAGTCAGGAAACCAAGTGGTACGGAGGGACTCATCTTTTATAAATAAGCAACACTGGATTAAAGCCAATAGACTGGAAGAATAGGAGCGGATTTCCTTAGGCAAAGGTTGAGACTGGGATTGTAGCTCAGATGAAGGAGCGAGATATCCCGGGCCTCCGGGTCGGTGCCGGGTGAAGAGGTAGTACGCCTCGCGGGGGAGATGCTGATATGCTGTGGATTACAGCTGCGCCTGTGACTTTGGTAATCTCAATGATGGTTTTGCTAATCCTTTGAGGAGTTACGTCAGAGCCACTATTACCAAAGGAGGTGGCAAGAATATATATATATATAAAACACACACAGGAAATGTTATCCATTTATTAAAAAATATATTAATTTAATAATGCATTGACAGGATTTGAGATAATATGGGAAAACGTAGTTTAAATCTAATCTAATGTCACACGTCATAAATTATGCAGATTTGTAAATATATATTTTCACCTTGAGTAAGCAGAAACTGATCAATACTCTGATTCTTGCTCATTGCTCATGCTTTATTTGACTAGAATCATAAATACAACCACATGTCCCACTTGGATAAATACATAGCGTAGACTAGAGCATCCTTTTGGCCAGAGCAATTAAAATAGATTCTGCTGCATATTTGTCCGCTGATGTGATGGACCATAATGCATATACATTATATACCTGAGAGCAACAATGATGATTGCATACAGACCCATCTCTTATTCTATCCACTGTAGTCTAATTGGGAAAAATACCATCACAGTAAAAACAATGCATGGCGGTGCAGGATTGTATAGGTTCAATGGAAATGCATCAACATGATAAATCCACCACTCAGGCTTCCATTATGCTGCTCAAAGTAATACAATTGGTGAAAGATTATCAAGATAGCTTTATAGAAGCTATAGAATCACAAATGTTGGAACAATATCAGAAATGAACTCAAACTCAACCATGTGGTCTTCTAAGGGCTTAATTTGTACAAAATACCGAAGACAGACTTTCCCAGGCTTGTGTTTCTCATGTCATGTGTAACGGGTGACGAGGCCGTCTTGACCTTGAGTTCCCGACTGCAGCTCCTGCCAAGTCTACCAAATGAACGCGCTCTCACGTCTGCTATCTCTGCGATTGTGTTCAAGTGTCGCCGGACAACCGACGACAGTGGCCATAGGAGGTGATGAGGGTTGTGTGTGTGTGTGCGTGTGGTTGTGTTTTATGTGTGCGTCTATTGGCAATGTGAGGGTACACGTGTCCTTGCGTTAGCAAACCTTATCTTAGTGGAGGTGGCAAATGTCTCAAATACCTTCTGACATAAGAACATGCAGGGTGTTCTGGGAAAACTGTGGGAAAGTTGTTGCTCCACACGGTCACGGCAGCATCTGATCTGCAGTTTTGCCTTATATGACGGCTGAAACACTGCATGTGATGGGACCTCTGTTCGGGGGTCCCTTCAACAAAGACCAGCCTCGGATAAGTCATTGTAAAAAAACAGGTTATAAGCTATTTATATTCACGAAGTTCAAGAATCCAGATGCTTTTGAAAGCAACAGAACACACATTATAAAGTATAGACAACATGTGTAGATAACTACAAGATCTTTCGAGGTTGTTTCAAACAGCTTGAAGAAAAAGAGCTACGTTTCTCCTTCAAGTCTTTAGGATATGCGGGAGTTTTTTTAAATAATTATCATTTGTTACTAATTAATACAAATTACTAAGTACTCAACATCAGCATAAAATAAAACCATATGGCCAAATATGATACAGAGTATGTGTAATCTTCTAGCAGCAGATGGTGGTTACATAACAAATGCAAATGAAGCATCGACTGGGCAGCATCCAGTGGCAAAATGACAACCGCAGCCAATAGTTGAAAACATAAAACAGCAAATGTGCTTTATAAATCAGGGCTTGTAGATCATTTTAAAAAAGCTACTGATGTTTGAGCAAAACTTACCACAAGCAGCTGTGGGGACTGCATATAGACGACGGCCTTGAAGCTCGTCTATTTGTATTGCAACTCGGTTCTGAATTACCAGAGATTCTGAGTATTACATTAACCCCCCGCCAACATTTTTCATTGTGGGTCCCTCTTTCCCTCTTTCCCTCTCTCTCCTCCCTCCTTCTCCATAGCACCTCCCTTGTCTTCTTTATATCCAGATTATCCGACCATATTAAGGTGTTATGTGGCCAGATTAGATTTGGGTGGAATATGATTGCAGCGTCATTGAAAAAGGCACTGAATAAGAGAAGTTCTTCATGTTGTCGCTATTTACCAACCATATCACATGTCATCAGTCCTATTTCCTGTTTAATTGTTTCATAAACACTTTGAATAGAACAATGTTCATAAAATAATGTTCCTCTTTATGGCTTACTTCATGTATCTTTACTTTTGAATCGATGGTTTCATGATGGGGAGTTTAATTCAATAATAAATAAATAAATAAATAAAATAAAACCTCTGCAATGCGATGCCACGATGTAAATGTGGAGACATCAATACTTGTCATTGATCAGCGGGGGTTAGAAACCAGGGCACAGACTGGATCTCTCTATCAGTGCCATATGGATCTCGGTCTCACGGATCTCCCTATTCTCTACATCTATTTCACTTCAGACTTTAGCATTGTATTAATCTTTACTTTACAAGGATTGTAATAATGTTTAATGTAAACAATCGGGCTACTTCAACAGCTGTTACAGCCGTGCATATCAAATGAATATTTATCAGCGACCTTTGGCAGAAATCCTATCTGATCAATACGGTTAGTGAAGTGTTGATCCGGTGACATCATTCATACGCTCCAGGAGCTGCAGGACCAAACAGTACTGGATGTTACGGCATAACTGAACTCTAGGTGACTTTTTCTTTTACTAATACATGCTGAACATAAACACTGACCCAAACCTAAACCCTAAAACCAAGTTCCAACCCTCAAACGTCCCTTTGAAGGTCTGTCCTATAGAGGACCGGCCAAACTCAAAGGAGGGCTCACAAAAATAGATTTACAAGAACACACATGAACACATCTGATAATAAGCACAAGTGTGGCGTCATCTGGGCACTGGGCCTTATTCCATATAATTGAAACTTTTCCGCTGTCGTCCCTCCGTCAGCTGTGTGCAGTGACCGAGGTCACGGTGTGACGACTGGATTTTAATCAGGGGAGTTAAGATGGTGCGGGTTGGTTCAAACTCTGCAGAACTCTTTTTCTAATTAAGTAAATACTCAGAACATTGAGAAGTATGCAATCAAGACAATTAGGTTATTTAAATTAAACCAAACTCCATTACTTTTTATGTATTTCTGCTACTTTGGAATTAGTCCCATTCAGTTACACCATCTTCGCTTTTCAATATATGCGTCAGAGCTCAGTTAACATCACGCTGATCACATGTGAACTTTCTCAAAAGGTGCTATCCATTACTTAAATACAATCGTTATGCTAGACTGAAATAAGTAGAGGTTTCTAGTAAGCCAGTGTAAACTTGAGGGGAAAGAACTAAAAATTCACTACTTCAAAGATCCCTAGTCTCCAGAGATCTCTCCAAAAGTGTTGTTGCACGATCTCCGGGGGACATCTCATGACTGCATTAGCTGCTTTCACACAACCGGACAAAGAGAACTACTAAGAGTTTGATAGCACCATTGTTCTAGTCTTTGGAGGTAGGCCTGAACATTTACACGTCATCATTTATCATCATTGGAAAACAGCCAAATCAAGGCATTTACAATGTTGTGAGTAAAAGGACATAACCATAGTGCAGCCACATTAAATATTACGGTGTACGGATGTTGTATCACATAAGGACCGTAACAAAAATCTTAAATCAGAAAGCGGCTTGGCCTCAGTGTTATTTATTTTGGACATGTTTTTTTAAATAAATTGTATCCGTCACTAACTTTACCAAAGTGCAACACTAAATTACTAGAGTACTTTTTCTTGCGGACTGGATTGGATGCTATGAATTGGTTATTGCACGTATTGAATCATGGTTACCTCAAACCTATATCAACATTAATAAAAGATAGCCTGTCGGGTTAACTGAGGCTTGATTGACACAAATCAAGCCTTACAAAATGGAAGCATGGGAACCTTTTAAAAGAGAATCAGCAGAGGAGAAACAGCTGTCATCTTATAATCCTGCACTAGTGTCTGTCCTCTCTAAAAACCTTCAGCAATGTCTTACCACCTGATTTAAACACATAAGGGAGCTTTCTTTCAAAATCACATTACATGTGTATACTGTACATGTTTGTCTCTCAATATAAACCTTTATGGATCGGAGTTCAGTCAGTTCACACAACTCACAAACCCCACATAGGACCAAGTCTAAATCATTTGGCAAATCAAGCTCTCATCTGCTCAGTATCCTCTCCGTCAGTGCTTCATTGTTCACCAAACAGTAACATATTTAGATTTATTTGTCCATCTTCCAGTCCTGCATAGCATCCAATAACGTTTAATTTGGCTAGATATTAATGCAATTCTTAAGAGGGCCACATATATATATATATATATATATATATATATATATATATATATATATATATATATATATATATTAAAATAGAGGAAACTCACGTTTGAGCATCCTTTTTGGTTGATGCATGTTTCCTGTTAATTTAAAGAACCACTCTTATTCTCGAGAGCCATTTGAGGCCAACAGACACTCTACACAACTAGACTCACAAGTTACAAACGCCATTTCAGCAGTTTCACAAATATCATAACACAATGTTTTAAACGGCATCAACTCGTGATTTTTTCAGAATAAAATGAAGTCTAGGTGTTCATACTTTTTAAATTCCACTTCACGTTCTCAGGTTGCTTTTATACGGACAACAAACACAGCGATAAAATAATAATGATATATACATATTTTTGTTGTTGATTTTTGTTACCTAAAAGTGCTGCTTTTACAACTCCTTGCGCACATAAATCCAGTCAGCACTTACCAGTCGTTGATATTTTTCTCCCGTTAGTTCAGCGCGAGGTGACGCCGTCAGTGTACTTTGTGTCCCTCCTTCAACAGAGTTATGGAGGTCTATACACTCCGAACCGAACGCGGATTAGAAGCCGTGCGCGAGCTGTCCCCGGCTCCGGGTCCCGTTGACTGTGCGCGAGCCCTCAGGTGGCGGATGAGCGCCACGCGCCGCGGCGCTATCTGTCCCCAATCAAAGCACGCGCCTCTCCGCACTGCCGTGACCTTGTGTCAACTTCCTGTGTTGATCATCAAGGTTAAATTACAGTTCACATGTGTAATACACATGGATGATTTACGACGGATTATCCTTCTGATTTTGTTTATTTAAAAAACACTTTTATTTCCAGTAAAACTTGTTACACAGATGGCCAACTAAGCAGTTTTTGTTTTACTTAGAAATTAAACACTTATTTGATATATATTTCCCTTTATAAAGAAAAAAACACCTATTTGAAAAGCCTGTTATCTGTGTTGTCTGTACACTTTGAAATCTCGTTTTACAGTTCTTTTTGACTGTCATGTGAGATTACTGGATCTTACTGTTATACAACTAATACAATTTAAAAATACTTTCATTTGTATTGATGAAAACAACCGTAAATACGTTATGAAGAGTTGTATGAAGGTCTTTGTCATTGTTACATTTTTCAAGGTTTGGCCAATAAATGCCAATAAAGCTCATTTGAATGTAAATTTGAAGGCCAGACAGACGGGAAAAGAAAAAGAGACAAGAGAAGGAAGTGGAGAAACAGAGTATCCATGGCCCATGGAGTCTGATTACAGAGTAGTGTGAGTGGGTTTGTGTTGGAGAGAGAGACACAGCGACAATGTGTGTTTACTAATACTTAATCTGATGTAATCTCCATCAAGGCGCCCAAGAAGTGACCTATGATGTCATGAGCTCTGTCATCCGATAAAAAGATTGAAGATGACCGAGAGCAAAAAAAGAGACGTAATGCAGCAGCCACAACATTCAGCTGCATCCAACAACATACACATGTTCATCCCTGTGCATTTACTGTAGGAAAAGAAAACATATTGTCACCACAGAGATAATCTTTATCCGCACCATCTGCTTTAAATTGCATAAGTGTGAAAAACACAAACTGTGATTGACCCAGTGGAAAACTCAACGGGACGAGAGGGCGGAGAGAAAGTGTCATGGAGATGATGATGTCAGATGTTTGTTTATGGTCCGACAGACGTGAGCTTAGAAAGAGCTATCAGAATGTTGTTGATGAAGATTACATTGAGAAGAGGACTACATGTAATCAATCTCTCGACGGTGCCTTTTCTCTGGTTGGCTCAAATCAGGGACAAACTGCATCTGCAAAGACTTTCCTGCTTTGTTTTTCTTGCAGAGAATCAGCCAATTCAAACACGACCGGAAAGTATTGACCTGGATTTTACTCTAGAAACAGGGTTACTGGGGTTGCCCAGGTGGACTGGGGGGGGCTAATCGCTGACCGTGAACTACAATTTCACGACAAGGGACCTTTATTGCATGTTCCTCTCCATCCCAAATTTAAATGAGATGCATTTGTAATAATATAAAAGTGAACTTGTTTCCAAAGTTGACATTATTATCATCCGTCTGTATCTCTCTGCTTATCTTTGTACAGCATTCTATGAATAAGGCATACATACATTTAAAATGTGGTAATCTGTTTAATGTGACTGCATGTCCATGTGTCATGTAAATAAAGTTTCATTTGATTTGATAGTGCCAAACTGTTGCAACAGCGCAGCTGAAAATAAACAGTGAGAAATATGTTTATCTGGGAAAAAAACTAGATTGACTGGTAATGAAGCATAAAACCAACGCTCGTTTCTAACTGCTCAACAGTGAGTCGACATTTCCACTATATCGCTGCCACACGGGCGACTTTCACAGAGTGAAATGAATCATTTAATGTTTAACAGTAATTTGGAAACTTGACATTGTTTCTTATTAAGAGGGAAAATCTGCAGAGTCAGGACGGAGATCGTCCTTATTTTTGACACACCGAGAGCAACCCTGTACATGTCCTGCATATTAATGATCCCATTAGTAGTGATGGATGAGTACGTTGGGATGCAATACTGATCCTGAGCCACCAGTGGGCAGAGAGAAACAATGTTTGGCCTCCATCAGGGAGCCTGCATGGAAACACCCTCAGTTAAAGACTTCAATGTTTTCATTCTAAACTGGCGCTCAGCTCTCAGGTTGACCAGGGGCTACACACCTGGCCTCCGAGGGCCTAATTACAAGCCAACATTTAAAATCAGCAGCTGTGGAGACACTAAAGAAGCACGACCCCACACCTTGGGGTGTTTTTTTACTTAAAAGATGCTAAATGGAGAGTGAAGCGATATTTGCGTACACGTTTGGTTTCATAGAAATGCCTTTAAAAGTAAAAAGATGTGTGAAGTTGGTGTGTGAAACATGTTGAATTTAGTATTCACGATGCTAAAGTCGCATTTCATTTCCCTATTTCATTACTTTATGTACACGTATCACTAATCAATCAAGGGAAGGGCATTACTAAACTATTCTGCTTGGAAAGTCAGATGCATTTCCCTGCTGGCTGCAATGAGGACGCTCCACGTGTCGCCTGTGAAAGGATTTTTGCAGACGGAGCAGCAAAGTCAGGCTCAGTGTCTTTTAAAAGGTTCCAGATTATGTCATGGTCCCACAAGGCCCAAATGTAATGCTCTGTAAGCGCATATTGGTTCAATGTGCGGCGTCTCTGCCGACTTACTTCAGGGGCCGACGCAGAAGAACGACCCCCTTCATTTCTAACGAGGGATTGGGAGTCTAAAATCTAGAAATGGAGCTTAAAGTATACGCGGGTAAACAGATCCACTCACGGGAAGAATACTGAATAGGTTCAGCTCACAGCCACAAGACCTAAATCAAGATCAGCTGTCACTGTAGGCCTTTTTTAATCTACCGAATATTTCCTTGATAAATGATTTCATCTAAATGCTCATCACAAGTTCCCAGATGCCATTTCGTCTTTAAATGTCTTGTCTTGTCCCACCAGCAATCCAAATATATTCAGTTTGCCTTCATTTTAATTATGAAACGAGAACACGTTTTTCTTTGAGAAGCTTGAAATGTATGTACTGTATTTTTGCTTTCATATTTAAGGGAAAAGATGATAGATTATCAAAATAGCACATTCCTTTTCTGTTCGTCAATTGTTATTAATTTCAGCTCCACTATTTTCTATCATCAAAAAACACTTCTTACCGAGATTATATTTAACAAGTAGCTGGAGGCATGACAATATATGTTTAAATAGACTTGTTTCAAGAAAATGTAAGAAAAGGACATGAGGAATGACGCGAGTTAATCTCTGGGGGGACTGACAGGACAAACTCTTGGCTTGGAGGGGGAAGGGATCCATAACTCATCACAAGTTGCGAATCAGCCTGGTCCAACAACCATTTGTCACAAACAAGAAAACGTCCGCCCATTTAATCAAGACAGCGATACTGAAGACGAAATAGGGAAGCCAATTAACAAAATGAATGAAGAAAGCAAGGACGGCCAGGAAAAGGTTAGGGAGCCGTTAATGTTTACGTGTCGGGGCGTTTGTCAAACGGTGACTACCCGTTGATTGGACGCGTTACTGCCCCCTTCATTTGGGTGGGCTGCATAAATAGATGAAGACACACAGAATAATAAAGACTGTTTTTCCAAGGGAGTGCGAGTGTGATCTCAAGCTCCATTATGTTTTTACTCGCTCAACCTCTTGTAAACTCCCAGTAGCAAAAAGGACACCTCAGGGACGCTTTGGGCCTCACAACGTCCTGAAGCTGCAGGAAGACAGGAGATAATAATATGCAGGGGACATTTCTACGTGGCGAGCACACAATTAGGGTAATGAAATGTCCGGTAGACTCCAGTGTCATCCATTTCCTGTTCTGTAACAGGCTGCAGGGATCCTGAAGCTGCAGCTTTAACAACACAATATGTCATTTTTCAAGCTGGATTATGAAACATTCCCTCATAATAATGCAATAATTCAGTTATTTGTGTTTTGTCAAAGTAAACTGAATATGCTAAGGATTTGGACTGTTTGTCTTTAAAAAAAAGTGTGACTGGACATTTGGTTAACATTTTTCCCCCATTAAATAGGCAAAGTTATTAATAAATAAAATGAGAACATAAATTGAAAATGTAAATAACAGTGTAGGCCTCATTATTCAGTGAATATGGCCAAAGAAATAAACACCGACCACCTGCAAATATTGATAGTAGTTATTTCTTCTATTATTTCTTCTATTATTACTTCTGATTTGAAAAAGAAAGATATATGAACATAAATAAACGGTTCCGCACTTGACCACAACAATAAGTTAACAACCTAAAAATGCAAACAAAAAAATATCTAATTAATTAAATATTATAATAATAAATAATATAAAGTTTATTTTTTGTCAATTGTGAAATGTACTTAGTCGCTCCCTTGTATACAAGTATAATCACCGACCCAGTCCTCATTTTAAAAGCTTCATTCTTAATCAGCACAGGAAAGCAAAGGAGTAATTTGTATTTGTCTACTCCTTTATATTCACATACATATTTGCATAAGATGGATGCAGGATAATTAATAAGGGAAACACCCACGCAGAGGGTCGAAGCACAAAGCCAATAGCTCAGGTAAATGTAATTAGAAATTATATAAAGTGTCTGCCCAGACTCAGATTTATGTGTTCTGACAAAGACAAACAAACAGCACAGTGCTCCGTCTCCTTCAGCCTTTCTTTTCTTCCACGTTTGCAGGTTGAAGTTATTAAGCAATATCCATTTCCAAATATCACACTTTTCCACTTATTGTAATTTTGAGGTCCACTGCACCCGATGACACTTCATTAAAACTCGTTTGTGCCACCTTGGGACTCGTATCTCCTTCTCCAGCATCTAATGGCCGTACCTGTCCGTGTCCTTGTATGAAGGAGACTTGGCTTCTCATGCCTTCATGCCCCCCCCACCCCTTCTATTTTGGCATGCCTGTGCCAGGTATGTGTTCAAATTCCTCACACCCCATGGGGATAGCTATGTCCCCCCTTCCACCCGTCCCTCTCTCATCTTTACAGCCTGTCTCTGTCTATCTTGTACGGCAGCACATGTATGAAGCGGCCGACGTGGACTCCCCGTCACCAACATGAGGCATACAGCCTCCTTTACTGGCGAGTCACAACTAAATCATTTCCAAGTTCTTCAGCCGGCGAACCGCAGCTGTGGGTCCTCCAAGGGCCAAAAACAACCCGCTGGATAACAGGCAACCCGAGTGGCTTTTGATAACAGCCCTGTTTATTCTGTGGTGTTGTCAAACCACTTATTAGATCTACCGGTTAAACGTTTCTATGACATGGAAAAATGTTGATACAGGCAAGTATACTGGATAATTAATTTCCTCTATAATTTAAACACCGAATCAGTGTATAAATCCCTTGAGGGGGTTTGAGGCGCCTGGTGGTGGAACATGATGTGATGAGTTGATGTGGTATTGATGTTGGGTCAGAGTTGAAGGGCATTAGTTGTAGCAGTGCGTCATGAAATGACAGCAAATACCGACGATACGGTGGCTCAGTTTGTCTCTACTCTGAGTCTCAACTCAACTCAAATTAAAGCTTACTGGAAGAATCAACCGTGCAGTTTTATAAGTACTTTTTCCAGGTAGCAGAACAATAGATAATCACTAACTTCATGCCAAAGACAACTTGACATGGCCTTTTATTGATGGTTTCTCTATAGGGGAGTAACTCCTTGACCTTTTGGTTGCAGGAGTGACTTCTTTACCACTAATCCAATATATATTGTCCTTTAGCTTATTCTGTGTATTAAAGAAGTAGATTAAAGACAAACACTGAGAGTCCAGAAGGGAACCACGGATCACTTGCCATTCTTTTACTAATAGGACCATCCAGGTCTTGACCTTGGTAACGCCTCTATATTCACTATTCGACCATTACCAAGGGTCAGGGTGATGTCATGCTCAATGCAGCATTTTGTTTTTAGTGCCGCTGCTATCGTAACAACCAATCTTTCTTTTTTGCTGGGAGACTAAAATATAAAATAGAGGTCAGTCATTAAGATAGGGAAATATCATTTATTATGTATTTTATTGTTTATCTTCTTCAGTACATTCTTTAGTTATAAGAACATTAACATTGAAATTAGTTTTGAATCCATCAAAAATAAATTGGTAGCTTTCAAAACCAAATGTAGTGGCCATGTCTGTGACTTATATAACACCCCATTATTTTCCAATACATGGTGTTACGATGCCATTTATGGTAAGATTCTTGACTTCCTTGGAAAGTAGTTGCAGAAACTTCAATGTGTGATTTATATCTGGCTCAACGTTATTGAAACCATTAGAGACTCAAGCTGATCGAACCCCCCAGAGTATAGCTATAAAATACAGGAATTTAAAAATGCAGTATATTTATCTGTATTTAAAATGATACTCCGCTCAGCTGCGGGTTGAGCAGTGTTCATTATTTAAAGAAACTGAAATGGGCTGACTGAGTGAATGTTTTTCTTAAATGTTTTCTCAGATTATATATTTTCACGAGTATTAAACCATGAAACCATTAGAGAAGGCCAAAGAGACTATTATTGTTCGACAATTGATTAGGATATTTTTATATATTCCGTGGCTGTTCAGTTTCACATGAATGAAACAAGGTGGGCTCCACAGTTCAGGCCAACACATCTTTATATTAATATTCAGAAGCATGCAGGCTGAGCCCCTCACTCAGCATCCCATCCCACCCCTTTCCCAGTCACACACACACCGCTCTCCGGTGGACCCACACACATCAAAGACCACCGAGCAGGCAGCAGAGAAGTTTGGAGGCAGATTATCGTCACATATTCTCCTCCAAGAGAAATAATCATAATCTCGTGTCTGAAGTATTCAGACGGATATTTTAAAATGGGAACGGAGATTTTTCAACAAACTTTATGGAATATTATTTTTTCAGTGCGTCGGATTTAACTCTTCTAAGGTAGGCTATATGTTTGAGAAACATAAAGCTGCCGAACTATTCCCTGATGCATAGCCTATATTTACCATCAGATCTATATAATATGTACATTATTGGCGCAAAGGCTCTCGGTACGTTTTTCTGCGTGTGCCGATTTGGGCCCAAACACAGCAACGGAATAAACCTTTTACTCCGGCGATTTACATCTTAGTAGGAAACTAATGTTCTCTCTTAATATTTGAGATAAAAAAGGTGTGTATTTATGTCCAACAGTGCGCCCTTTTCAAAATGATATTCGAATTTGCTTGCTTACGGAATTATTTAACGGAGTTGTCACATTTCTAGTTTTATTGATAAACTATTAAACTAATGCATATACAGATCAACAGAATAAATAACCCTCGGTGGGTTTAGTCTAAATGTGCCGCCATGAGGCTCCGACCAGCTGTTAGAGGAGCCGGGCCGCCCCGCGGGGGGCTCGGCTCCTCCGCAGTTCAACAGCAGCTCTTAACCCCGCTGCAGCCGGCGGGGTCACCGTGGCCCCCGGGCCGCATGGAGAGGCTTTGATGTCTCTGGACATTACATTCATCAGGAACATTATCAGTCTTGGTCAAAAGGTATTACACTTGCCTCGCGACTGACAACTTAATATAACAACAACGTCGTCAAATATATTGCACTCTATTGCGAAACTGTGTAGTCTAAAAGGTCAGTTTATCTTTGACAATAAAATGAAGTAAAGTCATCGCGCCATCCACGGACTCGGCTCACGCACCGGTCTACATGCAAAACACCAGTGCGCAAACACGCACAACATAAACGCAGAGAGCTAAACTAAAACTAAACAATTTGGATTTAATTTGCATGAAAAAAATGCCGTCTTTCAAGTTGTTCACCGATTAACTTAAATGTTGTCCGGCGGCTGACCTTAAGAAGGAACTGCAGAGGTTTCCAGATTTACAGCCTGCAGGAGCCCCCCTACTCTGAAAATCAAATTATTTTACTAAAACCATGACAGCCCGCCTGGCTCCCAGTGAAACTATAAAACTGTAACGCTGTGCCAAGTGGAGCAGGTTTCAGCTAAAACATAAACCATCCTGGTTTTCCTGACTTTTACTTTTCTACTGCATGTTTATATGACTTTATTTACTTTATCTGGTGTCATGATTCACATAAATCCCTTTGCAGCACCCTCAGAGATCCACATCATTTTCAGTTTTGTGGTTTATAACTTACAAGTCAAACAAATAAGAGTTTAACAAACAAGAAAGTGTAAGAAGAAAGTATTTATGAAAACTAACAAAACATTTTTTTGTTTCTCTTCTCCAGTTTCTTCCTTTGGACCCAACCCACCTCCCTCCTCTTCATCTTTTACTTGCATCCACAGACCATCTGATATTTACTGTCTGTTCCTTGTAACATTGGAACCATTATATCATTGTACATCATGGATCTTTCAGGTTCCTTGCCTCCACCCTCCCCGTACACCTTCTCTCTTATTCCCAACTTCTCCGTGCCCTCCTCCTCCCCCTCTATCTCTCCATCCCCCAGCTTGGCATCCACAGCTCTCTTCTGCTCCCTCCTCTCCCTCCTCTCCTTGCTGGGCATCACTGGAAACCTCTACACCATGGGCCTCCTTCTGAGGCGCAGGAGAAGTAGGAGAAGACGAGGAGCAGGACCGACCTGCTGCCTGATGAGAGTACCTGTCCCATCCTGCCTCGCCAACTCCTCCTCCCCTTCCTCCTCCCCCAGCTCCTCATCCTCCCCCTCTTCTTCTCTTCACCTCCAAGTGGTCAGCCTTGCTCTTGCGGATCTGCTCTACCTCTTCACCGCTCCCTTCATCGTGTACGACAGCCTGGCGGCCGGCTGGGCCTTCGGCGAGCCGGGCTGCCGTCTCCTCTTGAGCCTGGACCTCCTCACCATGCACGCCTCCATCTTCACTCTCACTGCCATGAGTCTGGACCGCTACCGGGCTGTGGCCCATCCCCTTCACACCTCCTCCTCCAACTCCTCTGGGCTGCTGCGCGTCGGCCTGGCCTGGGGGCTGGCGGTGGCCCTCAGTCTGCCGATGATGATCACGCTGCACCTCGAGGACGGGGAGAACCAGGAGGGCCAGCTGTGTGTGCCTGCGTGGGACGAGCAGAGCTCCAAGGCCTACCTGAGCGTGCTCTTCTGCACCAGCATCCTTGGCCCTGGGCTGGCCATTGGAGCGCTTTATGCTACTCTGGGCCGGCTGTACTGGGTGTCTCAGACCAGGCCGGCCTGGGCCAGTGGAAGCACCGCGTGTCCTCCTCGCGCCCCCAAACCTAAAGTCCTGCTCCTCATCCTGGGTATTGTCCTGGCCTTCTGGGCCTGTTTCCTTCCTTTCTGGATCTGGCAGCTGCTGCCGCTCTACAAGCCCGACATGCTGCGGACGGTACCGGTAGGGACACAGGTGACCGTCAATCGGATCCTTACAGGGCTGACGTACGGGAACTCTTGTGTGAATCCATTCTTCTACACACTATTGACTGGAAAACGACGACGCACCCGGCAGACGCTGACGTCAGCAAACCAGCTGAGCCGTAAGAGCAGTCCGCTGCAGTAGTGTGTGTCCAACATATATATAGACAATAATGTGACAAGGTACTGTACATGAATGCTTTATCAGTTTCATTATATGCACCAAAGACCATCGATTTATCCTTAGTCTACAAACTAAGGAAATACGAAGCAAATGATAGCACTTTGAATAAATAAATGCTTTTTAAAATAACTTCCCATTAGCCGACAATCAAAAATACAATCTCTGTCATATGCGTCACCTAATTCATGCTGTATCTGAAATCCTTTGCTGGTCATATTAAATATGTGTCTTTAATTGCTGTGTACATAGTGATTATTTGGTTACAAATGTTTTATTGAGATTATAATTGCAGCTATGGTAAAATAATATAATGTAATTATAATGTAAGTAATTTACCCAAATCATCATTTACAAATGGAGAGTAATGGTTTATTTACTCAACAATAAACCGGCCCTGTACACCGTTATATCAGGAGTGCAAAGACGCTGCTGTATGTATGCAGACAAAAGCATTGCCAGTAAAACCCTGATGCACTTCTGCTTGTTTTCAGAGAACCATCAAAGAAAATGTTTGTTTTTTAACAACCGTCTGTAACTGGTCAGAACCTCATTCTGAGACGGTCTTTGTTGAGCCCATGATTTATGTTTGAATGGGTCAAAAGTCTCGTCTGCCTCCGCTGAACACCAGCGTATCTAAAACAATATAATATTTTATAATCATGACCTGCACGTTGGGTTTGAAAATGTACTTATTATTTGTGATGCAATGCTTTGCATGGCTTCAACTTGTGTATATTGTAACTGATGTTTATAATAATGCATAATATATAGCCTTGAATAAAGAGTATGCTTTCTGTAATTCAGTGTGTGATTGGATCTTTAACTGGGAGGAAAGAAGCAGAAAGTGACAGCATGTTATTGTTTGTTGCTTTACAATAACAGATATGACCAAGAAGAAAGACCCAGAGAAACAACACATATGAAGAGAGGCCAAAGGAGATGTAAACGGTGAGGTATGCTTAAACAGAAAAACAAGGGAAGAACCTGGTCGCTACACGTTTGTTTGTGTGTCTGTGTCAGCGTGTCAGTGACTCTGGAAGGTCTCCCCCGTTCAGGTGTATACACTCGCTGGCCGTGTGTCTGTGTCTCCCCGTAGCAACGGCCCGTCTCCGAGGGCCGCACTGGGCTGCAATGCCAACCTCTTTGAACAGCAGATGAGCAAATATTGTTGTTTGACAGAAAAAAGTAAGAATAGGGATGACATGGTGGGACAAAAGGGGGCGGGTGGTACCAGCGGAGCAGACCCGGTGTTCCTTGGGTGGGGGGTGGGGGGATTGAGATTTAGCGGTTTAACATGCTGACCATGTGGTTGTAAGGTCCGTGGTTCAGGTCCGGCAGGGGATCTTTGCTGGATGACATCTCCCGTCTCTCACTCCTTAGTTTTCCCATTTGTTACTTGTTGGCTCATACCTCCAAGTAAGATTTGGTTTAGATGCAATGAAAAGGAACAGCAAAGGGTTTGGAGTAACTAGGAAACCTGCAGGAAGTTAACCAAGATCAAGAGACACGTGTCAATGCAGACGTCATGTGTCAGACTAATCTATCACATCTTGCAGAAATCCAACTTGGATCAATAATGGCAGTAGATGTTATGTCTTGTCATTTAAATTAAATTCTGTTTAAATCGGCTCACTTTCTAGAGCTTATCTGGATTATGCACATCCTAATATAAACAATCCAGAGAAAAATGCATGAATCGGTCAAATTGTTCCATTTAACAATGTCTTGTTTACGGTGTAGTACATTTACAATGTATTTACCCTCGTGAATAATAATCCGGACCTACTATTAAAAGGTCATTTTGTGAGAGACAGCGCAGATAAAAAGGTGTCAGTGATCCGTTACATTCTTTATTCCATGGGTCATGGAGTTTTTATTTGCCCAACCGAATCCCACAGAAGAACCATTACGCCCTTTTAACGGTGTTTTGACTTGACATGCAATAACTTCTGTAAGTACATAATCCCCAGGTAATGGATTATTTGAGAGATTCTAAATTATATTATATTAAATGTAATGTAAAGTGATACTTGAATTATGTTAATAGTGACACTTTATAAAGTAATGGTTTATTTATTTGCACATTAAGTGCGTAGAAACAATAGCCGGGGAGAGGAACAGCTGAGGGATGCATTGGTAGCACCAACCGGTCGCAGAGACGCACATCCAACGCGTCTGTCCCCGCCGCTCGGAGGACTAGCATGTGTTTCCATTTACCTGTCCCAGCTACCTCTGAGCACAACGTTCCCACTGCAGTTAGTATCCGGAGCCCTGTGCGGTCGCACCACAGGGGGCGCTTCTGTTGTGAAGTTAATGCAATATCCATCCACCTCTCACAGACAGCTGTAGCCCTCTCAGCACATTTATACAATTCAATGGAATTCCATGCAGACAAAGAGCCAGCTCCAGATACGTCTGAAATCATGAGCCCTCGTATACGACTTGGGACCCCTGGGTCCCACCAAAATGACAGTAGATGGAGAGGTTGTAGCTTGTAAGTAAAGATGAAACCTTTCCAAAAAGACACTTTAATGGACATTAAAGCACAGAGAGCTTGTAGTTTAGTTTTCCGAGTCTGCGTATTCTAAAGCTCAACCTATCAGATGATTGAGTCCTCCCTCGGATCTGCGGGGATGACTGAGTGTTTGATAAACTTCAAATACGTGGTGTTGAGTCAACCCAACCAAATGGATGGAAAATATTGTCTCAGTTGGCAGGCTGGTCGATCTATAAACTTTGTGCCGTTTGTGATGATCGTTGCCAGCACCGACCGACTGGCGCCAATCATAACCTCTGTCCCTGCGCAACAGAGGCTTTTATATTTCATCCCGAGATTGCAGACGGTGTCCTCCTCCTGTCTCGTCCGCAGGGAAAACACACAGACATATATTTTCTTTTAGAAGCGTCGTTATGTTCTACCTGAAGATTTCATAAATCCAGCACATGTCCGTTTCCTGGAACCACCAAGCATCTTTCCATCCCGGAAACCCTGGCCCCGCCTCCCAGCCTCTCCTCTTGACCAGTGCCTGAGGCTGCTGCAGGTGCCCCTCCCCTGGGCAGCCCGCTCAGGAAAGCACCCCGCTGTGTAGACCAGACGAGCTCGGCGCCCGGGCCAAATTCCCGCTGTGAGGTGTATAAGAGGCTCTCATTCTCTCCAGACATACACAAAAAAAGATTTCCTTCACACTCCTCCGCCTGGCCTTCTCTAAAATTCAATCTTCCCATCTGTTTTCCCTCTCTCAATCACTTTGTGTCCTCTACACACTTTCTGCCTCATTCCTCTGCACGGCTTCACCTTATGTGGCGTTAAGGACTACAAGTTTTTGAATTATGAATAACAAAATCTCTCAAGTGGTACTCAAATGTCCCGGAACTAACTCCGTCAATTTAACAGACGTCCTACTTTCAACATCTGTAACATCAGCCAATATCGAACAAATCCAACGCAGTATTAAAAACATGTTTGCAATGTTGTTTGACGGCAAACACTGAAACCTCGGAGCTCACAGTGTTTCTTTGTTCAGCCCACCGTGAGGCGCCCGCCACCCAACCGCGTCCCCTGACTTCGCACCTCCGTGTCAGTCGCCAGGATCAGGCGAGACCCAGGCTTGCGTGGTCTGAAGGCCGGAGGTTACATCAACCGACATACGCATTACGGTTCACACGTGGGCTCTTACTAGGAAAGACAGCAAATATGGCACGTCTGCCCTTCTCGCTCCTTTTTCGTTCCCCCCCGTTTCACCGCTTCTCTGTGCTCCTCCTCCTCGCTGCCAGTAAACAGTCATCTCTGGCAACTGAGGCGTCAAAGCCCCCCTGACCTCTGACCTGCTGACACTTCACGCATTTGAACCCCATGGTTTGCCCATGCGGGATGGTCATGGCTGGGGAGGAACATTACATGCTGCTCAATATCAGCCGAAAGCCTGTGCAGAGTCAAATGTACCAGCAGGTTTTTACGTAAGAACTTTTTTTTAAAGGCAAAAAATACCAAACACTTCCCAAATCGTACCTCTTTAGATGTGAACATTTGCAGCGTTAGTGTAATTTTCTGACATTTCAAATCAAGAACATAATTATAAGATTAATTGACAATCTGAAAAATGATCCGTGTATTGAAAGCTTATTATGGGAATGATTACTGATCGACTCGTGTCATGACTTCCAGAGACTGGCTGCCGGTGCCAAAGATGCATCCAGACACATGTTTGCTTCCTTCAGGAGTCTTGAAATGCATAAAGAAAGTCAAGGCCTTTAGTCAAATCAATAGCATCAATACCACTTCCTTACGTAAAGGTGGGAGAGTGAGCAAGATTGTTTAGAATTACAGCGCCACCTGCAGGTGAAATAGAAGAAGTACACTCGTGGTTGAAAGCCACCATTGTGATTCCACTTCAGACATAGATGACACCGTTTGCTGCCACACATTTCTCCCTTTCTGTTCCTCACAGCTTTGCACCAACGCAAAAGAAAACATGTATTCATTATTTATTTCTGTTTGGCATGCCTTCGAATCGTGTTATAAAAATGCAAAGTAAGCAAATACGGATGACAGAACCAATACTTGTCTTCACATACAGTGGTTGGATATCTACACCATGATCCAGGCTTAAGATTATATTTTGAGTATTTCCTTATTTTGGTGTGCAGCACCAAAGGTTGACCATCACAACTACAACTGAATCATTTCCTTTAATGACACTAATGTGGATTGTGTCTGAACTTCAGCCTTACTCAATTCTGTGTGTACACTTTCTTATTCTGGACAAGCATTCACAACGTTTACAAAGTTAGTGCTTTGGGTTACTACTGTCGCGGTGCAAATATAATTCTTTACTCTTTTTTACAATCTGTTGCTCGTATAACCTATAAAGTTGCTGCACGTGTTCCTCGCTCCACAACATGTTCTTCCACTTGTCTGTCTTTGCACCGGCTGACCTTCCAGCTCAGGTGGCCCAGTAACTGACCCATCCCAGTAACAGAGACACCTCCCATCTCGCATCCTGAGGGCGCAACACTGCAGAACAAGTTCACCCAGAAAGGAGCAAACACCCTAAACATACATAATTCCCTTATGAATACTGAGTTATTTTCTATCTGCGATGTAAGACTCAGTGTTTTACTGCATAATGTAGCGTGACAAATAAAAACTTGACAATTTAAATATATACACTTTTTTGTGTGTGCGTAGGATAAAAAACTCCTGACTAGAAGAGCAAACTAAAGTATCCTGGAAATCGTCCATAACTTTGAAGAGTGAACACTAAAGTTAAAGTTGATGACACCTGTCGATCAATACAAATGTCTTCACAGTTGTCAAATCTAATTATCAACATACACACATTTTAAAATGTATCTATTCAGAAATGGCAGCTTCATTTCTGTACTATTAAAACACATTAATTACTTCCACTCTTAAATTAGAAAGCAAACTCAAAGCAGCTCCACTCCTAGATGAGCATGAACAGAGGCCGCGCTGTGATTGAAATCGAATACTGAGACATTTTTTTAAACACGCCATTTCCTCTTACGTAGACATGACAGGCCAATCAAAGGTTTTGCAGACTGTTGTCAACACAGGACTAAAGAAATCCAACTAGGGCTGCCGGTTGTTCAATCTATTGATCCATGTCGCCCCCACCCAGCGTTCTCACCTTCCACAGTAACTTGCACCTCCTGGCCATGTTTCCGAGCTCCTGGGTGGTCAGTAACTCAACACCTGTACCGGCGCACAGAGTGACTCTGAGGCATGATGCTGTGGTCCGTCTCCACACAGGAAGCTAAGAATATTGTACCGTGAGTGTACAGCTCGGACAACTTTCAACAAGTTCAATGAGAGAGGTCAAGAGGTTTGTGATCTCTATGCCAGAGAGGTGGTGACCATGTCTACATCATATTAAAAGACAAATATAGCCAGTAAATAATATTAAAATGCAACGAACATATCATGAAATATATTGGTCTTTTTAGAACATTTTGGTCCATCAAATATTTGTTTTTCCTTAGTTTATGTTGCAACTAATCTAATGAGCTAAAGTCACCACAAATACATCTATTTCCCCACCAGTGAAAATAGCTATTAGAGATCACAAAATAGCTATTAGAGATCACTGTGTGAGAAGGGTTGACATCAGGGACGTCGTTAGGCCTATTTTAGGGGGGCTTCAGCTCTAAGGGCTCTTAGCTATTTTATTAGAAACTGTCTCCAGAAATACAATAATTAACCATTGAAATCTCACAATTCTTTGCACTAATATATATTATTATAATGTTTGTTTGCTCCATTGAATGGTATATTTGACACTGAATTAGTTCATCTTTGTTTCAGTGATAGTCTCCTAATGAGCATAACATATCACTATGACCCTGAAATGATGTCTATAACAATGGATATCCCTGGCCCCAAAAATAAATTTGGCATAACCCCCCTTCTTTGTATCCTACAAACGCCCCTGCTGTAAACACTAAAAACTTTCTTTGC
Source organism: Liparis tanakae (assembly GCA_036178185.1). NCBI lineage: Eukaryota > Metazoa > Chordata > Actinopteri > Perciformes > Liparidae > Liparis > Liparis tanakae. Next base: position 15,514,580 of record CM070092.1, read on the forward strand.
ATTTAAGGAGTGACGCAACAAGCACAAACCCACCTGTCAAAAACTTCAAGGAGCCACAGAACAAATCACCGAACAGACTAAATGCTCACACGTGTTTTAAAAGCTACACGACGCACAGATTGGTGCATTTTACAACACATCTTGAGAAATATTGCACTTGTGGTTGCTCGAACCTACCTTGCACCGGCATGACGCGTGTCCTCCGGCTGAAGGCTTCCTCCCTCCACCGGACACTTGGATGCCTCCTCCGCAGAAACTCGCCACGGGTGGCACGGAAGTGCTGAAAGGTGGGACAGGTGAGGGCACCTGAACGCCTCTCGGTGCCCGGTGGAAGGTTGCGCTGGTCTCTGGCGCCCCCTGTTGGCGCGAAGGCCAAAGGACACACGTAACCGGAGACGGAAACAGTGAGGTAGGTAGCAGAGGCTAGCAGCTCCACCGCCTCCCGTCCAGCGGCGTTCACCGTTATTCTAACACCGGGAGGACCGTTTGCGTTTCACCAGACGTTTACGTCACATTGCGGAACCCAGAAGGAGGGTGAGCGCGTGACAAAGGGCTGCTTTACATTCCTCTGCCGAGCAGCTCCTTTCTGTTAGCCGCACCGCTAGCCGACGTTAGCCAGTTTATGCAATCATGGCGGCGGAGTGTTGTTGCTCCTCCGCGCTGGTTCCTCCTGGCTATCCTGTCGTCGCATGACGTGCCTCGTTGTGTGAGATATTGTGGAAGAATGTACACGCGTGCCCGGGCTACTAAATACGCGAGGGACAAATAAGTTGGACTAAAAGCAAAACCCCACTTGGTCGCTTTCCAAGACGTCTACAACCGCAGTGAACGGCAGGTGTTGTTCGGGCTGTGGAGCTCATCCCCTCGCGCTGCCATGTCCTTCTGGCCTCCCAGCCGCCGCAGCAAATGGGACCAGCCGGGCCCAGGCTCTGGTGGCCTGGGGGAGGCAGAGGCTGCTCCCACCGGGGCTCTGGATGCTGCCGCCGCGGTGGCTGCGAAGATCAACGCGATGCTGGTAGCGAAGGGCAAACTCAAGCCCTCACAGATCGGCGTCCCGGGACCCCCTGACAAGGTGAGCATCATGTTCTCCTCTGCAAGAGTCTGTCCTCTCCACACCAGCTCTAACGCAGGACCATCACAACATGCGTGTATTATGAGGCCATAGTGTGAGTGTGAACACGTGTCAGAAGGAAATATGACTGTAATACCGTGTAAGTTATTGGTTTGCCATCTGTTTCTAATAAGCTTGAGCAGGAAATCAAATGTATTTCATATTTTACACTGAATACAAATGTTTTGCCCCAATTTAGTGACAGTGGCCCCAATTAATATGGAGTGACACACACACACATGCTTCACCTCTTGATTCCCATCCTCTCTCAGGCTATAGGTGTCGGGAAGCCTCCGATGCAGACGAAGGCCAAAGATGACCTGGTTGTTGCTGAGGTGGAGATCAATGACGTACCAATCACCTGTCGGAATCTGTTGACGCGTGGGCAAACGCAGGATGAGGTCAGTATCAATGTGGACAATCGTATCTCCAGAAGTTGCACTTTAGTAGCACTTGAATGGCTCTTATTATGGTACTTTTGTAGTTTGACTATGTTGAGGAAATGTTACTTTCTGTATACTTGTTGTTCTTAGTTTGTACTCTAGGTTGAAATGCACTTATTGTAAGTCGCTTTGGATAAAAGCGTCTGCTAAATGACATGTCATGTAATGTAAAAGTAAGTTCACCACACGCCTCGTGGAGTATTTATGGACATTATCTCACTTGTCGCTCTGCAGATCAGTAAAGTGAGCGGTGCTGCGGTTTCAACCCGAGGGCGTTACATGGCTGCAGAGGAGAAGGGCAAAGCGCTTCCAGGGTGACTTCTGGCGCTCTCGTTTCCAGATAGCGATCATAGTCGACTTGGTGCTTTAACTGTTATGTTAACACGTGCTTTCTGCTCTTTCCTCTCAGGGATCGGCCTCTGTATCTGCATGTCCAAGGACAGACGAGAGAGCTCGTCGACAGTCCGTACCTTTTCAGTGTTTAAAAAAATATGAGTGGATGTCTTTTGTACATCACATGATTACACTGATGGCTTTTTATTCCCTCGTTCTCCAGGGGCAGTTAATAGAATCAAGGAAATCATCACCCACGGTGTCGTGAAGGCTGCCACCGCCTCGTCTTCATCACCGTTCTCCCCGAGCGGGGCTTCAGTCACAGTTTACCAGCAGCATCACCCCCCTCCTCCCTCACTGAACCACCACAAACCACACTTTCAGTCCGGGGTAAGGCGGATTCCTTTTGCTTTTTATACCCGATGAAGTCAGATTATACTACCATTAAAAGTGTTGCTGAGAAAGCAGACTATTTAATGCATATGGTTGTGTTATTGACATTTATCTTTCCTTTTTATAGATGCATTATGTTCAAGATAAAATCTTTGTGGGCCTGGAGCACGCTATCATGGGCTTTGTGGTCAAAGAGCGGGTGGAGGGCCCCGGCTGCTCATACCTGCAGCACATCCAGGCGGAGACGGGGGCCAAAGTCTTCCTGAGAGGGAAAGGATCCGGCTGTTTAGAGCCGGCCTCTGGGAGAGAGGCCTTTGAACCCATGTACATCTACATCAGGTGATGGCTGTACTTTGAATCAGGAAAGATTAAGAACCGCTGTTTCTCCGAAGTAATTCCTGCTTGTATAATAACTAAGAAATTAACTAGCCACAAAGGGTTTTGCATCATTGTAGGCACTACTGCTGCTACTACTATTATTATTATTATTACTACTACTATAATTATTATTACTACTACTGCTACTACTATTATTATTACTACTACTACTACAATTATTATTACTACTACTGCTACTACTATTATTATTACTACTACTACTACAATTATTATTACTACTACTACTGCTGCTACTACTATTATTATTACTACTACTACAATTATTACTACTACTACTACAATTATTACTACTGCTACTACTATTATTATTATTATTACTACTACTACTACTATAATTATTACTACTGCTACTACTATTATTATTACTACTACTACTACAACTACTGCTTACTGCTACTACTATTATTACTATTGCTACTACTATTATTATTACTACTACTACTATTATTATTATTATTATTACTATTATTATTACTACTGCTACTACTATTATTATTATTATTATTACTATTATTATTACTACTGCTACTACTATTATTATTATTATTATTATTACTACTACTACTATTAGTATTACTACTACTACTACTACTACTACTACTATTATTATTACTACTGCTACTACTATTATTATTACTACTGCTACTACTATTATTATTACTACTACTACTATTATTATTATTACTACTGCTACTACTATTATTATTACTACTACTACTACTATTATTATTATTACTACTGCTACTACTATTATTATTATTATTACTACTACTGCTACTACTATTATTATTATTATTACTACTACTGCTACTACTATTATTATTACTACTACTACTATTATTATTATTACTACTGCTACTACTATTATTATTACTACTACTACTATTATTATTATTATTATTACTGCTACTACTATTATTATTACTGCTAGGCATAACTAAAGGACGTCTGTTCTCTCTCCAGTCATCCTAAACCAGAAGGACTTGCAGCAGCAAAAACCTTGTGTGAGAATCTCCTTCAGACGGTGAGTGATTTCTTGGTACTTTTGATAGCTCACACAACTCCAAATGCTTTGTGTGAACACTGCCATTGTTAGCTGTTTGGAGGAGGAGCTCGCTGACCGCGGCTCACGGTACATTAATGACGACTGCTTTGACATTAGAACACGTGAAACAACCACACGTATCCAAGGATATACATCAATTTAGTACACTATATTATTGACTAGATTATCATCCATAAATAGGTCATTAATCAATATAATTGCAGGTTGCCACATCTGATATTTCCGAGTCGTGTTGCGCTGTCAAACTAAATCATTGTTGCCAACCGGCTGTTGCATGAATAGCATCAATCATCTGAGCGTTTACAGCTGAAAGAAAAGCAAATTGGCACACATCCAACATCCGTTACTAAACTGTAGATGGTGGAGTGAGTATTCTGTATATTTTATACCACAAGTTTCAGATGCTGCTTCCTGCAGAAAGTACAAGACAAGTTTCTACCAGGAGAGATTGGTGAATTTCATTTGATAATTCATGGTTGTCATTATTATACTAAAGGTTTGTGCAATAAGGAAAAGGATCAGGCTGTTAAATATGTAACTTGTTTTTGCTGTCTTCACTTATTGACTTCCAATCGTACATTTTCATATGTCAGATCCTTGATGCACTAACATGGTGCACAATGTTTCTCCCCCTCTAGGTCCATGCAGAGTATTCTCGCTTCCTCAATCAAATGAGCTCCATGATGCCAATACAACAGGGTAAGATCTAGCCACTTGTCTTTCTGTGGTTGGCATTGATCACTTGCCAATACAATTGATTGTAGACGTCATTGGGAGAGCGCGACTTGATCCGTTTCCTCCTCCAGGCTTCACTCAGCCCCCCGTGGTGAACGGGATGCCTCCTCAGCCTCCGTACTACCCGCCCGCTGGGTACCAGCCGGCCTACGCGATGCCCGTGCCACCTCCTCAGACACAGCAGCCCGTCTCTTTACCGTACACCGTCCCGCCTCCTATACATCCCACAGCACCCGCAGGTGTGCCTCTTCAGTACTCCCTCCCCCCCGCCCCCGTCCTCGCTCCCGCTCACACCCTCGCCCCGACGCCGGGCCACGCTCCCGCTCCGGGCACGATGCCACAGGTAGGGCCGAGCCGTCACGACCCCATGAGTACGGCATGCCAAGCAATAACACTCACTGTATATCCTTCCGTCCCTGCAGACTCTTCCTCCTGTGCCTTTTCCTTCATCAGCTGCAGCGCCACCGAAAGCTCCGACTCCCGCCGCTCCGGTCTTACCACAGCAGAAGAGACGCTTCACAGAGGAGGTCCCCGACGAGATCAACAGCAACCTGCTCGGATACCAGGTGATCAACGGCTCCTCCACCGTCACAGCCCCCCTTCATTCTGCAGGGTTTTATTTTGTTTACCCTTCTTTGCTTTCCTCCACCGTCGTAGCCCCCATGCCTTTACCTGTGCAGTGTGCGACGAGTCACTGGGTTCATCAGCAATCATCCAGTCTGTGTCTCGCTGCTCTATTGCTTCCCTGTCCACCTATTCATCCTTTCTTCAAATCTTTGAAGTGCATTGGTTGAGATGACTTGGCCTGCCGTTTCCTCTTGTTGTTGTTTACTTACAGTGTGCCTGTGTCTTTCTACTGGTAGTAAGGAGTTTCAGGAAAAGGTATTATTAATACTGATAAGCTTAAGTGTCATAGTGGCTGGAGAAGTTGTCAGTAATCAGACTTGTGGTAAGCTATTCACAAGGCCGGTGTTTTCACTTAGGTGCTGGTATAGTATTACATCTATAGTCATATTAGGACAGGGATTAGGATGTCTGCTAATCGCGCCTGTGTGTTTTTCTGCTCATAGCATGGACCCATTCATATGACTAATTTAGGTGCAGGCTTCCCAATGGGCAGCCCAGAGGTTATCGGACCCCCTCCACAGAGTTCCTCTGGCCCGCCGAGTGAGAGGGACAGGTACACGCATTTTCTAAATAAAATATTTACAGCGTTCAAGGGCCAGTTGACAAAGTTAACTCGCCCCTTTTCTCCCTCTTTCTCCAGTCGGCATCTGATGCCTCCGCCTCTGCTGCCCGTGAATGGAGTGAGACCCAAGATGGAGGAGCGAAGGGCGATGCACGGCTTCGTGGGTAAGGGCATTAACCTCTGGACTGACGCATCGCTGCCCAAATCCCAAGCTGCAGTTCCTTACTGTGGCCTCTAGAGGCTCAGTCCGGATCTGTACGATATAAATACCCTCCTGGGTCACGAGACTCTCTGAATCCAAGTTGTTTCACTTGAGATGAAAGAGGTATAGCATCAGATGCATCAAGACGCCTAGTTGGTCCGAACCGTTTGTTTCTCTGGGTTTTAATGATGCCGTTTTCGTGGCAGTACTTCCACTTCAAGCTGGGCCTCGTGCGTCTCAAGATTCTTTCAGGATTCTGCTTCTGTGACTATAAATCCACAGATAGAGGCGGAGCTGGGACCTCGTTTGAGTCGTTTGTAAAAAAAAAAAAAAAAAAAAAAAAAACGTCCTATGTATCGAGTCCACCATACCGTCCCGCTCTGATGACATCATCAGTCTGGGGTTGTCTGTTGGTTGTTTGCTTTCCTCACTAACAAGAATCTCTCCTGTTTTTGTGTTTTTCTCTTTTTCTCTGTGTTTTTCTTCTCTTCCATGTGTCTCTGGGGTGATGCTGGATTCTGATTGGGGGCGGGGCACGACTCGTCCTGTCACGCTGTCCTCCCGCTCGATTGGATGGCCAAAACACTGTCCCTCCCCACCAACCAATGACTGCTTTCAAATGGCTGCCCCCTCCTCTACTCTTCTGACAAACTATGATTTTAATCTATTAACTATTTGTTTCTCCCAAAATGCGTTACGAATAATTAACTTGAACTTGTCCGATTATTGCCGCTGTTGTTCTGTTTTTTCTCTCTCTCTCTCTCTCCATGTTTCTCTCTCTTTGTCCCCAAATGTCCCACCCCTCCCTCTCGTCTGCACGCTCCCCCCTTGTTCTTCTTTCAGAGCCCTCAATGAAGAGACTGAAAACCGGTCTGGTGGCGTACACCGGCGACTCTTCAGATGAAGAGGAAGACCACCTCAGCTGCAAAGCCTCAGGGCCAGGTAACCCTGGGGCAGTTCCCCCCACCTCCTCAGGCTGGACACACGGCTATCGCTGCCCCCCCCCAGCGACCCCCCGTGCTAAAACACAGCCTCAGCAGCAGCCTATGCCTTTCTGGATGGCGCCCTAAAACAGAGGGAGCATCTCCTCGGTGCTTTCTTTGTGCCGAGTCTTACGAGACGTTCACGCGTAAACTGAGCCCGTGTTCCCTCGTCGCGTGGATGGCGCTCAACAGCCACATGATGGCTGCGGCGCGATCCTAGTGCTTCGGTCCAAATGGACATTCTTATGTTTTGGGGAGAACTACTTTGTTTCTTTTGGTGCACACGTTAGAGTTTGAAGACGAACATTTGCAGGACTGATGCTCAAGCTATTTTGTGGATGTGTAGATGCTCAGAAGAGCGACACTCTGCCTCCAGTTTGATTTGGAAAGGTTTGAGTTTGAGTATTGTGTTGTTGTAAAAACAATATCACAAGCCAATGACCACTTTTCATTTATTCCCTAGCACAGCTTTTTGTAAATTGCCCTTTTTCCTTTTCCCCTGTCCAAGTCAGCGACACCATTCTTTCCTATTCGGATCTTTTTGTACAGATCATCCTGGACTAATACCTAGTAGACCGATTGGATTTATTCATGTTTTTATGAAATAAATAAACTTAATTTATTGCAGTGTTTGAGCTTGTGATTCTTCCTATATTTGACTCTTAAAAAAAATGTTTTGCCATATTCCATCACAAACGGCTCTACCTTGACGATATACGGTGACCACCTTGCTGCAGAATTGATGACAAATAGACTATTTACTCTTGTGACAACTTTTGAAAACATGCTGCCTAGAAAGCTTTTGCAATGTTGATACATTTGAACTTGAAATAAGTTTAATATTCAAACAGCAGTTTGCATTCTTAATCTGTACAGAACTCGTTTCATATTTAAAACAAATGTACACAATCTATTATTAGTGATGAAGGACTGAATGCTGACGTGGCGTTTCAGATCATCTCGATGTCGGGCTCTCTCGGGGGGTTTTTCTCGTTATGCTGAGCGATGCGACTCTCCATCACCGGCCGGAAGTGGCGGATCAGTCCCTGTGGTTCAACAATAAAAGTGAAGGGGAACAAAAGTTCTTGTTATATTCACTATTGTTTGAACTCGTCACCTCGGTTCACGTGTGATGGACAGCTTCGTGTTTTGGAGACGTGACGTCACCTGCACAGGCCAGGCCGCTCCGTCTCCCAGGGCGCAGATGGTGTGTCCCTCGATCTGCTTGCTGAGCTCCCAGATCATGTCGATCTCTGACGCTGCCGCTTCTCCGGCCACAAACCTCCACATCATCCGATCCATCCAGTCGACGCCTGAAGGACGAACGGGAAGAATAGAATAGAAACTTTTTATTGTCATATTACATAGTTATATACATGTATGAAATGTATTATCTTCATTTAACCCATCCTTAGTTATTAAGGGGCAGTGGTCTGCAGTGATGCAGCTGGGGGTTCAGTGCTTTGCTCATGGACACTTCGACCTGCAACTAATGGGGATCGAACCCACGACCTTGGGGTTGCAGGGCGACCCCCTTACCCCACTGAGCTACAGAGCACCTGTCACCTTTGAGCAATGTTTTGACTCAACACAGATTTTATTCAGGCAAATACACCAGAAAATCTTAGAAAATGTCCAATACTTTACATTTAGTTTGTTATACTTAACACAAATACATTCATTACAGGGTATTAACTTGTACAAGAGTATTTTATCTTACAGTAGTGTTTCCTTTGCCTAAATATATTACTTCTCTCACCTCACAAGTCATGTGTGAAAGCTTAAAGGAGATCTAATTCCAGTGTGCAGCTACTGGTATTTATATTCATTGCTATTTCAGGATGTGCACGCGACTATTCAAGCTTATTAAAGAGAGAAAAAGCCACTGGGAAAAATATTGAGAGTATTAGTTTTTAAAAGGTGATGCCTTTCCAAACCAACTCACTGCATGGTGACGGAGTGTGTGGATGGATTACTGAATGGACCTACTGGGTACCAGCCCAATGTCACTCCAACAGATGAGCACCAACCAGCAAGACACTCACAATGCATTCAAAGAAGCATTAAATGACCTCAAGAAACCAAAACAGAGCCCCGAAATGACCGAACAGGGGGAAACCATGTATACAGTGTGTGTGTGTGTGTCGCTCTGGTGTCGGAGAGGTGGAGGTGCCAGTTAAACGTCTCCACTCAGGGGTCGTTCTCATAAACCGTCCACCTTGTCTTTATCAGTGATGCATACATCCTGCAGTTCCTTACCCTCTCTGCAGGGGGTGCACTGGCCACAGCTCTCATGTTTGTAGAACTCAACCAACCGAGCGATGGCTCTGATCACATCACTCTGGACCAAGAAAACACAATCCTCAGATGTATCTCACTGCAGATGTATCTCTCTGCAGTGCATTGTCTTATCTACATTTGGGATCTGTTTACCGACTTATCCAGGACGATGATGGCAGCTGTTCCCAGTGCAGTCTCTGCACGGACCAGGTCATCGAAATCCATCAAAACATCGTTGCACACATGCTGAGGGATGATGGGGGTGGAGGACCCCCCGGGGATCACTCCCAATAGATTGTCCCAGCCGCCCCTCACTCCTCCTACAGAGAGCCCACACAAGGAGAGAGGGCACATGTCAGCATCCCATGAAGTCAACCGGCATCAACACAGCACTGGACTACGCACACACACACACACACACACACACACACACACACACACACACACACACACCTGCGTGTCTCTCTATTAGCTCCCGTAGAGGAATAGACATCTCCTCCTCCACCGTGCACGGTGTGTTCACGTGACCGGAGATGTTGAACAGCTTCGTCCCCGAGTTCCTCTCCCTCCCAAAGCTGGCAAACCAAGCGCCGCCTCGACGACAGATCGCAGGCGCCACGGCAACCGTCTCCACATTGGAGACTGTCGTTGGGCATCCAAACACACCTTGAGGCAGAGATGGAGCAGTGAAGAATGACTTCGAACACAAACCCGTCGTCCACTCCAGATGTTTCAGGCCGGGACGTTTACACCTCACCTATGTCTGCAGGAAACGGGGGCTTGAGTCTGGGTTTCCCTTGTTTGCCCTCGAGAGACTCGATGAGGGCCGTCTCCTCCCCGCAGATGTAGGCGCCGGCCCCCCGCATCACAAACACGTCAAAGTCAAACCCGGAGCCGCAGGCGTTCTTTCCTATCAGGCCGGCTTTGTACGCCTCGTGAATAGCCACCTGTTGGAAGGGGATAACACCAGGAGGAGTCACGCAGCATCTAAAGATGGACGAGTCACCCGTCGGGGGGCCTTTGTGTACCTGTAGATTTGAGGACTCGTTGTAAAACTCCCCTCGGATGTAGATGTAGGCCGCTCGAGCGCCCATGGCTCTGCCGGCGATCAGGCAGCCTTCTAGTAGCTTGTGGGGGTCGTGGCGCATTATCTCGCGGTCCTTACACGTCCCGGGCTCCCCCTCATCAGCATTCACCACCAGGTACTTAGGTCTAAGGGTACAAGGAGGGAGGAAAGGCTACATGGCCAGAGCGTGATCGGCGGTGCGAGTGACGCTGGCGTCGGTTTCCTGCTCCTACCTGCCGTCACTTGGCTTGTTCATGAAGCTCCACTTCATGCCGGTGGGGAAGCCGGCTCCGCCTCGGCCACGGAGCCCCGAGACTTTCATCTCGTTTATGATCCAGTCCGATCCCTTCAGCATGATTTCCTTGGTCTTATACCAGTCTCCTCGCCTCACGGAGCCCTTGAGTCTGTAAGGAAGAGAGATGCACCAGCGTTTATAGTTTCAGGTCTCCAAGAAGAGAGGAAGGCTGTATTTCTCCTGCTGTGTTGTTACCTCCAGTCATAGCGACCATACAAGTTGGTGAATATCCGGTCTTCGTCACTCAGAGGGCCGAACGTGGTCTTTTTTGGCTTCACCTGGTGAGAGTGAGAAGATAAAAGAGGAGTATAATTGATGAGGCACTGATGATAGACGCATGGAGATGAGAGATGCTGCCACTTCAGGGCTCAAACCATTGTTTTCATTATTGATTGATGAAGTCCAAGGTGACTTCTCCAAATGTTTGTACATCCAAACAGTCTAAAGATGTTTATTCATGTTTATCACAAACAAAAACATAAAATTGTCACATCTGAGAAGTTGCATGAACCAGACATGTTTAGGGATTATATGCTGAGAAATAACTTAAATGACTATTGAAAAACACCAAGGCAAATGAAGAGACAAACAGCTTAAATATATCTAAATTATACACAACTATACAGTCGGAGAATTAATCATATTCACACACAGTACAAACATAGTTTCCAAAATAAATATGACATAATAATAAAGTAAAAAAAAGAAGCAAACAAATAGGTGTGAAGACTCTGAAGAGAGTCCAGTAGTTTGTTTACGGTTGTTCAAATATTTTTTTGCAGCTCTACATCATATATGTAAATACGATGCTGACTAGAATTCTTTTGTGTTTTGAAACATGTATTTTTAGTTTAAATGTGAATTAGTACAATTTATATCCGTGAATTGTCCGAATTTGGGGAATTAAAACATTTTCCAATTCTAACAGTTTTAAAATCACCACTCTAAAAAGAAATGAAAACCAAAATAGTGAATACAAACATATTTATCTTTAGCTCTGTTGCATAATCTGCTTATTTGGCCTCTTGCTGCGTTTCAATAATCTGTCATGCTTGTATTTGAAAGTAACTTTATAGGTCAGTGTGCTGAGAAGTAGAGTAGTGTGTGTGTGTGTGTGTGTGTGTGTGTGTGTGTGTCTGTGCGTGTGTGTGTGTGTGTGTGTGTGTGTGTGCGTGCAGGCCTACCTGTGAGTGCGCTGCAGTGCTGTAGGTCAGCCGCGGAGCGACGTGACGCGCCGCGGCGCCCCACAGCATCCGCCCCGGCGGCAGCAGCAGCATCCTGCAGGAGACCGACCCTCAGCCTCTTCAAACGCGTGTATTCGGAATACTTTCTGCCTCCGGTGGACTTCTAGTAAATCAAACCCGATTTCTGAAAGCGAGCTCCCGTGTGGGCCTGCTAGGTCAGCTGTATTACACTAAGAGGATTAACCAATGAACTGCGTCACATCCGATCCCATGGCTGCTCTACAGGTACCCACTCCTTCCCTGGTGCATGCTCACGTAAACAAACAAACAAACAAACAAACAAACACTTATGTATGACGTCACACATAGACGCTATCATAAAGGGACGTTGTGTGGGATTTACTGGCGTATAAATTGAGTGTTGATTTGAAGATTACCACGAAATACTAACCCATCTGACAACAGGCCTTTTTCATAACAGACGTTATGACTCATTATGTATGAAAAGCACATTATGTGTTATTCATATTATTAATGGTGGCTCTGTTCTATTTAAGTGACCCGAGTGTGACAGTGAGCCAGCAGGCATAATATCCTGAAAGAAGTTAAATTAAATTTAACCATGATTAATTGTTTATGTCGGTTCCTTTCCTGGGACATGTCAGAAGTATAGCCATTTATTTCCCTGTGATACATTTTTACATGAATGGAGATGATCATGATGAAACCATTATGCACTTACAAATAATGTATCTTTTGATACCCATATTATGACAGAAAATAGCATTATTGTCTGGCTATTCTAACCCACAGTGCTTTTATGCAGTGCATTTTAGATATAAGATCAACGTGCCATGTTACGACAAAGTCCTATTTGCCAATTAAATGCCAAATAAAAGTCAGTGAGTTTAAGATTAAGAAAGCAATAGTGAAGTGAGCAAACAAATACTAGGTATTTTAAGTAGGTTTAAATTAAAAGAATGTGAAGATGTACATTTATGTTTGTAAGTTTATTTTAAAGAGCATATTCTTCAAAGAGTCACATCATCATAATTTACAATAGTTTGTCCACCAGAGAGCACAATTCAGCTGTAAAATGTCCGACTGCACACATGTTGGTAACTTTCTCATGACCAAATTTCAAACTTTCCACTGAAGGGAGTTGGTTTTAGAAGATAAATCAATAAACAGAAACATTGAAAAGATCAAGCTTAGATATGTTTATTTATTTTCTTTACATTAACTGAAACAAATGATGGGAAAATGAATTCATATCTCTGAGAAGGTTCCACTAAAAACGGAAAGAGAAAAGTGTATCCCTGATAGCGGGGTCTCTACACAGACCGGACCCCGTGTCCCTTCACCCAAGCCAAGAAAACAAACCGCTCACATAGAAACACACACTTCACAGCTGGCATCAGTTAACCCTCATTCATTCACAAAGCTCCGACCGGGAGCACCAACACCCTTCACCAACGAGCCAACCGTCACACCGTCATTCCAGTAGGACTCGTTCCAGTAAGGCCAGTAGTTTACAATCACGCCTATTATGCCTTTTTTATTTTATTTATCCCTGTCGAATGATAACAAATATACAAAATCTCTTCATTTTCATTCATATTTATTGACAAGTATTTTTTGCACACACAAGGATTACAGACTTTAATAACATTTTAACATTATTTTTTTGTTTGTCATATTCTATCGTAGGTTTCCACATTCTCTATATGTCTTTTTTACCAAATAATTTATTTTATTGTTAAGAATTCCTTGGATGTGCAAACACTTGGCAATAAGCCCGTTCTGATTTTTAAACTACTGGCTAAATACTTCCATGAAGAGTGTCAATCACCTGACAGCACCAAACAATCGCTTCCCATTTTATATTTTATATAATCACTTAGTGCATTGCTCAAGATTTTTCCTGAGAGTAGTTGCAGCATAATAATAAAAAAAACTAAGGCAACTTCATCCCAATATATATATATATATATCATATGTACTATTATGCAGAAGGAAGAGTATTCAATGTATGCAGGTTTTAAAGAAGCATTTCAATCACAATCTTAAATGTTATCGAGTGAGTTAATGAACTAGATATGGAAGGTCAGACGAAAAGGCTTGAAGCGCTCAAATCTCATAGTGCAAATAGACTACAAAAAATAAAAAAAAGATGTCCTACACAACTAGGAGCGAATAGTGCACGCGTGGCCAGGCCAGCGTGACTGACCCCCATGTTCTGACTGCATGGGTTTCAATAGATCTGGGAATAAAAAAAGACAACCGCCGTTGTTTAAAGCCATTTAGAGATTGCATCACACCCTGCGAAAGGCCTTTCATGAACTGGTCTCGGGAAAGCATGAGGAAATTAAAAAGATTTTTGGTCAAAGATAGATTAACTCAAAAGGAGAATGGCCCCTTCCGATCTAGAAGAACTGCCACGTGAACATGTGATACAGTACGATACATGTCAAATTAACAAACCGAAAAAGCATGCTGAAAATGTCAAACAAAGTCATTTTGTGTTCCAGTTACATCAGAAGGTTTTAAACCCTCTGACGTTATCCTTGCTCGGTTCCCTTCTCTGTACCCCGGATGGAATGTGCCTGTATTATTGCAAGTACCTGACAGGGTTTAATGTGCAAAGAATGCATTCGAGGAAGAAATCGCCAAAAAGTAAACAAGCAGCCCATAAACAGGCGTTAAGTTACACGGAGATGTTGAGTCAAGATCTTTAGGGCAATGCAGGTTTTTTTTGTTTTTTTTTAGACACTTGTGATCTGTGTCCCCTCCTTGGATTTGGTCTCACAAGAATGTCAGCAAAAGAACCATAATAAATAACAATAAATAAATAAGTAAAGAAAAAGGGGGGGTGTCGGGGGGGAACCATCTCCTTCCTGCCCTCACTTTCTTTGCCCCGTTTTTCTTTTTTCAAAACAAGAAAACCAAACGAGCGCGTTGGAAGACCGACATCCAGTCTTTGGGAAAAGAAGAATCGTCTTCAACACAATCCACATCGACTCATTGATCCGGACTTTGTCCCTTTTGGTCAGGCATTTCACACGCAGCTCCACGAAAAACACTCACACATGGAAGCAGACTCTCTCTCATGGCTTTCAAAAGCGTTGGGAAGAGTCTCCTCTTCGAGTCCAACGTTGGCTACGATTCACCTCTCCTGCTAACTTAGGTTTGAGAAAACAGGTCAACTCAAAATCTTTGGTTCAAGCACCAAATCAAAAGCAGAGATCACCACCAACAAGAAAAGACAAACATTATTGCTTTCAATGTACAGAATGAGTTTCATGACCCTGCATCTCCACCGGCGGACGGCGGATAGACAAACTCATGCTGCCGTCGAGGTCATGTGACTTCGGAATTGCACCTGAATCAATACATTTATGTTGTAAGTACAATCTAACATCTTCAAAATTCCCTTCATGTTGCAGCTCTGGATTTTAGTTTGCATAGTGAGAAGCATCCCAGGTACCACACACACACACACACACACACACACACACACACACACACTCGCACACACACACACACACTCTCGACTCGCACTGTGCAGCTAGAAAAATCTAACCAAACGGCTCAAAACTAAAATACATCAAATTAAAACAGCAAACGAGAAATAAAACCTAAAAGACAAATTAAATAAAAACACCAAGAGCCAGAAGACGAAACATTTAAAATATCTAAGAAAACCCGTTTTCCATTGTATTCTTTTAATATGATTTAGTTGTATTTATTTTGTAAGCGCTCTATGTGGGAGCAGCAGGTCATTAGTCCAGCCACCTGAGTGAGATTTTTTTTTAACTGTGGATGCTCAACCACACACACACACACACACACACACACGTATATATATATATATATATATATATATATATATACATACACACACATGCGCTCTTTTTACTATTCCTCTTCCTCTTCTCCAATTTCCTCTTCGACTTCATCAGCCCATCGGTGGGCTCCTCCTGGATCCTCCACCTCCGCCTCTCGACCTCCTCGCAGCTCCTCCAGGCTCCGCAGGAGGAGCTCGGGATACCCGGCCAGCCTGTGAGGCCCGAGTTGAGCCAACGCCTGAAGGGCGAGGGACCGCTCCCTCTCCACGTCGCCTGAGAACATCAGCGGGGGGCCGACTCCGGACCCCCCCCCGCCGTCCAGCACCATGTGCGGGAAGAAGGCCGAGGGGTGGGCCTGCAGAGACGAGGCCTCCAGCGGGTTGGACGGCTCCCGCTCGCCCTCGTCCCCCCGCCCGTCCTCCCCGAGCTCCGCCCCCCGGCGGGGGCGCCGCGTGCGCAGCTCCAGGCAGCTGTGTCCCTTGCGGTGGCGCTGCAGGTGGTCCTCCCGGGCGAAGGCCTTGTGGCACAGCGGGCACTCGAAGGGCCGCGCCCCGCTGTGCAGGGACAGGTGGTTCTTCAGGTCGTACGAGTGGAGGAAGCGCGCCGGGCAGTGAGGGCACGGGTACGGACGCTCGCCCGTGTGCTTCCTCATGTGGATCTTCAACTTGTCGTTCCTGATGAGCGGGGGGAAAGAGAGCGTAAAAGATTAAAATCACGCCACGATACATTGACTTGTTTTTCTACGGGCGGCGTTGTCGTACCGGGTGAAGCGGACGCCGCAGGCCGAGCACTGGAAGGGCTTCTCCCCCGTGTGCGTCCTCATGTGGCGGGGCAGCTTCCCCGCCCCGTGGATGATCTTCTGACAAACGGGGCACTGCTGCGGCGTCTGGGACTTCCTCTTCCTCCCGACGCCCGTCGCCGAGGCCTCCGCCCCTCGGTCGGAGGCGGAGGTCGGCACCGAGGTGCTCTCCATCAGCGCGCCGTCGTCGCCGAAGCCCTCCGTGTCCTCGTCCTCCGACAGCTTGTCGTTGGCGGGCGGCGCCGGGGGCGGCTGGGCCACCAGGGGGCGCTCGTGCAGCCAGTGAAGGAGCCCTCCGTTTAGCGCCGCCCCTTTCCCTGGCTTCCTGACCCCTCGCGGGACGCCGTTCTGCCTGGACTTGACGCACAGCTCCTCCTCCTGCTGCTGCTGCCGCTCGGGGCTGGGCGGCTGGGTGGAGGGCGGCGAGCGGAAGCTGTCGGAGGACGGCGACGGGTGCGAGACGGGAGAAGCGGGCGGGGGGTTAAAAACCGAGAGGTTGATGTGATGCGACATCACTCGTTTCATCTTCTTTTTGTCCATTTTCCTCCGAGAGCCTCTCTCCGCCCGATGCTCCGCCCCCGCCGCCATCCTCTCAGCGGCTGCGTTCTGGACCTTCTGCTCCTCCGCCGCCGCCGCCGCCGCGCCCTCCGCCGTCTCCCCCAGGATGTCTCGGCACGCGTCCGCCACGCACTGGATGCCCAGCAGCTGAGCCCCCCGCAGCACGTCTCTCATCCCGGAGCCGGGGATGGTCAGCGTGGCCGTGTAGGCGAACTCCAGCAGGGCGTCCAGGGCGTCGGGCGCCACGCAGTCCAGCTGGCACACGCTGAACCCAGCGCCGCCCTCGCCGGCCCCGTCCTCCGCCCCGAACAGCCCGCGGAAGTAGAGGCTGACGGCCGCCATGACGGAGCGGTGCGTCGGGTAGCGGGCGCCGCGGGACGTCAGCGTGAGGTCGCAGAGAAGACCCGTCCTCCGCTGGTCATTGAGATGGGACAGCAGCTCGCTGCTGTGCTCCGGGAAGGGGATCCCAATCAGACCGTCCTCTCCTGGAGACATCGCCACCTAGGGGAGAGAAAGAGGAAGAGCAGGTCAGGGGGAGGAGCGAGGTCGGAGATCTGGACCCGTCAAAAAAACCCGGCTTTTATCAATAGTCTCCTGTGAATTCTTTCATCTCATCTATTCAATTCATTCCGTCTAAGCTCAGACCAAAAAGGTACTGAGGAGTAAATCTCCATTTCCTTTCACGAGAGGGACGATTTAAACCATATTAGTAAATCGGGAGGTGGTGATTTGGGGGTTGGGCCACCGGCGGACGCCACGGAGATGAAGGAACGCCACAAACACAACAGCAAGAAGGAGAAATAATCATTAGAGCCGAGAGATAGCGAGACGGAGACGGACGCAAGCAGACGATCCATAACGCCGTGGAAAGGAGGCGCGATTACGCAACGGACGCCAGAGAGCAGGAGGTTAACCCCCCGTGTGAAACCTTTAAAACAAGGGTGTCAAACACGAGGCCCGCGGGCCAAATCCAGCCCGCCACATCATTTCATGTGGCCCCTGACAACTTGAAAGACTTTTCTTCAAGAAATGTAAGAAAAATATCCCGTGTTTTTATTTTGAAAGTTTCAAATTAAATGGATTTATGTTATCATTTTAGAGTACATTTCTTATGTACAATATTTCTGCACTCAAATAAACAAATTTAGAGTTATTCAACAATATGTTGGGTAGTAGTTTATAGGTTTATATGTTTCAGTGACGGCCTTTTGAGGGCAGCCGTGATGCAGATGTGGCCCACGGTGAAAATGAGTTTGACACCCCTGCTTTAAAGCATCTGCTGTTTGATTAAAACAACTGGGGAGGACAGAAAATATAAAAGACAGTCAAGCGAGGGACGGGGAGGAAGTGGCTGTGGGTGAAAGGGGGGGAACGAGCGAAAGAATGAGGAAGGACAAACCAACGAGATACTAATTGCAATCTTCACAACAGCAATAAAAGTGCGTTACTCATAAACTCCACGCTCAACGTATAACATGCGGCCAGTTGTAATTTTCATTTATTTCAATCCTCTTCGGCTTTTTTCCACTCGGCAAATGTCTTTGTTTTAGGGTGAAGGGGGAAAATGGTACTGCAAGTCCAATAAGGACAATAACTTTCTTTATTCCTCTTTGTGAGACACAACAAGGTCCGTCTGTAATAAGACCCAACAGCTCTCTTTGACTAACTAAGCTCGCACCTCACCCTGTCCCCACTATACCTGCTCAACACTCTCTCACACACACACACACACACACACACACACACACACACACACACACACACACACACACACACACACCTGAGCAGACCAGATTTTCCACAAACAACTCACCCTCCAGATTCCCCCTCCTCGCCCTTCATCTCCCTCCCATAGCAACTGGCAGCCCCCTGGCCATCCAATAACAGCGTTCACACAGTGCCCAGAGGGCTCTGCACAACGACGGCACATCCACCTGACTAACCTGCTCCAAAACACACCCTATTAAGCACACACACACACACACATACACAGCGCTCGCACTCTCATTGCGTGCCAGTCTGAGGCTCCCCCTCCCACTATTGTTACATTTAACCTGTTCTGTGATGACCTTAACAGCAGTCTATTTAAAACACATACTTGTATAAATGTACTCCACCCATTCAATAAAAACTAAAACAGTACGGCCATTTAATTACTTCTCACCAATATACCAACACTTTAAAATCAATATCAAACCTTCTTTTTCTCATCGCCAGGGAGAGCTAAAGTCCCCGAATGTTCAGCCCACCTCCTCCGTCAGCCGGAGACGAGGCTCCTCGGTCCTCTCTGAAAACCACTTTCTTTATATTTCCTTCCCCCCTTTAGAGGTTTTACTTCCAGGGAGTGATCCCTCGGTCAGAAGTCGGGGTAAAGCGTCCATGTTAACCTCTCACACACACTTTCTGTCACTCCAGCTCATTCCTGTTGTACCAAAAGAGTTGTACCCCCCCCCCCCTTCAAAACCCATCGGTCCATCTTCCAAACACTTTCCGATAAACACCCTCTCCTCGTCGACCTCCCCCTGTCCAGAAAGAGGCCGACGGGTAGAGGCGCAGTCTCAGGTCACGGCAGGACTGGAGGAAGTAGAATAAATACCCTCCAGACGTCAGACTGAACACATGTACTGGTTTGACAGGAAGGAAACCAGCGAATGCAACTAAAGCAACAAAAAAAGAAAAGCCCCAATTTTTTTTGTCAGCTCACGGATTGTCAAAGTCGAACAATCACGCAAGAACCCAAATCATATTATCCTTATGAGTCATATCACACATTCAGGTAGGTGCCATATGAGGGTAAAGCACATTGCACCGTAGGACCCAGAGCATCGGGTACAGAAAGCTCCTCCTCTTTGAAACCCTCACGCTGGAAACGGATATGTACTGGTACTTTTAAAGCCCAAACTATTTTATAAGAGTCTCTACAACTTCCGGCAACAAGGACGGCGTGCGTTTCTGCAGCCGTCGATAGGAAAGAGTGAGGAAGTTAAGGGGCGTGAGTTTGTTTGACACTAGAAATGATCTGGTTACAAATTATGTTTCTTTCTATGATTAGAAACTGAATATCAGTGGCTCTTAAATAACTCATTATGGTACTTTTATAGTTTGACTATGTTGAGGAAATGTTACTTTCTGTATTCTTGTTGTTCTTAGTTTGTACTCTAGGTTGATGCACTTATTGTAAGTAGCTTTGGATAAAAGCGTCTGCATAATGACATGTGATACATGATGATGAGCATAAAGACAAGGCCCCATTTCTGAAATCCACTCGAAGAGCAAAAAGTCTCTTTAAAAAAAAAAAAAAAAAAAAAAAAAAAAAAAAATCAGAAATCTCAAGCAAAGCAGACAACATAAACAGGGTTTCAGGAGGAGCACACAACAACAACAACAACAACAACAACAACAACAACAATTCACGTTCACGTTCCTACGCAGAGAGGAAAAGAAGCATCCCGGGTGGTTGGTGGGTGGAGCTTGTTATTTGGTTACTCGAGGCATATTCCTTCCAACACAGGCTTGTTCGGAAACTAATAAAATTGCAAAGAAGTTGCGATGATTCCCACCAATGGAAGCCGACACATGCCATGCTCAGCCACTCTGCTCCCGTCCCCTCTTCCAGTCTGCAGACGTTGTTGAACCTTCCAACAGACGGTACCGCGTGTGAAAACAGCCCTCAGGCAGCCGCCACGTACACATCCGCCTCTCAAACTAAATAATGTTATCGCTCGACTAGGACCACAATAATTCACTTTAATCATGTTAATGAAGGCACCTCCAGGGTAATGATCAGCACTTTAAAGTCTAATAACTGATATCGTCGTTCGCCTTTAGATTTCAAGTCCTTGGTCATCTTTCTAAAACATAAAACCACAACAACAAAAACGTGCATGAAAAGAGTATTTCATCACTTTCTAAGCATGTAATGCTGCAGATGTTGAGATATTATCCTTCAAGTACCGGCTCTCATCTCTTTCTTTGTTCTTTGTTCTCACCTCCTACTCTTTTTGTCGCCGGTGGAGGAATTCACCTCCTCTGCAACTCTACGGTTTCCTCATCCCTTGCTTCCATTATGTGCACACTCTTCCCCTCTTCACAACTGAATTTTAAATAAATGCCAGTAACATCTGGACGTTTTCTATGATTTTGTCATCAACCAACCGTCACAAAGCTAAAGAAACAACTTATTTGTACGACCGGACAAGTCCGAAAAATCCTGAAACATTGAGAAGAGAATCCATCGAGGATTGTTTTTACTGACGAGGAAATGGAAACTTAAAATCCACCAGTACTGTCCACTTCCACGACTCAGTGAAACTCATTGACACCCATTTGTTTGGTAGCCAGGAAACTTGGAGCAGCAGGATTTCACCGACGCTGCACACAAAGATGTATTCTTCAGCACGAAGCCGCTCACGGCCGCCTCCGTCGTGAAACCCCTCGGCCCTCGCTCCGCGTGCGAGGACCGACTAGAACGGCGAGTGTTGTTTTTATGGGTCGGATTTTCCGTTAAAGGTTGTACGTTTTCCCAGTCCACCTCAATTATATCAGGCCCCGGCGCTAAAGGGGGAAAATATGACTTTATACTATTCACAGAAAACTGCGGCGGAGGGGGAGAAACGCTTTATGAATTCTGATGTCAGATGTTTTCCAAAGAGCCGCGTGTGACTGTGTGACTGTGACGGCTGCTGGGAGCTGGGAGCTCGTACGGCTGCTTCCACGAGCCGTGATGGTGCACACAGAAATTAAATTATACACAAATTGTTATGTTAAAAAATAGAGATACATTTCTAAAACATTGTCGGAGCTCTAATACATTAAAGAAAGTATTCATAAACAGTTAAACACACACACAAAAAAGGAACAGTTGTCCATTCTGTACAACAAATGAAATAAGTGTTTTCCTTCAGGTGAAATCCACACCATGAGAAGTTATTCAGAAAGACAACAAAACAAATGATGACGCTGAAAGTAAGACGTGAGCTCATACCGGATCTCCTCGACACATTCGTCTTCCTCTCACCACCGTCGCCTGTTCTGAGGGACACACTGATTTAAGAGAAGTAAGTGTGTCCCTCTTTACACCTCCCTCATTTGGGGTAGTGAGTGTGATGCTCCTCTGAGGAAGAGTAGGGCAGGAGGAGGAGGAGGAGGAGAAGAGATGGGCGTACACACATCGGCCAAACCAAAGCGGCCCAACGGAGCGCGCTCACAGGACCGAGGGCGACACGTTCACGTCGGAGCAGCAAATAAACTCTAAACTACACGCAGCACCGCCGGGTCTCCTGATGCAGCAGCTCGCCCCGCCAGGGGATCAGACACAAGCTCCGCCCACTCTGCGTCCCAACAGTTCCCTCCGGGCTGAACATTTGCATCCCACTAGGAGATATCAAAACAGATGCAACCGAGGGGGAATTTGAATCGGCATTTGAATTTGTCAAAGACCGGACTTGAGACACCATCGTGATGATTAGAGCGATTACACCACGGCGGGACACGGGGAGCAACGCAAAGACGCAGAAGCAGAAGTCCAGTAGTCCGTCTTATACTCACAAAGACCCTGCAACCCAGCCCTCCTCTGTCCTTAAAGGAACTGGGGCATTATATAGGGTGTGTGTGCGTGTGTGTGTGTGTGTGTGTGTGTGTGGATACATGCGCACATTGTGGTCTTAGTTCCAAGAGCACATTACATTATTCATCTGGCTGGCAGAGCAGCGGCCCTTATCCCCTCACCCTCACACACCACAAGCGCTCCACTGCAGCAGCAGTTTGCATGTCAGACCTGAGCTCCAACGTGAGGATTACCAGTGAGTCAACACACGGGACGAGACCTTCAGGCGCACACATGGAGACGCGCCGTCCGGCAATTTACTAAATTACCTGCATTTTTAGTAAAAATAAATGTACTTATGTAAGGGTATGATTATCCTATATGATTATCCTATTAATGTTAGACAAATGCCTTCAATTTAACAATCAAGTTTATTTTTGAGGAGCAATATTGAGCCTTTATGAAAGACAACTTTGAAAGTAATAAAACTTCAAGGGTTGAATGAACACATTTTATTGTAATTACGCCTTTAGGACCAGTAAAAGAATCCATACACGATCCTGTGCCTCATATTACAATAAGATGTATAGATTATGTTGATTTATTTGCCTGGTCATTGTGCAACTCTACATACTGTACCATCAATCTCTCGTTTATAGTTTTTTTACTTGGATATTAATGTTTGAAGTTGTTTATAAAAACAGAGTTGGAAGTTTTCATCATCTGTTTTTTTACACAATGTAAAGCCATTTCTTCTTTAGAACAGTTTTTCTTAAATTGGTGTAATATTGAAAATGTCTGCCCCTTTTGCCACTGCGAAAATATGAAAGAGCAGCAAAATAAATAAATCTGAGGTCGGAAAGAGGCAAAAATTAGAAAAAAGACGACTAAAAGAACACGAGGGAGATATGATTTCTGAAAATACACCTGTTCTTAGAAAAAGGAGGTATGTGGGAGTTGAGAAACACATTAGTGAGTGAACGGGGAGTGGGTGTAGAGAGATACTCTGAGAGACAAAGTAAAGAAGAGGTTAAGACAGGAAAATCTAGTCCCGCCGCGAACAATCTGTTTTAGTGAGGAGGAGACATGAAACGAGAGGAGACAGAGTTGAGTTACCAGGGGGAGACAGAACGAGAGAGGCAGCGACATGACGACTGGGAGATTAATCACATGCACGCAGCCACAGGAAGTAGCAAGAGTCCTCCCAGGTGTGTGTGTGTGTGTGTGTGTGTGTGTGTGTGTGTGTGTGTGTGTGTGTGTGTGTGTGTGTGTGTGTGTGTGTGTGTGTGTGTGTGTGTGTGTGTGTGTGTGTGTGTGTGTGTGTGTGCAGTTGTCTGAGGGAGAGATGTGGTAGAAGCCACCTCTTTTATCAGCCTCTCCAAAAGAGAGTTTCACCTTCGGGTCAAAAATCATAATCCAAAGTACTTTACGTCAAACATGGAGAGGAGAACACGTTTGTGTTCGTGTACATTTCTTGATTATATTTAAATATCTCTTTATAACTGGATCCTGTGCACTTCACTTGTTTTTATGTTGATGTTCTGTTTTAATGTTGTTTCTATCATTCATACTTTTACCCTGTATCCTGTTTGATTTTATTGTACGGTGACCTTGGGTGACTTGAAAGGCGCATCCAAAAAGAATTTATTATTATTATGTGAAAGACTTAATTTCAGACTTTCTATCAAGGCCAATACCAGACTAATTATCTTGTTTTACAAATGTTATGAAGCTATGAAACTTTTAAAGTGCTGCTGTTCGTCAAATAACAACCAAACTAAATATTTAGCTGCACTGTCCCTTTAAGTCAATGTGTGTGCATGCAGAGCAATGGTGAAGGCCACGTTATACATGCAACTGTGTGTTGCAAAGTTAATTATTTTAATGGTAGTTTCTAATATTTTATTTATTTGGTTAATTAATTACTGTAAAATGATGTCACATTTCTTTGCATACTCTGATCTGTTGCTATTTTCTACAAATGTTTTGCCCGGTGCTCTTAATGAAATAATGTAAATGGTTTTCACATGTACATATACAAAAAAAATAAAAAATTAAGTCACATCCGATTGTACTAAATGTTTTAATTTGTGCATCTATGCAAGTTGAAACTGAACCTAAGAACTGACAATATATTCAACATAATTTAATAGCGTTGTAATTACTAAGTTCTATGAATGACAATTGTTTAAAGTAACAAACAATTCCCATTTGCAGTCTAACAAACCGCAGAAGCAGAAATTACTTCAGAACTGAGCCTTTTAGTTTATGCATAGCTGTTGATAACCACACACATTTAGATGAACTTGTACATTATTTATGGTGTTTAAGTTGCCACATCACTGGGAGGGTCTCAACAACTGCAGCTCTCCTCCACAAAATACCTCCCTTTAAAAAGGAAGATGTCGACACACACTTCCTCTTCCTGTGTCTCAGTAGAGATTGTGAAGATCGTCTGCATTTACTGTAACTAAATTCATTGAATTAAAATCACAACTTCAGAATAACAGACTAGTGCACAACTGCATCACCCACTGCTGCGGCGTAAATAATAAACAATAAAGTCAGGAGCCAGGCGGCTGTGTGAGAAACACGACGACAGACTGGGTTAAAACTGACTGAGGACTCGTAGAAATCATGATACTCTAATTTCACACTTTGATGGATGTTCGATAAGCATTTTTTGAGGAAGAATATAAGAAAGAAATGTATATTTTATTTAAAAAAAAAAAAAAAAAAAAAAAAAAAAAATTCTAATTATGAACAATTGTGATCTGGAACCACAAAAATGAGTTTAAAAAAAAAATTAACAAAATAAAAGTGACAATTATTCCAAAAGTGATGATGTGCAGCCTTTGTCCTGCGACTGGAGTTCCCCTTTGAACACGGCACGTGAAGGGGTCAGTGTCCACAGCAATGACTCCCTCACCTGATGATGTTTGGGTGTTTATTCTCACTTTCCCTGAAGTGTCGTCTCACTGTACCCATGTATGATAACCGCCGCCTCCCTGTGTACAGAAACAATTGCGATTACTAGAAGAGCTGGATCACGAGCAGTCCTTCAGTCTGTAGATTGTTTGTTCTCCCTTCTGACTCTTCACAAGAAGAAGAACAACAAGAGGCACAACCACCTGCCGCCGTTTGGTGTACGCTGGGGCGGCGAGGAACGCAAGTCTGGTGGTCGAGAGCGAGGGAGGGCTGTCAAGTGCTACAGAAACTCATGACTGAAAAGAGGAAACGGGAGATGCATAACTTCCTCTATTGACACAGATCGAGTGTGGGCAAAACTCAACTGTATCAGCAGCTGGATGAGGGACCCAGTGGAGTCGCCCCGCGGCCATCACTGCCTCAATGTGGGGAAACAAACCGCTTTATATGGTCGAAATGCACCAATTGTGCAGCAAATTATGCACATTGTTGAATTAATGGGACTCGTAATCATACAATTAATAAGTTACAGCAGTCAAATAATCAATATGAAAATAAACCATCCCCTGAAATACATTGTTCTTTATTGAACAATATAATATTGACGAGCGAAGCCCCATTTCTTGCATTGGCCGACACTCCGGTGTGACTGCAGAGGGGAAACATCTCCTCCTTTGCTGCATGAACAAAGTCAGAGTACGGGATTGAGAGGCTGTCTCAGAATAAAAAAGGTTGCAATGTCCACAAAAAGCCTCAGAAAAATGGTTGACACGGCTTCAAATATTACAGATAGTATGAAGCCTTTACTTCTTTCAACTCCTGCTCTGCCTCCCCCGGTCCGCCTCTCTCTTCCCACCTCCTCCCTTCCTCTCAGTCGGTTTGTATGAAACTAAAAGAACCATGTATGAAAAGGGGGAATTTATATGGGCTCACATGCCCCAATTACAGGATTTCCTGGAACTGTGTGCATGCATGTTTAAATGTGTGTGTATTCATGTGTGTGTGTGCGCGCGCGTGTGTGTGTGTGTGTGACAGACCACTTAATGTTACTTCCCCAACCCACCAGATCACAGACACATGGTTGTCACCAGCGAAGCGATGGTCACATGATATATCATTCTCTTATAATTCACACACTAAGTGTGGGCTGGAGTATTTCCATGTTACCTCCAACGATGATCACTCAGAACTCAAGAAAAGGATGAGAACAGGGTCGAGGAACTTTTACAAGTGAAATCAGTCCGTTAAAAAGCTAACGTCACACATTCACAAGGAATACTTTAATGATCTAGATACTATTTAGAGCAGTTAGTGCAAAATTATTATTTTAAAAAGGGTACATTCTTCTCAGAAAGTCCGTCAATTTGAAGAAAGTAATATCACTGCTCCCGTTTTAAGTCCTACAATCCAGAGTCATATCGTTTTGGAGCCATAGATTTTCTTGGTTAAAATAACTAGAATTAAATATCTGTTTTACGATCTCTAATAAAATAAAATAAATTGTTACATGAATCGTAAATTGAGGTATAAGGCGCTCTATAAAACTCACCAGGTTTTTAAAAATAAATCATCCAGCATAGCTGGAGCCTGCAGCTCAAGAAGATGGTATTGTTGTTGGCAATGTAGAAATGTAGTTTAGCCTGATAGATGAACATCAGCGCAGCCTTAAAAGCTTCTCAAAAGCAGTGTTGCATTGTTGCGATTAGATCAGATCAAAAACCTATAAACATCATAAGCCCGTTTTAAACACAAGTGTATTTCTGGCAGCGTTCCCTAACCTTCTTTAAAAGCCGATTGCAGTGAGAGAGCGAATGCAGCAAACAAAACTACAGAGCGGTTGACTTCCAGGTTGCCCATAAAATATTCAAAAGTTTGACCACATTATTTCAGCTCATATGTATTGCAAAGACAATTAGGTTTTCAAGTAGATCCTTCTATTCAGCCATCCTGTTAAAAAGAAGTATATAAATATGTTTAATCAGGCTTGACCCCCACGACCTTGTGCTTGTGGTGTGACAGACTAAATAAAACAGACTTTAGCCATTCTGGGTGATTCATATCTCTTTTCTAAGTTCACAAGTCAACTCAAATGAGTCATCCCATCGTTTAAATAATTTCTTAGGAATTGATATTGTAATTAAAATCGGAAAACTAATGTTTTCATTCATGCATTATTCTTAAATACATCTGTATATGCGAGTATGTTAAATGGCATTTAATGTGGTTGGAAATGCTCATTATACAATATACATCAAAACACTAATGACCTCAAAAACAGGAGGAGACATCTCCCTACAATTTGTAATAAATTACGACTTCCAGCGTTTACGTCAGGAATAAAGAGAGCAGGGAACAGTGTTGGATGCAGGCTCCTATTTACTCCTAAACAAGTAGCTAAGCGTATTCATATGAAGCATGAAACTTTTAGGACTCATTTAAGTGTTTGTTTTGGGAAGTTGGATTATCTAAAAGAAATACGCTGAGTTGCATATGTCTCTTTCCTAAATGCAATCCGTTGGACCCCACACATCACGTGACGGACCAGATGTAATTTGACTGTTTGCCACTACACATCCTTCAAAGCCCACCGCCCCTTAGTTCACATCATATTTGAAGTAAACTCAGCGCTTCCGGGGGGGTTTAGTTTACACCATAGTCTGAATATGAGACGTCTTCAGCCTCGAGTTCACAGCTCTCAGTCGGTCATAGCCATCTTGTTCGTTTGCATCCAGAAGTGACGTGGGTGGGTGGAGCCAAGCACAACGAGACATTTTTAGCTGAACTAAAGGTTACAATTAAAAGGGTTAAAGTAAAAGAAAAAGAAGAAAAAAAAAGAAAAAGGGACAACACCCAGACCGGAGTACGCCATGGTAATGACCCGTCAGTGACATGGGAGCCACGCTGGACGGCGTTCCCTTTTTTATCATCTATTCTACTCTAAATGGGACCATAATTTACTAAAGGAGCGTGTTGTATTGAAGAAGACGTTAAACAAACAATTGCGACCATGATTGTGTAATGTTTACTGGGGTAATACATCAAGTGAGAAGTGGGGTCATTTTGTCATAGACCTCTTCAGAGGAGTCGCCCCCTGAAGGCCATTAGGAAGAATGCAGGTTTACACACTTCCACATCCACTGCAGTGTCACTCAGGTTGCCGCCTGGTTTACATACGGTCCAGATGTATCTTGGTGCCTGCAGGGGGCGCTACCAAACAAAGGTAACTTATGTTTAAGATCACATATTAATATGATGATGATTAAGTATATTTGGAGATTAAAGAAAGATAAGCAGACTAACATCACATGTTGTGACACCAGTACCGTTAAACTGAATGTGTCCCAACCGTCATCCAACGCCAGCTGCTCGCAGCCACTGAGAGGTTTCCCAAAAGTATCTTAAAGAAATCAGTCAATCATCAAACGAAGCCCCTTTTGAAACGAAAGTCCAAAATGTGTATATTCTATACGATCTCTGTCGTCCCCCTGACAGTATGGCCACCTTTAAATGTGTATTACCACCAATAGGATAACAAACCCCTGAGATGATCCATGTCCCATTTTTAAGTCTACGGGTTAAGATCTTTTAAAGAAAACTTTAGTTTGCAAAATGCAGCAATAAAAACATGTGTGTGTAAAGAAGAGAACGAGTGATGTTTGAACTTTGTATAACAAACATCGTCCTCTGTGATGAGAGATTCCTACCTCCGGTCCATAAACCCAGGAGAAGATGGGTGCCGGATTTCTTCTGCCTCTCGCTCCTCTTTGGCCCTTTGCTTGGAGGTCAGCAGAGGTCATACACCTGGAAGAAAAGGCACAGAAGTGTTAACACATTAACCGGATTT
Organism: Liparis tanakae; assembly: GCA_036178185.1. Lineage (NCBI taxonomy): Eukaryota > Metazoa > Chordata > Actinopteri > Perciformes > Liparidae > Liparis > Liparis tanakae. The sequence continues at coordinate 15,543,781 of CM070092.1, forward strand.
GATCTCGGAGGTACGTGATCAACGACATGATTAACTCATCGAGTTATCTTCTCGCTTGTAAAATTGTCTAGATTACACACACAATACGACAGCTGAACGTACTGTATTATTATGATTTCAACAGAATTATAAGAACATTATTTAAATATATATAAGCTGTGGGGTATGTGTCTGAAATGCAGATTCAGACTAAACACAGCGATGAAGCGTTCTGGGGAAACGAGACACAGCAGCTACCAGAGGCACGCGTGCAGAAGGAGGTCGTGTCAGGACAGCAGGAACAAGGGATGAAGCACAGATGTCTAATTATGTTGCAGACAAAGCTCGGCAAACAGAACTGGCATCAAGAATTTAATTCAAAAAACCCTGATGGCTCCTCCATATAACAAACACACAAAGAGGGAAAACTACAAAACCACTTTAAAAACTTGTCCTCTTTTTATTCACCAACTCGGGCGGTATACTGCGGCCCAGAGCGGAGCACAAAACAACTAAAAAAGCTTCGACAACACTTGAAACTAGAGGGCATGAGGCATTAACTACCTGCATGCGGCTAAAGATTTAACCAAACAGGCTGTGCCCAAGACGGGGAAACCAAACCCAAGCCAGTTGAGCTTGTTAGGCCGGTCTGTCAGAGGGGCGAGTCAGCAACATATCTACCTATGTAATCACATGCGCGCGCATACACACACACGCACACGCACACACACACACACACACACACACACACACACACACACACACACACACACACAAGCCCACTTGCATGCCAGCTCTCCCCACCCAGGAGGCAGGCAGAAGCCTTAACCCAACATTACAGCCTGAACACATCCTATTGTAACAGTGACAGGATTAAAATAAAACACTGGGTGCGCCGTGGGGAGGATGATGATGATGAGGATGATGATGATGATGATGATGATGATGTAACAGACCACTGAAGGGAGATCATTTAGGCGCAAAGAGGCTCAACCCGACAGACCCGCTGCGTGCCCATGAGCGGCGCAGAGGCAGGTGATGTGCGTGAGGGCAGGTGAGGTTTTGGATGTCAGCCGGTGTGTTCTCGGCTATAATTAGCAGCCGAGTCTCCAGAGACGTCCCCGCCGACCCCGCGCCGCCTCTCGCTCACCTGGCCGACGCCGACGCGTCAGACGGCGGCTGCAGCACCTGCTGCGGAGACCGCCGCCGCCGCGCCGCCGCGCCGCCTGCGCGTCATGTCGCGCGTTTTTAAAAAGTCCAGCTGTATAATAAAACGGGAATGAACGTCGACGGGAGTTAGCCGAGGCTACGCGTGACGTAGTTAGTCCTCCCGTGACCCCGATCGGGAGGGTGGGGGGGTGAGGTGAGCAGGAGGAGGCGGAGGGGAGGGGGAGGCAAGCCGGCGCTGCCATGGCACACGGACGTGTCACTTTACCAACACCACACAGAACTTAAAAAGTGTGCGTTTTAATGCACATTTAAATGGACGGCATGTCAGGTGAAGCGGTTACCTGAGTGCCGGTGTGTCACCTGTTCAGACTCGTCGCCTCCCACATGACCTGCCGCCACACTTCCTGGATTACTCCGTCCCACCCTGCCGAGTTACTTCTTCTTCTTCTTCTTTATTTCTTTCTTTTGTAGTCCTCGCGGCTCTGGTCTCGTGCACCGGGGGGTCCCGCCGTGCTCAGCTCGGCACCCGCGAGGTTGTAATCTCCGCCAGATCGTGCGTCAGCGTTTTTCTTCTTCTTCTTCTTCTTCCTCCTCCTCTTGCGGGTCCTCTCGTGTCTGCAGACCGCCGGCTCTGTGCGCTGCTGTGCCCCCCTGTCTGCTGCCGCCGCTGGCCCACTCCGACTCCCAGCTCCTTCTTTCTGAGAACCAGGAAGCGGCTTGCCCTACTTACACCCAGCCGCGGATTGGCTCTGGCAGGGCTGGAGGAAGAGACCGCCGGGGTGGGCAGGGCACAGGGAAGGGAGGAGGGAGTGAGGAGGGCGGGCGGAGGGAGAGATGGGAGAGGACGGAGGGGGTCCGGCTCCGATGCGATAGGCCAAGCGCGGTGTCTGTCTCCGTGGAGGCGGCGGAGGGAGGAGTGAGGTGGGCAGGTTTTGAGACCCTCCTCCTCCCCCTCCTCCTCCTCCTCCTCCGGGCATCACTGCGCATAGGTGGGTAGGGTAGGGCGCGCAGTAGATATCATCCCATTGCTCACCTGTCAAAAGCATTTTCATTAACAAATACAATCAAGGAATCTCAATATCAATATCAACGGAACCTTTTGTAATCAATGACACGTGCACAACGCCATGCAGGGACTTTTATTTGACAACGTGTAGTCCACAGTTTGCTGAATGCAGTATACTTTTTGTTTCCAGCAAGATAAAAGTGTCACAGACACGCAGAACAGACCTCTGAACACACCGCCTCCTGTTTGAAGTGGTGATGGGGATCACCTCGCTTTACATCCTCCTCATCTACTGCAGCTCCACGTGTGTGTGCGTGTGTGCGTGTGTGTGTGTGTGTGTGTGTGTGTGTGTGTGTGTGTGTGTGTTGGTGGGGTTTGACGTGAGGGTGCAGGAAGTCTATATATAATGCTGCGGTGAGCTCAGCCCATTACCACCCCCTAACCTTAAATCTGTGCTTGTTCTGCGGGTGCAACTAGACGTAAAACTACACGTGCACCACTGATTCCCCATGTGAGCCTGTTTTACACGGTGGGGGTCGAGGCCTGTGGGTTATTAAATAGTTATGCTGCTCTTAAAAGTATTTGCTTGATTTGTATTACTCTATATTATATTGCAATTCTGGATACTGTCATCTCTCCGATGTCATCTACAAATGATCCACATGAAACAATCTGATAACTTTAGTTGAACACCATATGATAAACGGCCGTGAACAGACACTGCACCACTTTACACGTTTAAATGGACAAGTTCCTGCAGAAAGACCCTCCAGTCTGGTGGTGGATGCATGTATTGAGGATTAATAAAGTGATTAGACTTGCAGGACTGTGGCTATTACCATGTAATGCAATGTAGTGTGATGAGGAGTACGATACTCACAAGAGTCCGTTTTTAGCCTCAGAAACTCCCTGACTCCATGACTTCCCTCTGAGTCTATTTCAGAGCCAGAATGACGGGCAGCAATTAGGGTTTTGTTTATCCCGCCTCTCTATTCATGTCCGCCATCATTACTGTCTCCTTCTCGCTCCTCCGTGGCTTCTCCTCCTCACATGTAAATGTCCCTCCTGATCTCGCACGTTACTGTAACGACTTCAGAAATATAAAAGGTTCTCTTGTGCGAGATGCGCCTTCTTCCTGCTTTGTTGATTATTAAAGTGTGATCGCCATCTAGTGGCCAGCGTGCAGACTGCAGGCACCCCGAGACAAACGCGTGTGTTTTGTCTTTGTTTGATAAACATTCATTAATAGTATGATTATATGTGGTTTCATCGTCATTCATTGTATTATTTAAAAAAAAAATCCTTGACTCGTTTATTTTTTGTTTAGTAGTTTAGTTATGTACAGGAAGTCCAACACATAGCACTTGATCGTTTATTTAATTATTTGTGTATGTGAACTAATATATTATGACACTATTATAAACTCCATAGTAACGCTAAAATGGAGACTTAATTGATCAATATTACATTTTGAAGTTGTCCCTATTTTTACAAAATTGGTAAGTTGAATTCTGAATAACATCATTCTTTTTATAGCAATTTACGATTTTATGATGAATAAATATAGATATTAATGATAATTTTGATATCAATTTGTATTCATTACATCTGCGATAAGCAATACTGGTTTGATTCACATGTAGAAATACATTTAGAGCCCCTCTTATGTCCCTAATGTTAGTTTATATCCCCAACAACAAAAAACTAAAACATTTGCCATTACAAGTCATCTCCCTTTTCCAGACACATGAATGCTGCTTTGTGAGACTCAGAATGGGCGTTCAAGACAAATAATAACACCAACATAGTAATGCTTCCAACTCGTCTGCAGGAAACATCTTTGCACATTAATGAGAGAGGAGAGGTCACACACATGCATGTGAGACAGGAGTCTGCCCTCACAAAGGATACTGACTGAGTCAGTACCCGCCTCTTCCTGAAGAGCGGGAGAGATTTCCCAACCTTGACCTTGTAGGATGTGAGTGTGTGTGCCCTCGACCGAGGTACGAGGTTAGCGCTCGGGGTGCAGGAGAAGCAGATTGAGCGAACACTCGTAAACTATTCGAGACAAGAAGTCATTTTACCACCAGTGTTGAAGTTAAGTCTGCATGTGTAAAGTAAACAATTCGTACTGCACTCAAGAAGAAATGTTCGTATTGTCCTTTTCTACTTCTACTTCAGTTCAGAGGGAAATATGACGCTACACTTTTATTGTACTCCATTACATGTATTGGACAGATATAGTTAGTTAATTTTAAGATAAATGTTTTCAAAAAATATATGCTAAGCTTATTAATACAATGTATATACATACTAAATAGTTATAAATAATTTATAACTAGAGGTTTGAAGTAAAGAGTGTCCATGTTCCACTAAACCTTCGTAAAGGTCCAAGTTCTCAACATTCAAGTTTGAGTTGAAATACAAATCTATATTTCATATTTTGTCAGCTTGTAGTTTATGCAGCAGCATATATATGGCTATAAAAATGTGTATATATATATATATATATATATATATATATATATATATATATATATATATATATATATATATAATAAACATCCTCAGAACAGACACACACAAAGGAGCTCATGCCTCAACACACTCAACAAAATGATATCTAAATCAGCTTTATTGTTACATCCAGATTTACACCTTCACCATTACTATCATGGTTTATCATCATAATCATAATAATCATCCTCTCCACACTCAAGATCCTCATGGTGACAGCATTATTAGCTATTTTTTTTCCGTTCAAAAGCTAAATAAAAAATGTAACATTTGGTCCCTTAATATGTAGTCTAGGCAATATGGTATCAGGGGTTAAGACAGAAGAGTCTTGTTGCTACGCACACAAAACATCAAACATCACTGGAGATGGTGCTGAAACAATGTTGCAGGGCGACAGAAGGAAGAGCCATTTGAACATGAGGCCGAGACGGACGCCAGAGAAAAGTGTCGGGCAAACCGAGAGAAAGGGAGTGAGTCTGTGAGCGCCGACGAAGACGTGAGCGACGGGGCAGAGAAGAGATGAAAGACAGAGAGGCTGAGGAGTGAGGAAGAGTACAACAGACCCACAGAGGGGCACGTATTTACAGTTCAGCACAGCAGTAGTGTCTTTCTCACACACACACACACACACACACAATTTACAGAAGTTGTCAGTGTGAACACATTGTTTAAAAGTTTTGTCTTGTTGAAAAACTAAACACAACACACCTCGGACAACAATACTACCAGTGAACTGCTCCTAGTTATTTCAAATTCATACGAGCATCAACTTTACAGGGATTTCATATTCTTATCATTGATATTAATCCGATGAGAACATATTACACTTTTGTGCAGAATGGGAGGCAGGAGGGAGTTGGAGCTGGAAAACAGGAAGCGTCTGCTCTATTGCCCGCATTTTAAACTGACATCAACCTTTATTATTATGGTCAATGTCGTTTCCTGTCACATTGAGAGACTCTCAAATAGTTCACATGTATTGCATGTATAGAAAATGGAGACTTATTTTTGATCAGCTATTGCTTCCATCTCGTCTGACTGTGCATACTGTTTCCACCTCAGCTCCCCTGCTGGTTCCATCAATCACTAACACAGATATGTATGTATACATTTGGATGTTTTTCAGGCTCTGCACCAACCACTCAACACACCACGAAAGTCTCCTCGAGCGAAGGCTCGGCCGAGAGTCCCACGGACAGCTGATGTTCTAAGATAATCACATCCTATCCATGAGATGGAGCTGACTCAACTCGGTGTATCCGGGGCTCTGCTGGTCAGCAGCGGTCACAACATCCGGTGAGAACGTCTTACACGTTAAAGGACGCTTTGTGTCCTAGTCCCTCGGAGTCTTTTCTGGCGAGTGATAGCTGAGGGTCTTTTCCCCCACCTTTAGGGGAGGTGCTGTTGGCAGAGGAGGCTGCATGTCGGACTGAGCGGATGGAGTGGTTGATGCCTGAGAGGTCGGGGCTGGGGTCGAGGGTGTACTGGATTTTGAGGAGAAGGTAGGAGCAGCTATGGGGGTTGGCTTTTGTTTCTTGGGGTGTGCAGAAGCAGATTGTAAACTAGAGGAGAGGGTGGTGGTGGAGGAGGAGGAGGAGGAGGAGGTGGTGGTAAGAGATGAGGGCTTAGTGGAGCTCGGGTTTGGGCATGAGGTCGTTGAGGGTGGGGTTGCAGCTGGGGTTGGTTTGGTGGTGAAAACAGAGCCGGATGGGGTGATCGGAGAAAGGACAGGATGCACTGAGAAGGTTATTTTATGGGGAGATCTAGTGTTAGCTGGTAAAGGGGACGGAGATGCAGTTTGGGTGGGGGTCTGTTTGGGAATCGGGCCTCTGCTTGAACTAGGGACAGAGGGCTGGAGTAAAGGGGTTGGACTCTTGGATTTAGTTGAGGACGGAACAGGTGTAACAGGGATGGGAGAAGGTGTGAGGGTTGGGGTCTGGGTAGGAGGAACAGGTGTCAGGGTTTGTGGTGGAGTTTGGGCGTGGGTCGAAACGCGAGCACGCGTCGTCTGAGTTGGAGAAGGGATTGGGGTCGGGGCGGGACTGGGGCCGGACAGCGGAGAAGCAGAAGGAGGTGTGTTGGATGCCTTGGCTCGGGGGCTCTGGGGGCGCGGAGGGAGAGAGGTGATCAAGGAGGAAGGAGGAGAACGGGACGTAAACAACGTCTTGGGCCCATACGTTTGAGGTACTAGAACAGGGGTAGAAACAGAAGGCGAAGGCGATGGCGAGGAGGGGGAGGAGGAGCAGGGAGAGGGCGTAGGAGTTGGTTTGGGACGAGAAGTCGCCGAGAGCGACAGCGGGCACGCTCCCGCTGAAGGGGGGGTGGAGCAGGGAGCTGGAAACGGGGTCGTTGGGATCGGTTTAGGACGAGGTGTCTGCGGGTGTATGGGTGAAGGAGACGAGAGAGTGGCTGAAGGTGAAGAGGTGGAGGAGGCGAGCGGGGCCTGCTTAGGAGGGGAGGAAGATGGCAAAGAAGCTGCAGAAGGCATGTATGCAGCGGTGGGCGTGGCCACCGCGTGAGGGGCGGGCTGCGGGGGCAGACTGTGAGCCAGAGCTGCCTGAAGAGGAACGGCGGCCTGTGCTTGTGCGTTTAGCGGTAGATTTGTGTTACAAGTCAGCATACCTGCACTGCCTCCTCGGGCGAGCTGCCCCGCCAGGAAAGGAGTCGCCAGCAGGTTACCCCCGGAGGCCTTCCTGTGGAGCGGCGGGTGGGGCTGCACTCCGGCCCAGGAGCGGTGAGGCAGCGTGGGCTGCGAGGCCGACAGCAGCCGGGCCTCCTGGGTCAGCCGGCCGAGCGCAGGCAGACACTGAGAGCTGTTTCCTCCGTGACGTAGCAGGGCTTGTTTTGCCCCCTGCGTGTCTGACGGGGCGCCGTAATCAGCTGCGGGTACCTTGTGGAGGGGCGGAGTTTGCGGCCCTACACCTGGCGACACAGCAATCGTCGAGGGATGATCAGCCTGGAGGCGGAGGCTGTACTGAAGAGTCCTTTCTTGTTGGACGGACGTCGGGACGGAGGAGGCGGACGCCGATGGCGTTTTTACAATAGGGGGCGACGTCAACCCACCGAGAGGACCCACGGACGAGGGGGAGGCGGGAAATCCTCTCGGCGACAAACCGCCCATCCCTCCCATCGTCATCATCCCGATGAGCGAGCTCACCGAGGGGCGGAGGGGCTGCAACGTGGGAGGACGAGGGGGAGACAGAGGGAACGAAGAGGAAGGAGAGGGAGAAACGAGAGGGGAGGGCAGGAAGAAAGCCCCCCCCAGTGCATGCTGCTGCTGCAGCTGCTGCTGTAGATGCTGCTGCTGCTGCTGCTGCTGGTGCATGAGGGCGATGGCGACGTTGCTGGTGGCAGCGGCGGTCTGCAGAGGGGCGTGGACCAGCGGACCCCAGATGACCGGGCGTGGCCGAGGGGACACCGAGCCACTTCCTCCCATGACTCCGCCCCTTCCCGCCGCGGCAGCAGCCGCGATGGCGTCCTGCATGGCCAACATGCCGTCGTGTTTGACGATCTGCTGCACCAGCACGCTGTCGCAGGAGCCCAGACCCCCGGCCCCCGGACCCCCCGGACCGCGGCCCCCACCGCGACCCACGCTGCCCGCCAGAGAACCGCCCTGCGACGATTTACGCAGGAGCATGGAGTTCTTCCTGCCTGTCGAGGAGAACATTCATATCAAGTGTGAGTTAAGTTCCAGAGCACAAAGATAGAAAAAAGTGACATCAGGGTTCTTACACATTTTGACCGATGGATTTCCAGGACTTTTCCATGACTTTTCTATGACTTTAAACCAAATTTCACTAAACTGAAATCTCGGTAAAAACATGAAAACTTTAGAACATTTTGCGTATTGAGAGCTATCGCCGGGTTACATTTTGAGCGTCTTTCTTTAAAAAACATATTAATTATTTCAAACTCGGTGTAAATGAACTCTTTTCCATGACTTTTCCAACACTTTTATGATTTGAGTTTTTTCCATGACTTTTCCAGGCCTGGAAATGACCATTTTAAAATTCCATGACTTTTCCAGGTTTTCCATGACCGTACGAATCCTGTGACATGTTGTTTACTGGACACATGGCAGATATTTTCTTCACCGAGAACATTGCTCAACCTTTAGTATTTCAGCGTTAAAGACCGTTAAGCTGAGGACAAGGCGCCTGAGAAATGTAGCAGTACTTGGATGGATGATGCAAATATTGGGCAAGGCCGTTACCGAATTCTAGAGCTGAATGGAAGATAGCAAGTCAGGATGGAAGAGTAACGCCTGAGCCACACTTTACCGATTCGGTCCAATCGGTCCACAGCTACAGTTTCAAAGGCGCGCCTCATCATGGGATGTTCCTCCAGCACCTCGTTGAAGCTGTCCACGCTGAGCGAGTACAGGCGACAGTAGGTCTCTGCCCGGACGCTGGCTGTCCTCCGTCCACGAGTCAACAAACAAATCTCTGAAAAGCGTACAGGATAAATTAACATACAATTCAATTCAATTTAATTCAGTTTATTTGTATAGCCCAATTTCACAAATTACAAATTTGTCTCGGAGTGCTTTACAATCTGTACACATAGACATCCCTGCCCAAACAAAAAAACAAAAAAACTCCCAAACAACCCAAAAGGGAAGAAACCTTCAGGAGAGAACAGAGGAGGATCCCTCTCCAGGATGGACAGGTGCAACTTCCAGTATAAACTTCCCTATATTCTTCCTTTATACCTTCCTACAGAACTCGAGCTGCACTTTATTATCACCTCCAAAGTATGAGCCGTCGCTCAGCTTGGTGGCATTGTTGCCACGGGTCAGCACCCCGACCCGCCCGTGCTGGATGAAGTACATCTTCCGGCCGATGGTGCCCTCGCGGATGATGAAGTCTGAAGGCTGGAACACTTCGAATCGCAGCTTGGTCAGCACGGCGGTCACAAAGTTGGGATCGGCGGTGGCGAACAGCGGCATGTTAGCCACCAGGCTGCGGCAGTTGAAGCTGACTATCTCCTGGAGGAAGAGGATGAAGAGAGAAACAGAGGAGTGAAGGTAGAGATCGGCTCGAAGGCCAGAGCGTGTGTCGTCTCTCGGTGCAGAGCAGCGAGTGTTTGAGAATTCATTACTTCTTTTAGCGGCTCGCTGAGCTCCCCCAGGATGTTCTCCTCGTCGAACATCTTCCCCTGGAAGCGGTGCTCATAGTACTCGTGGATCTTCTGCCGAACGTCTGCAGGAAGCTTATGGAACGACATGTACTGCTCCACCTGCTTGTACTGCAATAACACACACACACATGCACAGGTCAGGGGGATGGAAACACATGCACTTAAAAAGAAAAGAGCTCAGAGGAACGAGGATTAGTCCACTGTGTCCGCTTTAAACTTCACTCGTCCACATAATAGACACTCAATAGTTTACGCAATAAAACAGTACATTAAGATTTTTGATTTACAATATTCATTTTTTCATCTATACAATTGATTTTGGTTTTGGAGGAAATACTACTTTTTTTTCTATTACATATATAATATTGTTGCATATATATTTTACACTAAGAATATCTTTGAATTTGTCGTATGGACAATGGAGTGATTTTAGACAACGCCTATGAGTTGTGGGAAGTTTGAATGACAATGTATTTTTGAACATTTAAATATGATAAGTATGATAATCCATTCAACTTTGGAAATACCTTATCCTCACATGAGTTGCCTTTTGACAGAAAACTATTTAACAACATTTTCATAATTGAATCATCTGCAAGAATGTAATGGTTCCAGTTTTGAAAATATAAATATCCGCTGTTTTACATCATTGTAAATGTAGGTATTAAGATTTTTGACTGAACTTTGAAGATAGCGTTTTGATGGCAATCTTTTACTGAAATTTGATTATTTAATGAACAAAAAAATAAAATAAAGTATATATATATATATATATATTATTGTCAACATAAATAGATTGAATCAGGTTTGACGGCCAGGCTTAAAATAAAGCTTCGCCGTCATGTTTCACCTTTTCCTGGTACTGCCGTCTGGAGGAGTCCAGCGACTGGATGAGCGCCGTGGCGTGGCCGATGAACATGGCGTAGCAGGTGGCGCCGACGATCATGCTGAGCATGGTGAGCCACACGTCCATCATCCCTTCTGGAGCCTGGGCGCCGTACCCGATGCACAACATGTGGCTCATGGCTTTGAACAGAGCATAGGAGTACTGCACGCCCCATGTGTCATTCTGGGAGTGGGAGGCCGACGGAGAGTGGCAGGAAGAGTAAAAAGGAGTGTTAATTAACAGAGTGCTACAATATTATTCTTATTTCCGCTGCGTTACAGAAGCGTTTTGCATCTCAGACACTTCAGAAAATACAGCAGAGATCATAACACACAGCAGCAGAGCAATTCAACTGCCAAACGCCACTTTGCTTCCAAACAGAGCGTCTGCAGAACATTTAAAACCACACAGACAATAAAAAGGCAGTTAAGTTGCATTATTAATAAATACACGTCTGCAGACCATCGGGGCCGGCCTGTGCATGTGTGTGTGTGTGAGTGTGCGTGTGTGTTTCACAGTCCAATTATACTAAGATCTTCATAGTCTAAAGGATGAGGGGACTTTCTCTGGGGAAAATCCCAGCATCAGCCTACTTAGCAACAGTCGCCCTGGCAACCGCTAAGACATGAGTCAGCTATCCATGCCGCTGTGTCTCTGCGTGCATCCATGGGTGTACACGTCCGTACGCCTGCATGCATGGAGACACAATCTCCAGCAGGTCCCCGAGGACTTTGACTCGCGTTCACACCTTCACCCGATCCGTGCAGAGGCCGTGGACTGGAAAGGCTTTTTTAGTTTTGTGAGGATGATGATGATGATGATGATGATAATAGTCAATCTTGCTCCAACTGGACATGGAGCAATTAACACAGATAGGGAGGAAACAATGTTAAATCTTATAAACACCCTCCCTCTGCGCACACACACACACACACACACACACACACACACACACACACACACACACACACACACACACACACACAGATAACTAGAAGCCAAGCCACTTCTTGAATCTGTGATTTTCATTCATCTGACATAAATATTGTGCACACTGTTCAAACAAGTTGAGATAGCGCTTTGTCCTTTTCATTCAACCAGAACTAAATGTCACGGTCTTTTTTGTTCTCTGCACAATATAAAATCACTGAAACGTATTAAAAATAGTGTCGCGTACACACAGGCGGCTGATTAGAGACTCACCACCATCAGGTTCTTGGAAACCCAGCAATCAGGAGGGAAGTCCTGCAGCATCGGGACCAGGAACTGGAGGCAGCCGTCCCAGTGGCACAGCAGCAGCATCATACCAATCAGGTTCACTATTCTCACCATGGCACTGGCAAGGTCATAGGTCATATGGAAGATCTGAGGAGGAGCAGAGAGAAAAGATGAGCAGGGAAATAAGTGGCATGAATGAAAGAGAGAAAAGGACAGATGAGGTTTTTTTTTTCATATGGATTCATTAAAAAAAGTGTTAAAGATGCATTTCCTCCAGCGCAGTACAACAACAACAACAACAACAACAACGTGTTGCATTCTGTTTGTGACGTGCCATTTGAAAAGGCTTGGCATGAGTCATATCTTACATATGAAATGAGTTTTGAACGAATATCCTCCACCTCGGTTTCTCACCTCCTCCCACTGATGGATGTAGCGGATGAGTCGAGACAGGCGGAGCAGTCGCAGCAGGCTCAGGATTTTGGTGAAGCGGAAAATGCGCAGCGCCCGAGCCGTCCGGTAGACCTCGGAGTCCAGACTGTCCACCATCAGGAAGATGTAGTCCACCGGGATGGACGACACAAAGTCCACCAGGAACCAGTTCTTCAGGTAGTTCTGTCGGATCGCTCTGAGTTGGAGGAGCGTGGAAGAAGAGGAGTGACATTTGTAATTTGGCAATCAAGCATAGGGGAAGTGATTCCAACATTTTTGCCGGCATGAAGCGATTCTCATTCATATTTAACAGGAGTGCGACTGGAACGTGAACAAAGCTCTGCAACCAGCGGCTTACATGTCACACAAACCCAGCAGAGGGCCAGAAGAGCACATTTAAATGAATGGAGACAGAGCAGGCGCATTAATATGTTCAACCATCCACACACACACGCACACACACACACACACACACACACACACACACACACACACACACACACACACACACACACACACACACACACACACACACACACACTCAAAGCAACTAGAGGAGCCTGTAATGACCTGGGGTCCAGCAGGATCTCAGTGTTGTCTTCCTTGATGATGCCGGTCCTGAAGTTGAGCACCAAGTCGACCATGAAGAGAGTGTCAGAGACCACGTTGAAGATGATCCAAGAAGGAGTGTTCTCTTCTCTAAAGAAAGTGATGCCCACCGGCAGGATGATTAAGTTCCCCATCATCAACATAAGCATCAACAGGTCCCAGTAGAATCTAGACGGAAAAAGAAAGCGTTGACGTTTGTTTTCTGTTTCTGTGTCTATGAGGTTAGAATGTGAGTCCAACTTATGTCTTTTCTTTAGTGGACTTTTATTTTATTGCATGAACTTTTTTTTCTTTTCATTTTTCATATAGGAGGATTTTCTACTTTTCTTAATTCTGTTGATTTATGTATAAATTGAGCTTCTTTGGGTTGTGGGCAGTTATATGTGGAGAATGTTCTTGGATCTTGGAAATTGTGAACGCCAATACTTTGCTACTGTTCGACATTTCTTTATTAAATCAAGACTTAGTTATTAGTAACACCTGGGATACTTCTTTTCCGACTGACAAGTCATCGAGCGATAATTGAACCGCTGAAGTCATGCCAATGAATTTTCTTATTTTATTGATTTTCAAACTAAAAAGACTCACCTGAGATTCAGTATCGTATCTACACAACATTAGGAGAGATTCAATACAGAAACGTCAATTTTTAGGCAGCACAAAATGAGATATCCTGACGTCTAGAGTGTAGTATGTAGTATCAAATCCCATAATGCATCTGGATTGCGCCTTATCTTCCTAACTCAACCTCTCAACTTGTACACAAGCCCAAGTCGAGATAACCTGGATGACATGTTAAGGTAATTTTACAAGACTTAAGAAAACATTTCAAGAGACAGACGGAGGGGACAATGAGAGGAACTCATCAGTAACCTTCGGAGGCTTCATGAATCTGTATTTCATGCTGGAAGGTATCACATGACGTAGCTCTCATAAAAATGCTGTTTGTGATTTAAGTATGACAGAAAAAGGCAATCCAATCATCTGCAGATGATGCTTGTCATCTTTCTTTCTTTCCCCTCCTAATCCCTTCATCCGTCACCTTAACCTATCAACGACGTGCTTTCCACACACTGCTCTCCTTCTGAGAGAAAGGACTCTCGAGGTCTGTGGTCGATCGCTGTACAGATCTAATTTAGTAACACCGCCTCATGTGGTGTGATGCTGCTGCTAGACTGATGAAGATTAAGTATGAGTCATCTCCGCTACTTCTCTCTGACTTTGTCACTTCAAGATCACTCAAAGTAAATTCAGGAATTCTGAACAGCAACACAGATGCAGCGGTTCAGAGCTGCTGTATGTTTCTGTACGTCCTGTCATATTGTCAGGCCGGCGGCTGTAGGACCCAAACGCCAACAACTTTCCAAAGGAAATGTAATCTTTTTGCTCAAAACAGGTCAACACACACACACACACACACACACACACGCACACAAAAATGACATTTTACTTGAAAATTAAACACCGCCACAGTGCTATAACATGTGATTGTACTTTTTAATTCCACTACATTTATTTGACTACTCTAATAACTTTCTAGTTGTACACAAAAAAAACATATTTAAACATTTACAAAAACACAAAAATCTATCCTATTAGCTTCCAAAAATGCAATGTGAAGGAGTTTTAAATACCTGTTTGAGGCCCGAAGAGGTAACAAAAAAATATTAACTTAAATGAAGCCATTTAACCTTTAATGCAATATGTTTTACATTGTTTTCTACGAGATTACTCATTATTTAATTGAGGTCGGGTACTACACACCTCTGCGACCACGCCTCCAGTCTGGACGCCATTATCAGCCGTAACCGCCATATAAGAGCGGTGAGACAACCACGGGACACGCTCACATGCACCAACATGCACTAAATGCATGTGTGGCAGGCTACGCAGACGAAGTCTGCCATATTACATATTAAATAACCACACACACACACACACACACACACACACACGTATATACACACACACAGCAACATGGTTCTCTGCTCAGGTAGACATTGGTCTTCTACATCTTTACACAGCAAACCGTTGTGTTCTGTTCCTGATCTAATCTAATCTCAGCATGTGAGTGAACATTCATCAGCACGTGTGTACGAGACTTCACATTGAGATGTGAGACCAAACGAATGAGAACAACCAACAGACAAGAGAAGACGTCAGATCCAAACTGAGAAGGATGTCAAGGTGTGTCATGTCGGCTAAATACCTGAACAACACTGGCTCAGGCCTTGTGTGTGGTTGTGTGGTTGTGTGGTTGTACGTGCTCTTGTGTGTACTCGTGAACACAGATAGGAATTGCAAATGCAATCAAAGGCTCTCCACTGCCTCATCAGTACTGAACATGAACAGGTGCTAGAGGAGAACTGACCTGCATATACCTGCTCAGCTGTTGTCAATCCAAACACTAATTCTACTGTAATTGAGGCCAAGTGCTCCACGAGAGGCCTCTGATTGGTTCCCTGCTCGCTGTTGGCCAGATGTCAGTTCTGAACAAGTTTCCACCCATCATCCTGCCAGACGTACAGACAAACAAGCACAACGGCAACCGGCTATTACGTAATAAATCTGTGTTACTATATGTGTGATGCCACCAACTCTGTCTCAACGCCACACGTCTGTGGTGGCAGACACGCCGTCTGTCTGAGTTCACCTCGCTCGCTGTTCCAACGTGTGAATAGCCTTCATCGGAGATGTGCAGCAGAAATACATCTTTTCTTCATGAGGTGAGAGCTTATCAGCACACTCAATAGTGACACACACACACACACACACACACATACACACACACACAGGCTCTGTGCTGAAGGTCAATACAGGCACAAAACCCCAATAAAGGGGCTTTGCAGTGATCCGTCTTTCCCTCACTTGCTCCGGCCTCACAAAGTTGCTCTTCAGCTGTCTCTGCAGGTACTTAACTGAAAAGTTAGATGACTGAATTATGTATAATGCATACTCAATTTGCATAATTTAAGAAGTCATACATAATTGATCAAAAGTCAATTGTGATTCTCCGACAGGTTAATTAGAACGATTAGCATTTTTAGATATCGTGCATGAATACCAGTAAGAGCAGGAGGGCGTTCATCCACCCGTCTGTTCTCTGTTCCTCACTGACCTCATTCACTGTATCTCCTGTGAGCAGACGCATAAGCAGAACTTGTGACTGATCATCAAATTGACAGACACAATTACTATGTGTGTGTGAGTGTGTGTGGTTGATGAGAAAAAAGTGGGCCAGGAGCCTTGGGGATCAAGTCATCAATTGTTGTTAGAGCTCATCTTAAGATTATGAGCGCCGTCTCTCCCTCAGTGCTCCACCTGCATATTATTCATTAATGCAAAGTCTCTAGCAGCCAATGACCAGCATGCCTCTGGGTGTTTAGCATGTCAGTCTGTAAATAGTCCAACATTATACAAGTGAGGGTGAATGCAATTTGGCCTTGTGTGTTTAAGGCTGGAGGACAAGACTTTAAAATGCCCCATCCCTAGTTGCCTCTATTAATAAAAGAAAACCAGAGACATGATTAACCACCAGGTTCCTCTTTAACTTCACGAGGAGAGTTTCACTCTAGAAAATTAAAGCCTCAATTGTCATTTCCATTTCAGGTATTCTCACGCTAATTATCCCCTGCACAGAGCCGCCAGCAGAGGGCGCTGTGCCGGGTTCATCCCCGGTTATGGACGTGGAAGGCTTCTCTCGCTGCTCCCTGATCAACCAAACATCTTCAATACATCTGTCCTTCTGAATCACATCTTCTCACAATTACCCTGAAACTATTTCTTCTGGAAACAACCAGCCTCTAGAGTATCTATTGTCCTCGTTAACTAGATGACGTAGCTGCGTGACGTCTCCACCGGAGGCCTCGTCACCACCCTTTCCATAAACACCTCTCCCTGCTTCATCAAGCCCCAAAGGACTCTAACACACTCCCCTCTCTGCATTCTCCATTTTAACCTTTCATACAGGCTTTGACTAGATTCCACCGTATATTCTCAGAATGCATCTTTTGCTGCACGAGTGTCTTTCTCCACCCGTACTCCTCCCTATATTTCCCCCAGTTAACTGAGGAGGGTGCTAAATGTATCCAATGTCTCTGTGATTATGTGTGCATTACTTCAGCTGGCCGTGATCCATTCAACCACCCTAACGGTTGGTGTTTTTGATGCGCTAAGGGCATTTGTTTTACACACAACTGCAGATCGATGTGGAGGGTGTGTGTGTGTGTATACCTGAAGTCACTGTACGGGTGTATGATCCACGTCCCGGCTGATTTCAGTCTTTCCTGCTCCAGTGCCACGGCTTTGTGGGATCCAAACATGCGCAGGCTGAACTTGTTGACCCCCGGCTGAAGCATGGCTCCAAACTGTCTCTGGATGAAGGTGCTCTGGTTGGAGGTGCTGTAGTCCTCTCCGTCCAGCCCCATGCCGAAAACACCCGGTCCACACTGACCCATCAACTCAGGAGTTCCTGCAGCAGTTGTGTTATATGTGGTGGTGGTGGTCTCCGGGGCGGTGGCCACCACCACTACTCCAGTGCCGGTGGAGGAGGTGGAGGTCAGGGCGGCGCGGGTGGCAAAGCCCACCGAGCGGGGAGGTGGCGGCAGGGGCACCGGGGTGGTCGGGGTGCCCGCTGTCCGGAAGGGAAGGCCGTCCCTGGTGGAGGAGCTCATGATGGAGGGGCGGCGACCACGTCCGCCTAAAGAAGCGCTGTCCGCCCCGAAGGAGCCCCGCTCCCCTTCCAGCGAGGCCTGGGACAGCCTGTAGCCCGGCGAGGGCAGGCTGCCCTTACTGCGCCGCTGTGAGTCCCCTCGTTTACGTCTGGGGAGGCTGTCCCCCCCAGAGCCCCCGGTGCTGCTGGGGGTACCCACACCTCCCGCCACCCCATCCATCCCAACTCAGGGAAGAGGGGGATGCGCTCCGGGTTTTCTAATTGGGTTTCTCAACCTATAATTGTAAAGGCTATACACAATGTCAATGTCAGTCTGAATGTTAAACTGAAGAGGCTAAAGAAAAGTGATCTCTGTGTCTCCAGTCATTGTCCTGGAGCCGGCAGCTCACACCTCCGCCCTCTCTCAGCTCCTATGGCCATGCTTACCTCGGTGCCCTTGGAAACAGCCCCATGCAGACATGACATCGTTCTCCCTGTCAGTGACGGCAGCAGCTTCACTTCCCCTCTTTTATCAAAGTGCCTCTTTTGTCCTTACAGATGTTTCTGTATCTTTCCTCCTTTTCAATCCTTGAAATGATTCTCTCCACCCGAGGCCCTCCCTCTCCGCTCCGCAGCCGCCCTCGACGCCCCGTCGCCGGTCATTTTGGGACCCGCTTCCCGGTCTTTTGTCGACAGCGGAGCTCGCCGCTCATTGGCCGCCGGTGTCCTGTCTGTATATCCAATACGCCCAGGCTGCTCAGCCAATTTGGCAATTGTCTACCAATATCATGATGTAATAAATAAGCGATGAGGTGGAAGTGTGGGGAGCATTCACCCACGGATGAATGACAAAGACAGTTGCTCCTCTGTCAGGAGGGATGGGTTGTTAAAGGACAGAAGGGACGCGCATGACAGGCACACAGAGGCACAAAGAACAGCCGACCGACAGACACACTATACGGCACACACACACGGGCATGAGCCCCACGTCTAGCCCATGATGTCACGGAAGCGGCGGCTCGTTCTCATGTTCAGCATCCGAGCGGAAAAACACTCCGCGAGATGCGAGGCGCGCCGTGAAAGAAGCGCTCAGCCAGCCGGAGAGACCCGCGCCTCCACAACAAGGGGATCGAGAGGAAGTGATGACGGCGTGAACCTGGTCAGGTGTTCAGAGTCTTCTGTTGCCTCAGCCGCTGTCATCTATTCCCACTTCTGCCGACTTTCACTGGCATCGTTCCAGGGGCACGGCGCCGTCCTTCATATGTATATATATACGCGCCGCTCCGGGAAAACGATGCGCTCAGTTCAACTGAAAAGCCTCCAATCAAAAAAATATAGCCACTTGTTGAGCGTTTAAGGAGCAGGTTGCTCAGAGTCCGCGGACTTTTAGAGAGGAAATTCACTAATCTCTCCGACTGGGCTCAAGAGGTCGAGCTGGCACGTCCACAGAGGCGCGCATTGCACGAAAATGATATATTAAATAAATAAATGTCCATATAAAGGTCTGGGTCTGATCGGTCTGTTGCCATGGCATCCGCATCACCATCATCCGTCCCCCAAGGCCGCATGCCCGGCCGGCGCAAGACGCACGCATCCCTCGCAGGTACAGGTCGCGCGTCATCCGCTCTCTATACAACACGGAGCGCGCGTGATGGAGCATGATGATGAAACTTTATTTAAACCTCTGAAGAATTACAAGCTTTTTTTAAACAACTGTGACAACCAATTAGAGGGAGGAAACATTATTAAAAGAGGATAGGAATAACATACAATTAGTGGATGAAAAACGGTCGTTCGATCTAACGTGATTCAATAATGATTTTAAAGCGATACAGGTCATATGATCTTCCTCCCCATCAGAGCTGATAGTTTATTTAAACAGACTAAATGCTATAGCCAAATACACATTTAGGTCTCCAATGTGTTTCCCGTTGAGATGTAAATGACAGAAAGCTGCACAGCTAGGTCTTCACCTGGCAGTTTAACTTGTTACTTTGTAAATGTGTATTATCATACCGCCCCCAGATATGTGGATGTGATAGACAAAGAGAAAATAGGTAAAAGGATGAGTCGAGCTTACAATAAAGCAAAAGGAGGACAAGAAAGGCGAGGATGTTAGGATTAGACATGAAGCTCCATGAAGGAGCAAATATGAGAGCGAACAGTTTGAGCAGATGTTGGCATCTGGGTCATCTAAGTGGACAAAAGGAAGTTCAATACCATCATCTCATCTCCCGGCACCGTGCACGTCAGAGATAAACTGAGACGGTCAGGAATGAAATTCTATAAAAGTCACCTATAATGATGCTTCAACAGACAACGTTTATTTTCAATTGCATATTACTCCCACAAATAAAAAGGTGAAAAAAGCAGCTCCTTTAGTGAAGTTACATTAAATATAGAGGAACAGAGTCCAACTTAATTAAAGTTTTATTTGGAGGGAGTCATCGCTTTCCAGACACGATTAATACACAGATGCGATATTCATGAGACCAGTTCCAGGGGGAAGCGTTTCCCTTAATCAGAGTTTGAATAACAATGATGATGCCAAAATGCATTTGTTCAAATGACGGTGGTTATCATTACATAAAGGGTTGGTTCTCAGGTCTTCACATGTATACGTCCGCGTGTCAGCTTTATAGATTCCAGCAAGGTGGGGTTGTTACGTGACGGTGACGGCCCTCATAATGTTGGTGTGACCGGAGCCCGGGATCCAGCCCGTCACCACGATCACCATGTCGCCCGACTTGAAGAATCCTCTTGCCGTCCCTGAGGAGGCGGAAGGAAAGAAAGGGAGAAGGGTGTGTGAGACAGCATAGACATGAGCATGAAGGATGAGAGACAATCAGACTAGCAACACACACACACACACACACTGACCAATGTCCATGCCGAAATTGACCCTATTGTCTACATCATCGGCCCAGACGGGAGCAGGCAGAGGGTGGAAGAGGACCGGAAACACTCCTCTCAGCAGCTGAGACTGACGGGCCACCTGAGGGACAATCCATAGGTTACATCACAGGGAATACTTAATGTCAAATACATACAACATGTTTGGGATGAACACATTGCTCTCTATATATTTTCTTTTATTTAAGATGGCCACAATGACCCCCTGACCCCATCAGTGGTTCCCAAACTTTGTGGGATAAAATAAGTATAATCTTTATTAGGACACCTCGTCACAGGTTGTGTGGACATAAGTTATGAGTTCAACCAAAGAGGCATTTTGCTTTTCAGATCCTTCCATTTGAAGGATTTTTTTTAGAGAAATGGAGATATGCAGCAAAAATAAGAAAGCCAAAATATAACTTTCATTTTATGTAACAAATGGATCTGGGTTTGAACGTTTTAGTTTTTTTTGTCTCCGAGGTTCCTCATCCACAGTTTGGGACAAATTGATCCAAAACCTCTGAATATAAATCACTGACATTTTGGTCCAAAGGTTATTCCAAAACTTTGTTGAGCATATTAAATGAATCAATATGGTGACCCCCTGACCTTTCCTCGAGCACCACCAGCAAATTCAGCAAGCAGGCCAATTTAATTCAAATGTATAAACTGTTATAGCAACATTATGAGGCCAAAATCTGCATGGATTGTATCAGACAGAATAAATTCAAACAGATTACGGTTGGTTAACTTTCTAAAAAACTTTGATATTTGTTGGAATTGTCATTATATAGTGACAGCAATCAACGAATAAAACGCTCCGACAGAGTTTCAAAAACCTCATACGAAAACCCACTCCGGTAAAATATCACACATTGTAAATTTTGACAGCGCTAGACAGCGAGAGTAAAAATTGACTGAATCACAACACACTTCAGTTTTGAGAGGAGCGAGTCATTAATAGTGAAGTCTGTTGCACTGCTGCTTCTAGAGGCCGCGTGTACCTGAGGGCTCCTGGTGATGGCAATGATAGGACAGCGAGGGCGATACCTGGACAGCAGATGTGCCGCCCTGAGAGACGAGGAGAGAAAAAGGATATGGATGCATGTGAAGCACTTCCATGTTCATGTAGGTGACCAATTAAAAAAGGAACTTAAACATAAAGTGTCTTAGTTTACGGCCCTTTTCTCATTGACTTTATATACGATCAGACTTATTTTTCCAATCTGCTGGATCAACCATCAGGTCAACATTTTAATTTGTCCTTTTCTTTAATAAATGACCAGATAGAGTAATATATTAAACTCAGACTTTCAAGAGGGTAAACGTTATGCCTGTTAAACATCAGCATGGTATCTTTTTCATAGTCTTCAAACGTCTATATTCTTATTCTGCTCAATACAGCCTCAGAGAGTCGATGGCCTTTAAAGGGCCTGAATCTCAAGGGGAGGAAGAGGACCATGGTGGTTACTCGGGTTTAGCTGAATGTGCTTGCTTCTGAACGCATTTTAACTCTAAATATGTCCTTCTGGTCACATTACATCTATTGTTCTGTCCATCCTGGAGAGGGATCCTCCTCTGTTCTCTCCTGAAGGTTTCGACCCTTTTACTCCCCATGAAGGGTTATTTGGGAGTTTTTCCTGGTCCGATGTGAGGTTTCGGGACAGGGATGTCTATGTGTACAGATTGTAAAGCACTCAGAGACAAATTTGTAATTTGTGAAATTGAGCTATACAAATAAACTGAATTGAATTGAATATGAATCTTAGCCGTAGCCAAGTTTTTAAAATTCTTAATGGACGGCTCAGGCTTTGAAGCATTGTGTCCAATGCCACTATTCAATAGTCACCATGTAAATAGTTTTTTGGGGGTCTTAAATACACACCTGCCGCTGGTGGTGAGGACTATGATGGCCCCAGCACAGCATTTAAAGGAGGACTCGACAGCGCCGATGGCTGTGACCTCTGTGGGGTCAGAGGACAGAGGAGTGAAGCGGCGCAACTCCTCAAACAGTTGCCGGTGGAAAATGGCGCCCTCTGCCTCCCTGCAGATCTGAGAGACAGCGACAGAGTGGGAGGGAGTGGGGGAGAGTGTTACAAGAGGGTAAACGACAAGTCAGATGTAACAGAATGGACATCATGCGCACACACAGACACACACCGAGTGCATCATCGCGACCGCCTCCACCGGAAACAGGCCCTTGGCCGTCTCCCCAGACAACATGACACAGTCGGCTCCGTCCAGCACGGCGTTGGCCACGTCGCTGCCCTCCGCCCTGGTCGGCCTTGGGTGGGACACCATGCTCTCAAGCATCTACAAACACAAACACATTAGTCTTTTTGCAGAAACCAAAATGTCCCCACAAGGCACTGTGGAAGAGATTTGATCAATTACTCCATTAAAACAAGTACTTGTATATCCGAGATGCCGGATACTCGGTGTTATGAGTCAATAAGCAAGGCAGACGGCTGGAAAATGAGGTACAGCATTGACCGAGAAACCACATTTTAGTTGAGAAGCTGCAGCTGATTTGTGTGTGTGTGTGTGTGTGTGTGTGTGTGTGTGTGTGTGATGGGGATGTTTATGGGCTCAAGTTTTGAAACCTTCTCTAACGCCGTCACTGTGAGTCAGGAGCTGCAGCACAAGCAATATAAAGCCCTGTGACTCAACATGACTGCAGGTCTGTGTGTGTGTGTGTGTGTCTGTAACAGGAGAGGGCCTTGAAAGGGAGTAAACGTGCACGTCTTTGAGAATGAATTCACTTGACAAGTGAGTGGGTGTGTGTACGGGTACTTTATTTAGAAGTGCAAGGTTAACGTGCCCGTTAGGCCCAATCTTAGTCTGCTTTGACCCCTCTGACATCTGCCTATTTTCCCTTTTGTGTGTGTGTGTGTGTGTGTGTGTGTGTGTGTGTGTGTGTGTCTGTGTCTGTGTCTGTGTGTGTGTGTGTTCGACCCTGACCTGAGTGGCACAGATGACCGGCTTGCCGGCAGAGTTGCAGCGTCCAATCATCATCTTCTGGGCGATGAAGACTTTCTCTGCAGGGATCTCTATCCCCAGGTCGCCCCTGGCAACCATCACTCCGTCGCTTTCAGCTAGGATCTCGTCAAAACTGCAGACAGATTAGGGGAGGATGAGGAAGCACGGGATTGAGAACTATTATTATTCAAATACCAAATATCTTGATCTACAAAAACAGAATCTTGCTCACAGCTTCTGGACATTGAAACAGAGGACAGTGTTGCACTGAGATCTACAGACCACATCTGGAAAACCAAATGTACGCGTGACCAATAAAAAAAAAATAATGATAAATAAAGATTGAAGTATAGAAAACTAGAACGGGCACTCGGTAGAGCGCATACCTTCGCATATCACAAAATTGAGCATTGAATTATAAACATTTTGGCATTAGTAAAAAGAAGATGTTGACCTATTCATGATCCTGACCTTGACCTTCGACCCGATCGATCCCAACATCTAATCAAATGGTCCCCGGATAATAAACAATCATCCCACCAAATGTCATGCCATTCGGTTTAATACTTTTTTACTTATGCGAATAACACGCACGCATAAACACATCCAAATACACGGCGATCAAAACATTACCTTCAGCATTTTCAATGCGAAGGTAATAAAAGAACACACCCACAGGAGATGTAACTTGCCTGTATGTAGCATCATAAACGTGCAGCAATAATATCAACGATCCGATCTTAAAGCGATCCTATTTAATTAAGAGCCGTAGTTAAACACCGTCAGCATCCAGCAGCAGCAGGAAGAAGCGAGAGATGAGGAATGGAGACGGGAGCCGTGACAAATCGTGTCAGATGTATTAAGTGGCAGCCATAACTCACACAGATCTCTGATCAGCGTGTAACAGTCAGAGCCGACAGCCGGCGGTCCACGAGACAGTGGCCGGCGTCCCGCCACGGCCTCACAACACCCTCCCTCCCTCCGACTGTGACTCGATGCTTTTAATTGACGAAAGCTTTTTTCCCCCGGACTCACTTCTGAACCCCTTGCCGGCTCTCCACCTTGCTGATCACTTTGATGTCTCGCCCGTGCGGCCCGAGAGTTCTCCGCACGTCCTTCACATCCTGAGCCGAGCGGATGAAGCTGGCGAACACGATGTCGACGCCCTGGGACACCCCGAACCTCAGGTCGGCCTCGTCTCGCTGGCTGACCGCCGGCAGCTCGATGAGGTCGCAGCCGGGGAGGTTAACGCCTTTACGACTGCACAGCAGCCCGCTGGCCATCACCACCGTGTCCACCCAGTCAGAACCTGGAGAAGACGAGGCCAATGCATGAGGTCAGAGAGGAAGAAATCTCTTTCAATTAATGAAGCATCATAAGTAACGGTTAATGGGGAAAAGTTTTTTGTTGTTTTGATTATTGTTTTATGTAACTATGTATGTGTGTGGATTTATGTGTGTGTGTGTGTAGATGTATATGGGTTTGTGAATGTGTATATATATATATATGTTTGTGTGTGTGTATATATATATATATATATATATATATATATATATATATATGTACAGTATATGATTCTCTGAATTAAGTTTTCTCGTGAACGTTTTTTTATGAACGTGCTATTAATCTATAAAAGTTGCCTCGTTTTACGAATTCTCTTCAGAATGAAAGACATCATCATGTGACTAAACGACATCGTCTATGATGCAATAATGGTACAAATGAATCCATTACAGCAAGAAAATACAGCAAAGCACAACAATAATTCAACTAGTAGTGGTAATATATATTTTCTTTCTGCATATCTAAGTTCCCTTGGATTTTCTTAGAGATGTTGTGTGTCTATTTATACAGCAAAATAAAAAAATGGATGTACATCCAAAAAAAGAAAATAAAAGGAGAAATTCTAGCATTTAATGTGCATTACCAGTTGCTAGTACTTTGAGTCCAATGAGGCCGTCGTCGATGTAGATCTTGTCTCCCTTCTTCAGGACTTTGGGCATGCTTGGGTAGTCCACCCAGATAATCTTCCCATCCGTCTTGTCTTCGTCACTTTCTGCGGTCACCACACGGACATGGCTGCCCTTCGTCAGCTCCACTTCCTCGTCCACTTTCTACACAAAGACACACGCAAAGAAAGAAGCGCCGCCTTTAAATTAAAAAAAAAAAAAGGCAGCTACTGACTTCACCTTTTACAAAAAGCTAAATAATGCATTAAATAGCATTTGTATGTCAACATACTTTTGGGCAAATGCATGGAAGGTGTGTGTGAAACCTGTGGTGCAATTACAGCGTTTTATTTATTTAAAGCCTCTGTGTTTGCAGGAAAGTCTCCACAGACAGTCGTCCACGCCGATTGTTGACCAGCGGAACCAAGAAACTCAGAAGCTATCATTCAAAATAAACACACCTTGCACTGGCATAACTTTAATTGCAGTACAGCATCCTCTCAAGTCCTGATGAGGTCATATATCGTACATTTACGTACCACTAACTCTTGGAGCTCATGCAAAAATCTCTCATTCTGGGAGAGACACTTTCTCTGTTGCAAAAACACAACCTGCACCCGAGCTGAAATCTGTTTCATCCATCCCTTCAAATCAATCACACGGCCTGTGAAGCCGTGTGATTGATTTGAAGGCGTCAACAAGCCAGAGTGTTACATGATGGACGCTCCAATTAACCCGAGAGGGGCCGAGTGCCAATGACGAGGAGAACTTGACAGATCTCAACCGTACAGAGTTAGACGTGTCACAAAAATGTGTTTTTTTATTTCTAACAATCAATTATCGAGCACTACTGTTGTCTTTTGAGTTAAACACATTATGGTTTCATTTTAAAGTACGTGCCATAATTTCTGGACCAATCGAAATTATTTCTGTTAGTTTTAAATTGTAATCTGAGACATGAGTGCTCATGAAATTACAGCCTGTAAGAATATAACAAAGATAATATATAAAAAGGAAAATCAACACACTAGTAGCTCTATTTTATCATAAGCTAATTAATGCTTATAAAGAGAGATTTACAAGAGCTTCACGTTATTTGTTCAACAGAGTAGACGGCGGGCTGCAGCAATAAAAACAAGATGAATAAAAAGCTAATGACATCACCAGTTGTTGTTTTGCTAAAAATATGAAAGGCAACAACCTGTAGGAAATGATAAAGCGGTGAACATATGTTCAGCCCCTGGTTGAGGAGATAGATGAAGAATAGCAGCTTTACCCCGTTCACTAATCCCGTGCGTATCTCTGGGCCCTTCGTATCCAAGGCGATGGCAACCGGACGATAATACAAGGGGTCAGGGGTTATCGTCTCCACAGCCTCTCGGATGTTTTTGATGGTTTCACTGTGGTACTGACGGAAAACAGGGAGACAGAATGAATCAATACAGGGCTGAAGGAAAGCGTGTTTAAGTACTATAATTGCATGCCGTACATACTTCATGCGAGCCGTGAGAGAAATTTAGACGAGCGATATTCATTCCTGCCTTGACCATCTCTTGGAGTTTGGAGAGTGATCGCGATGCCGGACCTGAAAGAAAGGAGGACGAAATCCCTGATTGTAGCTTGTTTGTCAATTTTTTTGCACTGTTGATAAGACAAAATGAGTCACTCGATATGTCTGTGTTCTGTGATGGGTTCCCTGACATTTTGTTGTCCAGAGAATTAATTCAAATCGATTGAAAAAAATCCCAGGTATAAATATCTGGAGTGTGGATTTGAAAGCAATTTGTATTTCATGGTTATTTTCTCTATTTTTCTGAACAGAAAAGAGGCGGAGCATGCTCCACAGCCTGGATTCAAACACGCTGAAGGCCACCCAGCACCCAGGAGCTGCAGGCGATGACATACAACAGCTGCCAGAAATAAAAAAACTTAAAACCGAGACTCACCGTCTGCGGTTGTCACACTCACCGATGGTGCAGATGATGCTGGTGTTGCGCGCCGTGATTGGCTCTTGCTCAATGTTCAGCAGGCAAAGATGCTCCAGAAAAGTGTCAGCCATGCTGGCATGCAGCTGCTGGCGTTGGATGAAAGAGTCGGGCTGTGCCATCGCCTCGGAGTAGCGCCTGCTGCGAGCTGCAGCAACAGAGAGACGGTGACAGCAGGTTGAAGTGAGTCATGGAAGCTCAAACAGAGTCAAGTCTGCACTTAAGGAATAAGGAAGAACACTTGTATCTTCATATATGGAAGGTATGGTCACAGCAGAGGGAACAGTGAGAACAAAAGGACAGCAGACACGGACCTGACATCAGTAACAGACAGATTCACACGCTGACATTCAGAATACGAGTCGGTTGTATGACAACAAAACACTGCAGTTCTTTGACCAGCAGCACATTGGATCACAGAAAGGAAGGCTGATATGAATGCAGTGGAGGGGAGATAAAAGGGCTGTGAGTTTAAAAGCACATGCACATTAAAAGAAACACCAGCAATCTATTAATATAAAGAAGGCCGTCGCCTACTTGAGACTACAGGAGGACGACATGCAGGTTAATAAGAGACACCTCCCCCTCCATTAGAGATGTCCCTGGCGGAATGCAGACTGCTGATACATGTCAGGGCCTTATTGATCCGATAAAGAAATATAAGAGCTTACATAACCAGGAATGTAGTTTGAACAGGAATCAAATCCAAAAAGGGTTGGAGTCACTGGTCCATGTGAGCCAGGAGCAGAAACTTTAGAGCCACTACAGGTAACAAGCTGTCAGAGGCTGAGAGGAAGAGGGCTGATGAGGACAGCGGGAACAGGTGTGCTGATTGGCGAGGCAGAGGCAGTCAGAGGGCCCCTAGTGGACGGAGGGGGAAGGGCACCGATGAGCCTGAGGGGGGCAGAGAGGGCGTGAAGACACACCGACATGTGTTGCTTTTCAAAACTGGAAAGATGCCAATGTGTCTGCGATGCTGACGTGCAGTGGCAGTGGGCAGTGGGTTATGTTTTGATCGCCGTGTATTTATTCAATTATTTATTTGTATGCGCATAACAAAAAAAAGTTTTAAACCGAATCGCATGGAATTTGGTGGGATAATTGGTTATTATCCGGGGACCATTTGATTAGATTTTGGGATCAATCGGGTCAAGATCATGGAAAGGTCAAAATCTTCTTTTTACCATAGCACGGGCAATTTGTATACAACTGGCATGCAACTAATTCAATGCCCGATCTTGTGATATGTGAAGGTATGCACTCTACTGAGTGCCCATTCTAGTTCTTCATTTAGAACCACAGGGCGAACACGTTCTCCACGAGGAAATGACAAATTAATAACCGAATGTGAGTAAAATAGAATTATTATTAAAACAGTTATTGTATAATACCAGGTTTTAAGTTATGCTTTTTAAAAATCTTGTATGATTTGTTTTGCACTCAACTAGTTGTAATTCAACTAGAAGGATATATGAAGCTGTAAAATGCTCCAATTTGAGTGAACCAAAACATTAAATTGGCAACTAATATGTCACCTCCAAACTGCATCTCTCCAAAAAAGCTAATTTAAGCTCAAAATATTATATATATATTGTATGACCTTTCACCTCTTTGAATCTCAGAAGCCTTTCAACCTGCCCTCGCCGCCGCCTGAGAGCACAAAGCAGCGAATGGAGCCGGCGTCTTTTATGCAAAGCGCTATGCCTGGTCGAGGCTTTCAGCCAGTATACAATGGCATCCATTTTAAAACAATCAGTGAAGGCTGCAATTTCTGCCACCGCAGGAGAGGAGAGAGGAGAGACCATGTAGCCAGGAGGAGGAGGACGAGAAGAGGAGAGCCTGAGGCCCACAACAGGAGCAAAGACATGCAGACAAAAGAGAGAGGAGGAGACTGAAGGGTGAGGTGAAGACAGGATTAATCTGATCATCCATTATGGAAATCTCTATTATTCAAGGTTGTCTTCTTTTCTTTTTTGCACTGCCCATCACTGTAAGACCTTGGTGACCAATATGATAGGTTTTAATTGAGTGCTCTGTGGAGAATGAACGTGCAGAAACACGGGACACGGCTGGATGTCTGCAGCTCCCGGATGGAAAGAGTGACTTTCACACACGTGAACCTCCACGCCGCTCCGTCCTGTGGCTTCGGTGGCTGTCGGTGTTTTCTGTCTCTTTCTCTTCGTGTCATTTTTTCTCTCTCCACTTTCCTGTGACCCAAATCTGCCGCACCACTGCACACATCATTACGTGTCCCACTGAGAAATCCTCCTCTGACACCTCCCAGAACATGGAAACACACACACACACACACTCACACAAACACACACGCACACACACATGCAGGCACCTGTTATTGGATGGTTGACTATAAATAACGCAGGTCACAGACGGTTGCAAAATATCAGTCGAGGCACAGCATTTAAGGCTGATAAGAGAGGTGAACCAAGTGTGTGTGTGTTTGTGTGTGTGTGTGTGTGGGGGCTATT
The DNA here is from genome assembly GCA_036178185.1 of Liparis tanakae. Taxonomy (NCBI): domain Eukaryota; kingdom Metazoa; phylum Chordata; class Actinopteri; order Perciformes; family Liparidae; genus Liparis; species Liparis tanakae. The sequence continues at coordinate 15,573,682 of CM070092.1, forward strand.
TGCAGCAGGTCACATTTCTGCATGAACGCAGTTCAGTGTGCTATCAATCAATGAAATCCAGATGTTTGTCCAGCTATAGGACTCTGCTTAAAAGTTCAAAAGCCTCAGTGAATGACACGTGATCTGACATCGGAGTTACAACTGGTACAATGATGAAATTATTTGATAACGCGTCGCCGCGGGTAACGACAATGATAAATGATCAGCCACTAGATAAGATTCACCTAATTAACGGCACACAAAGCTCCTTTGTTCTCCCAGTTCATTCAAACAGTTAATCCAGGTAAATCAGTCCTTTGGTCCACTTACCTAATTTCATAAAACCATCCATTTCCCTATAAGATCCAATAACACTGCACAGTTCCTCCTCTATTGGTTTACTTTAGTTTTTCGTTCTTTTTCTGTGCTTCCTCCTCTGCCTGTATGTCTGTGCTCAGGTCGTGCCCTTGTCCTTCTCTTGTGACACCTGAATAAGTCCGGTCCAGGGTCTTTCCTTCATTTTCACCCTCTGACCCCTGTGCTATTCCCTCGTCTTTCCTCCCACTCACACCTTTTGGAGTCGGGCCATTGCTTTCAGCAGGCAAATGTTTTTCGTATACATTAGTAGCCTGGCTGGGCCAAGATGATGCTAAGAATAGGAAAGGAAAACCTTTATGTGGTGGCACTAATTTGTCAGGGTGCACTAAAGCGATACATGTCTATTTGCTGCATCGCTGCAGACGATGTAGGTCTGACCCTGAGCGTGACACACTTTGAACGCCAGGCAGAGGAAGTCTCCGCTGCACCTTCCACTGCGGAAACGAGTGGCGGTCACCTGAAGACTCGACACACAGAAAGATTATACTAAAACATATTTAATCAAAAGTCATTCATCAATGTAAAATGACAAATATGTTCTTCTTTCTTTCTTTCTTTCTTTCTTTCTTTCTTTCTTCTTTCTTTCTTTCTTTCTTTCTTTCTTTCGACTTTGGACCAATAAAGACATTTGAACACATCACTTTGGAGAAAAGCGATGGACAGTTATTCATTATCCTTTAAAAAGTAAATAAACAACTAAACTTAATCAATAATGGAAAGAGAGAGAGAGAGAGATAGAGAGATTCTCACTTTATATTAGGCCTAAAGCTAAAATAAGTGAATAGTCTATCGGTGTAAATGTTAATAAGTCCTTGATGGGGTTAGCAGGTTCATCTTTCTATCAGGGGGTTGGAGGTTCACTCCCCGCCCTAGTCAATGTGTCCTTGAGCAAGACAATGAACCCTGAGTTGCTCCCTGTAGCTGCGTCTACAGTGTGTGATTGTCACAGGACTGTGAGTCACTTTGGATAGAAGCGTCAGCTAAATGACGTGTAGATGATGGCCTGCAGCCGAGGTCAGAGGTCACACGCTGGAGGAATCGTGCACGTAGTGAACTACAGAGATAAAAAAGATAAAGAAAGTCTTATAATAATAAAAAATGTCTGCAACCTGCAACCCAAAATAATGTTGTACTAATAGATTCTATCTGCTCTATGAGATATTAGGACGGTATTTATTCATCAATAACTATAAACCTTTATGAATCAGTTTGTGACACCTATTTTATAGGGACTCATGACTAACATAGAAAGTGGTACATTTCTACGTTAGAATCATTTCAAGTTATTTGCAGATTTCATTGGAGGTTATTGATCTCAGAACTGTGTGAACCTTTGAAACAGTCTTTATCAGAACTAATCTATTGTTCTTGACATTTTGCATTCAACTTCTGCAGCATGCTGCCTAATTCATAGAAAGCAGAGCTGTCTTATTGAACCGTAGACTGATAAGAGCTGATGTTATATAAGTATTAGACTTTGGAAGATGAGCGGACTCAGAGCGATGACGTGTCTGCCTCTGAGAAACAGTTCATTCAGAGTTTTTAGGGTTGCAGCCACCAGTGAACCCAGGATGACAGGAGGTGTAAATCGTTAACAAAGGACAAACAGACCTTTGTTCCTGAGTTGAAAGACAGCCCCCTAGCCCTCTCCTCAGTGTGACACACTCTTATATGATATAATAGCTCTGAAAATATGTACTACACTTGAATAAAGGTCGGTCTTCAAAAGAGATTGAAGTGTAATAACATGACATGCAACTTAATATGTCCATCGCTTACAACAATATAATATAAAATACAGGGAGAGGAAGCATTAGTATTAAAGCATACGCCAACATCCAGCACTGAAGTTGCTGTTTTAGGAGAACGTTATTATTCTTTTTGTCAGCAAACAATTGAAAAGTGGGGTAAAAGTTTATAGTAGGAAAAGAGTAGTGAACAATCACTGTCGGTGGCGGAGAGACACAATAAACAGCAGGAGAGATTTAACATCTATAGCAGAAAAAAGCACATTACAAAAACACCAGGGAACAGAAAGAAGCTGCACACTGTCCCTAAACAGTATCAAGTAATGCCGTAAGGTTCAGACCTTTAGGAAGGAAACGACCAACCTGTTTGATGCATGATGACAGGACCAAGAGTGCTGAGCAGGGACACGCGTGTCAGAGGTAAATGAATGGGTTGCTGTGTGATTTAGTGCCATCTAGCGGACAGGAGTGGTACTGTTAATTTCGCAAGCTTTGCCACAATGAAGACAACAAGAGAAAAGTATACAACTTTATTTATCAGTAATATTATGTCTTGGGTTGAATACAAAGTGTATCAGGATGCATATAAAGCTCAGTACACGCTCCTGGAGTATCATCAGGATATAGCTGTTACATTAGGATATTAAAACACATTGCATGTATTGAATTGATTTAACGCGTCAACATGTTGAAGGCATGACTGTCTTCTGTGTTCGCATGTGAGTGTGTCAGAGTTTTCTGAAAGTGATTCTCGGTGGAGTCTCGGGCTGGAGGATGAGGGTGCACGTGGTTATGAGGTCCTCTGAGGACGACACGCTGAGATGGAAGTTCAGCAGGATCTAGACAGAGAGGGAGGAGAGAGGAAGGAAGGGGGAGGAGGTGATGGAGGCGTAGAGACAGAATGGACGGGAAGGAGAAGAGCAGATGTTAAGAAGGATCACATTAGTTGTATCAACATATCATACGGTTATAAATTCAACACAATATTAAAGATTAAAAAGGGATCCTGAATTATTTTGGCATGTAACCCGTAAGTCAATCGACTCCTTGTCACATTTAAGTTCTAGTACATCAGCCAAAAATGCTTTTCTCAAAACTTCTCAAAACAATGAAGGTTTTCAATGAAATAAAATTGTTTTGGCTAAAGAGGTAAAATCATCCAGTATATGAGAGAAAAATCAGAAAAACAGAACTCTCTTTCCTTTCTCCTTTATCGTCTCACGACCCTCCAGATTCATCTAGTGGCTCTTTGGAGGGGCTCGAGCCCTATGTTGGTGACCACTGAATTAAACCACCTGATGCATCATTATCAATACTTACTTTGACTTATAATATTGTATTTCAGCTTTGTGGAACTGGTATTTTTACTTCTCTAATTGTGTCTATCCACCCGTCTGTCTTTCCTCCGATAACATCCTACAACAACCTTTCCAACTTTCCTTTCCTCTCGCGTTGCATCCTTCCTCTCTGACTCCCTCCTCCTTCACTCACATGCATGAGCAAGAGCTGCATCTCGTTCTCAGCAATCCTCCTGCCGACACACTGCCGCGCCCCGAACCCGAAGGCCAGGGAGCGAAACCCTCCGGCCCCGCTTCCCTTCTGGCCGTCCTCTCTGCTGCTGCCCCAGCGGCCGGGGTCGAAGCGTTGTGGCTCCTTGAACACCTCGGAGCTCCTCCCCAGAGGGTAGAGACAGGCCTGCACCATCGTCTGAGGGGACAGGGAGGAAGATGAAGTCAGCTGTAGCACTCAATACGCCTGCATGTGTGTGTGTGTGTGTGTGGATCTGATCACTCACCCCGGCAGGAACGTGGTAATTCTGGAGAACAATGTCTTTGATTGGATAACGCTGCACTGTGGTTCCAACCGGATACAACCTGGGACACACACACACACATGCACATATACACACACACACACACACACACACACACACACATATACACGCACACACATATACACACACAAACTCACACACACACACACACACATACACACACACATACAACAACACACATATACACACACACTCTCACACACACACACATACACACACATACACACTCACACACACACACACACACACACACACACACAGCTATATCTTTTAGACATCCGTTCCCAAGCCAGAGCGTGATTTGTCATTATTTATTTTTATTGATCTGAGTAGAAAAGAGGTTTGTTCCTCCTCTTCTGGTTTGTTTCATAGCTGATATCAGCTGGTTGTTAGTTATCTCATTATTGAATTCTTTCTTTGTGAATATGTGCCACTAAAGCACATCTCTCTCATGTCTCTATCCTCTTAAGTAATTACTTTAAACATGGAAGTTCACTCTCTTTCTCGGTTAGAGCAGTTTGACAAAACATTCCTGACTCAAGTTCCCCTTAAACCCTTTTTTCAAGGATGTTGGCCCCCTCACACGTCTTCCTCCACTGATGGAGTCTCATCAGTTAAAATGGGAGCTCAGTAGATTTTTGGTCCATCGCACTTTTTGGACTTATTGTCTGGACGAGAGATAACAACTGAGCTCACGTGTCCACGGATACATCTTTGGGAGAATATTCACCCTCCAATCACTGATGAAGACCTAGTGATAGGATAGAAAGCCATGGAAGAGCATGAAAGTGGACCTTGAGTTATAGAAATGTATTGTCAAAATATACTATTTTCAAAGTCAAGAATGACATTTTATGGATAACATTTAAGCTGATACAGATGAGAGCGTCCTGAACGTCTCCTTCTCATTATGTTGGTTTCTATTGTGCTACTATGGTGCATATTCCTAAACAAAGCTTTATATTCCAGGATGTGATAACTGGTTTCTGGGTATGTTATAATGAAGGTACAGTGTGCTGGCCGCTATGTGTTTGATAGAAACTGGAGGCAACAGAGTAACAGCGATCCAGCAGAGAGTGGGGATGTGGGCGACAGCTAAAACTAAATCCCACTCCAGTAAAATATCATTTGATACCATCAACGAATCTGCCATCAGGAAGTCCAGACGAGTCAATTTTGAAGGTGAATAGAAATGCCAGAAACAACTTTTCATCTTCTATTATTTGAGATGGGGATATAACTAATAAGAACTTCAATGTTTTAATTTTGTATTGGTACGTACAGTATACATAAAGCACTTTTGTTTGTAGAGGGTATAGTTAGGATATAGAGGGTCACAATTTTCTTACATTTCCTTACAGCTGCTTAAGAGTGTTTTGCACAGTTTATGGAGTTAATTTAATCCTAACTTTGAGTGTGTAATAAATGATTTAAAATAATAAAAAAAAGTGTGTGTGTGTGTGGGGGCAAGAAACTCAATCTCACCTAGGGCAACCAAAGGTCTAGAACCGGCCCTGATCCCAGGGGCCCATAAACAGGTTAATCAGGTGAATGCGGCTTAAAAATGATGTACCTGAGAACCTCCTTGATTGTGCCTTTTAGCAGTGGCGCCCCCTGCAGGGTTCTCTGAGCATCACCAGCAGCTTGTGACCAGGACGTCCTCACCTGCTGCCTCACCCTCTCCTGCACCTCGGGGTTGCGGCCCAGCTCAAACAGAGCGAACTGCAGGGGCACGGCTGTCTGCAGAGAAGGGGGGAATCAGCCATGCTGAGGGAGACAAAAACACACCAAGAAGAGACACACACACACACACACACACACACACACACACACACCGTGTCGACCCCTCCAGCCATCAGCTCAGTGATGTTGGCTTTGATGAGGTCTAAAGATAGCTGGCCTTTCTCCATGAGTTGGCCCAGCACCCCGGTGTACTGGCCTCCAGCTGCAGCCTCGGAGCCCCGAGCCTGAGAGGACGACAGCCGCTGGTACCCCTTCTGGATCCTCGCCTCGGCTGCAAGACGACCAGGACAGGATGAGTCGAGTAGGATGGGAGTAGTGAAGAGGGGGGGGGGGGGGTACTGAAAGAGACTCAGGAGAGTTGCCCTAGGAGCCCAATGGAGGCTGCCCACCGTGGCTGTAGATGTGGTCCCATGCGCTGGCGTGCTGAGTCCACAGGGGAGCGCCGACGAGGAGCATCAGGCGCGGGGGCAGGTAGAGGAGAGGAGGGGTCGTGGCCAGCATGCGCTCCACGGCCCAGATGAACTTCTGGGACTCCAGGGAGGGAGAGGAGGAGAAGAGGCCAATTCGCTCCCCGTAGATCACATGGCAACTAGCTGTAGGGGTGTGAGGGTGTGTAGGAGGTGTATGTGAGGGTGTGTAGGAGGTGTATGTGAGGGTGTGTAGGAGGTGTATGTGAGGGTGTGTAGGAGGTGTATGTGAGGGTGTGTAGGAGGTGTATGTGAGGGTGTGTAGGAGGTGTATGTGAGGGTGTGTAGGAGGTGTATGTGAGGGTGTGTAGGAGGTGTATGTGAGGGTGTATAGGAGGTGTATGTGAGGGTGTATGTGAGGGTGTGTAGGAGGTGTATGTGAAGGTGTATAAGAGGTGTATGTGAGTGTGTATATGAGTGTGTAAATGAGGATGTATATGAGTGTGTATATGAGGATGTATATGAGTGTGTATGTGAGTGTGTATGTGAGGGTGTATATGAGGATGTGTATGAGTGTGTATATGAGGGTGTACGTGAGTGTGTAAATGAGGATGTATATGAGTGTGTATGTGAGGGTGTATGTGAGTGTGTATGTGAGTGTGTATGTGAGTGTGTATGTGAGTGTGTAAATGAGGATGTATATGAGTGTGTATATGAGGGTGTATGTGAGTGTGTAAATGAGGATGTATATGAGTGTGTATGTGAGTGTGTATATGAGGGTGTAAATGAGGGTGTATGTGAGGGGGAGAGACAACCGACGTGTTTCAAGGTGACCAAACAATCTAAAAACAAGAGTACAGACGGTTTATTTTAATGTTTTAAACTAGCCGAGGCATCACTGCATATATGAACTTCAGGTTGACAGTTTGTTAGAGTAGATTATAAAACCGCTCGGCTTATATTTTCATGTTAAAATTTAAGAAGGATTATATGGCCTTGAGGATATTCTAAGATGACGCCTGAGAGAATCTGTAAGAGCAAGAAATTATTCTTTTTAATTGCCGCTCTGCGCAGTTCGTCCTGTTGGTTCTCTGAGTTCATCCTCCAGCAAACATCTCCACCTATCAGACACCAGAGTATTATGTCAACTCACACTGACTGGAATAGAGTTTCTTGCACGTCTATTCCTATCCTGGATTAGCACCTGGCTTTGTGTGCCATAGTCCATTAGGAGCAGGCTAGCATGACTCTCTCTCTCTCTCTCTCTCTCTCTCTCTCTCTTTCTGGCATCTTCCCTCGTGTGCATGTGGCATGGTGCAGATATAGACTGATGTGAGGAGCAGACCGGGTGAAGGAATGCTGGAGCTTTGATCATCTTTGTTGGTGTTTCTATTTGTAGAGGTGCATGCTCTCCAATGGTGAGAATATGTAAACAACAGATGTGCCTCTGGTTAAAATGAGGTTTGGCTCTCATAAGAGGCGAGGACATCATGGTCGTGTGATTGCTCTGATGTCAGCGCTCGTGTCTCAACTCAAAGAGCAGATGGTTACGTTGAATGAAAGTCTGTCGAAGAGGGAGGCGACATTAGGAGGAGACGAATGATGAATGAGGTAAACATCTTCATTGACGTCATCATGAAACTTGTCCACTTTTGTATTGCGAGTTTTCTGTTCCGATATCTTTTAAAATATGTTCTCGATATTTGTTTCTAGAAAAGAAACCTGAACATTGGAAGAAGTCAGGTTTTAAATGATTGTGTCATTTTGTGAACACATTAGAGACAACGTCAAATCAGAAAATACTATCACAAAAATGGTTTTAGGAAAACATGTTCTATGAATTGAGTTGAATAATATCTGTAAAAGGAATATAGATATGAATGACACCGGAAATGTTTGTATATGTTGGTGATATCGACATGACATGAGATTTATGAAGCCTTTCTTAGAGTAAAAGAAATATGAGACATTATCTAATGATAACTTTTGGTGAATTTATGACAAATCTATTGATCATTTAGACAAAGTGTAGTAAGATAAACACCTACATGTGTATTCTGGATGGTTTTCTTCTCTCTACTCTAAAAAGAAGACATTTAATGAAAAATAGCTCAGAATCAGTGTTGATTATAGCTGGATGAAACCGTGAAGACCCTCATCATGTGTACTTAAACTGAGCAGTCACACACAAGAATACACAAAGAAATCACAGGTCGCAAATCACTGGGGGTGATGACCTCTGACCTTCTAGTGCGAAGCGGAAGAGGTCCGGACTGGGATCCATGGTCAGACTGCGCTTGCCCTCCTCGCCCCTCCCTTCCCTCTCAACCCTCGCCTGCAACATCTGGCAGAAATCCTTCGCAACCACATCAAGCAAGGGGAGGAACCGCTTCACGGAGGCACTCATCATCACCTCCTTGTTGAGCAGTAGACGGTCAGCTCGCCACTCCTCGCCGTTCCTGGGAAGAGAACATTTGGAGCGAGGCATCAAAGAGACCCGACTTCTGCTCGGTCACTGGGGCGCAAAGAAACTCTCCCAGGCAGATGTGCTGTTCTGCTGCGAGAATATCAAAATACACATGTAGTGTAGACAATGACATTTTGAAATGGTCATTTCCAGGCCTGAAAAAGTCATGGAAAAAACTTAAACCATAAAAGTTCTGGAAAAGTCATGGAAATGTGTTATAATCACATGTTTATTTACGGCGAGTTTAAAATAATGAATATGTTTTTGAAAGGAAGACGCTCAAAATATAAGCCGGCATACGCTCTGATACTATCGGTGCAATTATTTATTTTTCTCGTTGCAAGTGAACGCACCTTAACTGGAAAGTTCGCTGGCCATAGCAACAGCAGCTCAGGAAGCGGTCGGGATAATGTAATTTGTTTCATTTAAGGTGTATTGCATGCTTTGTAATTTTAATTTTTTGAATACTACATTTTCAAAAATGTTCATGTATACACCGAGAGTTCAGATCGGTCATGAAAATTTGGTTTAAAGTCCTGGAAAAGTCCTGGAAATCCATTGGTCAACATGTGTACAAACCCTGTGTAGAGGAGAGCGGGCGTGTCAAAGTCTGACTCCTTGTCAGTTCAGGTTGAAGAAAGGGAAAACACAAACAAAGCATCACAGGTCTCCTGTCTGATGCTTAGCTTAACTATTTATTTCTGCAATGCTTCTGCAAACCGAGGGCAGATTATGAGAAGATTGGTCTCTGGGCACAGACGTGTGAAAGGCTAACCTGAATCCCAACCTTCGTAGAAGCAAGAAACCCACACTGAAAGACACAAAAAGACACACATCCTGACGGCAGCATTGCTCGTCATGTTTTTCTGCATCTTGAAGGTCGTTGTTCTGCGGTTGTTTGACCTCTTCCTGTGGTTGATTTGCATCACTTGGTAATCATGTTATCATTGTGTGTCTCGTTGTGGTCTTTCTCTCTTACTAAAATTGTCAGATTTGTTCACACAAACTCAGAATGCCATCAGATTGATTTGAATGATACTTCAATCACATTAATATTCAAAGAGTTTTAAAAAGCTACACCAACAAGAGAATAGATGAATACTTCCCACGACTGATTGAATGAGCCGAACAAGGAGCGGGATTATGATGACACGAGTGATTACATGCACTTACATGTACACACACACACACACACACACACACACACACATGCGCACACACACACAACATGTTTATCTCCCTTAAAGGGACATTGCCTTGCCTTACATTCAGTAAAGAAACACTATTGGAGAAGTATCCTACCCTTGCTCTTAAATAGCTGTTATTGTGGTACTTTTGTAGTTTGACTATGTTGAGGAAATGTTACTTTCTGTATTTCTGTTGTTTTTAGTTTGTACTCTAGGTTGAAATGCACTTATTGTAAGTCGCTTTGGATAAATCATGGCAATGCTCATCCTGAATTTAAACCCAACCCCAACAATAACTAACCAATAACGCCTCAACAGATTCACAGATTGTGGCTGCCTGTTGGTTTCAGAATTGATTTTAAGAGTTAAATGATCACTTTTAAAGCACATCTGGATCTGATCCCAAAATATGGAGAATAAACAGCATGAGCCGGCGCTCAGCCTCAGATGCTCCGGTGGCTAAAGGGGACTAAAGGCTTCACTGTTGCTTTGCTCTGTCACTCCAATCACTTTGTAAACTCTATTTTTAAAGATGCTATCAATAACGTTATTATTACTATATCACCACAAAATGAGCGACACACGTCACCCGTGTCCACGGGAGTGTGACTGACTTGAGGAAGACTCCCTTGCTGAGCTGCCGGGTCTCCCTGTGGGTGGCCCAGGGCTGCAGGGTCATTCGTCGAGGGTGCAGGCCCTCTGAGCGGAACAGCTCGGCGATGTCCAGCGGCAACATGATGTTCACGCTGCTTTGGGTGCCCACGTGCTCCCTACACACAGATACACACAGGAAGGAGTAAACCGACCATTCTCTCCTCATTCAAGTACCGTATGCCACACTGAAGGCGCTGACACCCCTCCGTCTTCCTCCTACCTGTAGATGGGGCCGAGGGCGTTGAAGGTCCTCTCCGTGTGCTTGTGGAGCTGCCGGAAGCGATCTTCTCTCCAGAACTTCACCAAGTTGATCCAGCCGCTCCTCCCCGTGTGAGGGATCTCCTCGAAGCTTCGCACCCAACCGTCCACACCTCTCTTTCTCACTCCTGTGCCCTCGGCTCCTTCCCTCCCCTCCAGCGTCCCCGCTGCCGTCATACAAAAAGCTCTTTGCGGCGCGACGCCACAAAGCAGGTGTGCGGACTCGCAGGTGGCGGCCTGTGTTCTGACGCACGCGCTCACCGGGATGAACATGCTCCTCATGGTCCGAACGAGATGCGTCCTGTCGGCCTCATCCGGAGTTGTGGCTCCGCTCGACGGCGTCTCTGCGTGACCGATTATTTCCCTCCTTCATCCTCAACCTTGCATCCTTGAACCTGCTCTATCGCTGTGATGAGCAGATAGTGGACGATGATTTATGGATGTGAAGCTCAGAGTTCAAGAGAATCACAACAGAGCCCAAAAGTCAGGCTGATCCAGAACACACACACACACACACACACACACACACACACACACACACACACACACACACACACACACACACACACACACACACACACACACACACACACATATACAAACACACATCATAAAGGCCAAGAAAAGAGAAACTCCAGCTGCTTAAAGATGTCTTTATTTTAAAAAATGTATCGAAGCTCATAAAGCAAAAAATTAAAAGTGCTGTTACTATCAGTCTGTAGGAAATCTTCAAGGTTTTTGGAGTTTGTTATTTCTGCTTCCTGTCGTATAAAAACCTGTCACTACGCGGCGGAAGAATAATTAAGAAACAAATTGCTTATACGTTTCTTCTACAATATTCAGAGCATCAATATGACTGTAGATATAGTGGAGTGATGTCTACCTGAGCAGCGAGCAGGAAGCTCTTCCTCGAGCAACGTGAAGACAATAGATGTGCTCTGAATTTAGAATTACACACCTTTAAACGTAAACTCACACACTTGGATACACATTATATACACGTATAAAAGGATTTTCTCAGTGAATCACACAACATGATCACATTAAATGTCATTACCATGTGAATGTGTGATCAGAATCAGAATCAGAAGCGTTTATTGCCAGGTAAGGAATTTGACTGGGTGAAAGGTGCATAAGAATAAACATAGACGTAGAATATAGAATATGATGAAAAGTGAAGGTGTTTTCCTGAGGTTCCTTACTTGTGAATAGATCACTTGGATCTATGTAATTTAGAGAGAAGTGGCAGTAAACTAAACCAGATACTATAGCTCCTAGATTACATAATACATAACGTCATGTACAAAGGACTGTGATTACAAAATGGGGCTCATGATTAACCCTTTCACTCAACCTATTGACCCCAGAATATAACACCACAGTAAGAGAAGAACTTGAGCTATTATTCTAACTATTATATATAAGTTAAACACAATATAACACCACTTGTGAGGTAACTTCCACTGACAGGTGTACTCATCAGATTATTATCAGGTAACACATTACATTTGCAGGTTTGATCATTACAATGTATATTTAGTTAAACTATCTGGCGTGTTATTATTATTGCTACATAAAGGACCAAAGCAGCATCTGATTGACAGATGTGTCTGTAAGATGTTGAGGCCCAGTTAGTGAGTGAGCAGCCATCATGCACGAGGGTCCCCGGCGGTTGCCCAGCAACCTGTACCGATCCCTTTGATCACATATTGATCACATATTGATCACATGACTTTACAAGTTGCCGATGCAGGAGTGGACGTCCTGCTGCGTCTCCTTCCTTTGAGCTCCCCGGTGCCAAAGCTGAGGCCTTGGAAGGCGCTCAGCAGGTTAAAGCCGTCGTCCTTACTTTTGGTTTCAGGGTGAATGATCTTCGACAGCTTGCGGGGGAGCGACACTTTTCCTCCAACAGATTTCAGGTGGTGTGTGTCCTTGGGGCTCTAATCGTGAATACAAAAAACAGTAGAAGAAAATAACTTCATGTCCTGAATTGTCTCTGTATGTGTGTGCATCTTGCCCCATACGACACCACCAGGCGGCATTGAACACGATGAATAAATAGAAAAGCACCTGTTAAATGATGGCCTATTTGTTTATGAAGTATAACATATGGTGCACCTCTGCAAAGGTCTTAATGCAGGTTGTGTATATTCTAATGAACCAGCTGACTAAATCACATGTTTTCTGATCGAGGCGCCACATGTTAATAAAACCGACTGCTTTCTTTTCTCTCATTGTTTGGGTTAGGAGTCACTCCAGGTATCCACATGTATGTGTAAAAGCACTGAAAATATGTTCTGGAACCAATTTGATGAAGCTTGGATGCTTAGGGTTAAAATATAGTCAGTGTTTGTGGAAATGGACATGAATATATTGATATATTGATATATACGCTACATGTTGGACCAAAAATTCTTGGAAAGTTTGTATAAGTGCTTAGTAAATAAATATGTATATATATCATACAGCACATTATGTCCTGCTGACAGCTGCTGTACATCGCTGAGATCCTGGCAAACTCAACACTTTAATTTGTTTTCCCCTTGTAGTATTTAGCATTTTAGTATTTAGTATCAGTAATTTAGTATTAGTATTTAATATTTTAGTATTTAGTATTTTAGTATTTAGTATTTTAGTATTAGCATTTTAGTATTTAGTATCAGTAATTTAGTATTAGTATTTTGTATTTTATATTTAAGTAGTAGTATTAGTATTTTAGTATTGTGTTTTGTGTTTTTATTTGTATCTTTTATTTTTATTAATGCTCTATGTACACCCACTGCTGTGATCCTTAAATTTTCCCACGGTGGGACTAAAATGAATATCTTATCTTATCTTATGTCACAGTTCAGCTCCACACCTTCCTCGTATTAGTGGTTTTCATCCTGTCTGCCTGTGTCTCTAACTATCCTGTCTTTCCAGATGCTGCTTCCCATCTCGTCAGTCCAACTCCCTTCACCTGTTCTCTCACCTTCCTCTGGCCACTCCCACCTCGTTAGTCCCTCATTACCTTCACCTGGTCTTCATGCCCGTCTCACCTGTTGCCCATTACCTCGTTAGTCCCTGTCTACTGAGGTCCCTTCACTTGCTCTCGTCCCCTGCCAGATTGTCTTGTGTTTTCCAGCCAAGCCCTCCTGCTGTGCATATTGTGCATATTGTGCATATTGTGCATATTGTGCATATATGTCTTAGTGTTCTGTTCCTGATGATACTCTGAGTAAAGATCATTATTTACGGATCTGTCTCCTGAGTCGTGCTACTGGGTTCATACTCATTGTCCCGTGACACATTATTTCTTCCCCTCCCTTGTCCCAGACCCTAGCTCAAATTACATTAAAGTCTCGTAATGAGATGTCCCTCTGACTGAAGGAACTAAATTAAAACATAAATGATGAATTTTTTTCTCTCATTCTATTAGAAACATGAGCACCGACCTCCGACAGATGATATTTCCTCCTGAAGTGAGCTCTCACAGCGGCCCTCTCTGCATTCTTCTGGGCGTTCATTGCTTCCCGTAGATTTCTGTAAACACAGTGGACTAAAACATCAATACACCTGAGGCGCTGCAGACACAATGTAACTACAGCCTCTCTGCCAGAGCAGTGGCTCAGCTTTGAGAGGATGACTCAGAACTAAATTGACTTCCGTCTCCAATGAAAGCAAAGACTCGTCTACTTGAGCTACGATGTGTTTCCAAAGCGGTCCACTTGCCTCTCCTTCTCCAGGTCCCCCAGGTACGAGCAGATGATTGGAGGTTCTCTGGGGGGCGATGCTCGAAGAGAAGGGGTCTTCTCCGACCGCTTGCCTCCTCCTCTTCCTCTCCGACCTCTGCCCCTCTTGTTCCTGTGCTTGGTGAGCAGTGTCCTCCCCTTTGCCCGTGACACCCATCTTGTCAGCTTCCTGATGGGCCGCTTCAGCAACCTTTTCCCTCTCACCACAGACTCCATGACGCACCGGGGCTCTCGGGATGGGAGGGGATGACCACGGCACGACTTCTCAACCAGGTGTTGCGTGAACGGTTTCTCCTTCGCTCATGTTGTGTTGCTCGGGACACACACACACACACACACACACACACACACACACACACACACACACACACACACACAATCTCAGGTCCTGTGGCTATAACTCAGATGTAGACCTGCCAAGGACAAGGACAGCTGTGGGACAAGGCTCAGACACACAGACGTAGTTAACTCTTTCACAATGTTATAAACACAGATGAAGTGCTGGTCATCGAGAGGAAAAGGGAATATATGAGCGAAAGATGAAAAACAACTGACTCAAACATAATATAGAATGGAGAATAGAATAGATATATACTTTATTAATCCCCAAGGGGAAATTTGTGGACACAGTAGCACCAATAAACTAAACACACAAGAATAAAATATAAATATAAGAAAGAAAGAAAAAGTGACTGTGCATAGACTATACAAGTGAAATATAAAATACAAAATAATATATATATATATATACACACACAACATATATGCAAATACAGCAGTGTAAATTAAATAAATAATATACAGATTCTTATCTAGGCCACTTATCACTATGAATCCACACACACAACATCAACATGTTTGTCCTCTCCACAGTTGTCTTACCCATGTCATTATAAGACAACAGCTCACAGACGAAAATCCAAATAAAGCTCCAGCCAGATGGCGTCCACCTCCACCAGACAACCCCCAACGCGTTACAACAAATCAGAGAGAACAAGAAGAAACTCCATCAGATGTTGTTCTTGTGTTCCTTCACCCTCAAAGGAGAACATGACAGTTTGTTGGTCCAGGTCTCTTCTTCTTCTTCTGTCCTCCAGACCTCCTCTTTTACACCCCCATCTCTCCCATACAGATCGCTACTTAAAGGACTTAATGAGGGAGATCTCTTTAGCCGTGGCGGGTAACGAACCCGATGACTCGCGTGTTTGTGATGAAGATTTAGAGACATAAGCTGATGTCATGCTGAGTGACACACGCAGGCGTGACATCGGTGTTGTTGGATCTCCATTGTGCTCCGACGATGCCACATTTAGTTTGAGTTGAGGAGCAGTTGAGCACTTCTTTTGGGAAGGTGGCCGAAGAGTAGCGGGTGACGGTCTTTAAACTAAGCCGTTTGATTCAGACAATTATCCAGATACAACATGAGTTCATCTTTTAAAAAAACAAGTCAGTATTTTAGATGTGCAGAGGTGAAGAGGTGAAGCAATGAACACAGATTTGGGGAGAGGAAATTAAACAAGGAGACACCTGCATGGAGAGATAAGATAACGGTATTTACAAGCTGTGCAAACTATTAAAGAGGAAGTGACAGCGAGGTCATGCCAATAAAAATATAAAAATATATATACAGAGAAATAAAAATACAGGCCAGAATTTAAAAATAATAGCATTAGTGTTTGCTTAGTTTTCTGTTTTGTTAATGTTTGTTCTTTTTAAGTTGAGAACAAAATTAAATTAAAATAAAAAGTACAAAATGAATATCTAATGAATGGTTTGTTTATGTTATACCATTACAACTCCTATGAAGACATATATATATATATATATATATATATATATATATATATATATATATATATATATATATATGGGGAAGTTAAAGTTAAGTGATATACATATGCATGCCTGTATTTCCTATTTGCACATTTTCTGTGTTATAATATCTTTGAATGTCTCCCCTCAGTGAGTTTTGGACTCTAAATGTCCTCTTTGCCCCCCCCCCCCCCCCCCCCCCCCCCACAGCCTCTAAACTCTTCACCCAGCCCACTTAACGTCCTTCGATCCCTTGCACCCTTCTCTCCTCTTCCCTCTGCCAACCGAACCTCTTTGGTTTCTGACAGGTGGGGACACTGTAATGCCTTAACACGATCACGAGACTAGCCCCTCCTCCTTCAAGCTCATGTTCAGTGCAGATCTGGAATCAGTTCGCTCATCCAACCGTCAACCCCGTGTCAGTATTGCTCCTCAGAGGTTTGCACATTACCAACCGTACATCTGAGCTACGTTAATGTTCTCTAATTTCTTATATCGGTGGAGGATTTTAGATAAATCAATAATACACACAATGTCTGTCAATTATTTACATAAGCTTATTTTTGATGAGTAATGCACAATTTGTAAAATCAAGTGTGCTGCATATATATATTGTGTGTGTGTATATATATATATATATATATACATATATACATATATATTTTATTTTGTATTTTATATTTCACTTGTATAGTTTATGCACAGTCACTTTTTCTTTCTTTCTTATATTTATATTTTATTCTTGTGTTTTTAGTTTATTGGTGCTACTGTGTCCACACATTTCCCCTTGGGGATTAATAAAGTATATTTCTATTCTATTCTATTCTATTATTCTATAATGTTGGCTCGTGGTGTGGTGTGTGTGTGTGTGGGTGTGTGTGGGTGTGTGTGTGTGTGTGTGTGAGTGTGTGTGTGTGAGTGAGTGTGTGTGTGCGTGTGTTTGCACCCAACAAAAAGAGACACTTCAGACATTTTAATCCTTCCCATTTCACCATCAGGAGATCCACTCATACATCGAGTCAACGTAGCATTTCTAAATACATCTTTTTTTAAATGTCTCTCAGCAGTGACTATTCTGGGGGGAATTAAAAGGGGACTTCTCAAATGAGCTGGAGACGCGCCGCAGCCTGGAATACCAGAGAGACACGGCGATACAGACCAGATTGAGACATTGTGTCTTTTGTGTAATCACATGTCATTCTCCGACCCGCTTCTCCTGTGTCGGGTGGCGGGGCGCTGGAGCCGAGCCCAGCTGGTCGACCCGGGACAGGTCGCCCGTCCATCGCAGGTAGAGACAGAAAACCAGCCTGAGAGGAGTCAGACTGGTACCCGCTGTGAGGGGAAGTGGTCCTGCAGCTAAGACAACTTAGAATACAACCATGCATCCATCTCCCATTTCATTCTACATGTAATATAATGTGTTTGGACTTTGGTCGAGTTGTGTGTACTAAGTATCTAAGTTATGTATTAAAGGCAAAGACATTGATTTACTTTTTTTCAACAAATCTCCATTCACACATACAGATCTGTGACACTGGTGTCTACCGACAGCCTACATGTCCTTTTAGCATTGCCAAGGAAGAAGATCATATACACAAACTTATACATACCCTCATTATACACACACACCTAAAAGTACACACAACCTCCCACACAAACACACACACTCATTCAGTCAAAATTTGGCGAGCGCACTCAGCTTTGAGGCTCAATTCAGCGAGTAAACGTCAATTTGTGTTGAGACATGAACGGGTTGATGAAAGGAAATTATTGAACTACTCAAGAAGTCATTTAATACCAAATGTATTACAAAAAATACACTTATTATTATTATTAGTGACAGAGCGTAACACTGAAAAGTTACTTTTAAAAGTTGCATATAAGCCTTTGTAGCTACATTTTAGAGGTACAGTTTTATTTGTTCACATTTTGAAGCAACAGCAGGTGGTTCTGACGGTTTGAGTCCGTTTACTTTCATTCACATATATTGAGATGAGCTCACCGTTTCATCCTTTGGTTTCTACTCATTTCAGTTTGACACAACGTAGACTGTTGAAACTTTTCAGTGAAAGTCAAGGATTACAAGTTACAAGCTGAAAGGTAAACATGGTGGAGACAGACATTCCCCTCAGAGCCCGATAGAGACCAAAACCTAAAAGAGAGTGAATAGAGGACTTTACTTTTCATCAGGTGGTCAGAAACACAACTAACCGCTCTGTGTCTGCTGGGAGTGTAAACATCCAACTATGACAACTTAAAGATTGCATATCAGAGTTATGTTGACAGGTCAACGTGTCCTCACGCAAGTTACGCGACAAATAAATCAACGTTAACTTTACCGTGTTTTTTGTCTGACCCGTCCTGCTGGCGGCTTCATGTTTACTGGATTACATACACATGTGGGGAGGATACGTATTTCTCATCGGTATAACTTTGAGCACTGCATGAGAACAGCGTGTTTATGAAACCTGCTCTACACAAGGAATACAAAGGCCTTGAGGTGCCTCACTCTAATGATGTAAATCTCTTTCTTTTTAATGGATTTTTTTATCTTTGAAGAGATAAAATTATAGAGCTATTATAGTGTATTTCTATAATAATACAAATACAAATGTAATTACCAGGACAACAATATGTTTGCTAAATGTTTGTAATTACAGCAATGTAAAGTAAAATCATCTATTTAATGATGTAAATAGATGTTTTATTTCCCATTTGTACCTCCATCAGCAGACTGAGGGCGTCACCTAGTCAAACAAATACTCCTTTCTCTGCTGTTATCTCATTGGACGATTTGGCCCGACCCAACTCTCATCAGCACCACCTGCTAAAGGGTCCTTACACTGAGGAATCCATCTCCAGATTACATCCATCCAAATCTTCAACTTTTCACCAGCACCACCCGAATCCTGCGGGGTAATATCCCCGTCGGGCTCAAGGCACGACTTTCCCAAAACATTGCTCTACTTGCCAAAGACTCTTCACATAAAGTATTTCTTAAACCTTCCATATTGTGCGCATAATAACACAAAATAAATGCATAACTTCAATTAGTCCCGATTGAAATGTGATGTAAAGTATTCATGTTTTGCCGTTGAGAAAGTGATACTTATGGTCTGCAAGCGTCTATTCGGGGTCTCCTCTGCTCATGTCACAGCTGTTCCTCCACACTTTACTCCGCCCTGGCTGATGGAGAGGCAGGAAGAAGGGATGACGCAGGGCGGTGGAAAGAGAGATGCGTGTCGAGGGCTCGTAGCCCAGCATCCGGTCCAAGAGGTCAAACAACTGGTGGTGCTCTGTTCCATGTGACGACAAGTACATCTGAAACACACACAGAGAGCAGCGTGTTGCCGGGGGGAGGCAGCGCGTTGCCGGGGGGGGGGGGGGTACCGCGTGACCACAGGTGTGCTCTGCTCACCCGTAGCGGTTTGCACTTGGCTTTCACGTAGCGTCCGGCCTTGGAGCACTCGTTCCAGTTGAGACGCCCACGGAGGAAATAATTCTGCTTTCTGTGAAGAATGAAATGAAAGTTTTAACCTGAGGACATGTGCGACCATGTGTGTGTTTTGTGTAGCAGTGTGCGGGTGTGTTACATGCTGCTTTGGATCATTCTCTGGGGAACCGGGCCCTGGATGCTCTCCATCATAGCGAGATGCTCCTTATTGTCATGAGTCTACAAGCAGAGATGGTGTCAACAAGATCACGATCATACTTCTTCCAGCATGCGATGTCACAGTCATGTGACCCATATAATCCCCCATGTGACCTGGTACATGGTGAAGCCGCCGTAGTATTCAAACAGGATGCAGCCGATGCTCCACACGTCACATGGGTGACTCCACCCCAACTCTGAGGGGGAGAGAGGAGAGGGACACCCCCTTCAACACAGCTGCATCTGACTGACGGCTGCCTGAACCGACGTCTCTTACCCAGTACGACCTCTGGAGCTCGGTAGTGTCGCGTGGAGATGACGGACGAGTGGTGTTCGTGGTCGAAGGTGGCGCTGCCAAAGTCCACCAGGCGCACTGTGGTGTTATTTATTCTCCGCTCATTGCACTTCTGAAGGGAGATAGAAAGTAAACAAGCCAACCCGTGAGCCAGATTCATAATATTTTACTTGGCGATTAAACTAAATACAAACTCCACAAATAAAAGTACCAAAGACTGTAGACAGTAAATCGTTTTTTATACTTCGGACATCAGTGGGCAGTCGGCATCTGGAACCAGCTATTATTTGGGTGTTGAGATTTGTATTTGACAATATATTTTTTATTAAAAATATTTTTTTTTCTAAGCAATGAAAGATATTTTTCTTATTTTGTGTAATATTATGTTTTTTTGCCTTTTTTTTTATTTAAAATAAGTTTTCGAAAAATTATAATAGTAGTTACACAAAAAATAGAAGTACAACAAATCAAGGTTTAACCAGTAAGTTTGCAAAGAATATAAAAAAAAAAAAAAATGTGTGCATTTTTTATTCAAATGTGTTTGGTTGACCTGGGGGTCGGATTAACAGCTTTGTGATGGTCTCACTGCTCAAACCTCACCGTCTGCCTTTTTACAACGAATTAAAAGAACTAAACAACATCTCATAGAACATAGAAGATGCCCCACATCGTGCCGCTCAGGTCAGCAAACATAACCTGAACCCGTGTGGGCGCTTCACAGTTTCTGAGGAGCGAATCTCCCAGGGCGCCCTGCCGCCGTTAATCCTGCTCATCTAACATCCCGTAGTTCTTCCTAAGCTCCCGTCCTCCTGCTGAGTTGTTTACCTTCTCAGCGTTGTAGACGAGGGAGTAGTCTGAGTTGACGAAGAGGATGTTCTCTGGCTTCAGGTCGGTGTGAGTCAGCTTGTTGTCATGGAGAACTGCAGTGAGACCAGAGGGAGGAGGGGAAGCAGATTGAGCCGGCGCCCTCGTCTGGTCCAGTTATTTGAAGAGTTGCAAGAGGAGAATAAATCCTGAGGCATCAGAAATGTTCTCTCGCTGTGTTTATCTTTCGCTTTAATCTGGACGGGGAACCGCCAGCACTTCATCATCAGCCAACAGGCGCCCTCTAAATATCTACCTGGCTCGTTCCCTCCCGCACGGGACAGCTGGAGTTAACCGCTCGCTGTCATCCCTTAAAGTACGAGAGGAGAAGCAGAGGCGCGGTGATGCATGTTGGACTCACAGCTGACCGCGTGGCAGATCTGGTGGGCCATGTGTCGGATCTGGTTAACGGGGTAAGGCAGGAAGTTGTTTGCTTTCAAGAAGTCGAAGGTGCTGAGAGACAGCAGCTCGAAGCAGATGCACATGTGGCCGTAGTAGTTAAACCAGTCCAGCATCTGCACGCAGTGGCTGATGGGAAAATAAGATGGTGGTGCTTGTTTACTGCAGCTTGGTGACTCACAAGAAACACAATAAACCATTACAACACGGACACATTAGAAAACATGTACAGAGAAGTACACGTCCGGGTCCCAGCAGAACAAACCAGACCAGTGAGAGGACGGGGCAGCCCGGGTCAGTGTGTGTGTGTGTGTGTGTGTGTGTGTGTGTGTGTGTGTGTGGTGTGAGACGAGGCCTCCAGACACACAGAGGGAACGACTCACTGTCTGTGCTCTGGGTCTCTCTTGCTGATCTTCTCCAAAACATTGATTTCCAGTTTGGCTGCTTCTCTGTATTTCTCCAAGTTCTTAATGATCTTCAGAGCAATCGGATTTCCTCCCCTGTGTTAAAAAAAAACACGGTCGTTATAAACCACTGCACACACACACACACACACACACACACACACACACACACACACATTGCATTTGGGTCCAACTTGTATTATTAAATGTAGCGAAGCACCTGCTGTGGTCCGAACACTGCACCACCTTCCCAAAGGTGCCCTCGCCCAGAGTTTCCACTATCTCATCTGGAAGAGAAGTTAAGATTAAACTAAAGCTGGAGGTTTTTTTCTTTTTTGCAACGGCTTCCAACAATTACAACCGACACCTACATCTGTCGTCCAGGACGTCCCCGCTTTTGTAGATCAGGTGTCCGTTCTCCGTGTCCCGCTCGCTGTCGCCTGCAGCCTCTCTGCTGCTCCGCTGGAAGCAGAGGCACATTTATGACAGGTGGAGCAAAAAGAAGAGAGATCTGGGTCGGGATCAACCTCCCTCTGCGCCTTCCCCCACAATCTGAGACGATGCAACTGACATCTGACCTATGGGGCTTAAAGGGCAAAGGTCATCAGGTGGATTCCTGAACACTGATACGTTAAAACACACGCAGACAAAAGCACACATAGCGAAATATAATCCACATTAAAAGTAGCTTAATTTGACGAATTTCTCCATAGTTGCAATCCTCCAGAATGTGAGTTTTTGCATTGAGGTCGATCCTGATGGCCCACGTTTGTTTTTAAAGGAGGTGAATAAGAAATGTCAAATGACTTCTGGCCTCTTTGGAGGAGCGGAGGCTCTATTTCCATCCACATTCTGAGACTGTTATTAATATCAGAAGACCAGCATGTGCCGAGGACACTTAGTGCAGGGTGCGGGCCACGAAGCCGAGCGTACACAGACAACATGTAAACACACACACACGGCACACCATCCGCAGAGCTGGAAGGAAAAAAGTTATGAATTAAACCACATAGTGCGAAGGATTTTCGGTCAAATGTCAACCGTGAAGCCGAAGTGGCTGTTGAGATTCTTTGTAGGAAGAAATAGAAGCAAGAAAACAACAATAAATAGAAACACAGAAGTACTCACAGAGATGCAGAGGCAAACACAGTCCAGGAAACCCTCATAGAGAGAGCACAGCTCCGTCTTCCCCATGAGGCAGAAGCAGGTGAGAAGAGCTTTAGTGAGAGAGGATGGAGGAGTAGTAAAGGTGAAGAGGACAGGTGAAGCGAAAGCAGGAAAAAAACAAAAGGACCAGGAGTTGTGGAGAGAGAAAACACAAAAGACGGGACGAAAGAATATTAAAGCAACGGCACAGAGAGGAAAGTGCAGGACGTTGAGCTGCGAGGGAGAGAAATACAGCCTCCGACGATGTCAGCGGAAAACAGGAAAACAGAAGTGAAGATGAGAAACTGAACCGACGGAAGGAAAAATAGCTTCAGCAGAAAAAAGAAAAGTTCAAATCAAACAGGAGAGGAAAAGCAAGCGACGAACAGAAAAGGGACGAACAGATGGGAGGAGGAGGAGGAGGAAGAGGACAGATAGAGAGGGTGAGAAAGAGAGAAGTGAGATGCTAATTATAAACTTTGGTCACAACCCCCTGAGAAAGTCTGCAGAGGAGAATCAAGATGTGGTCAGGGGGAGGAGAGCTCCAGTTTCACTCATCTTACGGACACTCCTCCTTCTCCTCCTCAACCTGCAGCATGTTGTGCCACACCTGTCCTGCTCTGCATGCTTCACACACACACACACACCTCTCAATAGACGCTACATTCCCCCTTTACAAAAATAACTGCCACAGCTCTCAGAAAGATTTTATTTTGCATTTCATATGAAGCAGGTAAAGTATTTTTAAAAAATAAAATCATTTCAAATATGTTAACAAGACACAGCAACAACAAATCTAAGGAAGTGATCAGTAACATTATCGCATTATTAACATCATGTGTCTTCTTTCTCCGAGGAAGTGAACAGGAGGAACCGAGTGTACTTCCATCAGACTGAACAAAGGCGTGATGAGTTTGTTTTGGGGGCTCCTGGACGACTCGAGGGTCCCTGAACACATCACGCTGAGAGAGGCACCTCGTGGTAGTTGGTTCCAGGGAATATCAGGATGTCCCCATAAGGCTGGTCCTGCTCCACGCGCACCATCCGGGACGATAACGTCTCTGCAGACCAGACACAAGCAGTTTAGAACATCCACTTACTGAAAGACCCAAGGAGGGAAATGAGTCGATCAGCATGGGAACACTTTTACTGAAACTTAAACTGTTTGACATGTTTTCATTTTGAATGTCGGTCCCTCAGTCCTCCACCTCACTTTAAAGCTTCCACTCAGGACATCATGTTGTATTTTTAAGGATCTCGCTCAGAATACCTGAGTCCAGAGTTTCCTCCGATGTCTATGATGTAACAACAACAACAACAACAACAACAACAACAACAACAACAACACAATGTAAACATAACTGAAAACTGATTACCCAGGAGCCTCTGGAAGGTGTGGCTGACGGCTCTGCGGTCGACGTCGGGCAGCAGAAGAGAATGAAACACCACGGGGGCTTCATGCTCGGGGAAGTCCGGCAGCAGCCTTAAAAAAACAAGAAAACACGAGAACATGGTCGCGTGGTGGTGACAGGTGACAGGTGACAGGCGACAGGTGACAGGTGATCGGGTGACAGGTGACAGGTGACAGGCGACAGGTGACAGTGTGACAGGTGACAGGTGACAGGTGACAGGTGATCGGGTGACAGGTGACAGGCGACAGGTGACAGGTGACAGGCGACAGGTGACAGGTGACAGTTGACAGGTGACAGGTGACAGGCGACAGGCGACAGGCGACAGGTGACAGGCGACAGGTGACAGGTGATCGGGTGACAGGCGACAGGCGACAGTGGACAGGTGATCGGGTGACAGGTGACAGGCGACAGGTGACAGGTGACAGGTGATCGGGTGACAGGTGACAGGTGATATGTGACAGGTGACAGGTGACAGGTGACAGGTGACATGTGACAGGTGACAGGTGATCGGGTGACAGGTGACAGGCGACAGGTGACAGTTGACAGTTGACAGGTGACAGGTGACAGTGGACAGGTGACAGGTGACAGGTGACAGGCGACAGGTGACAGGTGACAGTTGACAGGTGATCGGGTGACAGGCGACAGGTGACAGTGGACAGGTGACAGGTGGCAGGTGACAGGTGACAGGTGATCGGGTGACAGGTGACATGTGACAGGCGACAGGTGACAGGTGATCGGGTGACAGGCGACAGTTGACAGTTGACAGTGGACAGGTGACAGGTGACAGGTGACAGGTGACAGGCGACAGGTGACAGTGGACAGGTGACAGGTGATCGGGTGACAGGCGACAGGTGACAGTGGACAGGTGACAGGTGATAGGTGACAGGTGACAGGTGACAGGCGACAGGTGACAGGTGACAGGCGACAGGTGACATGTGACAGGTGACAGATGATCGGGTGACAGGTGACAGGCGACAGGTGACAGTTGACAGGTGACAGGTGACAGGTGACAGGTGACAGTGGACAGGTAACAGGTAACAGGCGACAGGTGACAGTGGACAGGTGACAGGTGACAGGTGACAGGTGACAGGCGACAGGCGACAGGTGACAGGCGACAGGTGACAGTGGACAGGTGACAGGTGATCGGGTGACAGGCGACAGGTGACAGTGGACAGGTGACAGGTGATCGGGTGACAGGTGACAGGCGACAGGCGACAGGTGATCGGGTGACAGGTGACAGGAGACAGGTGACAGGTGACAGGTGACAGGTGACAGGAGACAGGTGACAGGCGAGTTGTGGTGCTGCGTTCCCCGTCATTACCACTCTGCTGCAGCCTTCCACTCGTCCTCCCCCTCGGGGATGTCCTGCAGGGCCGACCTGGAGACGGTGGACCTGCCAACACACATCTGCACATGAGCACGTCTGCACACTCTTCACGTATTTTCTTTCTCTCAGATAGTTTGTTTCTCTCTTTTTTTAAATGTTTTTTTGTGTTTTTTTTGAGTACCTACCATTCTTTCTCTGATTCATACATGGGGGAGATCTCTCGAGTCACCTCCCTTTGGTCGGAGCCCTCCAGCAGCAGTGAGCCAGGCTCTGGACACACACACACACACACACACACACACACACACACACACACACACACACACACACACACACACACACACACACACACACACACACACACACACGTGAGGACAATGCATTGGCCTGTATATGTTCCCTGGAGGTTTGCCCTCACCCTTTAACCATGACTACAACAATTTAAATCTAAGTCAAATGAAATATCTCAAATTAAGGCAATCTATGCTTGTTTTCTGACTGACAAGATATTTCCTCTTACAAGGCAGTTTTAATGTTGGAGCATTTCCCTTGTTTTAAGAAATCTTGGCAAGTCAAATTTTCCTGTTCTGTTGGCAGATAATTTGGCTTATTTCAAGTAATATTCCCTCATTTTATTCCTTGTTTTTTTAGGCTGAATTTTTGCAGTGCATAAGTGATACATGCCTAACCCCGACCTCTGACCTCAGCTTCACCTCAGGGAAGACATACAACTACTGCAGCTTGTGCTGAATGCAACTACAGTGAAGCATCGACGGCTCGAGGAGAACGTCTTCACGCCCAGAGGAACAACAACTCTCTGCGTACCTGACACATCAAACAGCTCTGGTTCTGCCACAGCTCTGGGGACCTGCATTCACACACACACACACACACACACACACACACACACA
The DNA here is from genome assembly GCA_036178185.1 of Liparis tanakae. Taxonomy (NCBI): domain Eukaryota; kingdom Metazoa; phylum Chordata; class Actinopteri; order Perciformes; family Liparidae; genus Liparis; species Liparis tanakae. The sequence goes on from CM070092.1 coordinate 15,600,290, forward strand.
CACACACACACACACACACACAATCAATCAGTCATTCATTGTGACATTTCTCCCAGCACAAAACATATCAAAAGAATAGAGTCCCTCCTCACCTCTCGTTCCACCGCCTCAGCCGCCTCGACCATCTCGCCGTCTCTTTCCTTTTCGGAGTCGGTGGACTCGAGCCCTCTCTCGCCCGCCAGCAGCTCCGAGCCCAACACGGGCACGGTGGTCGCAGCCCGTCTCCATAGAAACAGCACATCCTCAGGCAAGACTGCAGGGAGATTATCATTGTTAGGCTGGCAGAATCAATAACTTCTTTTAAATCACTTCTTAAAACTCACTTTTATAGAACTGCTTTTAAGTGATGTTGCCCTTTTATGTTTTTATTTTAATTGCCTATTTGTTTGGTTTTAGTTGTATTCAATGCTTTTATGGTATGGTCTATTTTGTTTGCCGCCATTTAAGTTGTGTTTATGCTTTGTTTATCTGTAGAGCACTTTGTAAACTTGTTTTTTAAAAGTGCTATATAAATAAAGTTATTATTATTATTATTATTATTATTATTATTATTGTATAGAACAGTGGTTCTCCAACCACAACGTCATGATGTGAGTTTAAGAGCTGCAGTGAGAGACGGGTCCGTTAGCGTGTGCTACGTTGGGTCAAACCATCCTGATATGGTGGGTTTTTGGGTGAATTAAATTAAATTGCCTACTTAATATACAATTCAGTTTATTTTTATTTTTTTTAAATCTCACGGACCCCCTGGAGTGCCTTAACGTACCCCCAGGGGTACACGGACCCCCATTTGAGAACCACTGGTATAGAACATAACTTAGAAGGCTGTTGTTCAGCGGTTCTGGACCCTCCTCTGTCAGAAGGTGTGCAGGTGAGTGACTCACAGGTGCAGGGCCGGTTGAGGAGCTCCGCAGCAGAGCGCCTCCTGTGGCCGGGCGCCGGCGGGCACGGGGCCGGTCGGGTCTCGGTCAGAGGGTTACCGATCTGCTGCTGCAGCTCCTCCTGGTCGATCTGCGTCTCGGAGTCGAAGAAGATCAGCTGCCTCTTCCTCCTCGTCGTCTTCGCCTGTGGAGAAGGCTCGTCCTGAGCATGGGAGGGAAGGGTGTGGGAAGTAAGACCAGAACTGAACAGAACCTCTTTGAAATACTTTTGGATTTACACAATTCAGCTTGACACGTACTTTTATTCATTGGGGAAAAACACCTTGAATAGACGTTTTAAGCACTGGACCACAACCTATTGCATAACACTGTAATAACACTTTTAAGTGCACGCTTGCTGGATTTGATTGCTTATGTATTAACATTTATAACTGCAGACTGAATATGATATTAACCTGGAAGTCCCGGCCAGTTATCAATCTGAATCTGATCTAAAACACCGGCGTGGCCGCACCTCTGACCGCCGGGTCGGTCCTGCACGTCCCTCTGCTGCAGACGGCGGGGACGGGACCACCGGCCACGAGACGGGGGTGAGCTGGTCTGACGGGGGTCCGGGCTTCTCCACGGGCAGCTGAGGCTCCTCCTGAGGCAGCAGCATGGCGTCCTCACTAGAATAGGTGGACAGCTGTGATGTAACACATGTATAAACACCGCCAGCACGCGTGTGTGTATCTGTATGTGTGTGTGTGTCTCGATGTGCATCCGGGTCCTTTACTCCAGAGATGATCCCAGGAGCTCTTGTGATCTCTCTTTCAGGACTCTTTCCATCTCCCTCTCTGGCTCTCTCTGCGTCGCTTCTTCTCTCGGCATCTCCAGATCCTCTGAGCCAAAAGATGAAAGACGGACAGAAAGCGTCACAACGCTGTTTACACCATTGTTTACACCCTTATCTGGATTAAAACACAGATTTGCACTATAGTAGCACTTGAATGGCTCTTATTATGGTACTTTTGTAGTTTGACTATGTTGAGGAAATGTTACTTTCTGTATTCTTGTTGTTCTTAGTTTGTACTCTAGGTTGAAATGCACTTATTGTAAGTCGCTTTGGATAAAAGCGTCTGCTAAATGACATGTAATGTCATGTAATTGTTTATTGAGAGAAAGGAGCTCCTGGTTTCACCACACACCTTCTGGAAAGTGATCCGTTTGGGCCAGGAGCAAGTCAATAGTATCTGGATGCTGATCGACGAGCTCCTCGCCCCCAAACTAGCAGAGGAGAGGGAGGAGAAGGAGGAGAAGGAGGAGAAGAAGGAGAAGAAGGAGGAGAAGCGATGAATGCAAGTGAAGAGCAGCAGGACACACACATGTGCATCACGTGAGCTGCTTGTGACAGTCGTACCTCTGCCACAGGGATGGTGAGAGGCTGCGTCTCCCTCAGAGTAATGCGGTCTGGAGATGCCGTTATGCCTGAGGGGGAACACAGGTGACTTCAATGAGAAGGATCCCATAATGTCAACCAACCAGCAGGCGAGAACACAACTAATCAAGCTGCGATTAGAGGGACATGCAGCTGTTGCAGTCTGCTCTGCCCTCTGCCTGCACGGTCACACTCTGAGCAGTCTGGGACACGTTGGTATTTCTTTGCATATTGCTGCATGAAATCCGACATATTGCACAATTCTGGACATGTGTTTGCACGTCTTTCTGGAAATCTGCACAGCTGACGTTTAAATAATGCTAATAATCAAAGAATCAGGGCAGGCGTATTCCCTTTCGATAGCATTTCAAGCGAGCATCACGTAATCCTTCCTTCTGGACATTAAATGATCCTTTCTTTGCTGCCAATGGTAAGTTATTGGGGACAAAGAACAATCCTATCTGTTCAGGTATTTATCTGAATTTGGTGGAATTAAATGTTCTGAATTTGTATTATTACCTTTGCATTCTGAGAATGTGGAAGGTTATGTTTTGAGCGCTGTGTATTTATTTATTTATTTGTATGTGTGTGTGTTATTCGCATAACTCGGACAATATTAAACCGGATCGCATGAAATTTGGTGGGATGATTGGTTATTATACGGGGATATATTGGGATCGATCGGGTCAAAGGTCAAGGTCATGAAAGGTACCAAAAGAATCCTACCACTCCCTTGAGTTGGACTCGTTTCTCTCGGATACATCCGACCC